>OY283139.1:52782504-53383035 GCA_958299785.1 Medicago lupulina | reverse complement strand
TCACCCCTTCTGCTTGAAAATGTTGCCCTTCGTATGGGTAACTTCCAGGTGATCCAGAATAGTAGAAGTGGTGGCTCATGTGTCTTATGGCTCTGATACGTAACGGGATGGGAATTAGTTGTTGTATTTTCATTCCTTATGTATCAATTTTTGAAGCATGTCGTTGAAGTTTGTTTTGAATTAAATGTTAAATAATTATTTATGATGGGGCCTTTGTGCCAGATTATATGATGTGGTTGTAACGTTTTAAACAGATTTTTCCGCTGCAATAATTTATGTTGTTGACGTTGTTGAATAAATAGTATTTTAAATCTAGTTATGAAATTTTTGAAAAGCAGTGTAATGCTTCGTCTGTTGATTTACTCTGATTTTATATTAATATTACGTTGTTGGGAAAACGAGGTGTTACCGTAGACGTTTGTTCTCTGTTTGATCGAACCATACCAGGCTACAGTCCACCAAGCGTCAAGCCTGTTAAGGCGTAGACGTTTGTTCTCTGTTTGATCGAACCATACCAGTCCACAGTCTAGAGAGTAACTAATTCGTAACCGGGTTATAACACCAACTTGATTCAAACTTATTTTTCATTTATCATGTCTTGTCCCATCATTGTACCCATATCATTAATGTTTCTTCTACTTCATAATTACCGCGGTCCCACCGTATCCAATATTTTTATCTTTTCTTCTATTAATACTCAATTCTTACTTCCCTTTAATTTTCACCGTTTCATTTTTACTCTCTCATTTTTGTATTTGCTGATTTTGTTCCTGTTGGAAAGCTTCACTACTCTTCCCTCTCCACTCAACTTGATTCCTTCAGCTCCTATCATCAGGTAAAATCACTAATCCCTATTTTCACATGTAGCCTACATGAGCAGCCCATGCACTTGTAATTTTTCATAAAGCCATATAATGTTGTTAGTAGAGTTGTGCCACTCGTATCCTCCCAAAACAACACACACACATTCGGCCATCTTAACTCACTGAGTCAACTCACTCATTCCATACCCAAAACAACACACGCTCGGACTGCTTGACTCACCGAGTCAACTAACGCCTCCACAATAATACCACCAACACATCCTTATTTTTGGTTTCTCATTCACCCTAACCCCTCTTCATCTCCATATAGGAACGGTTTCTTGATTTTTCATTTTTTAGTTGAATCTTGCTTCATCATAAATCAAGCCAAGATGTGAGTATGAGTAGTATAGCTGTGAGTAGACAAGTTAACATACCAACAAGGACGAGTACAGGGAGGGTAGATGAGTAGAGTAAGAGGTCTAGTAGAGAGAGAACGTGTGCCTGTATTTCCCTGTTACTTACCTTTAGTGTTGAAGTATCTTTAAAAATATAGCCATAGCCATGTGTATAGCTACTAGCACTCCCCCTTTACATTTACGTGTAGCTAGTAACACTGAACTCCTGTCACATGTATTCTTAATTCACATTGCTTATGAACTCCACGTATATTTTCCTGCCACTAACTTTTGAAAAGTCCATGGCTCTTGGACCTATCCCTTGTAGCTTTTTAATGAAGTAGTAAGCTTATAACTTTTTCATATGAAATGAATGTTGTAAGAATCTTTATATATCACGTACTAGGCATTATATTATGCTTCTTGCCTAGAGTAGAGAATAGAAGGAACAATAGAGAAAAGATAGAAAGACGGGTAGGGTAGGGAGGATAAAGGACGGGTAGAGTAGAGAAAGAAGGGATGGTTGTACACCTGCTAAGTATGACCCCCTTTACATATAAAATATATGACTATAAATCACATGTGGGTCGTTAGGAAGTAATTTTTCGTATTGAAAATTAGTGAGTGAGAGATAATAGAGGACGAGTAGAGTGGGTGGAGCAGGGAAATGCTTGGACAAGTGTGAGTAGGAGGGGCAGAGTGCCTTGTGTTTTGTTGGCTGTAACTTTTTTTTTTTTACTTTTCCATTGAAAACTAATATGTACTTGTGCACAAGAGATATTATACATGGCAGTTTGTAGTTGTTGTAACAGCCCGTTTTTCGCGTTTGTTTTATTTTAATTATTTTATTTTGTGTATTATTGTGTGCATTTTCATATGTTTGTGCATTTGAGGGGTAATTAGTAATTTGGGAGGATAGCGTTTTATCGTTTTTCTAAGATAGGACCGTTTTATTAATTAAGTTGTCGGAGCGCGTTAATTAACTAGTTATCGTTGGTGTGTATTTAGTAGATTGGTGTGAGCCCATTCATTTATTCATTTGTGTGTTTAAGGCCCATTAAGGGAGAGGGAGTATATAAGCTTAGTTTTTAGTAACTAGGTTAGAAACGTGTTCATTTTCACACAAACACAAGAGGAGGCAAATTGGGGCTAGAGAGAAGAACAAGAGAAAGGGGTTGAAGAGCTAGAAGAGGGTTTCACACCTAGGAGCTAAATTGAAGCTAGAATTGTTGATTCTTGGTGCTAGAGGTAAGGGGGTTAGGCTTCACTCATAATTTCATAATTTTGCATTTTTCCCATTTTTGTGGAATTGTTGGATTGAACCTAATTGATGTGAAATTCGTGCATAATTGTTGCTGTTATGTTTGAGAACATGAATTGCATGATAAATGTATGACTATATGCGAATTAACATGTTGAAATGCATAAGTGTTGGTGTTTTGTGTTCTTGAGCAAATTTGATGCAAAATGAAGTTGTGAGGTTGAAATATGCATAAATTTGTGTTCATTAGTTGTTATTGATGATTGTTAAACTGTTGGAATCAAATTTGTTGAACTGGAATCGTAGTTTATGGATTTGAGTAGAAATTTGTGGTTGTGTTGGTGTTTTGAGAAAGTATTATGATTTTGGTAAAATGAGTTGAATTGTGATTTCTATTGATTGATTCATGTTTGTTTAAGTGTATTGAAGTTACCGTGACCCATAAACACTTTCTGGAACATGTTTTGGGGACTGGGGTAATCAAAATTGGGATTTTTGGGTGAAAATGGGTTGAACCCGAAACTGTGTTTTTCCTGAAGTTTGTTTCTGAAGTATGCTCCTGAAGTTCGCTTCTGAAGTCAGCTCCTGAAGTTCGCTTCTGAAGTCAGCTCCTGAAGTTCGCTTCTGAAGTCTGCTCCTGAAGTGCGCTCCTGAAGTTCGCTTCTGAAGTCTGCTTCTGAAGTTGCTTCTGAAGTTCTGCTTCTGAACAGCACCCCCTGTTCTGCGTTCTGGTGCCTTTTTCTCACATTTCTGTTTTGAATTGCCTTTTGGTGCAAACATGAAAGTTGTAGATAATTGAATTAGCTTTCCAATGGCTTTGGATTGACGTGAAAATGTTTTGTGGATTTTAAGTTATGATTAAAATACTCAACGTGGGTCTTGAGGAAACTTTAAGAAAACTTAACATAACTTATTCCAAATTAGTCCAAAACCTATGGTTGGTTTCCAAACTTCAAAACTTCAGTATTAGAGGTTTAATTGAGATGTTTTATGAGTATTTAACTTATGTCTTGTTGAATCAAGATTGATTTTCTTCCGAAAAATGTTTTGGTTTTGCAAATGACTAAGTGTGCCGAATTTCATGATCTTATTAAATTCTTCATTTGTGGCCGATGAAATGCTTATGTAATCTCTACTGTACACATATGTGAATTATGAGAATACATGGCATAGGCAATTGAGCTCGTTATTTGGTTTTGGTTCTTAACCTTCAAATATTTTCAAAGTTGTGAAATGAGACGAACTTGTGTAATTCTTACCTTGAAGTTTATTTGATGGTGAACCTTTTTAGATATGGATTCCTATGGTTAATTGTATGTTTGTGAATGAAGTTGGATAATGATAATGTGAAATATCATGACCTCACATGTTATCTTCTTTACTTGAAATATATGAAGTGTTGCTTGTTCATGGTGAACTATGTGAAGAAGGTGATAATGTTGATTGTATACATGTTCAATGGTGATGAATATATGTATGTTGAATGTATGTGCAATTGTTGATGTGTGCATACTTGATTAAATGGTATTTGGTGATAATGGCATAATTGTATGCATGGTTTTGGTGATGACTGCATAATTGTATGCATGGTTTGGTGATGATTGCATAGTTGTATATGCATGGTTTGGAGAATTGTGTATGAGCATATGTATTGAGTCAAGTCATATGTTCATGCATTCATTGTTGAGGAGACGGACGGATGTCCAAAGTGTAAGGCAGGAGTGAACCTTACACTCGATGTGTTTGTTGCATCGGAGGTGACGACCTTGAGGAGACTTGGTACCACATGCATCTAGATGAGTCTAGAGACATTGCATGAATTGTTTGTGAGTCGTATTGCATTTGAATTGTGCATGGTGTTTGTGTTTGGAGATTGATATTTGACTTGGTCGAATTGTGATATGAGTGTAATACACTTGAATTATGTGAACTTGAAATGATGCCTATGAATGTTATTGAATGAGATAAATGCGGAAATACTATGAGTATATGTTTGGCAATGTTGTTTATCATTCTTGGATATGTGACCATTATTTCAATGTTCTTGCTTATCTGTTTATGGATTATGATGATGTAATGTTAACCCTCAGTGGTTTACCACCTGCCTTTCCGTATGGACGGGTAGATGGAGTGCAGGATGCTTAGTTGCTTTGATGTTGCCGAGGAGCGGGAGTTCCTCGTTCTTGTGCAAGTGTCTAGATTAGGGCTCTGATCTAGGGTGTCCTTGCATGTTATTTCTTTTATGACTATGTTGTTTTGTGGAGATGAGACATTGTTATTTTGAGTTTGAGATCATGTATTTATTATCATGAGATTTTGGAGATGTTGCTTATATGGTTTACATATATTCCGCTGCAATGCTTATGTAATTTGATAATTTATACATGTATGCTAGATTTTGTTTGGTGACGTAGCATCTATTTCTTGAATATGTCTGATGTATTCTCGCGTTTATCGCTTAGTAGAAATAGGGTGTTACAAGTTGGTATCAGAGCCGTGGTCAGTCTTGTCCGGACCAGAACTAGTTTTATTACCTGTTGTGTTCGAATGGTATATTGAGTTACCTTCGATACTTTGTGTTGTTGTTCTTACCTGTTGCTTGGTTTTTGGATTAGCAAGAGATGGCTGGTAGAGGTGGTAGGAATGATGATGCGATTGCAACGGCTTTGACTGCAGTGGCTCAAGCTTTGGCTCAGAATCAAGGAGGTGGTGGTCATGAAGACCATGGAGAAGCGGAGGAACGGAGGCTTGATCGTTTCATGAGAAACAAACCGCCGACGTTCAAGGGAAGATTTGACCCGGAAGGAGCTTTGTCTTGGATGGAATGCATGGAGAGGATTTTCCGTGCTATGGTGACTAATGATGACTAGAAGGTGAGGTTGGCCACTCACATGCTTGCTGAGGAGGCCGAGTATTGGTGGACTGGTACCAAGAGGAGGATTGAAGCTGGTGGTGATGTTATCACTTGGGAGAGGTTCAAGAATGAGTTCTTGAAGAAGTACTTTCTGGAAGATTTGAGGAACAAGAAGGAAGCTGAGTTCTTGAACTTGAAGCAAGGGAGTATGTCGATTGCTGAGTATGCGGCTAAGTATGAGGAGCTCTCGAGGTTTTGTCCTTACATCAATGCGGAGGATGCTATGGTTTCTAAGTGTGTGAAGTTTGAGAATGGCTTGAGGCCAGAGATCTATCAGTACATCTGTTTTCATGAGATTAGAGATTTTGAAACTTTGGTGCACAAGTGTCGGATGTTTGATGACGCCGGGAAGGCAAAGGCGGACTACTACAAGGCTAAGCATGACAAGAGAGGAAAGGGCCATGATGTTGGGAAACCGTATGTTAAGGACAAGGGAAAGAAGAAGGCAAGTGGAGGAAGCTCCAAGCCTAGCTTGGCGGATGTCAAGTGTTTCAAGTGTGGTACTCTCGGTCATTATGCTAGTGATTGCAAGAAGGGTGATGGTTGCTACAAGTGTGGGCAAGCGGGTCATAAGTCTTTTGAGTGCAAGAAGGAGATTACTTGCTACAATTGTGGTGAGAAGGGTCACTTGAGTACTAGGTGTACTAAGCCGAAGAAAGCGGCGGGAAAGGTCTTTGCTTTGAATGCGGAAGAGGTGGAGCAGCCGGATAATCTCATCCGAGGTATGTGTTTTATCAATAGTACTCCTTTGATTGCGATTGTTGATACTGGTGCTACTCATTCTTTCATCTCTGCTTGTTGTGTTGAACGTTTGAATCTTGTTGTGACTCCGTTGTTGAGAGGAATGGTCATTGATACCCCAGCCAATGGTTCGGTGACTACTTCCTTTATGTGTTCTAAGTGTCCCGTTAACTTTGGAAATGTGGATTTTGAGTTGGATCTTGTGTGTCTTCCGTTGAAGAATATGGATGTGATTTTTGGTATGGATTGGATGTTGACTTTTGGTGTAAACATCAATTGTTTAACTAAGAGTATCACGTTTTCGAAGCCGGTAGCCGAGGAGAGTGGAAGGTTCTTAACCGCGGAACAAGTGAAGAAGTCTCTAAATGGTGAAGCTAGTGTGTTCATGATGTTTGCTTCTTTGAAGGAAAGAGGTGAGAAAGGTGTTAGTGACTTGCCAGTAGTGCAAGAGTTCCCAAAAGTGTTTTCGGATGATGTTTCAGATTTACCGTCGGAGAGAGAAGTTGAGTTTGCAATTGATTTGGTGCCCGAAACGAATCCTATTTCGATTGCACCGTATCGGATGTCTACATTAGAGTTGGGGGAGTTGAAGAAGCATGTCATCGCGATTTTCGGGTGTCAAATCATTAATTGGATTTGAACCTTTCGATCATTGATGTCTCTATTTTTTTTTTGGGAAGGTAAAATCGAGAAAACCTTGGAAATCCTAAGTTCGGGGCTAATTTCATTACGGGAAGGTGTTAGGCACCCGCGATGACTATAGTATCCTATAGGAACCGTTTTACTACGCTTTATATTTATGCGTTGCTTTTATTGCTACTTGTAAAAGAAGTTGGTTTTAAGAATGAGAGGGAGAAAGTTGGATTTTATTTTATTGGACTTGGAGAGACGTGAGTCTCTTGCCTACATACCCTTTTAAGGGATCAAAATTCCATGTAGTTCTCTTCCAAAATGTTTTTATGAGTTTTGTTCTTTTTTAGTTTTGAAAATGGTTTTGAAGAAAGGAAAGAGGCCGTAAAGGCATTAGAATTGAAAACAAATGGGGTTGGTCCAATTTATTCACAAAAAAACGGTTAAAGTTGGAAATTAATTGTATTTCGATTTGATTAAGAAAATAAAGGGAAAATCCTTTGGAGTTTTGACTCCAAGGTTTATTTGGAAAAGATTTGAAGTGATGGAAGTTGCTTGTTTTTCAAAAGATTGATTTTCTCTAAGTACCGCGTATCCTAAACATACACCTAGCGATAAACATACAACGTGTGTGCGTGTGTCGGTGCATGTGTCGGTGTACATCATTATAGTCCATAGTCTTTTACATCGGGTCCTATTTTACATTCTATAGCCTTGCATGAAATTAAAGAAAGGGTAAACTAAACCTAAACATTGCATGAATTAATGGAAATTGTATAAGGGTGACTAAAGGAAGACAAACAAATGAGAGTGAGGCAATGCTTGCAATGTGCATGAGACATAGAACAAAATGGTTAGTAATGAAATGAGAAATGGTGGCATGAGTAGCAATGCATAGGATATGAAATTTACTAACAAAGCACTAAACCAATTGAAAAAAGATGAAGTGATCATAACTAAAAAACATTAAGCAAATTGCAAAAGAACAAACACCAAAAACAATGCAAATGACACCGAACTAAAACCTAAGAGCCAAACTAAGTCCCATGACCTATAACCTTTACCCAAAACAGCACCCCTTTTTTCAAAGAAAACATTCCAAGAATCAAAGGGAAATTATGAGTCACACTTAAACCCTAAAATCAACACGTTTTGCAAATAAATTGCGACTCAAAATTAACAACCACACTTGACCAAAGAGAAACTTTCATTTTAAACTTGCAAAGAGAAATTAACAAACAAAATTGTGGCATTGTGGATTGCAAGCAACTTGTAAAATTATTGAGCACTTGAACTAGATGACTAGGAGTTGATTTGCAAAATAAGAAAGGATCCATTGTGTTTGAAAACCAAGGAATTAACAATTAGGCATGCAAGAATGTAGAAACAGCATGAATTCAGAGATGAACACATCACAAAAATCACATATCAAACATCGACGCCATAGAGCAAAAATTGGATCCAAAATAGCGCAAGAAAATTCGCAAAAAGCATCAAAACATGTAAATCCAATAAAAATTAGCGCACATGCTTTTTATCCACTTTAAAGTGTGAAATTACCACAAAACGGTTGAAAATATATCAAGAAGCATATGGTAATTTTTCAGGATTTTTGCAAGAAATTTTAGTGCGCGCAGGGGTTCAAATAACAAGAAAAGAGGTGCAAATAGCATGAAGAATCAAGAAAGCCTAAAGCCCACGGTTCATGACCCAAACCCACGGATCTGATGGATCCGGATCAAGCTAACGCTCCAGGAGCGTTGGATTGATCCAGATCCATCAGGATCTTGATCAAACGGCCAGGAATAGAAGAGAGTGGGTCGGGTTTTGGGTCAACCCGACCCAAGCACATATAAAAGGGTTTTCACACCCGTTTTCTTTCATTTTGCACAACGTTTTCTCTTTCTTCTCTTCTTTCCTCCGCCGTTCTTTCTTCGCCGTATGAAACCCTAATGCTCAATCTCGCCCAGAATCATGCCAAAGCATGCTTAATCTTCTCTCCCTATGATCCTAAACAT
This sequence comes from Medicago lupulina, assembly GCA_958299785.1. NCBI lineage: Eukaryota > Viridiplantae > Streptophyta > Magnoliopsida > Fabales > Fabaceae > Medicago > Medicago lupulina. Next base: position 53,374,270 of record OY283139.1, on the reverse strand, counting down.
TGAAATCACGCTAATACCTTCAAACAAACAAGAATCAACGTGAATCCTGCGGTTTGTTCTTTCACGGTTCTGATTCAGTCATCTTTTAACTTTTTGTGTTTGAAACTATGTGAATCCTTACGGATTCATCATGATTCACACTCGTTGTGAATCTTTGGCGTTTCTTGCATTTTTTGTTTTTTAGGGTTTCATAACCGTTTTTGTTGAATCAGAATCGTTCAAATATCCAAGGATTCACGTTGATCTGTTCCTTCATTTGTGATTATGATATGAAGGTAGGGTTTGAGAGATTTACCTGAGTTTTTTTTTGGAGGTTTTGAGCCAGATCCTTCGGAAATCCTTGAATTGGGGTTCGGTTTTGCTGATTCTTGGCTTGAACTCGAATTTAACCGGTAATTTCTCTCTTCTTTCCCTTCACTGACCCGGATTCGCCTGGAATTTCTTCTTCTTCTTCCTCTTACGCTCGTGATCGCCGCTGAAGCTCGCCGTTCATCAATGGCGGGCTCGCGCCTTGAATTGCGAGCAAAGCTGGTTCGATGATGATGATTTAATGCGAATCACTGAGAACTCCAACGAATTCCATTGATTTTCGTACTGAATTTTGGTTCTGTAGATTGTTAGGGTTTGTTGGTGTTCTTGGATTTTTCTTCTGAATTTTGAGTTTGATCTAACTGCATTGGAGAGAGAAATTGAGTTCTGTTTTTGGTGATGTGGATTGCAATGAGTGGATCCCTCTGACTGGTACAGTACCGCGCCTTTTATAGGCTGACCCATGTGCATATGAGCCTATGGCAGCATGACACCTGGATTCGGCCAGCTGGCGTGGTACCTGAACTGATTAAAAAGAAAGAAAGGACTTTTCTGCAATTTTGTAAGGTTTGGGACCTTTTTTGTAAATAAAAAAAATGGACTGTTTTTTTTTTTAAAAGAATTGAGGAAAAATGACTGTTTTTAGAAGAAATGGGACTAAACTGCAAAAATAAAAAGAAAAAAGAAAAGATTGGACTAAATTGCAATTTTGAAAGTTATTAGAGCTAAAAATGTAAAATAATAAAATTGGTAAAATGTAATTTGAAATGCAACGTAAAGTGAAACAATAAAACGATAAAACGGCAAAATGGACTAAAACGAACAAACTACCAAGCATGAGGTATTTTAAAATACCTCTCTGTCAAAATTTTGAATAATGTGAAAAGACTAAAATGCCCCTGGGGCAAAAACGACTCAAACTGACTCAGACTGACTTAGATGCAAAACTAAATGACTTTGTGCAAATTTTGATTAATGATCCATGCAAACAAATTGACAAGACGCAGGGACAAATTGTAGGGACTGAAAATGGGTTCCTTTGTAGGAAATGACCAAAATACCCTTTTGTGCGATTTTATGTAACAATTCAAAAGACTGAAGCAGTGATGCATGCAGTTGAAGCACAGTAGAAAACACAGTGAATTTGAAAGTATTAGAAAATAGCAGAGAAATTTGAGTAAGTATTTTTTAGGTCCAAAATGAGGGTATGACAGCTGCCCCTATTTAAGTTTCTTCGTTTGGAGAGTCAAGAGACAGAGTCTTTGGCTTGACGCGACGAAGATACTTAAATATCGACATTAGCACTGATTTTGGGCGTAAAAATACATTTGCAAATGTTATGTATGCCGTGCAACCTCTGTGTTATGAATGCAAGACAAACTGAGAATTGAATTTAACAGAATATGTCGTATCCATTGCGGGATTGGTAGACATTGACAGAATAGCAAACAGCAGAGTATGTCGTATCCATTGCGGGACTGGTTGACATTAACAGAATAACAAGATCACAAGACTCACTGGGGAGACTCGAAAGCAAATTGACAGGTACAAGCTGTTCTTGGGTGCGAACTAGCCACTTGACCGAGGATATTGAGAACAAAGGGCGCAAGCTGCTCTTGTATTTGAGCTGGTTACTTGGCTGAAAGAAAACATAGAAAGCACAAGCTGTTCTTGGACACGAACTGGTTACTTGGCTGACGGGAAACAAAATAGAAAACACGAGCTGTTCTTGGATCTGAACTTGCCGCTCGGCGGATACCAAAAGGATAGGTACAAGCTGTTCTTGGATGTGAACTGGCTACTTGACCGATAACAGAAACAAATTGATAGGTACAAGCTGTTCTTGGGTACGAACCTGCTGCTTGACCGATAACAGAAACAAATTGATAGGTACAAGCTGTTCTTGGGTACGAACCTGCTGCTTGACCGATAACAGAAACAAATTGACAGGCACAAGCTGTTCTTGGATGCGAACTAGCCACTTGGCCGTTAACAGAAACACATTGTATTTTGAAAAAGAGTTGAATTTGATTGACATAACTGCAGGAGCTTGAATTTGACAAGGATGTTGACAAGACTGTTGATCTTTGAAATTGACATGATAGTAAACATTTATCGTTGGCAGAAGAAATTTGAAGTTGACATGACTGATTTTGATTGAAATTAACATAGGAATTGAGAATGCAGATGCGTATGAATAGCATGACAATTTTATCAAATGCATGAACACATAAAATGCATGATTATGCATGCATGAATGCTTTGAATGCATGATGATTGGCAATTTGTAGACACAATTTCGCAGAGACAGACAAAACATTGGAATATTGGGCACGTAATGGCTCGCGCTCGGACATATATTTGCAAAAGTTCCTCTTTTGGGGATGCCGTCGTTTGAAGATACATCGAGACCATCGTTGAAGGCAGGAAGCTGTGAAACAATTTGAATGATATTGCTGCTTGTTGGAACAGTCACGTAAGTGCTTTGGACATCGCATCTGTGGTCAATGCTTTTGCATGTTTGTTGTTTTTCATTTCATTTTTCTTTCATCATCCCATTTTTGCCTGGATCGCCCTTTCGGGTTTTCGACCCACCGGGGAATAGTTTTCTTTTTTTTGTGTTGCCCCTGTTTTTGCCTGAATTGCCTTTGAAGGTTGTCAATCCATCGGGGTGCTCATTTTTGCCTAAGCCGCCCTTTCGGGTTTTCAACTTAGCGAGCATATTTATTTTTCATGCTTTTCATTCTGTTTTTTCATTCTTGCCATTGACCACAGACCATAACTGGGAGGAAGGCTTGCTAGTAGCTTGAATTGGAATTGATATCAATGTAGATTTGTTCATGCATGTTCATTTGAATGTACCTAGCTGTTCAGGCTTGTTTTCAAAATACTCAAAAAATTTCAGTTTTCAGAATGTTTATTCCAGACACGCATCATTATTAATATGGAAGAAATCTCTTGTGTAAAGCTTTGAAAATAGAACGGAAAATGAGTGCCAAACAAAAGCATAGGCTCAAATCAATGTATAAGGGTGGTAGTCGGCCAAAAGCGCGACTCCACAGATTTACAAAGCTTGGAAAATGGTAATTTTATTGGTTGGTGGTATATTGAACACAGTAACTGCTATGGTATCTGGAAACTCTTGAATCTACAGGCGTCGGAACCTCGGATGAGAACAACTAAACATCAATTGCGAAGATCCCAAGGGAAAAGGTAATTTGCCAGACATAGTCGATTGTCTTTTATTTCAATCTCATTTTTGCATGAACCGCCCTTTCGGGTTTTCGGCTCATCGAGACGCTCATTTTTGCCTGAATTACATGTAATCTCAGCGAGCTTTTTACATTTTGTTTCTTGTCCCTTATTTTGCCTGGATCGCCCTTTCGGGTTTTCGATCCACCGGGAAGCGCATTTTTGCCTAGGCCGCCCTTTCGGGTTTTCGACCTACCACGCTGTTCTTTTCATATCTAGACAAAGTATTTTTTGACTATATCGGCATTCACAGGATTCGAAAGCTCTACACCGTCCATGTGTGTGAGAATCAAAGCACCGCCAGAGAAAGCCTTCTTGACAACATAAGGTCCCTCATAGTTAGGCGTCCATTTGCCCCTTGGGTCGGGTAGCTGACTCATTCTTCTTTTCAACACGAGTTCACCCTCCTTGAATTCCCGAGGACGGACTTTCTTGTCAAAAGCATTTTTCATCCTTGTTTGATACATCTGCCCATGAGCCAAAGCATCCAGTCGTCTTTCCTCAATCAAATTCAACTGGTCGTACCGACTCTGGCACCATTCAGCCTCAGACAACTTGGCTTCCATAATCACACGGAGAGACGGAATCTCCACTTCCAATGGGAGGACTGCTTCCATGCCGTATACAAGAGAAAAAGGCGTTGCCCCGGTTGAACTACGAACTGTAGTGCGGTAGCCGTGTAGAGCATAGGGCAACATCTCATGCCAGTCTTTGTATGTTGTTACCATCTTCTGCACAATCTTCTTGATGTTCTTATTAGCAGCCTCAACTGCACCATTCATCTGAGGTCTGTAAGGAGAGGAGTTGTGGTGTTCAATCTTGAATTTCTCGCATAAGGCTTGCACCATGTCATTGTTCAGGTTGGTACCATTGTCAGTGATGATCTTGCTAGGGACACCATACCGACAGATGATATTGTTCTTGATGAATTTGACTACCACTTGCTTAGTCACGTTGGCATAGGATGCAGCTTCGACCCATTTGGTGAAATAATCGATTGCTACCAGGATAAAACGATGACCGTTTGAAGCTTTCGGTTCAATTCTTCCGATCATATCAATGCCCCACATAGAGAAAGGCCATGGAGAAGACATAATATTGAGGGCGTGTGGAGGCACGTGGATCTTATCGGCATATACTTGACATTTGTGGCACTTCCTGGCATATTGATAGCAATCGCGCTCCATGGTCATCCAGTAGTAACCAGCTCTCAGCAGCTTTCTAGACATAACGTGCCCCCGATGCGTGGGTCCCAAAGGTGCCATCGTGCACATCGTGCATTAGCTGTTCTGCCTCACATTCATCAACGCATCTTAACAACACCATATCGAAATTCCTTTTGTACAGGACGTCGCCATCCAGCAGGAACCTGCTAGCCAGCCTGCGCAACGTCTTCTTGTCTTTATTGGAAGCATCCGGTGGGTACTCACGGCTTTGCAAAAATTGTTTGATATCATAATACCAGGGTTTGTTGTCGGCTCCGCCTGAACCCGTCTGTACAATCACATCACTGACAGTAAACACATGAGCGGGCCGGTCTAAGCGTTGTACTTTGATCATCGGCACGTGATTCCAATGGTTTACTTGAAGCATGGAAGATAAGGTAGCAAGAACATCGGCCATTTGGTTCTCCTCTCGGGGAATATGGTGCAACTCGACCTTTGTAAAATACGTCAACAGACGTCTTGCATAATCACGGTAAGGGATCAAATTAGCGTGATGGGTTTCCCATTCTCCCTTTATCTGGTTGATGACTAGTGCAGAGTCTCCATAGATGTCGAGATGCTTGATTCTCATATCGATGGCTTCTTCAATTCCCAAGATGCATGCTTCGTACTCGGCCACGTTGTTGGTGCATTCAAACACAATCCGGGCTGTGAAAGGGATGTGGTGCCCTTGCGGAGCCACAATTACTGCGCCAATTCCTCGACCATAGGCATTAACAGCACCATCAAAAACCAATCCCCACTTGCTATCGGGGTCTGGACCTTCACCGATCAGTGGTTCTTCACAGTCTCTTGATTTTAAAAACATGACCTCTTCGTCGGGGAAGTCGAACTTCAACAGTTGATACTCATCAAGTGGTTGGCACGCGAGATGGTCTGCCAGGATACTCCCTCGAATGGCTTTCTGAGCTTTAAACACAATATCGTACTCTGACAGTAACATTTGCCAACGTGCAATTTTTCCAGTAACAGCCGGTTTCTCAAAGATGTACTTGATTGGATCCATCCGGGATACCAACCAAGTCGTATGATTTATCAAGTAATGACGCAGGCGTTTGGCAGCCCAGGCCAAGGCACAACAGGTCTTCTCGAGCATTGTGTACCGAGCCTCACAATCGGTAAATTTCTTGCTCAAATAGTAGATTGCATGCTCTTTCTTTCCAGTTTCATCTTGCTGACCGAGCACACATCCCATGGACTCATCCAACACTGACAGATACATGATTAATGGCCTTCCTTCCACCGGCGGAACGAGGATAGGAGGTTCTAGCAAATAACTCTTGATGTTGTCGAAAGCTTCTTGGCATTCATCATTCCATACCACAGGTTGATTCTTCCTGAGCAACTTGAAAATCGGCCCGCAAGTCGCAGTCATGTGGGATATAAATCTGGAGATGTAGTTCAAACGCCCGAGGAACCCTCTGACCTGCTTCTCAGTTTGCGGGGTCGGCATCTCGCGGATGGCCCGGACTTTGTCTGGGTCTACTTCAATGCCTTTCTGGCTGACAATGAAGCCTAGCAACTTCCCAGACCTAACACCGAATGTACACTTGTTTGGGTTCAGCCGAAGCTTGTACTTCCTCAACCTTTCGAACATCTTGGCCAAGTATTCGACGTGTTGTTCTTCATTGCTCGACTTGACAATCATGTCATCTACATACACTTCAACCTCCTTGTGAATCATGTCATGGAACAAAGTGGTCATCCCCCTTTGGTAGGTAGCACCAGCATTTATTAGACCGAACGGCATTGCTTTACAGCAGAAAGTCCCCCACGGAGTGATGAACGACGTCTTCTCCCTGTCCTTGGGTGACATTTTGATTTGGTTGTAGCCAGAAAAACCGTCCATGAAGGAGAACACCTTGCACTGGGCAGTATTGTCAACAAGCACGTCGATGTGAGGCAGTGGGAAATTGTCCTTCAAGCTTGCTCTGTTCAAATCTCTGTAGTCAACACACATTCGGACCTTACCATCTTTCTTCGGCACTGGTACGATGTTAGCAACCCATTCAGGATATTCAACTGTCATGAGAAAGCCCGCATCGATCTGTTTCTGCACTTCCGCTTTGATCTTCAGGCCATGTCCGGCCGAGTCCGTCTCAACTTTTGCCTGACAGGAGGACAGTCTGGCTTTGTCGGTATCCGATGTTCCACGATCTGAGGATCCAAGCCTGGCATGTCTTCATACGACCATGCAAAAATGTCCGAGTATTCGCGGAGAAGCTGAAAGATCCTTTTCTTGACCCCTTCCTCCAATGCAGCACCGACTTTGATCTCTCTTTTGTTATCCTCAGTACCCAAGTTAATTAGCTCGATCTCTTCTTGATGAGGCCGAATGGTTTTCTCTTCTTGCTCAAGCAATCGGGCAATCTCATCTGGTATATCATCACTATCCTCACCTTCGGTCTCGAATACCGGGGATTCGACAGTTTGGAGAAGCATAGAGTTACTGTGTTCAACGGGCTCATTTTGGTTCGATCTGCGTGACATGATTGGATGATTTTTTTAAAAAATAATTTTCATGCAGATCTTTAAAATTAATAAGAAAATGCAGATGTTTTGGTTTTTTCTGGCATTACCATTATTTCCAAGGGAAAAACATTAAAGAAAGAAAAAGAGTCGTGGAAGAAACGACGTCTTTTATTGATAATGGTGATGTCGGAACAAACACGCCCTTTACAAGAGAGTCACTTCCGCCTCGGGCAAGGCGGAAGGATTGTTATTTTGAAAGTAAAGCCTAAACAGCAAGACATATTACTTAGAATCATGCACAAACACAGGGAGATTGATAACGTTCCAGTTCTTTGCAATGCCTCCTGGTATCACAAACGCGGGTCTAACCCCTTTCTCAATTGCACCATCAAGAATTGCATTGGTAAATCCAGCACTACGGAATGTTCCCGTCGACACGCCTGACATCGGAGAGAAACCGAGACCCTCTTTGTGTTTGTTGTCCTGCAGCTGTATCAATTGGCCCCAACCAGCGGCCTGACCCTTCTGAACGGCTCTCTGCGCATCCTTTAATGAAGCCATGGCAGCACTAGCTCTCTTGGGCTCCGCACCCTCAATAGTCAAACCCTGGAATGCAGTTCCTTCGGCCGACTTAGCTTCGATACAAGAGAAGGATGATAACTGACTGACCAGATAAGCTTCTTCTCCATGCACTGTCACAAGTTTACCATTCCTTACGAACTTTAGCTTCTGATGGAGGGTAGAAGTGACTGCCCCAGCCTCGTGTATCCACGGTCTCCCGAGCAGGCAACTGTAAGAGGCATCTATGTCCATAACCTGGAAAGTAATCATGAATGTTTCAGGACCAATAGTCATGGGGAGGTCTACTTCTCCAAGCACAGTTTTACGGGAACCATCGAAAGCCTTGACTAGAAAGGTACTCCTCCTCAAGGGAACTCCTCGGCAACTCAACTGATCCAAAGTCGATTTGGGCATCACATTCAACGACGACCCGGTGTCTACCAACACGTTGGACAGCATATCTGTTTTGCAGTTCATGGAAATATGCAGGGCCAAGTTGTGGTACTTCCCTGTCTCTGGAAGTTCATCTTCACCAAACCAGAGGTTACTGCAAGCAGTGATGTTAGCCACTATCCCGCCAAATTGATCCTCTGTAACTTCGTGGTCAACATAGGCTTGTTCCAACACTTTCAATAACACATTCCTGTGAGCTTCCGAACTGAGGAGTAGGGCCAAGATGGATATCTTCGAGGGAGTCTGTAGCAGCTGATCAACGATCTTATAATCGCTTTTCTTGATTATCCTCAAAATCTCATCCAGATTGGAATCTTCAATGGATTGGCCTGGACGGCTGGTACTTTCAACAACAGGAGGGATTGTCAATGGAGTAGTCTTGTCAGCAGGAATTGTAACTTGCACATCATCTTTCTTCTGGAATAAAAGTGGTCGGACCTTGCCGCTCCTCAAAGCTGTCACTTCAGCGATACTGCCTACTGCGCTTGAGGACACCAAAGGTACTTCTTTCCCGTTTTCCAACATAGTCGCACTGTATTTGTACGGGATGGCTTTTGCAGAAGTATATGGCACTGGACCAGGTAACCGTATGACCAATGGCTCAACATCCCTCTGGACGGGCGCGCTCCTGACTGGAGTATCATGGAAGATTGGCACTATCATGCAAACATCCCTGGTAGTCAAGTAGTTGTCATTCATCAATCTTTGGACATCAGTCTGAACTACACTGCAACCCATAGGGTTCTGAAGACATTCACAGCAGGCGGCGTGGTCGTGGCTGAGCAGAGCAGCTCGGCATAGCTTGATATGTAGTGGCACTAGGGGAGTAGCAACATTACGGACATCGAGACGAGGGATTTCTTCACAGACTTCAATCATATTCACAGCGGCATGGTTGGGGAGTGGATTGTCAAGCACATGCGGGACATTGTTTTCAAAGGACAGCTTTCCCTGGTCAATCAACTTCTTTACAATGTATTTCAGAGCGTAGCAACCTTCTACGTCATGACCTAGGGCGCCTTGGTGGAAATCACATCTGAGATCGGAGCGGAACCTAGGAGGTAATGGGTTTGGCGGAGGCTTGCCGGGCCTAGTGGTGCAATACCCCTTATGTAACAGAGTTGGGAGTAGTTCGGCATACGCCATTGGTATCGGCGGGAAAGATGGTCTAGATTGAGGACCTTGTTGTTGTTGTTGCGGTTGTTGAGCTAATGGTTGTTGTTGCATCTGTTGGGCGATGGCATTAACAGGGACCTATGGCTGGCCCGGTAGAGGAGGGTATTGATGGTAGAACGGTTGATAGAACGGATGCTGGGCATAGTGTAGGTACTGATACGGCTGAGGCAGTTGTGTAGCATTGACAGGAGTGGCAATGGCAGATTGATTAGTTCCGGCGGACACCATCCCAACTTCTGATTCCTTTTTCTTATGGTGACCATTGCCGTACTTCTTTGGTGCATTCGAGGACTCACCTTTCTCAAACACGATAATCCCTTCTCGGACGGCTTCCTCCAAGCGGGTACCCATAGTGACCATCTCAGAGAAATTGCTTGGGGCGGCAATAATCATTCTCTCAACATAATCTTTCTTCAGGGTCTTCAAGAACGTTTGAGTCATTTCTTCCTCATCCAAGGCGGGGGTGATACGGGCAGCTGCCCCTCTCCACCTTTGTGCGTATTCGCGAAAGCTTTCGTCCTTTTTCTGAGAAAGAGACCGGAGGAATTCTCTATTCGGCTTGAGCCTGGTGTTGAACCCATAGTGGCTCTTGAAAGCAGTAGCCAGATCATCAAAAGTACGGATATCATCCTTGCTCAAACCGGTATACCACTCCGCGGCATCTTCCATTAGACTGTCCTGGAAGCAGTGGATCATGAGTGAATCATTGTCTGCATGGTTAGCCATCTTCCAGACGTATTTGATAATATGGTTCTGGGGGCAAGTCAGCCCGTTGTAGCGGTCAAAATCCGGGACCTTGAATTTCTTGGGAACATCTACCCTCGGCACCAAACAAAGATCGTGGGTTCTGACGAGGTCACTGCTCCCACGGTTGGCCTTGATCTCACGGCGGAGTTCTCTGGCAAGCTCTTCCATTTTTTCTTCCATAGTTCCCAATACAGGAGTTTTTCCACGGTAATCATCAGCATTGGCGCCTTGAGGCGTAGGGTGCACAATCGGCACTGTGAAGACTGTTGACTGAGGCAAGGTAGTGTGAAGAGATGTGAAATCTGGTGGGGGTACTTGACCAACATTAGCGGCACCTGAAGTCGCGGTTCCTGAAACACTGGCTGCAGTATTGGGAGCGAAAAAAGGTGGGAGTCCATACGGGAATCCTCTTGGCATGATGAACCGGCTATCGAGAGTTGATATTGGAATTGCCTCAGTGGTCTCTGGAGCAGACGAGGTTGGCTGCTCTTGAGCGGCTAGCAGGGCGGTCATAGCGTCGAGAGCTTTGGCCAACTCTTCCCTCACGGAGGCTAATTCAGTACGGAGCTGTGCATTCTCTTCTTCCATAGCTACTTGATTCCTCCTTCTGTACTGTCTGGTCTGATGTACTCTGGTAGGTTGATCAGTCCTTCGAGCACGAGCCACTTTTCACACTGCGGCAGAAGAAACCAGGAGGCAATGAGCACTTGGAAGTTCTTTGTGACCGATGAATGATGCATATGATGCATGATATGCAGGTGCGGATGCAAAAAAAAATGACTCTTTTATTACCAAAGGGTTTTTTAGACAAATTAGAATTCCTTGCAAACATTATTGGACTAACAAATTATTCAAAGCAAGTTGTTTTGATACCCTGAGCCAAGGGGATAGGCTCCTGAAACATAAACTAAACAAACAACAAAATAGCAATCATATCATCCAGAGCTAAGGAGTGGCTGGGTAGTATTCGGAATCTGAGTCTGAAGCTGAACCACAATAACTGGCGAAGAAATCTCGACGACCTCTGACTCTCCTGGAGTCTCTCCTCAATAGATCATCCTTTTCCTCAAGCTCCTTTCTAACTCTGGCTAGTTCCTTCTTCAGCATTCGGTTCTCATGATCCTTCTGTTCGTCTCTACCATCCAAAGTCATGATTAAGTTCTCAGCCTCATTGTAACGGGCTTCCCATGCTCGCTTCTCCTCACTCTCCATAGCTAGATGCTCCTGATACATCTCCTGAGTCGCGGGAAGCAATGGTAATGGTCTAGACGGAGTAGATGCAGATACATGCCTCATGGCAGGGTAAGGCATGCCAATCTCCTCAGCTCGGTCTATCACCCACTGCGTATAGGCTTCATGAGCGATACCGGATCTCACACCCAAATGTTTCACATCTTTCCGACGAACCTTAGACCAAGCATCTGTAAAAGCTTTCCTTTGCCCGGTGGGAGCATTGGAATAATAGAAGAACTCCTGTGATGTAGCAAGGTTGATGGGCTTCGCTCTCATAGGAAAACCAAACTGTCTCATGGCTAACTCGGGGTTGTAGTTGATTCCTCCCCGGGTACCGAGAAGAGGTACATTGAGGAAATCTCCGCAACCAGTGATAATCTCCTTGACTCGAGCCGCTGGAGTAATCCAAACCACCTCATTGGGAGTAAGAGCCATAATCCGCTGCGAATAAGACCAATTCTCCATGTTGGCATGGAAAGAACTCGGAAGGTGAGAAATAAACCACCTATAAAGAAGAGGTATGCAGCAAAGAATAAATCCGCGACCCTTGAGAGTCCGATCATGGATGGCATGGTATGTGTCAGCTAACAACGTAGGAACCGGATTCCTGGAATGGAAGATCTCAATAGCATTCATGTCCACAAAGTTGTCGAGATTCGGAAAAAGAACGAGCCCATAGATGAGTAGTGCGAGAATAGCCTCAAGGGTGTCCTGACAAGTAGATTCGAGATTAGCCCGCTCAAGTAAGTACTTTGAAGTGAAGCCCTGAATGTGAGATTTCGCGATAAGATTCTTAGACACCTCGGAAGTCTTGAGATAAAGATCCTTAGCAATAACCAGAGGAGTAAGAGAAGATCCTGGGCCCGTGAATGGTACCCTCTCAGCTATAGGTAGACCCAATAAACAAGAATAAGCCTCAAGCGTAGGAACCAACTGAAAATCCGGGAAAGTGAAACAACGGAAAACCGGGTCATAGAATTGCACTAGAGTGTGCACCAGCTTCTCTTCTACATTAGTCCGGAGAATAGCAAGCAAACCACCGTATCGGAGACGAAACCCAGTCGGATTCTTAATTTTGAGTGCCAACTCCTTTAGGCTAGCCAAATCAACTTCTTTGAATTTGTAAGACTTAGTCCTCTTCATGCCTGATTATATTTGCAAAGAATTTTAGTTTGTCTATACCCTTTGATAAATGCATGTAGAAATTTTATGCATGAATGCATGTATGCATGATTTAAATAATGGGAGAGCACGGTGGGCTAAGGTAACAAGTGGACACGGTGTCCGGTGAAACTAAGGCTTTTGATAATAGTAACCAAGGTTCTACAAAGTTCCCAAACCACAACCTCTCTTGCGTACATCATGGTAGTACAAAGCGACGCTTGTCCATGATTATCCGTAAGAAGGTTTAGTTTGGGTGTAGTATCGCGTGACGACTAAATTTCGAGACAACGCTCGGTTTAGCCACCGCACTACGTCCTAAGAAAGGCCAGGGATGGGCTTGGTAACTACGGTTCATAGCCTTCATCGGTCAATTGGAAGTAAAGTGCCTAAGCATGACAACACACGCCGACAACATCACCTCCAAAATGCCTCAGCTACGTGGGATTGATCGCGTAATCCAATGCACGAGGCAACCCCCGGAATGGATTGTCGATTATATCTCTTCCTAATCTTAAGTTCACTCAGCCCGGGTATAGGGCTTTTGATGTTCTCACCCCACACGTACACAAGAAAAATTTTCATGTAACAGCAAAGCATAAATATAAGGCATGAAAAACTAGGTGTAGCCCTAAAAGTCCCCAGTGAAGTCGCCATTTCTGTCATCGCGATTTTCGGGTGTCAAATCATTAATTGGATTTGAACCTTTCGATCATTGATGTCTCTATTTTTTTTTGGGGAAGGTAAAATCGAGAAAACCTTGGAAATCCTAAGTTCGGGGCTAATTTCATTACGGGAAGGTGTTAGGCACCCGCGATGACTATAGTATCCTATAGGAACCGTTTTACTACGCTTTATATTTATGCGTTGCTTTTATTGCTACTTGTAAAAGAAGTTGGTTTTAAGAATGAGAGGGAGAAAGTTGGATTTTATTTTATTGGACTTGGAGAGACGTGAGTCTCTTGCCTACATACCCTTTTAAGGGATCAAAATTCCATGTAGTTCTCTTCCAAAATGTTTTTATGAGTTTTGTTCTTTTTTAGTTTTGAAAATGGTTTTGAAGAAAGGAAAGAGGCCGTAAAGGCATTAGAATTGAAAACAAATGGGGTTGGTCCAATTTATTCACAAAAAAACGGTTAAAGTTGGAAATTAATTGTATTTCGATTTGATTAAGAAAATAAAGGGAAAATCCTTTGGAGTTTTGACTCCAAGGTTTATTTGGAAAAGATTTGAAGTGATGGAAGTTGCTTGTTTTTCAAAAGATTGATTTTCTCTAAGTACCGCGTATCCTAAACATACACCTAGCGATAAACATACAACGTGTGTGCGTGTGTCGGTGCATGTGTCGGTGTACATCATTATAGTCCATAGTCTTTTACATCGGGTCCTATTTTACATTCTATAGCCTTGCATGAAATTAAAGAAAGGGTAAACTAAACCTAAACATTGCATGAATTAATGGAAATTGTATAAGGGTGACTAAAGGAAGACAAACAAATGAGAGTGAGGCAATGCTTGCAATGTGCATGAGACATAGAACAAAATGGTTAGTAATGAAATGAGAAATGGTGGCATGAGTAGCAATGCATAGGATATGAAATTTACTAACAAAGCACTAAACCAATTGAAAAAAGATGAAGTGATCATAACTAAAAAACATTAAGCAAATTGCAAAAGAACAAACACCAAAAACAATGCAAATGACACCGAACTAAAACCTAAGAGCCAAACTAAGTCCCATGACCTATAACCTTTACCCAAAACAGCACCCCTTTTTTCAAAGAAAACATTCCAAGAATCAAAGGGAAATTATGAGTCACACTTAAACCCTAAAATCAACACGTTTTGCAAATAAATTGCGACTCAAAATTAACAACCACACTTGACCAAAGAGAAACTTTCATTTTAAACTTGCAAAGAGAAATTAACAAACAAAATTGTGGCATTGTGGATTGCAAGCAACTTGTAAAATTATTGAGCACTTGAACTAGAGGACTAGGAGTTGATTTGCAAAATAAGAAAGGATCCATTGAGTTTGAAAACCAAGGAATTAACAATTAGGCATGCAAGAATGTAGAAACAGCATGAATTCAGAGATGAACACATCACAAAAATCACATATCAAACATCGACGCCATAGAGCAAAAATTGGATCCAAAATAGCGCAAGAAAATTCGCAAAAAGCATCAAAACATGTAAATCCAATAAAAATTAGCGCACATGCTTTTTATCCACTTTAAAGTGTGAAATTACCACAAAACGGTTGAAAATATATCAAGAAGCATATGGTAATTTTTCAGGATTTTTGCAAGAAATTTTAGTGCGCGCAGGGGTTCAAATAACAAGAAAAGAGGTGCAAATAGCATGAAGAATCAAGAAAGCCTAAAGCCCACGGTTCATGACCCAAACCCACGGATCTGATGGATCCGGATCAAGCTAACGCTCCAGGAGCGTTGGATTGATCCAGATCCATCAGGATCTTGATCAAACGGCCAGGAATAGAAGAGAGTGGGTCGAGTTTTGGGTCAACCCGACCCAAGCACATATAAAAGGGTTTTCACACCCGTTTTCTTTCATTTTGCACAACGTTTTCTCTTTCTTCTCTTCTTTCCTCCGCCGTTCTCTCTTCGCCGTATGAAACCCTAATGCTCAATCTCGCCCAGAATCATGCCAAAGCATGCTTAATCTTCTCTCCCTATGATCCTAAACATTGAAATCACGCTAATACCTTCAAACAAACAAGAATCAACGTGAATCCTGCGGTTTGTTCTTTCACGGTTCTGATTCAGTCATCTTTTAACTTTTTGTGTTTGAAACTATGTGAATCCTTACGGATTCATCATGATTCACACTCGTTGTGAATCTTTGGCGTTTCTTGCATTTTTTGTTTTTTAGGGTTTCATAACCGTTTTTGTTGAATCAGAATCGTTCAAATATCCAAGGATTCACGTTGATCTGTTCCTTCATTTGTGATTATGATATGAAGGTAGGGTTTGAGAGATTTACCTGAGTTTTTTTTTGGAGGTTTTGAGCCAGATCCTTCGGAAATCCTTGAATTGGGGTTCGGTTTTGCTGATTCTTGGCTTGAACTCGAATTTAACCGGTAATTTCTCTCTTCTTTCCCTTCACTGACCCGGATTCGCCTGGAATTTCTTCTTCTTCTTCCTCTTACGCTCGTGATCGCCGCTGAAGCTCGCCGTTCATCAATGGCGGGCTCGCGCCTTGAATTGCGAGCAAAGCTGGTTCGATGATGATGATTTAATGCGAATCACTGAGAACTCCAACGAATTCCATTGATTTTCGTACTGAATTTTGGTTCTGTAGATTGTTAGGGTTTGTTGGTGTTCTTGGATTTTTCTTCTGAATTTTGAGTTTGATCTAACTACATTGGAGAGAGAAATTGAGTTCTGTTTTTGGTGATGTGGATTGCAATGAGTGGATCCCTCTGACTGGTACAGTACCGCGCCTTTTATAGGCTGACCCATGTGCATATGAGCCTATGGCAGCATGACACCTGGATTCGGCCAGCTGGCGTGGTACCTGAACTGATTAAAAAGAAAGAAAGGACTTTTCTGCAATTTTGTAAGGTTTGGGACCTTTTTTGTAAATAAAAAAAATGGACTGTTTTTTTTTTTAAAGAATTGAGGAAAAATGACTGTTTTTAGAAGAAATGGGACTAAACTGCAAAAATAAAAAGAAAAAAGAAAAGATTGGACTAAATTGCAATTTTGAAAGTTATTAGAGCTAAAAATGTAAAATAATAAAATTGGTAAAATGTAATTTGAAATGCAACGTAAAGTGAAACAATAAAACGATAAAACGGCAAAATGGACTAAAACGAACAAACTACCAAGCATGAGGTATTTTAAAATACCTCTCTGTCAAAATTTTGAATAATGTGAAAAGACTAAAATGCCCTTGGGGCAAAAACGACTCAAACTGACTCAGACTGACTTAGATGCAAAACTAAATGACTTTGTGCAAATTTTGATTAATGATCCATGCAAACAAATTGACAAGACGCAGGGACAAATTGTAGGGACTGAAAATGGGTTCCTTTGTAGGAAATGACCAAAATACCCTTTTGTGCGATTTTATGTAACAATTCAAAAGACTGAAGCAGTGATGCATGCAGTTGAAGCACAGTAGAAAACACAGTGAATTTGAAAGTATTAGAAAATAGCAGAGAAATTTGAGTAAGTATTTTTTAGGTCCAAAATGAGGGTATGACAGCTGCCCCTATTTAAGTTTCTTCGTTTGGAGAGTCAAGAGACAGAGTCTTTGGCTTGACGCGACGAAGATACTTAAATATCGACATTAGCACTGATTTTGGGCGTAAAAATACATTTGCAAATGTTATGTATGCCGTGCAACCTCTGTGTTATGAATGCAAGACAAACTGAGAATTGAATTTAACAGAATATGTCGTATCCATTGCGGGATTGGTAGACATTGACAGAATAGCAAACAGCAGAGTATGTCGTATCCATTGCGGGACTGGTTGACATTAACAGAATAACAAGATCACAAGACTCACTGGGGAGACTCGAAAGCAAATTGACAGGTACAAGCTGTTCTTGGGTGCGAACTAGCCACTTGACCGAGGATATTGAGAACAAAGGGCGCAAGCTGCTCTTGTATTTGAGCTGGTTACTTGGCTGAAAGAAAACATAGAAAGCACAAGCTGTTCTTGGACACGAACTGGTTACTTGGCTGACGGGAAACAAAATAGAAAGCACGAGCTGTTCTTGGATCTGAACTTGCCGCTCGGCGGATACCAAAAGGATAGGTACAAGCTGTTCTTGGATGTGAACTGGCTACTTGACCGATAACAGAAACAAATTGATAGGTACAAGCTGTTCTTGGGTACGAACCTGCTGCTTGACCGATAACAGAAACAAATTGATAGGTACAAGCTGTTCTTGGGTACGAACCTATTGCTTGACCGATAACAGAAACAAATTGACAGGCACAAGCTGTTCTTGGATGCGAACTAGCCACTTGGCCGTTAACAGAAACACATTGTATTTTGAAAAAGAGTTGAATTTGATTGACATAACTGCAGGAGCTTGAATTTGACAAGGATGTTGACAAGACTGTTGATCTTTGAAATTGACATGATAGTAAACATTTATCGTTGGCAGAAGAAATTTGAAGTTGACATGACTGATTTTGATTGAAATTAACATAGGAATTGAGAATGCAGATGCGTATGAATAGCATGACAATTTTATCAAATGCATGAACACATAAAATGCATGATTATGCATGCATGAATGCTTTGAATGCATGATGATTGGCAATTTGTAGACACAATTTCGCAGAGACAGACAAAACATTGGAATATTGGGCACGTAATGGCTCGCGCTCGGACATATATTTGCAAAAGTTCCTCTTTTGGGGATGCCGTCGTTTGAAGATACATCGAGACCATCGTTGAAGGCAGGAAGCTGTGAAACAATTTGAATGATATTGCTGCTTGTTGGAACAGTCACGTAAGTGCTTTGGACATCGCATCTGTGGTCAATGCTTTTGCATGTTTGTTGTTTTTCATTTCATTTTTCTTTCATCATCCCATTTTTGCCTGGATCGCCCTTTCGGGTTTTCGACCCACCGGGGAATAGTTTTCTTTTTTTTGTGTTGCCCCTGTTTTTGCCTGAATTGCCTTTGAAGGTTGTCAATCCATCGGGGTGCTCATTTTTGCCTAAGCCGCCCTTTCGGGTTTTCAACTTAGCGAGCATATTTATTTTTCATGCTTTTCATTCTGTTTTTTCATTCTTGCCATTGACCACAGACCATAACTGGGAGGAAGGCTTGCTAGTAGCTTGAATTGGAATTGATATCAATGTAGATTTGTTCATGCATGTTCATTTGAATGTACCTAGCTGTTCAGGCTTGTTTTCAAAATACTCAAAAAATTTCAGTTTTCAGAATGTTTATTCCAGACACGCATCATTATTAATATGGAAGAAATCTCTTGTGTAAAGCTTTGAAAATAGAACGGAAAATGAGTGCCAAACAAAAGCATAGGCTCAAATCAATGTATAAGGGTGGTAGTCAGCCAAAAGCGCGACTCCACAGATTTACAAAGCTTGGAAAATGGTAATTTTATTGGTTGGTGGTATATTGAACACAGTAACTGCTATGGTATCTGGAAACTCTTGAATCTACAGGCGTCGGAACCTCGGATGAGAACAACTAAACATCAATTGCGAAGATCCCAAGGGAAAAGGTAATTTGCCAGACATAGTCGATTGTCTTTTATTTCAATCTCATTTTTGCATGAACCGCCCTTTCGGGTTTTCGGCTCATCGAGACGCTCATTTTTGCCTGAATTACATGTAATCTCAGCGAGCTTTTTACATTTTGTTTCTTGTCCCTTATTTTGCCTGGATCGCCCTTTCGGGTTTTCGATCCACCGGGAAGCACATTTTTGCCTAGGCCGCCCTTTCGGGTTTTCGACCTACCACGCTGTTCTTTTCATATCTAGACAAAGTATTTTTTGACTATATCGGCATTCACAGGATTCGGAAGCTCTACACCGTCCATGTGTGTGAGAATCAAAGCACCGCCAGAGAAAGCCTTCTTGACAACATAAGGTCCCTCATAGTTAGGCGTCCATTTGCCCCTTGGGTCGGGTAGCTGACTCATTCTTCTTTTCAACACGAGTTCACCCTCCTTGAATTCCCGAGGACGGACTTTCTTGTCAAAAGCATTTTTCATCCTTGTTTGATACATCTGCCCATGAGCCAAAGCATCCAGTCGTCTTTCCTCAATCAAATTCAACTGGTCGTACCGACTCTGGCACCATTCAGCCTCAGACAACTTGGCTTCCATAATCACACGGAGAGACGGAATCTCCACTTCCAATGGGAGGACTGCTTCCATGCCGTATACAAGAGAAAAAGGCGTTGCCCCGGTTGAACTACGAACTGTAGTGCGGTAGCCGTGTAGAGCATAGGGCAACATCTCATGCCAGTCTTTGTATGTTGTTACCATCTTCTGCACAATCTTCTTGATGTTCTTATTAGCAGCCTCAACTGCACCATTCATCTGAGGTCTGTAAGGAGAGGAGTTGTGGTGTTCAATCTTGAATTTCTCGCATAAGGCTTGCACCATGTCATTGTTCAGGTTGGTACCATTGTCAGTGATGATCTTGCTAGGGACACCATACCGACAGATGATATTGTTCTTGATGAATTTGACTACCACTTGCTTAGTCACGTTGGCATAGGATGCAGCTTCGACCCATTTGGTGAAATAATCGATTGCTACCAGGATAAAACGATGACCGTTTGAAGCTTTCGGTTCAATTCTTCCGATCATATCAATGCCCCACATAGAGAAAGGCCACGGAGAAGACATAATATTGAGGGCGTGTGGAGGCACGTGGATCTTATCGGCATATACTTGACATTTGTGGCACTTCCTGGCATATTGATAGCAATCGCGCTCCATGGTGTTTAGCAAGATTGATTTGAGGTCAGGATATCATCAGATAAGAGTGAAGGCAGAGGATGTGTCTAAGACTGCGTTCAGGACGAGGTATGGTCACTATGAGTATTCTATGATGCCATTTGGTGTGACTAATGCGCCAGGTGTTTTCATGGAGTATATGAATCGGATTTTCCATCCTTACTTGGACCAATTTGTGGTAGTGTTCATTGATGATATTTTGGTGTATTCAAAGTCAGAGGAAGAGCATGCCGAGCATTTGAGGATTGTGTTGCAAGTTTTGAAGGAGAAGAAGTTGTTTGCTAAGTTGTCGAAGTGTGAGTTTTGGTTGCGTGAAGTGAGCTTTCTTGGTCATGTGATTTCGAGAGGTGGTATTGCGGTAGATCCGTCGAAGATTGATGCGGTGATTAAGTGGGAATCGCCGAAGTCTGTTTTTGAAGTTCGAAGTTTTCTTGGTTTGGCGGGTTACTATCGGAGGTTCATTGAGGGGTTCTCTAAGTTGGAGTTGCCATTGATGCAGTTGACTCGGAAAGGGCAACCTTATGTTTGGGATGCTAAGTGTGAGAAGAGTTTCCAGGAGTTGAAGAAGAGGTTAACTTCAGCGCCTGTGTTGATTTTTCCGAATCCGAAGGAATCGTTTGTTGTGTATTGTGATGCTTCGAAGATGGGTCTTGGTGGTGTGCTTATGCAGAATCGTCAGGTTGTGGCTTATGCTTCAAGGTAGTTGAAGGTGCATGAGAAGAATTATCCGACTCATGATTTGGAATTGGCGGCAGTTGTGTATGTTTTGAAGATTTGGAGACATTATCTTTATGGTTCTAAGTTTGAAGTGTTCAGTGATCACAAGAGTTTGAAGTATTTGTTTGACCAGAAAGAGTTGAATATGAGGCAAAGAATATGGTTGGAATATCTTAAGGATTTTGATTTTCAGCTGAGTTATCAACCTGGAAAGGCTAACGTGGTTGCGGATGCTTTGAGTAGGAAGACCTTGCATGTGTCTGCTATGATGGTTAAGGAGTTAGAGTTGGTGGAGCAATTCCGAGATTTGAGTTTGGGTTGTGAGTTGACACCCGAAAGTGTGAAGTTGGGTATGTTGAAGTTGTCAAGTAACATCTTGGAGGAAATCAAGAGTGGTCAGAAAGAGGATTTGGAACTTGTAGACCGAGTGGTGTTGATTAACCAAGGTAAAGGTGCGGATTTCAGATTGGATCAGAATGGTGTCTTGATGTTTCGTGATCGGGTGTGTGTGTCGGATGTGCCTGAGCTTAAGAAGCGTATTTTGGACGAAGGTCATCGGAGTAGTTTGAGTATTCATCCAGGAGCAACTAAGATGTATCAAGATTTGAAGAAGTTGTTTTGGTGGCCTGGAATGAAGAAGGAGATCGCCGAGTTTGTTTATGCTTGTTTGGTTTGTCAGAAGTCGAAGATTGAACACCAGAGGCCGTCAGGTTTGATGCAGCCGTTGTTTGTGCCAGAATGGAAGTGGGATAGTATCTCTATGGACTTTGTTGGAGCTTTGCCGAGGACTGTGAAGGGTTTTGATTCGATTTGGGTGGTTGTTGATCGGTTGACGAAGTCAGCACATTTTATTCCTATCAAGACCGGTATGTCTGTTGCAAAGTTGGCTGAGGTCTACATTGAGCAGGTTGTCAGGTTGCATGGTATTTCTTCTAGTATTGTGTCAGATCAGGATCCGAGGTTTACTTCTAAGTTTTGGGAGAGCTTGCAAGTTGCTTTGGGAACTAAGTTGAGGTTGAGTTCTGCTTATCATCCTCAGACTGATGGTCAATCGGAGAGGACTATTCAGAGTTTGGAAGATTTGTTGAGAGCTTGTGTTTTGGAGCAAGGTGTCAGTTGGGTAGAATGTTTACCGTTGATTGAGTTTACTTACAACAATAGTTTTCATTCTAGTATCGGGATGGCACCGTTTGAAGCTTTGTATAGGAGGAGATGTAGAACGTCGTTGTGTTGGTACGAGTCAGGTGAAAGAGCCTTATTAGGACCGGAAGTGGTGCAAGAGACTACGTAAAAGGTTAGAATGATTCAGGAGAAGATGAAAGCGTCTCAGAGTAGGCAGAAGAGTTACCATGACAAGAGGAGGAAGGATATTGAATTTCAGGTTGGTGATCATGTGTTTTTGAGGGTGAATCTGGTAACCGGTGTTGGTAGAGCTTTGAAGTGTAGAAAGTTGACTCCCCGTTTTGTTGGGCCGTTTGAGGTTGTAGAGAGAGTTGGGGTTGTAGCGTATCGGATTGCGTTACCACCGTCTTTGTCGAATCTTCATGATGTGTTTCATGTGTCTCAGTTGCGGAAGTATGTGTATGATGAGTCTCATGTGGTTCAAGTGGACCAGTTGGAGGTAAGAGACAATTTGACCGTTGAGACGTGGCCGGTTAGAATTGAGGATAGAGAAGTGAAGAGGTTGCGTGGCAAAGAGATTGCTTTGATCAAGGTGATTTGGTTTGGACCAACTGGCGAGAGTGCTACCTGGGAATCGGAGAGTAGAATGAAGGATTCATACCCGGAGTTGTTTCCTTCAGGTAAATTTTCGAGGACGAAAATTCTTTTAGGGGGGGAGAGTTGTAACAGCCCGTTTTTCGCGTTTGTTTTATTTTAATTATTTTATTTTGTGTATTATTGTGTGCATTTTCATATGTTTGTGCATTTGAGGGGTAATTAGTAATTTGGGAGGATAGTGTTTTATCGTTTTTCTAAGATAGGACCGTTTTATTAATTAAGTTGTCGGAGCGCGTTAATTAACTAGTTATCGTTGGTGTGTATTTAGTAGATTGGTGTGAGCCCATTCATTTATTCATTTGTGTGTTTAAGGCCCATTAAGGGAGAGGGAGTATATAAGCTTAGTTTTTAGTAACTAGGTTAGAAACTTGTTCATTTTCACACAAACACAAGAGGAGGCAAATTGGGGCTAGAGAGAAGAACAAGAGAAAGGGGTTGAAGAGCTAGAAGAGGGTTTCACACCTAGGAGCTAAATTGAAGCTAGAATTGTTGATTCTTGGTGCTAGAGGTAAGGGGGTTAGGCTTCACTCATAATTTCATAATTTTGCATTTTTCCCATTTTTGTGGAATTGTTGGATTGAACCTAATTGATGTGAAATTCGTGCATAATTGTTGCTGTTATGTTTGAGAACATGAATTGCATGATAAATGTATGACTATATGCGAATTAACATGTTGAAATGCATAAGTGTTGGTGTTTTGTGTTCTTGAGCAAATTTGATGCAAAATGAAGTTGTGAGGTTGAAATATGCATAAATTTGTGTTCATTAGTTGTTATTGATGATTGTTAAACTGTTGGAATCAAATTTGTTGAACTGGAATCGTAGTTTATGGATTTGAGTAGAAATTTGTGGTTGTGTTGGTGTTTTGAGAAAGTATTATGATTTTGGTAAAATGAGTTGAATTGTGATTTCTATTGATTGATTCATGTTTGTTTAAGTGTATTGAAGTTACCGTGACCCATAAACACTTTCTGGAACATGTTTTGGGGACTGGGGTAATCAAAATTGGGATTTTTGGGTGAAAATGGGTTGAACCCGAAACTGTGTTTTTCTTGAAGTTTGCTTCTGAAGTATGCTCCTGAAGTTCGCTTCTGAAGTCAGCTCCTGAAGTTCGCTTCTGAAGTCAGCTCCTGAAGTTCGCTTCTGAAGTCTGCTCCTGAAGTGCGCTCCTGAAGTTCGCTTCTGAAGTCTGCTTCTGAAGTTGCTTCTGAAGTTCTGCTTCTGAACAGCACCCCCTGTTCTGCGTTCTGGTGCCTTTTTCTCACATTTCTGTTTTGAATTGGCTTTTGGTGCAAACATGAAAGTTGTAGATAATTGAATTAGCTTTCCAATGGCTTTGGATTGACGTGAAAATGTTTTGTGGATTTTAAGTTATGATTAAAATACTCAACGTGGGTCTTGAGGAAACTTTAAGAAAACTTAACATAACTTATTCCAAATTAGTCCAAAACCTATGGTTGGTTTCCAAACTTCAAAACTTCAGTATTAGAGGTTTAATTGAGATGTTTTATGAGTATTTAACTTATGTCTTGTTGAATCAAGATTGATTTTCTTCCGAAAAATGTTTTGGTTTTGCAAATGACTAAGTGTGCCGAATTTCATGATCTTATTAAATTCTTCATTTGTGGCCGATGAAATGCTTATGTAATCTCTACTGTACACATATGTGAATTATGAGAATACATGGCATAGGCAATTGAGCTCGTTATTTGGTTTTGGTTCTTAACCTTCAAATATTTTCAAAGTTGTGAAATGAGACGAACTTGTGTAATTCTTACCTTGAAGTTTATTTGATGGTGAACCTTTTTAGATATGGATTCCTATGGTTAATTGTATGTTTGTGGATGAAGTTGGATAATGATAATGTGAAATATCATGACCTCACATGTTATCTTCTTTACTTGAAATATATGAAGTGTTGCTTGTTCATGGTGAACTATGTGAAGAAGGTGATAATGTTGATTGTATACATGTTCAATGGTGATGAATATATGTATGTTGAATGTATGTGCAATTGTTGATGTGTGCATACTTGATTAAATGGTATTTGGTGATAATGGCATAATTGTATGCATGGTTTTGGTGATGACTGCATAATTGTATGCATGGTTTGGTGATGATTGCATAGTTGTATATGCATGGTTTGGAGAATTGTGTATGAGCATATGTATTGAGTCAAGTCATATGTTCATGCATTCATTGTTGAGGAGACGGACAGATGTCCAAAGTGTAAGGCAGGAGTGAACCTTACACTCGATGTGTTTGTTGCATCGGAGGTGACGACCTTGAGGAGACTTGGTACCACATGCATCTAGATGAGTCTAGAGACATTGCATGAATTGTTTGTGAGTCGTATTGCATTTGAATTGTGCATGGTGTTTGTGTTTGGAGATTGATATTTGACTTGGTCGAATTGTGATATGAGTGTAATACACTTGAATTATGTGAACTTGAAATGATGCCTATGAATGTTATTGAATGAGATAAATGCGGAAATACTATGAGTATATGTTTGGCAATGTTGTTTATCATTCTTGGATATGTGACCATTATTTCAATGTTCTTGCTTATCTGTTTATGGATTATGATGATGTAATGTTAACCCTCAGTGGTTTACCACCTGCCTTTCCGTATGGACGGGTAGATGGAGTGCAGGATGCTTAGTTGCTTTGATGTTGCCGAGGAGCGGGAGTTCCTCGTTCTTGTGCAAGTGTCTAGATTAGGGCTCTGATCTAGGGTGTCCTTGCATGTTATTTCTTTTATGACTATGTTGTTTTGTGGAGATGAGACATTGTTATTTTGAGTTTGAGATCATGTATTTATTATCATGAGATTTTGGAGATGTTGCTTATATGGTTTACATATATTCCGCTGCAATGCTTATGTAATTTGATAATTTATACATGTATGCTGGATTTTGTTTGGTGACGTAGCATCTATTTCTTGAATATGTCTGATGTATTCTCGCGTTTATCGCTTAGTAGAAATAGGGTGTTACAGTTGTAATACTCTAAGAGTGGGTCCCCCACCCCCTTATACTTATCTTTTATTGTTGGGATGGAGAAAGAATAAGTGAAGAGAGGGTGAGACGGGTAGGAGGGGAGAGGGAGTTTCACTTTGTTGGTTGTGACTATGTGAGACGGGTAGAAAGCAGCCAACACCTACCATGTAACAAAGTATTACCAAGTAATGTTTTGTACTATTATTGTTATTATTAATACTAATAATAATTAATAATAATAGTGAAAGTGTATGGGTGGAGAACTTGTATAGTACAACTAAGTCATGCTTTAAGATATATATCTCAAGGTATAATTCCCATGTGCTTTTCCAACTGCCATCTTTTGTAATCAATTTCTGTCCCTTGTGTGTAGAAAAGTCAAATAGGTGGGACACATTAGAGGGAAAAGGGACGAGTAGAGTAAGAGAGGGAGGGACGAGTGTGTGCAAATATATATATATATATATATATATATATATATATATTGTATGTACTTATTATTATACATAACAACTTTCTTAGTATGCCTCACTCACCTTACTCACCTCCTCTTCCACTAGTTCTTCATTTAATGATATAAGCATATCTATCTAGCAACGTACCATGTACTCGTCGTAACAATAATATTTATGTATTTGTTTATGTCAGGGATTAGTGCATTCAATCTTTCATGAGTGATCAATCCGCATCTAGTTCCTCTGAGCCTCCTCCGATTTCTGACACGTCCTCTGAAGCTGTAACAACTCGTTTTTCACGTTTGTTTTATTTTAATTATTTTATTGCGTGTATTATTTTAATTGCGTGCATTTTCATATGTTTGTGCATTTGAGGGGTAAGTAGTAATTTAGGGAGATTAGCGTTTTTATCGTTTTTAAGATAGAACCGTTTTATTAGTAGAGTTGTTGGTGTGCGATAATTGATTAGAGTCGAGGTTGCTAATTAATTACCGTTAGTGTGTTATTTTGTGGATAGTGTATTTAGTGAGAGCCCATTTATTTTGGAGTGGTTTAAGGCCCATTAAGGGAGAGGGAGTATATAAGCTTAGTCTTTAGTGATTAGGGTTAGAATATAAGCTAGTAACACAAGAGGAGAGAACTTGGGGTTAGAGAGAAGAGCACGAGAAAGGGTTGGAGGCTAGAACAAAAAGGGAATTCCATCTCTAAGAGCTAAATTGAAGCCTTGGTTAGAGATTCTTGGTGGTTAAGGTAAGGGGGATAGTTTTTACTCATAATCCCTTATTCTTTTTACTTTCTCTTAAGTGCTTATTGATATAATTGATTTTGTGAATAAGTGCTTATTTGGATTTTGATGTTGAATTTCGTTATGGATGATGATAATATGATTATATACATGAATGAATTGACAATTAAGCTGTTGATGTTGAATTAGTATGCCAAATTTCATGTATGTGAATATATTGTGTTCTTGAGTGAAATTGATGAATTATGAGTTGTTGTTGTTGAATTATGTGAGAATTCATGTTCATTAGTTGTTGTTATTGATCTGGAACATGTTGTTGTGAAATTGATGTTGTGGGTATCAAAGTTGATAAATTGATGCGGATGAGGTGGAGTAGCCGGATAATCTTATCTGAGGTATGTGTTTTATCAATAGTACTCCTTTGATTGCGATTGTT
Organism: Medicago lupulina; assembly: GCA_958299785.1. Taxonomy (NCBI): domain Eukaryota; kingdom Viridiplantae; phylum Streptophyta; class Magnoliopsida; order Fabales; family Fabaceae; genus Medicago; species Medicago lupulina. The sequence goes on along the minus strand of OY283139.1, from coordinate 53,347,069 downwards.
GATACTGGTGCTACTCATTCTTTCATCTCTGTTTGTTGTGTTGAACGTTTGAATTTGGTTGTGACTCCGTTGCTGAGAGGAATGGTCATTGATACCATGGCCAATGGTTCCGTGAATACTTCTTTTGTGTGTTCTAAGTGTCCCGTTAGTTTTAGTAATGTGGATTTTGAGTTAGATCTTGTGTGTCTTCCGTTGAAGAATATGGATGTGATTTTTGGTATGGATTGGATGTTGACTTTTGGTGTAAACATTAATTGTTTAACTAAGAGTATCACGTTTTCGAGGCCGGTAGCTAAGGAGAGTGGAAGGTTCTTAACCGCGGAGCAAGTTAACAAGTCCTTGGATGGTGAAGCTAGTGTGTTCATGATGTTTGCTACCTTGAAGGAAGGTGTTGAGAAGGGGATTAGTGATTTGCCGGTAGTGCAAGAGTTTCCTGAAGTTTTTCTGGACAACATTGTCGAGTTGCCACCGGAGAGGGAAGTTGAGTTTGCAATTGACTTGGTGCCAGGAACGAGTTTTATTTCGATTGCACCATATCGGATGTCTGCATCTGAGTTGGGTGAGTTGAAGAAGCAGTTGGAAGAGTTGCTTGAGAAACAGTTCATTAGGCTGAGTGTGTCGTCGTGGGGTGCTCCAGTGTTATTAGTTAAGAAGAAGGATGGAAACATGAGGTTGTGTGTGGATTATCGGTAGTTGAACAAGGTGACTATCAAGAATCGGTATCCGCTTCCGAGGATCGATGATTTGATGGATCAGTTAATTGGTGCGGAAGTGTTTAGCAAGATTGATTTGAGGTCAGGATATCATCAGATTAGAGTGAAGGCGGAAGATATATCCAAAACCGCGTTCCGAACAAGGTATGGACTCTATGAGTATTCTGTGATGCCATTTGGAGTATCTAATGCCCCAGGTGTATTCATGGAGTACATGAATAGAATATTTCATCCTTATCTTGACCGTTTTGTGGTGGTGTTCATTGTTTTGGTGTATTCAAAGTCTGAGGAGGAGCATGCTGAGCATTTGAGGATTGTCTTGCAAGTCTTGAAAGAGAACAAGTTGTGTGCTAAGTTATCGAAGTGTGAATTCTGGTTGCGGAAAGTGAGTTTCCTTGGTCATGTGATTTCTAAAGGTGGTATTGTCGTGGATCCGACAAAGGTTGGTGCAGTGTTGCAATGGGAATCACCGAAGTCCGTTTTCGAGATTAGAAGCTTTCTTGGGTTGGCAGGTTATTATCGGAGGTTCATTGAGGGATTCTCTAAGTTGGCATTGCAATTGACGCAGTTGACTCGGAAAGGGCAAGCTTATGTTTGGGATGCTAAGTGTGAGAAGAGTTTCGAAGAGTTGAAGAAGAGGTTAACTTCAGCTCCAGTGTTGATTTTGTCGAATCCGAAGGAGTCTTTTGTTGTATATTGTGATGCTTCTAAGTTGGGTCTTGGTGGTGTGCTTATGCAGAATCGTCAGGTTGTGGCTTATGCTTCGAGGCAATTGAAAGTGCATGAGAAGAACTATCCGACTCATGATTTGGAATTGGCAGCAGTTGTGTATGCTTTGAAGAACTTATTGATACTAAACAGAAACAACATCAAACATGACACATAACCAAAGACTGCATAACACTTGCGTCATCCACTTCATTCCTGATCAAAGTTGATGACTTCTGAATTATGACGTTTGAATCTTCCAATGAGTTCCTCATCATCATTGATTTTTGAAATTGGATAACATTTCTCATCATTAACTCTTGCACCAACTTTCGGGAAAACCTTGAACAGGTAGCATTTTCCAACCATATTCAATAGTTCATTCGGAACATAAGAAGTCACTACAACCTACATGACACATATTTTTACACAATAAAATTTAGAATACTATTTAAACCAAAAACTAAAATAAAATAAAAAAAGACATTGTTCCAAAGACATTTAAAAATATACATTTTCTCCAAACTCAAGCAATTTACTACACGGTATCCGAAAAAACTCAGCCGCAACGCTATCATGCATTATAAACGTGGTTGATCATGTGTTGTCAGTCACAGGAAATATAATGTGAAACCTATACACAATCGAAATTAATTTTAAACAATTAGTACTCTATATATCCAAATTAAGTCCATTATAAAAACCATAATGATATTTAAAAAAAACTACCTCAGAGTAATCATTAAAACATGTTGGTTACACCTTTGACAATAATAAGCACGACTGTCAGGAACAACTTGTTCATGGCAAACACAAGATAAATACCACCAACCACCATCAGTGACATATTGGTCAACAGTGACCATTATGATAGAAATTGATTCCTGCAAATTTTTGCATTAGAAACAAAATGTATATAATAAATTTTTAATCTCAATAATTGGTTGAGACAATTACCACCGGATAGACTCTAAGTGCAAATACATTGGTTACTGCTGTCGAGTCGAGTACACCCATTGATCTATATTATGAAACCAAGTATCTTCACGATTTTCATATATAGCCGTAAGGTGAGAAAGTTTTGTCCAACATCCTGAATATAAAAAATCTTTTATTTTATTTTTAGATTTTAAAAAATAATTAATTTTTATAGATTGTCTATAAAAGTAACAGTATATATATATATATATATATATATAAACCTGTTCTTCGACTCTCCAACAACATTAAATTTTGGATTGAATAAAACCTTGGTATAATCACCGTGATTTTGAACAGTAGGGATTCCTTGATTTAAATAAATATATTAGCTTAGAGTGTTAATTTTTTAAAAAAATTGTGAAAGTTGTTAATTACCTTTCCATAACTTGATCTTTTCAAGAAAAACCACAACACAAGCGTTGTCAGAAGATCCAAGTAGTACAAAATCGGTCAAATCTTCCACAAAATGACCACGGAGAATACACTTGAATCGATAACTAAATATACAAAAAAAATTCGTGTCACTATTCCGTAAAATATAGATTTTACAAGTTTGTATCGACAAAAAGTTATGAAGTAAACAAACCCATTGTTTTCTAAATCCATAGAAACAATCTTCGTCATAACACCATCATAGGGTTTTGTTTTCTATCTATCTGGTTGATGATTATGTGCTTCATTTGTGTTGGAAATTGAACATATATTTTGTATTTTGTGTAATGATTCCCTATTTTAATCTGTGATTGAAGATTTTTTAGATGTGAGAATCATAAATTATAATAATAGTTGCCTCTTTTTGAATCCCTTTTACTACTGTTCAACCCTCCTTTTTACTTTTGTAGATATGTGCACTCACCATCCTACTCCCAGTATCAGAAATCGTTTGAAGCTGCCAAAGCAATTAATGACATAAATGGTGTAGCGAGCATATTACAGCACCGTCCTTATCACATAGATTCCCTTCTAACAATGGCAGAATATTTCAAGGTAGTGGGTGAACAACAGATGTCTGGAGATACTATTGCGAGGTGTCTATATGCGCTTGAATGTGCATGGCATCCCATGTTCACACCACTGCAGGGTAATTGCCAATTGAAGTACAAACACGATACAAACAAACCTATATTCACAGCTCTTTTCACTCACATGAAAAACTTGGATCGACGAGGCTGTCATAGATCTGCTTTAGAGGTCTGCAAATTGTTGCTTTCACTAGATTCTGATGATCCCATGGGGGCTATTTTCTGCATTGACTACTTTGCTCTAAGGTCTGAGGAGTATGCATGGCTGGAAAAGTTTTCTGACGCTTATAAAAGTGATAACTCCATATGGTTGCTTCCAAATTTTTCTTTTTCCCTTGCCATTTGTCGGTTTTACCTTGAGTGTGAGGCCTCCGGAGATGCTTGTGTTGATTCTAGAAAGTCTTCTTCCTCTGATCTTATGACACAAGCACTGATGCTTCATCCTTCAGTTATAAAGAAGCTAGTGGCAAAAGTGCCATTGAAAGATCGTGCATGGACAGGTATTCTCAAGAACACCTTTTTCCGATCAGATCAAACGGGAATTCAATCACAAGATCACTTGATTAATATATATGTTGAGAGGAATTATCTTATATGGAGGCTTCCTGATCTACAAAAACTGCTAATTGGTGCTGCAAAACAAGTCATTGAAACCCTAGAAAGTAATAAAAGTGAAGTTAACGATTGGTCTTGTGTCAGAAAAGAAGCATTTTCCTCTGAGAAAAATGAGTAAGTGAATTCTTTTTTGCCTTTAGCTAAAAAATTCCCATTTACTTTTGCAGCATTCTTTTGTAGAAGTGAAACTTTTCTGATCCCAAAAAAGCATCAAATATTTACGAATGTTGTTTTGCATACCATCTTCAACAACATTTATAGATGCATCTGAATTTATGATCTTCAGAACTTGGTGCAAATTATTTCAATTTGGAATGAGCATTTTGTGTTGACCAATCAAAATTATGAATGAGTACTTGTGGCAATTCATTTTACAAACTTTTGCTTGTTAGGTATGGACATTTGTTGGTGTCAGATTTCTCCGATTCAGTAACGGCAATCCCACACGAAAATCTTCAACAGTTTATAGGCATTCCAAGGGAAGGGGAGGCTATGCTGGATGAAAACCAATTTGCTAATCAGCAAGGCAATGGCCACGCTCCTCGGGGTGTTGCAAATAGAAACGCATTAGCTGTCTTGTTTGAGTCGATGCTACCGTGGGTTACTTACGAGGAAGGTGGACCTGATGTTAACCAACCTGGTGACGGAGAGCAAGACAACCAGTGATACTTGATACAACACAGCCTTCCTGCTCTAGAAGCCTTTTTTCCGGAGTGTGTTGAACTCCATGATGAGACGTCTTTCATGTATAGAGCGATGTTTAGGGAGCTTGATACCTTCTGCAATTATGTTGGTCCTTGTGAACCATCTGGATTCAATATAATTGCCATATACTGCGGTGTCTAATTTTTGGGATATTGATATAAGATGTTATACCTTTTCCATTATGAATTTCTACTTTTATATAATTCTGATCCTTGTCAGCACTGTTATTTAATCATGTACTGTCATATTAAGAATTTAGTTATGGTAATAACTGCCTAAGAGGTCAAATACTCTTATTTATGATACAATAGTGCAATTGGATGATTGTGTATAAACGAAAGCATTAGATCAAAGGTAAACACTTTTCAGTATCCCATTGTGGTTTGAGTAGTGTAGGAATAGTAGTAGTGGGACACCTCATTCCTTGTGTACCTATGTCACGACTCTCCATTTCTCTAAAGTGTTGAGCCATTGACAGCATTACTGGATACCTCTGAGTAGGTTACCATTATAAAACCATATACAATGGTCGAGATCGTAACTGCTGCGCCTATTGACTACAGAACCCATTTTTAGCCAAATGTTGAGGTTCAAGTGTGTAGTACCTAATGTTAGCATAGAGCATGTTCATAAATGCAGTACACATGGTTTTCCGTGTGTTAACTTAAAGTTTCGATGTGTAAGTTTAGAGCAATTGCACAATCACACCGTGATTTCTGTGAAATCCAAACACATACTTAGCTTATCATCCTTGCTGCATTGTTAGAGGATTTTCCTAACATCAATGTGATCATTCCTCAAGAACCTAAAGTACTCATTGTAAGCAAATCTTAACATGGAGGTCACATGATTTCATGATTTTTTAAAAAGCGAATTGACATATATGTATGTTAAATTATGGCTGCATTTTGTAATCTGCAATAGTTACTGCAGAAAGACCTTATATTTGTTGGTTTAAGAACTTGCATTAAAGTATAAAATATTCCAAACTATGCCGTACCTAAAACTATTTATCGATGGCAAGCTTTATACAAAGCAATAACTGCAGAAAGGTCACTCATTCAACATGCTGGCCTAGGCATGTAGATGAATATATAAAAAAGATTGACAAGGCCTTCTTGTGTGTGGAGTATGCTTTGTACCTAGTCCCTCCAACTCAAGCGTGGCGTTGAGACCTTTTCTTTTCTTTTCTTTCTTTCTGCAAATATTGAGGGGATTTAGAGAATGTTGCCCTTTAAAGATTATGGAAGCAGGGTAAGAAGGGGGGGGACCAAGATTATATGATAAAGTTGTCATGTGAGAGGATTCAATACATGATTAGGGGCACAATTGTATAAGCTGCAAACATCATCACAACAATGCTAAGCATTATTGGATAGTCTTTCTGAAATTCTTATAAATAAATACATATTGTGTGAGATAACTTGGCTGTGGGGACATAAAAGATCGCCTAATCATATTGTGTGAGATAATGAATTATTTAGCTGATTATATCACCAGGTGAGCATGGCTTTATGTGGGAAGCCACAAGCAGAAAGCGCATTGTGCCAATTAATCACTTGTGATATGAAGGGTTGTATCTTTTTTCACTTTTTTGTGTGATGAAGTGGTAAACACTTAAAATGCGCACGCATATTTTAAGGTTTTGGATTCGAATCCATGTGAAAGTGTTTAATCTAACTAACAATATTGATATTGATATCGTCAATTGAACTACGCCTTATGGTACGTGTTTTTTCTCCTTTATTAGTAGAGGAGAGTTTATATAAAGTTGAGCAGTATAAATTAATCAATAGCAAATAAATGATCATATAACATAATTGTAGAGCTAAGATAAAGTATGGATGGTTTTGCTAAACTAGCAACCAAATTAATTTTCCCCCTAATAAACTTAATCTTGTAATAAAAAATGATTAATAATTTGTACTAAAAGAGGAAAAATATATTCATCTTCAACCTCAACTTTAGCCAGCATACAGATTATATCTTGAAATTGATACAAACTCATGCAGTTAAATTTTGACATTAAAAATATTTTAAATTATATTAATTCCTTTTATAAAATTTAATAAATTTAATCGAAACTCACCGACCATAACTTCAGATTTGTAACTATTTGAAAGAAAAACGGAAGCATGGGTAAAAAAATAGGAATAATAAGGCACAGTTCCATGATCAACAGGTCTGATCTTAGTCTTATCTGTAAAGTTGAGACAAAATTCATGTGATGTTGTCATGACTTCTTGTATTTCATTGAGAACGACTCAAAAATTATACATGATAAAAACAACATCTTCTTTCAAAGAAGATTCGAACTTGTTAAAAAGTTCGTTACCAACCATTGCATGTATCTTTTGACCCTGCATTCGAAATAATTTAAAAAAAAAATAGTCATATAACATTTAAATCTTATACAAAGTATGAAAGCTTAATAGTATTATAATATAAGATATAAAAAAACCTACATAATTATCCATCAAAATCAAATGGACTGTAGCTGGTTTTTCAGAGCTATTTGAATGAGTAGTTGACCATAGTTTAACGATTCTTGTAAAAAAACACCATTTACTCGTATTGTCGTTGATGTTAAGAACATAGTCAAAGCTGTGAACCATTTAGAAATTCAGAAAAGTAATTTTTTTGATAAGAATGATTGGGTGACACAAAATAATTTTGTGAATGGTAAAGCATCATTGAGGATGAAAAATATTTAAACCACAACAAATGGTAAGCAAATTTTCGTTGACCTGCAAATTGTGAAGTTACTAAATTAAAATGCATTAATTGATATTCTAGTGGCAGGTTTAAAAATTTTCAATAGGAAGATCAGATTTTTAGTGTCATTGTCAACGATTTCAAAGCACGCGAAATCTCATCCCTTTTTTTTTAAAGTCTATTTCCATTTTAATGTCAATTAACAGGGTAGGGACATTGCATAATTTATGCAGGGGCAGGAGTTCGAACCCTTGTCACTAGACTACTTGCGTTCGTGAAAAAATTAGTTGTTAATTATGGTTTTCTGTTAATTATTATTTTCATAACAGCAATTGTGCATTTATTATTTGTTATCTGCAGCAAAAAATTGATCAAAAAAATTCGCTTGGCTGTAAAAATTTGCAGCATAATAGTCAAGTGTTAATTATTTTTATTTTTATTACTTCAAATCAGGAAATCAATTTATATTTTAATGTTAATTAATAGGAATGGTCAACCTTCTCATGTGAATTTGTAGAACCAAAGACTTGTATAACATTTGTTTTCTTAAACCATGACACGTGGCATTCGTATGAATTGAGAGTGCCACGTGTATTATTCATTTTAACTATTTTGCTTTTTATGTATAGAGGATTTTATCACATATGCTTATAAGTTTTTTTTAAATATAGCACAATCTTATACAAATTTAAACTGAGATTGTTATTGTTATAATAAGATATAATTCATATTATTAATTAAAAATTTAATAAAATATAAATTTGCAATTAATGAACGGTAAATTTGGTATTCTATTAAAATATTTTGCAATTTTTAACAAAAAAAAGATCACAATTAAAATTATATTAAAAAAAATTGACAGTATTTTTCATGTTGTAACTTATATTTGTCTCTCAAAATAATTTTTTATTTTTTACCAAATGCTAATATATGGACAAACATGCATACAAAGTATAAGAAAGAAAGAGTTGCCCTGTCAAAAAAAAAAAAGGAAAGAGTCGTGCTTTTTTTTTTCTCTTTGATATTCCTTTGTCCTAATGCCTTTGCAGTTTTTTTTCTTCTTCTTTTGTTTAAAGTTATAGGCCAGATTATGCTTCTTCTCTTAGTTTGAAGTGGGAGTTAATAAGGTTAATGTTTTCGAGTTCAAGGTCATATTCTATGTAGTATTTTTTTGTTACAGGTAGCATATTAACACGTGATACTTTGTCATCATCTCATTGGTGCCTAAACATTTTCAAAAAATGAGTAGTAATCATATTTGGACACAAAATGTTGACAACAATACGAAACCTTGGTGATGATACACCCATGTCATAATGTTAGAATGGATTTTTGATGAAGCATAAAACTATTATACAATGAAGTTACTGTTAGAGTAATAAAGCACACAATCAAATTACACAAATACTACAAACTAGTGCATCTGTGCCTTGCTGCTGTAGAGACAATCAATACACAATTTGGCATCTATGCCTTGCTGTCAACACTCAAGGTTTCAGCATCCTTTGGCCTAGTTTCCTGCATGTTTTGTATAAATGTGGAAGGTTACATATTGATACAATATTTTGGCTTTTCAACTTGACATCATATTTACTGTGTCTAGAAGTGAAAATGTACTGGAAATCAACAGAGATGCAATACTCACATTACTGTCTCAAGAATCCAACTTTTCGTTTTGTTGAACATATCCCAATAAGAATAAGAGTTAGCCTCCTCACCATACATGACTTTTGCCGTCGTATACTCCTGACCCCTGGTTAATAAATCGAAAAAAAATTCATTTTAGAAGTAAAACCCCAGCGCACATCCAAAATTCAAATAATTGAACCAAACCACACTCAATAAGTACCTGATCGCATCGTTTATGGCCTTCAGGATCTGCTTGTTCATGTAAAACTCGGTTATTTTTTATTAGGACACAAAAGAAGTGATTTTCTATAAGATGAGAGACAACAACTATACCTCTATATAAGCATAATCGAGCATATCACTAGAGGAACTATCATTTACAACCTGCATCATGGTGTCAGTTTAAGAAAATATACATGATAGAACACGTAAAATGAACAAAGTAATTTAGTATATTAATAAAGGGCCTTGCTAACCATGTCTTTATAATCGTTCAACATAATCTTGCATTCTCTAAAGAAAAAATTGCAAAAAAGCTTCAAAAACCGGACTTTTTTCTTCTCCTCCTCATCACTAAATGAAGTATCATGCTCTACGAATTTTAGAGCCTGCAATTTGGTTTCAGTTTAATAAAAAATAAATGACAGAACACACAAAATGAACATGGTAATTTTATTTTGTATAATATTATACTGATAAAGATGAGCTTAGAGGCCATAAAATGGTGGGATAACAAAATGGAAGAGATACACCAGAGTTGAAGACTTCAAACAAGAGCACTATGCTCCTAACCGGAGAGAGACTCACTTAACCAATTCTAACAATATTTTTGAATCCCTTCTCCACTACCCATCACCTTCCCCCCAACCCCACCTTCCTTCCCCTAGTGCACTCCTTCCAGAAACTGGGCCTATGAAGATTTTTAAACCACTTGGCTCACAATGGACCATAGGCCCAAGGGTCCTATCATTGCCTCCCTATACAGAAACAGCACTGTCCTCAAGGCTTAGAGAACTAACCATGATCTCTTCCTTCTTTGTTAGTTTCATTGCAGGGCGTCAGTTGTCACTACCTTCATGCCTTCTTCCCTCAATAAACTACGTAACAAGTACGGCCGAAGATCGGGTTGAATGTGTTGCACCCCCTCTGTACTCCCATCCAACGTGAATTTCCCCTATAATTCTACTCCTTCCCCAGCCACATGAAACAAAGTATCATTTCCTTCCAATCGAGTAATACCTTCCCAAGCTTTTTCAACCACGCCACTCCCGAAACATGTTTGCAGCATCTAGTTCCTTCACATACACAACCACCACAGCCGTAAAGCTTACTAAGTGGACTTCTAGCTTGAAACACTTCCCCATCGTAGACACCTGCTGTCCATCGCCCAACCTAACTCTCCGGGAAATTGTCATCACTTTGCACAAAATGAAATTGTGGTGTGCAACTGGGTCTACCAAAACGACAATAGGTATATCAATCAAGCTTCTCATAAATATTAATACGGAATCGGTGTTCTTAGGATTATTGGCTTCCGTTATATCAACTAACCCCATGGTGTTGCATTTGAATGTGTACGCAACCTCATCTTCCCTAACCATATTTCTGGATGCCCTCTCCAATACCTATCATGTCTCTCTTATAACCATACTCATGAGACTGGTGAACACATCACTAACTAACTTATTCTCTCCCTGTGTTCCATCTTCCCTTCCCCTCGTACACTCGTTCCAGAAACTGGGCCTATGTAGATTTGTCCCAATGGTTTGTACGCCATGTACCATAAGCTCAATTGTCCCATCATATTGAAGTGGAGCGGATGAAATATATAAATGAAATTTCTTGTTACCTGTTCAAATCTTTTAGAAGCTCTTGCATATTTTTGAGCTTTATACAATGCAATCCCTTCAGATCGCTTCTTACTTGCAGCTTCTATCTTCTCTTCAGTGTTCATGTCCCATGGCTCCTTACCCTAAAGCAAAATAGACAGCATTCAACCAATAAATTTTAAAAGATAAAGTCCAAAAAATAGACAGCATTCTTATTTAAATCTTCTTAACCAAAACCTGAAGAATTTTAAAATTATTCATTGAAAAATGTTATGTTTAACTCTTAGCACCAATGATACATTTTTCAAAGGCCAACGATACATTTTTCAAAGGGAGTAGTTTCTATAATTTGAATTATTAATCATCAGAGCCTTGAAAGCAAGGTAAAACATTTTCCTCTCTATAAGAAATTTCCCAAATTTACAATATTATTCATGTCAAGAAATTTATTTGGGTTTGACAATCAATATTAAAAAAAATGGCTTAATTACAGTTACGGTTTTCGGGTTCAGAACCAATATCATTCTCTATAACACTTTATGATAACGATATTTTCGAAACACCATAACTCACATTAATGAATTATTTGTTTCTAACCTATTTCCAAATGCAAAAGCAAGTTAGAATTTTTAGCTAACCCAATTCACTTTTAGCTTATAAAAAACAAAACCCAGTTGCAAAATTCAAAAGGGATAAATAATGTTACATAAACTAATTAAATAGCTTCAATAAAATAAAAAATTAATATTTTAGAACCTGGTTTTCGGGTTCAGAATCATTGTCGTTGAGAATATCGAAGGGGTTGACTGTGGAAGGTGCAGTAGGACCTTCTTCTTGTTCATTATCATCTTCTTCTTCTTCTTTGATGAATTGTTGTTGAGAAAGTTGATGTTGCTCGTTCAGAATCTTCTTCACCAATCGACCCGACATCGTTCAAGGAATTTCACCTGAATAATTTTCAGAGTGATAAATAAGAGAAAGAGAGAAAAAGAAAAAGGTTATTAGAAATTGAATCGCAGAAGAAGAAACTCGAATGAAGAAGAAGAAGAAGACTGCGTTCGTCTCCCCATATGGACAGTATGAAATGGGCTGACCACTCAAAGCGGCCCAATATGAATTTCTTTTCGCACCTCGGATTATGAAATTCAAAATGTCGTAGGTGTAGAAGGGTGTTTTCAACGTGTCTTTACACAATTTGAATTGTATAATCTAGAAGGGTGTTTTGCTCTACAAAAACACATTTTCCTTTACATTGCAACTAGATAATTCACTTATGCTGGTCTCATGACAGCATTTGTCAATACCAATGCTACAAGTTGTAATCTTGGGGGCAAAAATTCAATATTCAAATTTCAAATACTATTTTATATATCATCCAATACTTCTTCACTATTATATCATTCTCACTTTTTCTTCTCTTTCTTATCCTTAACTGGTTTTTATTTATACTTTTTTTTTCTTCTCAAATTTTTTCTAACCTCCATATTTTGTTCATCTCTATTTTGCAGAAAATTCTTCAACAACAAATGTAGGTAAATGAAACTTCTCTTATCTTCACAAAGGTATGAAGATGATAATGAATTGTCTCTATTTTTTTCTCTTCACACATGAGATCTCTAACAAGCTATAACATGTTAAATGAAGGTCTTTTTTATGTAAGATCCATACATGAATGCATATATATTATATTCTACAACAAGCTAATCAATATCAACATTGTTTTCATTAATGATGAAGAAAACAAAAATGGAAAAGACCAATCTTATTAGAGGACACTCACCACTACTGGACTGAACTCCACTCTACAATTAGATTTACTTTATTTTTTATAAACTCAATGATTTTATTTTTAACATACTTGTCTTTTAATATATCATCAACATCACATATGAGAAGTTAAAGAAAACATACATTACAATTATATCAACAACAAAAAAAGCAAATATACAAAATATTTTCATAAGAAAATGTCTCAATTGTTTGTCTTGCAAACTTTTCAGCTGATATAATGTTTATCCTTTCCAGATCACAGATGAGCAAAATGGGAAAAGAAAAAATAAAATAAAAGAGTGCATAAATAAGAGATAGTAAAAATTCTGACCCAGATCAGCTCTTTTCTGGCGCGGTGGTTGCAAACTTCGGCACGGTGGTAACCTGCGAAAGTGATCTGATCCTGATTTTTTTTAATGGGTTTTGTAGAGAAGATGGAGGGGACTATTTTTATGGTGATGGTTTTTCAAAAACTTGTATGTGGTTGACTAGATCTAGCCGAAAAGATAGGATGAAGATGGTGGAACAATGAAACGCCGCTGAAGGAGGGAGGCGGCGGCTAGGGTTTGTTTGTGAATGAGAGAGTTTGAAATGAGTATAGTGCGTGGGGGATAAAGTTAAATGAAAAAAATAATAATAAAAAGAAAATTATAAAAAAAACTCCTAGGTTTGTACGAGATAGAAAGGGGTATGTGTTTTTTTAATTGCAAAATTGACAAAGGAGTGTAACGTAATAATAATAATAATAATTTTTATAAAATATTTAAAATAATAGTAGTGGTTTAATTAACCTCTAAAAAATAGTTAAATTAATGTTATTTTACATATATCTAACGACATGTTGTCATATTAATTAATTAATATTGAAACTTTTTTTATATTTATAAAAACATAAAATAAATAAATTTCATTGTTACATAATAAAATTAACGGTAAAACATTGATTATATGATATGTACAAAAAGACATGTGTATTGATAGCTATTTAAAAATATGTTTGATATTTATCACGGTTGAATATAAAAACAAATATATAAGAAAAATATTTTTAATTGATAGATAGAAATCAAGAATAAATATTTTTTTGTAAAAAAAGGAATAAATATTTGTCTCTTTAAAAAAAAGAATAAAAATATTTGTCAGTGACATACAAATAAATATGGAAAAAAGATTTGTCACAAGAAAAAACACAAAGATTTGTGATTGGTAGATATAAGAAAGCAAGAGACAAATATTTGTCACTTATAAATTTTAAAAAATGCCACATAAATATTTTTTCGTTAACATATAAAAATTTGGAACAAATATTTGTCACTGATGTGTACAAATAAGCATGTGACAAAGATTTTCCATTGATAAATAGAACTATCTCACCAACAAAAAAAAATAGAAATATCATGCCCCCTTAAAAAAAAATCATGCACAAGATACTTTTTTTTTTTGTTTTTGAAATGGGCGCAAGAGACAAGTTGGCATTAATGAAATGCACAAGAGAAGTTCACATTGATTAAATTAAATTATCATGCATTTGACAAGTTTTCGCTAATAAAATATCAAAATTAACTCAAATGCATGAGATAAGTTGTCATCGACGAAACTAACTTTGATATACTGGACAAGTCGTTATTTATAAAAAAAAATGGATATGCTAAAACATTTCTACTATTTATAATATCACCTCCCTCCTCAATTCTACAATGATATTGAACCTTCATCGACTAATATACACGAGACATGTGAACATTGACTAAAATTTTATAAATAACCAAAATGAAAGTTGAGAAATTGACATTGATTAAATAGAACGGTCATGCACGAGATAAGTTATCCATAATAAAATGCACAAGAGAAGATGACATTGATTAAATTACAATATCATGTAGTTGACAATTTTACACTGATAAATGTTCAGAATTAACTAAAATAAACACGATAAGTTGTCACTAACTAAACTAACTTTGATACACGTGATAAGTTGTCATTTATAAAACATCATTCATGACAAAGAGTTTGTACTATTTAAAATATTTGTGAAAATCTAACTTTTTTTTTTTGAGCAATAGTGAAAATCTAACTTAAACATTTAAACAAAACTCAATATTATATGCGAGATGACATGTTATCAGTACAAATTTAAAATAATCATAACAAAAGAGACAAGTTATGGCCGGTATAAATTTCAAGATAATTATTAACCATGTGACATGTCACACTGATATATATTATAAAAGATTTAATATACACGAAATAAGTTGTCACTGTTAGCTTTAAAAATTATTATTATACACGGGCGAAGTCGTCACTAATACAAATCTACCAACATCTACGTCTACTAATAATTACTTTTACACACAGACGAAGTTGTCACTGATACGTCTACTAATAATTATTTTTGATGTCATGATAAAATGGATTGGATTCATCATGTACACCTGTTTAACCCGTCATTTTTTGATGAAATTTTTAATATGTGAATACTAGTTTGTTCACCCCGCCTAACTCACTAAAAAAATGAGGGTTGGCAAGTCGACTCAATATGAAAAACTCTTTTTTGCAATTATTATTATTTATAACTAGCATTGAAACAAACACTAAAGTGTCCATCTTTACACTTTTCTATTGTGCTTAATTGTTTATTTACTAGTGTGCAAACCCGTGCATTGCACGGGTTCTAGGCTATTTTTTTAGTCTTTAAAAAATATTATATTTTGTGAAGAGTAGAAAAATCAATGATGTCCTGGAAAAAAAAACATGTTTCAAATAGTTATTTCGATAAAAATTTGATCCTCGTAGTTAATACTACCTTCGTTCCTATATATAAGACTTTTTTATTAAAACCACGGGAATTAAGAAAGTAGATATCTGTATTAAAGTTGTTTGTAATCACTATTGTTTTTACAACTAGACTCTTGACCCGTGCTCCGCACAGGTCCTACCGAGTAGAAGTTAAACGAATAATTTACAACAATTTAAACATATATAATTAGCAACATAAACCTATAATTTATATTATTTTCAAGATTTTCTTTGCTTTATAACATCTGTTTTTTTAAAAATAATTTCAACCTATAATTCCTCTGAAAATTTTAATTTAACAATATCAACCTATAATAACTTATATTAGTTTCACGATTTTGAGTGCTCACCAACATTTGTTTGTCTAATAACAAACTAAACCTATAATTCCTCTGGAAATTTTAATTTATAATTTCTATTAGTTTGGCGATTTTGAATGTTTTCTTTTTGAAGGAACGATTTTGAATGTTGGAACTACATCTGTTTTTCTAATAACAATATAAACCTATAATTTCTCAGCTGAAAACTAACTTGCTCAAAAAATGGAGTGCCCAAATAGTAACCTATCACTTAGAATATATTATTATTAACGATATCAATTAACGTATTATGTGTTGTACAACATACCTAGTCTGGGTGTGGTACTGGACATGATAGGTGCGCCATTTTAGTTTCAACAACATCATATATGCCAGGTTTTCAACGTGATATTCCCACAATGCAACATCTGCAGAAGAATGATTTAAATAAAATTGTGAATAATTGTTGTCAACAAATTATAACACAAACACATATAAAAAATGCACTTACCTCTGCATGAGTAAAGAGCGAAATCAGTAAGATTTTTGGCAGACTTAAGATCTAACATTCTTGATTGACAGTTTGACTACTGTATTTTTTGTTGATATGAAAATCTACCACTAAGGTAGAAGAAAAAAGACATCAATATATAGAAACCTCTTAAATAGCAATGATCATTCACTTCATGAAGCAATAAATCATCTTCATTACAGAGATAAATTGCATTAATGTTAATTGCATAGTTGAAGGTTGTACCGTTAATATACATCGAAGGTTATGAGATCTACGGTTCAGACGTATGGATGGTTGATTGAGTTGATTAACATTAATCCATGAAATGTCATGAGATCTACGGCTAATATGAAGGGAGTGGTTGACTAAGTTGATTAGCATTAATTAAATATTAAGGAGGGAAAATGAGTATGATTAACACTGTTATGAATTGCCATTATGACGTTTCTGTATGAGAAAGAAAGTGAGGAGTTTGAATCAACGGCTGTGATTAAGTGTGGTTGGGTGATTAGATTAACAATAATTACATGCTTAGGAAGAAAAAATGCAAGGGATTAGGGCAAACATGCTAGCTCATCAAGTCTAACTTTTATAATAAAGGATAAAAACAATGGTAGGAGAGGATAATGGTTAACTGATTTGATCAGCATTAACTACGTTTTCAATTGCCATAACTACGTTTTCAATTGCTATTATGACATATTTGTATGAGAGAGGAAATGAGAAATTTGAAAATAAAGTTTGAATCAACGACTGAGATTAGATTAGCAATGAATTTGAATCAATGACTGAGATTAGATTAACAATAAATACATGCTTAGGAGGGAAAAAAGCCAGGGATTAGGGCAAACATGCTAGCTAATCAACTTTTATAATTAAGGATTTTATCATTAAGAGAGAGAGTTAATTTATGTTTTCCATATGCTATTTATTGTTGATTGAAGAAAAAAATGTATAATAAATAGGGGCATGTATGTAAAGAAATAATTAATGTAGTTGAAAATAGTAAAAGAGTCTTATAAAAATGGACAAAAAATTTTCTCAAAATGGTCTTATAATTAAGGACAGAGGTAGTATAAGTTAAACGTGATATTATATTTTCAAAAAAGAAAAGTGATATTATGTTAGCTTAATTGTAACTTTAGTCCTTATAAGTTTAACCTAATTTGCACTTTTTGTCGACTGATCCAATTTTGACGTCTTATTGAAAACTACAACAAATCTTATAAGGGTCTTATAATTAGGGACGAAGTTGTGATTTCGGCGTCTTATTGAAAACAACAACAAATCTACCGATAAGTTTAACCTCCTTTCCACTTTTTGTCAACTGGTCCAATTTTGATCTAGTCAATGCACACGTGACACCTCAATTAAGTTACTAAGACGCCACGTGTGCAGTTTTTTTTTAAAATAAATATAAATGCCACGTATGTATTTGTAAAATTACAAATAATAATAATAATAATAATAATTAGTGAGTTTATACCAAAAAAAATAAAAATAAAGAAAGAGTAAAGTGTTTCCTCTTCTTCTCCAATCTCCCCCATGTAACACCCCGATTTCCCAATATAATTAAATATACGTAAAATCAGAGTTTTCATCACAAAACGGAATGTTACACTACTTTTCAAAAATTCATAAATAGAAAATATATTATTTATTCAACAACATAAATTAATCTCGTAATATTTTGCAGCGGAAAAGTCTTTTTTAAAATATAATCAACTTCAACAAAATCTTGGCACAAAGACCCCAACATAAATAATCATTTCAATAATCCTCTTAATAATAAATAAATGTTCCAACAATATAGTTCCAAAATTGATACGTAAAGGAATGAAAATTCAACAATTAACTCCCATCCCGTTACGTATCAGAGCCCTATGACACTTGAGCCAACATCCTACTAGCCTTGGAAATCTGCACTTGTCCACAAGGCGACAATTCCAACAGAAGGGGTGAGATACACATTCAATAATAATAATATATAATCAATCAAGTTAATGAAAACAACAACAATTCAATGACAAGCATCATCAGGTTCACATATATATATAAATACACCAACAACAGAATCATCAATCAACAAAACATCATATAGTCATAGCAAAATATGTAACGCCCGTTTTGAACTATTTTATTTATTTAATTATTTGATTGAGTTTAGAGTCTTTTTAAATAATTTATTTGATTTATGGTGATGTGTGTTATTTTTGTGTTATATGTTGGTGTTTTAGTAGCATATTATATTATAATATATATGTTATTTGGTGTAGAGATATTATGTTATTTGGTGTAAAAATATATTTGTTATGTGGTGTAGAAATACTATGTTATTTGTTATAAAAATATATGTATTATTTGGTGTAGAAATATATATGTTATTTTGTGTAAAAATATATTGTGTTATTTGTTATAGAAATATGTTTGTTATGTAGAGATATATTTGTTATAGAAATATGTTTGTTTGTTATGTAGAGATATATTTGTTATAGAAATATCTTTGTTATGTAGAAATATATTTGTTTTAGAAATAATAAGATACGATGATATAATATAATATATTTAATTAAATATGGGTTGTTACATAATTTTAGAGAATTTGAGGGAAGGAGTAGAAATAAGATAAGATGAGTAAGAGAATATAAATAAGAGAATTAGGGTTAGAATTATTTAGTACATGATATAACTTTTGGAGAAACCTAGAGAAAAAGAGAGGAGGCGCGAAAGAGAGAAGAAAAACCTAAGAAGAACGCAGCTTGATTCAGGAGACCAAATTAAGGTAAGGGTGGGATTCCTTCAATAATATGTATATATAATTTTGATTGTTGATGAAATTGTGTTCTAGGTTTAGGGTTTAGAAAGTTTATGATAATTGATATGATGTGATGAATTGTGTTGTTTAATGCATGTTTCTGTGTTGTTTTGATTGTTATGTTGTATATAGAACCTGTAAACATTGTTCTCTATCAAATTTGGGATTTCGGTAGATGAAATTTGGGTTTTTGAGTGAAAAATAGAGTTTTCCCGAGAGCTACCTTTGACAGCATACCCTGTTTCATGTTGTTGCGTCTTTTGCATCAGTTTCTGTTTTGAACTAGCTTTCGGTGTAGACACGAAAGTTGTAGGTATGAATGTTAGCTTTCTAATGTCGTTGGTCTCACGTCAAAATGATTTATAGAACTTGAGTTATGGTCAAATTACTGAACGTAGGTCACAATGAATTTTTATGAATTTCAGCACAACTTTGTCCGAATTTGAAATGAAAACTGGTATTGATTGGTACATAATTGGTCTTAGGTGTAAACATGAAAGTTGTAGATAATTGAGTTAGCTTTCTAATGGCACTGGTTTGACTCGAAAATGTTTTGTAAATCTCGAGTTATGATAAAAATAGTCCAAGTAGGTCTTTAGAAAATTTTAAGAAAACTTAGGTTAACTAATCCCAAGTTAGTCCAAAACTTATGGTTGGTTTCCCAACTTCAAACTTAAGTATTAGGGATTTAGTCGGAGTGTTTTATGAGTATTTGGCTTATGTTTTATTGATCAACTTGCTTTATTTTTGAAGAATGTTTTGGTTTGATATGGATGTAGTTGATTAATGTATATGTGCTTTCCGAAGATGTGTGATTTAAAGATGTGTTATTTGATGATGTGTGTTGATGTGATATTTATGTTGTTACATGATGATGTTTATGATGTGATGATTATGTCGTTATATGATGTATGTATATGTTTGTGAATACGATATTGTTCATGATTGATGAAGTGTTGTATGAATGTATATGTCCATGAGTATGATGTTGTTTATGATTGATGAATTAGTTATGAATATTATATATGATATTAATGATGATATGTGAAACTGATTTATGATGATTTGATGATGTTCATATTGTGATATAATTGTATACGCATTACTTGAATTATATATGAATATTTGAGATATTGATGACTTGCATTTGATATTATTATGTCATGCTGTTTTGTTTACTGTCTATGTTGCTGTTGTTATTTAACTAAGTTGCATGAGTCGGTCTAAGTTGATGTTGATGATGTTCCAAATTATTGGACTTACTTAAGAGGTTGTTGTTTTAAGATGTTTAAGAGGTCGAGTCCATGCATTTGCATTTCATTGTTGGGGGCTTGATGCCCTGGAGCTTTGTACTCAACACGATGGAGCTTTAGCTCAATAGCGATGGGGGCTTGATGCCTGACAGTATATTAATACTATGAATTGGTACCACATGCATGATTTAGAAGATTAAGTTGCATAGTCGCATTTGTCGAGTCGTGTCTTATGAGATGTCGTGACGATGATTTGTGATGATGATGTGATGTTTGAGATGGTTGTTAAGATGATGATTTATGATGGTTTGTGATGCATTTGTGATGATGATTGTTCTTGATGTTCTTGATGATATTTCGTGAAGATATTCTTGATTGACGTTTAACGTGTTTCGTGAATGGTGTGCTTGATGATGTATAAGGTGATTTAGGACGATAATTATGATGCTAGATGATGCCTATTTTGCTATGACTATATGATGTTTTGTTGATTGATGATTCTGTTGTTGGTGTATTTATATATATATATATATATATATATATATATATATATATCTGTTTGTGTGTGTGTGTGTGTGTGAACCTGATGATGCTTGTCATTGAATTGTTGTTGTTTTCATTAACTTGATTGATTATATATTATTATTATTGAATGTGTATCTCACCCCTTCTGTTTGCCCACCATGGGTAACTAACAGGTAATCAGGATTAGTCGCGGTCGTGAGTGGACTCTCTCACGTGTGTCTTTAGGTGCTCTGATACGTAACGGGATGGGAACTTGTTATTGCTTTTCTATTCCTTACGTATTGTTTAATGAGATTTTATGACTATATTGTTGGATTTGATTTATGAGATATTTATGATGAGGCCTTCGTGCCAAAGACTATTTTAGATGTTGAATTAATTCCGCTGCGATGAAATAAAGGATTTTTATTCTACTTATGATTTTATGGAAAGAAGTGTGACATTCCGTTTATGTTGAAATACTCTGATTTATATGTGAAATTTTTAAGTTGGGAAAACGGGGTGTTACAAAATAGGCATTATCTAACATCATAATTATCGTCCTAAATCACCTTATACATCATCAAGCACACCATTCACGAAACACGTTAAACGTCAATCAAGAATATCATCACGAAATATCATCAAGAGCTTCAAGGAACTTCATCACGAAGATACCATCAAGAACATCAAAGAACAATCATCATCACAAATGCATCACAAACCATCATAAATCATCGTCTTAACAACCATCTCAAACATCACATCATCATCACAAATCATCGTCATGACATCTCATAAGACACGACTCAACAAATGCAACTCTACGTCTAAGACATCATGCATGTGGTACCATCAGGGCATAAGCCCCCATCGCTAAAGGTCAAATAGGACCTGTCAGGCATTGAGCCCCCATCGCTAAAGGTCATAAAAGAACCTGTCAGGCATTAAGCCCCCATCGCTGACTATGCTATGCAACGACACGACTCAAATGCAACGACACGAGTAAAGACTCAACAATGCACATCTTTAGATGACTCGACAAATACACATCTTTAAATAGCATCATCGTCAAATATCACATATTTAAATATGACATCTTTATATAGCACATATTTAAGTCACACATCTACAAACAACACATCTTGATATAACACATATTTAAATCACACATCTCCGGAAAGCACATATACATTAATCAACTACATTCATATCAAAGTCCAACACATCCTTCAACAAGCAAATCAAGTTTGATCAATAAAACATAAGCCAAATACTCATAAAACACTCTGACTAAATCCCTAATACTTAAGTTTGAAGTTGGGAAACCAACCATAAGTTTTGGACTAACTTGGGATTAGTTAAGCTAAGTTTTCTAAAAAATTTCTGAAGACCTACTTGGACTATTTTCATCATAATTCAAAATCTACAAATCCTCTTCAAGTCAAACCAGTGCCACTAGAAAGCTAACTTAATTATCTACAACTTTCATGTTTACACCTAAAGCCAATTATGTACCAATCAATACCAGTTTGCATTTCAAATTCGGACAAAGTTGTGCTGAAATTCATAAAAATTCACTGTGACCTACGTTCAGTAATTTGACCATAACTCAAGTTCTATAAATTATTTTGACGTCACACCAACGGCATTAGAAAGCTAACATTCATACCTACAACTTTCGTGTTTACACCGAAAGCTAGTTCGAAACAGAAACTGATGCAAAAGATGCAACAACATGAAACAGGGTATGCTGTCAAAGGTAGCTCTCGGGAAAACTCTATTTTTCACTCAAAAACCCAAATTTCATCTACCCAAATCCCAAATTTGATAGAGAACAATGTTTACAGGTTCTATATACAACATAACAATCAAAACAACACAGAAACATGTATTAAACAACACAATTCATCACATCATATCAATTATCATAAACTTTCTAAACCCTAAACCTAGAACACAATTTCATCAACAATCAAAATTATATATACATCTTATTGAAGGAATCCCACCCTTACCTTAATTCAGCAAGCAAAAACTCTACAGCAATTGATTTCCTCTTCTCTTAGCCTCTTCTAGGGTTCTCTTCTTTCTCTCCAAAAACTCTCTTTTCTAAAGTTTTGTACGTGAAAAATGAAACAGACTTTTGTTTTTCTGTAAACTAAAACCTCTCCTTTCTCTTTCTATTTTTCCTTAACCTCCCACTTATTTCACTTAACTCCCTCCTTAATTTCTATTAATTCTCATTAAACCCCATAATTTCAAGTAAATAATAATCTTACTTATTTTTATTAAACAATAAAAATAATCATATATTCACATAATCACATAAATACTATATAATAAAATAGTAACACCCCACATATTCACATAAATCATTAAAAAATCATATAAAAGATTTTAAAATCAACCAACGATAATTAAAATAAAACTAGGGCGTTACAACTCTCCCCAACTTAAAGAATTTTCGTCCTCGAAAATGTACCTCAAGCAACAATTCTTCCTGCATGTTAGTTCTCTACACAACAAACAACAATTCAGAAACAACAACAAAAGCAACATTAGAGTTGACACTCTATCCTAGGTGGCTCAACACGACTCTACTACTTGGCCGGACGGACCAACCTGCTCTGATACCAATTGTAACACCCCGTTCTCCCAACAACGTAATATTAAATATAATATATCAGAGTAAATCAACAAACGGAGCATTACACTTCTTTTCAAAAATCTCATAAATAGAAAATAACACTATTTATTTAAACCACATTTAATCTCATAAAATTTGCAGCGGAATAATTCTTTTCAAAATATAATCAATTTCAACAAAATCTTGGCACAAAGGCCCCAACATAAATAATCATTTCAATAATTGTAACACCCCGTTCCCAAAAATACGTAATTTAAATAAAATAATCAGAGTTAAACCACAAACGGAGCATTACACTGCTTATAAAAATTCTTTAATAGAAAATAAAACTATTAAACTTCAACAACCAATCTTATGAAAACTGCAGCGGAAAATTCTTTTCAAATCATTATTAATCTCCATCAACCTTTTTCAAAATTAGATACATAAAGGAATGAAGAACATAAACGACGCTTCCCCATCCCGTTACGTATCAGAGCCTACGACGCGAGAGCCAACTTCTATCTATTCTTCGCTACCTGCACTTGCCCACGAGGCGGCAATTCCAGCAGAAGGGGTGAGATTCACAACAATAATATTAATATATAACTCAAACGTCAAGATTAACAAATCATAAATCCAACTCATCACATATACATTATAGCACATCATAACAACATCACATTATACATCAACGTCTCAAACATCATCATGCAACATCATAAACATACATCAACATCTCAAGTATCATCATACAACATCATAAGCATCATAATAACAACATCATAAGCAACATCATACAACATCATAAGCAACATCATACATATAAATATAGCATCATACTTGATTATCAACACTACTCCAATTATATCTAATTCGAAACCAACTTCATTCTTGATGACGACACACCGACAACGACTTAACACCAACGACACATCAACAACATCGACAACTCACCCAACACAACAACTACGACAATGCAACAATGCACATACTTGTGGTACCAAAATACAGGGCAGAGCCCTCACCGCTTTGAACAACAAAGTGTTCCAGGACACGAGTCCTCCCGCTTTGAACGACAAGGCGTTCCAGAGCATAAGCTCTCACCGCTTTGAACAACAAAGTGTTCCAGGACATGAGTCCTCCCGCTTTGAACGACAAGGCGTTCCAGAGCATAAGCTCTCACCGCTTTGAATGACAATGCATCAGACTCCAACTGTGTATATCAACATACAACATGACAACACCGACAACAACCACCAACCAACAATGCATACATCTACGTATGACTTACACCACGACAATTCAACATCAACAACTGTGCCTAATTTATTTATGACACACTCCCCAACTTGGACAACTCAACAACAACTCAACAAATGCATATACGAGATACGACTTACATTTCAACAATACATCAATTATTCACAACATAAAGGAACCATCAGCAATCTTCATTACAGAATGCATCTAAGGATATAAAACCTCCCCAACACTACCCAAAGGTCTCCTCTCAAAGTCCCATGCGAAACAGATCGCAAAACGGAACAGTCAGTCCTGAACCATCTAACTCGCCATGGCGAGTACATCTGCTCGCCACAGGCGAGTACTCCCAGCAGCTCACTCGCCAAAGGCGAGTTGGGGGCGAGCTGGAGGCGAGAAATACTGGGTGCTTCGGCCTTTTGACATTTTCTCACCAAAACTTCATTTTTAATCTCTCTAAATCCAATTTGGCTAAACCAACTTCACAGGTCATCTCTATAAATATAAGGGCACTCAAAACCATCTAAAGTTTGGCAAAAATCTTAAATTTAAGGGACAAGCTCGCCACGGCGAGCTATACTGCTCGCCTCGCGAGCAAACACAGGCTACTCGCCACGGCGAGTGATCACTCGCCACAGGCGAGCGATCTCAGAACCCACACGGGTTCAGACCTAATCTCACCAAAACATCTCCAATCTCTCCAATTAAACCTCTAATTCATCAGCAATGGCATCCTAGGGAATAATCTAGGTTCTGTAACAAGTCCTACAGCCTTACAACATCAAACCCTCATCAATTCATCACAAATTCATCTTAACCCTAGTTCTCAAACCCATCTCAATCCTCTCAAACCCTATGCCAATCAAGAACAAATGATTCACAATTAACAATATTGAAGTTAGGCTCACCCTTACCTGATTAGATGAATAAAAGCTACAGCAAATCTCTCCTCTTGGCTAATCCTCCTTTGCTCTTGGCTCTTCTCTTTTTCTCCCAAAAAGTCTGTTTCTTTACTGTACGTACAAAACTTATGTCTGCCTCCTTCTATTCCTTACCAACCAAAACATAACTCCTTTTCCTTCTATTTACTCCCTCACTAAATCTTATTAAATTTCTCATTAACCCTCCTTAATTCTATTAACTCCAAATAAATCCCTCTTTATCTAAAATAAATATTATTTCTCCTATTTCATAAAATTCTACAAATAATTATATAATAAAAATATATATCAAACAACAACACACTAATATTCACATAATTCAACATTTTCATATAAAAATACACCAAACATATTAAAATCAACCAAAAATAGTAAAATAGCAACTGGGGCGTTACAATAATCCTCTTAATAATAAATAAATGTTCCAACAATATAGTTCCAAAATTGATACATAAAGGAATGAAAATTCAATAATTAACTCTCATCCCGTTACGTATCAGAGCCCTATGACACTTGAGCCAACATCCTACTAGCCTTGGAAATCTGCACTTGTCCACAAGGCGACAATTCCAACAGAAGGGGTGAGATACACATTCAATAATAATAATATATAATCAATCAAGTTAATGAAAACAACAACAATTCAATGACAAGCATCATCAGGTTCACATATATATACATATATATATATATATATATATATAAATACACCAACAACAGAATCATCAATCAACAAAACATCATATAGTCATAGCAAAATAGGCATCATCTAACATCATAATTATCGTCCTAAATCACCTTATACATCATCAAGCACACCATTCACGAAACACGTTAAACGTCAATCAAGAATATCATCACGAAATATCATCAAGAGCTTCAAGGAACTTCATCACGAAGATACCATCAAGAACATCAAAGAACAATCATCATCACAAATGCATCACAAACCATCATAAATCATCGTCTTAACAACCATCTCAAACATCACATCATCATCACAAATCATCGTCACGACATCTCATAAGACACGACTCAACAAATGCAACTCTACGTCTTAGACATCATGCATGTGGTACCATCAGGGCATAAGCCCCCATCGCTAAAGGTCAAATAGGACCTGTCAGGCATTGAGCCCCCATCGCTAAAGGTCATAAAAGAACCTGTCAGGCATTAAGCCCCCATCGCTGACTATGCTATGCAACGACACGACTCAAATGCAACGACACGAGTAAAGACTCAACAATGCACATCTTTAGATGACTCGACAAATACACATCTTTAAATAGCATCATCGTCAAATATCACATATTTAAATATGACATCTTTATATAGCACATATTTAAGTCACACATCTACAAACAACACATCTTGATATAACACATATTTAAATCACACATCTCCGGAAAGCACATATACATTAATCAACTACATTCATATCAAAGTCCAACACATCCTTCAACAAGCAAATCAAGTTTGATCAATAAAACATAAGCCAAATACTCATAAAACACTCTGACTAAATCCCTAATACTTAAGTTTGAAGTTGGGAAACCAACCATAAGTTTTGGACTAACTTGGGATTAGTTAAGCTAAGTTTTCTAAAAAATTTCTGAAGACCTACTTGGACTATTTTCATCATAATTCAAAATCTACAAATCCTCTTCGAGTCAAACCAGTGCCATTAGAAATCTAACTTAATTATCTACAACTTTCATGTTTACACCTAAAGCCAATTATGTACCAATCAATACCAGTTTTCATTTCAAATTCGGACAAAGTTGTGCTGAAATTCATAAAAATTCACTGTGACCTACGTTCAGTAATTTGACCATAACTCAAGTTCTATAAATTATTTTGACGTCACACCAACGGCATTAGAAAGCTAACATTCATACCTACAACTTTCGTGTTTACACCGAAAGCTAGTTCGAAACAGAAACTGATGCAAAAGACGCAACAACATGAAACAGGGTATGCTGTCAAAGGTAGCTCTCGGAAAAACTCTATTTTTCACTCAAAAACCCAAATTTCATCTACCCAAATCCCAAATTTGATAGAGAACAATGTTTACAGGTTCTATATACAACATAACAATCAAAACAACACAGAAACATGTATTAAACAACACAATTCATCACATCATATCAATTATCATAAACTTTCTAAACCCTAAACCTAGAACACAATTTCATCAACAATCAAAATTATATATACATCTTATTGAAGGAATCCCACCCTTACCTTAATTCAGCAAGCAAAAACTCTACAGCAATTGATTTCCTCTTCTCTTAGCCTCTTCTAGGGTTCTCTTCTTTCTCTCCAAAAACTCTCTTTTCTAAAGTTTTGTACGTGAAAAATGAAACAGACTTTTGTTTTTCTGTAAACTAAAACCTCTCCTTTCTCTTTCTATTTTTCCTTAACCTCCCACTTATTTCACTTAACTCCCTCCTTAATTTCTATTAATTCTCATTAAACCCCATAATTTCAAGTAAATAATAATCTTACTTATTTTTATTAAACAATAAAAATAATCATATATTCACATAATCACATAAATACTATATAATAAAATAGTAACACCCCACATATTCACATAAATCATTAAAAAATCATATAAAAGATTTTAAAATCAACCAACGATAATTAAAATAAAACTAGGGCGTTACACCCCACATCCTCCGTATTGCAACACCACCACCTCCCTCCAATAATCACCACAGCCACTACACGCCTCTGCATCCGTTCCAAATTTCCTCAACATAAAATCTATTGAAGTCCTTCTTCCCCAAAATTCTTAAACATTGCAACAACTTTTAAACACGGACCCAAATTCTTCAAGTGTTAAGGTCAATATTATTTTAATATAATTTCACTATAAAAAGGAATTTTGAATCAAACACTAATTATTCAAATTTTATTGTTATTTTTAATCGTGAAACCAAACAATTCATGTGTGTTGTTTATATTTTTATTTGTGTTCAAGTTGTACTTATCTTTTATACAAACATATACTACAATTTGTCAATCATATCATATATTTTTATTATACAGTTATTTTATTCAAAAAAAAAAAATTAACCCCATAATTGTTAACGTGTCACAGACATTAGTTTTTTAATAGTTGAAATAGACAAAAAAAAATTAAAAAGAATAGTCAAATAACTTGTTTTTTTTAACGAAAGTCAAATAACTTGTTATAAATATTAATGATATTATGATATTTTGTAGTAAAGACAATTTACTACCAATCTCAGGTCAATCTGAGTTAGAATCCAAATTAAGTACAAAAGAACCTATTGTCGAAATAATACTTTTAGGGAAAGCAATCAATCATTTTTTAGTTACTTAATATTGTCCTTCATTTGTTTTTTTAAATACATGTTCATGTCATCTACTTAATATTGTCATTGACTAAAGAAAATATAGAATATCAAACACATAATTTGGGAAACAGAAGGCATAAAATTTATATAAGTTTGTGGCTGTTTACATGAGTCAGACACTTAATTTGGATTCAAAATGACAAACGAAAAGAAATACGACAAAGATTCAATATAGTGAGACCTCAACTTATTGATACTAAACAGAAACAACATCAAACATTACACATAAGCAAAGACTTCATAACACTTGCGTCATCCACTTCATTCCTTATCAAAGTTGATGACTTCTGAATTATGATGTTTGAATCTTCCAATGAGTTCCTCATCATCATTGATTTTTGAAATTGGATAACATTTCTCACCATTAACTCCTGCACCAACTTTCGAGAAAACCTTGAACAGATAGCATTTTCCAACCATATTCAATAGTTCATTCGGAACATAAGAAGTCACTACAGCCTACATGACACATATTTTTACACAATAAAATTTAGAATACTATTTAAACCAAAAACTAAAATAAAATAAAAAAAAGACATTGTTCCAAAGACATTTAAAAATATACATTTTCTCCAAA
Source organism: Medicago lupulina (assembly GCA_958299785.1). NCBI lineage: Eukaryota > Viridiplantae > Streptophyta > Magnoliopsida > Fabales > Fabaceae > Medicago > Medicago lupulina. The sequence continues at coordinate 53,317,405 of OY283139.1, read as the reverse complement.
CTCAAGCAATTTACTACACGGTATCCCAAAAAACTCAGCGGCAACGCTATCATGCATTATAAACGTGGTTGATCCTATGTTGTCAGTCACACGAAATATAATGTGAAACCTATACACAATCGAAATTAATTTTAAACAATTAGTACTCAATATATCCAAATTAAGTCCATTATAAAAACCATAATGATATTTAAAAAAAAAACTACCTCGGAGTAATCATTAAAACATGTTGGTTACACCTTTGACAATAATAAGCACGACTGTGAGGAACAACTTGTTCATGACAAACACAAGATAAATACCACCAACCACCATCAGTGACATATTGGTCAACAATGACCATTATGATAGAAATTGATTCCTGCAAATTTTTGCATTAGAAACAAAATGTATATAATAAATTTTTAATCTCAATAATTGGTTGAGACAATTACCACCGGATAGACTCTAAGTGCAGATACATTGGTTACTGCTGTCGAGTCGAGTAAACTCATTGATCTATATTATGAAACCAAGTATCTTCACGATTTTCATATATAGCCGTAAGGTGAGAAAGTTTTGTCCAACAACCTGAATATAAAAAATCTTTTATTTTATTTTTAGATTTTAAAAAATAGTTAATTTTTATAGATTGTCTATAAAAGTAACGGTATATATTATATATATACCACAACACAAGAAAGTTGTTAATTACCTTTCCATAACTTGATCTTTTAAAAAAAAAACCACAACACAAGCGTTGTCAGAAGATCCAAGTAGTACAAAATCGGTCAAATCATCCACAAAATTACCATGGAGAATACACTTGAATCGATAACTAAATATACAAAAAAAAAATTGTGTCACTATTCCGTAAAATATAGATTTTACAAGTTTGTATCGACAAAGAGTTATGAAGTAAACAAACCCATTATTTTCTAAATCCATAGAAACAATCTTCGTCATAACTTGAAATTGATACAAACTCATGCAAATTATATCTTGAAATTGATACAAACTCATGCAGTTAAATTTTGACATTAAAAATATTTTAAATTATATTAATTCCTTTTATAAAATTTAATAAATTTAATCGAAACTCACCGACCATAACTTCAGATTTGTAACTATTTGAAAGAAAAACGGAAGGATGGGTAAAAAAATAGGAATAATAAGGCACAATTCCATGATCAACAGGTGTGATCTTAGTCTTATCTGTAAAGTTGAGACAAAATCCATGTGATGTTGTCATGACTTCTTGTATTTCATTGACAACGACTCAAAAATTATACATGATAAAAACAACATCTTCTTTCAAAGAAGATTCGAACTTGTTAAAAAGTTCGTTACCAACCATTGCATGTATCTTTTGACCCTGCATTCGAAATAATTAAAAAAAAAATAGTCGTATAACATTTAAATCTTATACAAAGTACGAAAGCTTAATAGTATTATAATATAAGATATAAAAAAAACCTACATAATTATCCATCAAAATCAAATGGACTGTAGCTGGTTTTTCAGAGCTATTTGAATGAGTAGTTGACCATAGTTTAACGATTCTTGTAAAAAAACACCATTTACTCGTATTGTCGTTGATGTTAAGAACATAGTCAAAGCTGTGAGCCATTTAGAAATTCAGAAAAGTAATTTTTTTGATAAGAATGATTGGGTGACACAAAATAATTTTGTGAATGGTAAAGCATCATTGAGGATGAAAAATATTTAAACCACAACAAATGGTAAGCAAATTTTCGTTGACCTGCAAATTGTGAAGTTACTAAATTAAAATGCATTAATTGATATTCTAGTTGTAGGTTTAAAAATTTTCAATAGGAAGATCAAATTTTTAGTGTCACTGTCAACGATTTCAAAGCACGCGAAATCTCATCCTTTTTTTTTTTTTAAGTCTATATCCATTTTAATGTCAATTAACAGGGTAGGGACATTGCATAATTTATGCAGGGGCAGGAGTTCGAACCCTTGACACCTCACTTATCCACATTTAAAATGTGTGAGCTCCAACCACTAGACTATTTGCGTTCGTGAAAAAATTAGTTGTTAATTATGGTTTTCTGTTAATTATTATTTTCATAACAGCAATTGTGCATTTATTATTTGTTATCTGCAGTAAAAAATTGATCAAAAAAATTCGCTTGCCTGTAAAAATTTGCAGCATAATAGTCAACTGTAAATTATTTTTATTTTTATTACTTCAAATCACAGAAATCAATTTATATTTTAATGTTAATTAATAGGAATGGTCAACATTCTCATGTGAATTTGTAGAACCAAAAACTTGTATAACATTTGTTTTCTTAAACCATGACATGTGGCATTCGTATGAATTGTGGGTGCCACGTGTATTATTCATTTTAACTATTTTGCTTTTTATGTATAGAGGGATTTTATCACATATGCTTATAAGTTTTTTTAAAATATAGCACAATCTTATACATATTTAAACTGAGATTGTTATTGTTATAATAAGATATAATTCATATTATTAATTAAAAATTTAATAAAATATAAATTTGCAATTAATGAACGGTAAATTTGGTATTCTATTAAAATATTTTGCAATTTTTAACAAAAAAAAGATCACAATTAAAATTATATTAAAAAAAATTGACAGTATTTTTCATGTTGTAACTTATATTTGTCTCTCAAAATAATTTTTTATTTTTTACCAAATGCTAATATATGGACAAACATGCATACAAAGTATAAGAAAGAAAGAGTTGCCCTGTCAAAAAAAAAAAAGGAAAGAGTTGTGCTTGTTTTTTTCTCTTTGATATTCCTTTGTCCTAATGCCTTTGCAGTTTTTTTTCTTCTTCTTTTGTTTAAAGTTATAGGCCAGATTATGCTTCTTCTCTTAGTTTGAAGTGGGAGTTAATAAGGTTAATGTTTTCGAGTTCAAGGTCATATTCTATGTAGTATTTTTTTTGTTACAGGTAGCATATTAACACGTGATACTTTGTCATCATCTCATTCGTGCCTAAACATTTTCAAAAAATGAGTAGTAATCATATTTGGACACAAAATGTTGACAACAATACGAAACCTTGGTGATGATACACCCATGTCATAATGTTAGAATGAATTTTTGATGAAGCATAAAACTATTATACAATAAAGTTACTGTTAGAGTAATAAAACACACAATCAAATTACACAAATACTGCAAACTAGTGCATCTATGCCTTGCTGCTGTAGAGACAATCAATACACAATTTGGCATCTATGCCTTGCTGTCAACACTCATGGTTTCAGCATCCTTTGGCCTAGTTTCCTGCATGTTTTGTATAAATGTGGAAGGTTACATATTGATACAATATTTTGGCTTTTCAACTTGACATCATATTTACTGTGTATAGAAGTGAAAATGTATTGGAAATCAACAGAGATGCAATACTCACATTACTGTCTCAAGAATCCAACTTTTCGTTTTGTTGAACATATCCCAATAAGAATAAGAGTTAGCCTCCTCACCATACACGACTTTTGCCGTCGTATACTCCTGACCCCTGGTTAATAAATCGAAAAAAAATTCATTTCAGAAGTAAAATCCCAGCGCACATCCAAAATTCAAATAATTGAACCAAACCACACTCAATAAGTACCTGATCGCATCGTTTATGGCCTTCAGGAGCTGCTTGTTCATGTAAAACTCGGTTATTGTTTATTAGGACACAAAAGAAGTGATTTTCTATAAGATGAGAGACAACAACTATACCTCTATATAAGCATAATCGAGCATATCACTAGAAGAACTATCATTTACAACCTGCATCATGGTGTCAGTTTAAGAAAATATACATGATAGAACACGTAAAATGAACAAAGTAATTTAGTATATTAATAAAGGGCCTTGCTAACCATGTCTTTATAATCGTTCAACATAATCTTGCATTCTCTAAAGAAAAAATTGCAAAAAAGCTTCAAAAACCGGACTTTTTTCTTCTCCTCCTCATCACTAAAGGAAGTATCATGCTCTACGAATTTTAGAGCCTGCAATTTGGTTTCAGTTTAATAAAAAATAAATGACAGAACACACAAAATGAACATGGTAATTTTATTTTGTATAATATTATACTGATAAAGATGAGCTTAGAGGCCATAAAATGGTGGGATGACAAAATGGAAGAGATACACCAGAGTTGAAGACTTCAAACAAGAGCACTATGCTCCTAACCCGAGAGAGACTCTCTTAACCAATTCTAACAATATTTTTGAATCCCTTCTCCACCACCCATCACCTTCCCCCCAACCCCACCTTCCTTCCCCTAGTGCACTCCTTCCAGAAACTGGGCCTATGAAGATTTTTAAACCACTTGGCTCACAATGGACCATAGGCCCAAGGGTCCTATCATTGCCTCCCTATACAAAAACAACACTGTCCTCAAGGCTTAGAGAACTAACCATGATCTCTTCCTTCTTTGTTAGTTTCATTGCAGGGCGTCAATTGTCACTACCTTCATGCCTTCTTCCCTCAATAAACTACGTAACAAGTACGGCCGAAGATCGGGTTGAATGTGTTGCACCCCCTCTGTACTCCCATCCAACGTGAATTTCCCCTATAATTCTACTCCTTCCCCAGCCACATGAAACAAAGTATCATTTCCTTCCAATCGAGTAATACCTTCCCAAGCTTTTTCAACCACGCCACTCCCGAAACATGTTTGCAGCATCTAGTTCCATCACATACACAACCACCACAGCCGTAAAGCTTACTAAGTGGACTTCTAGCTTGAAACACTTCCCCATCGTAGACACCTGCTGTCCATCGCCCAACCTAACTCTCCGGGAAATTGTCATCACTTTGCACAAAATGAAATTGTGGTGCGCAACTGGGTCTACCAAAACGACAATAGGTATATCAATCAAGCTTCTCATAAATATTAATACGAAATCGGTGTTCTTAGGATTATTGGCTTCCGTTATATCAACTAACCCCATGGTGTTGCATTTGAATGTGTACGCAACCTCATCTTCCCTAACCATATTTCTGGATACCCTCTCCAATACCTATCATGTCTCTCTTATAACCATACTCATGAGACTGGTGAACACATCACTAACTAACTTATTCTCTCCCTGTGTTCCATCTTCCCTTCCCCTCGTACACTCGTTCCAGAAACTGGGCCTATGTAGATTTATCCCAATGGTTTGTACGCTGTAACACCCCGTTTTTCCAACATAAAAATTTCTCAAAATAATAATCAGAGTTTCACAACTTAAACGAAATGCTACATTTCTTAAAAATCACAATGGAATAAATAATAATTTATCCTCCAAAACATTTCAATAAAATCTTAAATCACTTCGCAGCGGAATTTATTTCAAAAATCTTAAAAACAACTTTGGCACGAAGGCCTCAACGTAAAATCTCATCAAATTCTTTAATATCATGTTCATAAAATCTCATAGTTAAATACGTAAAGAATAGAAAACATAAGTAAAGTTCCCCATCCCGTTACGTATCAGAGCACCTAGACACGTGAGGAGTCCACTCACATCAACAGCTAGTCCTGGAAATCTGCACTTGCCCACAAGGCGACAATTCCAACAGAAGGGGTGAGATTTCACAAACATCAAACTTAAGCATACAATTCATCAATTTACAACTAACAACTTAAAACATCAACTAATCACATAATCTTCAACAAGTACAATCATAAAGCAACTCATCATAGTTCATCATATTCATCAACATATATCATCTCAAACAACTCATTATAATCATGTATAGAAACATCATCAAAATTCATCATATAGAAAACATCATCAAAATTCATCATATAGGAAACATCATCGCATCATCAAGTTCATCATGTTAAACAACAAATGCATTAATAATTATTTCATCAAGACTCTTCTTCAACAACTCAACATCTTAGACAACTTAGACAACTCGACACAACTATGCAACTTCTTAACATCTTGACATCTTAACAACTTATATGCATGTGGTACCATCCGGGGCATAAGCCCCCATCGCTAAAGGTCAAATAGGACCTGTCAGGCATTAAGCCCCCATCGCTAAGGTCGTAAAAGGACCTGTCAGGCATTAAGCCCCCATCGCTGACTATGCTATGCAACAACACGACTCAATGCAACGACACGACTCAAATGCAACAATCTTCAAATATCACATCTTTATATAACACATCTTTTAAATAACAAATCTTCAAATAACACCTTATTTTCACATCGTTAAATAACACATCAATTTCACATCATCACATAATCATATCAAAACTCAAATCATAATCAAAGCCAAACAAAACAACACATGAATCCAATTTAAACAACTTCATCGACAAATATAATCATTAAATTCTCTCATAACCCTAATTCTCAAAAACTCTCAAAACTACACATAATCATGCTAATTGCAATTTCAGAAATCATATACTTAATTTTAATGAGAGTTAGTCTCACCCTTACCTTAATTCACATGAACAAACTTACGAAAGAGAACAAAAGTGATGAAAACACCCAAATATATTGCTGCAGTGCGTGACAGTTTTCTCTTAACTCCGACCTTGTTTCGACGATCCGAACGGTGAAAAGGAAGACCCAGGTGTTGTGAACCGTGTGTCCAAAAATCGTCACGATCCAAAGGTTAACGAGTGAGAAATCGCTGTTTTACTGAGGCAGATTTCAGAAAAACGGGAATTGCTTTCTCTCTTGTCTTTGGTGGCTACTTTTCTCATAAAAAACTGTTTTTACCTTAAAACTATTCTAACCTAACTTCTCCTATTTATATATCTCTTCTCCTCTATCTTATTTACTCTTATCACCAAAAACTACTCTCTTCCCTAATATCTTAATAATAATAATAATAATACACCAAATAACAAATATATTTCTATACTAGATAACACACACACACACACACACACATATATATATATATATATATATATATATATATATATATATATATATCCACACAAAATAACATATATATTTCTACATAAAATAACAAATATATTTTCAAACCAAATAACAAATATATTTTTATAACAAATATATCTCTACATAACAAACATATTTCTATAACAAATATATCTCTACATAACAAACCTATTTCTATAACAAATATATCTTTACACCACACAACAAATATATTTCTATAACAAATAACATAATATTTCTACACAAAATAACAAATATATTTTTACACCAAATAACACATATTAGCATATTTCATCAAAATATATATTATAAATCAAATAATAATACACTAAAAATACAATAAATTAATAAAATATTAAATATTAAAAGTAGGGCGTTACAACTCTCCCCCACTTAGAATATTTTCGTCCTCGAAAATGTACCTTTAGTCAGACAATCTTAATTTAGTGTTCACTACAAAACAAACAACAACTAAGACAATACAATGACGGTATTCTAATTGTTAGACAACACTACTTGACTCAACTACTTGGCCGGACGGACCAACCTGCTCTGATACCAATTGTAACACCCCGTTTTTCCAACATAAAAATTTCTCAAAATAATAATCAGAGTTTCACAACTTAAACGGAATGCTACATTTCTTAAAAATCACAATGGAATAAATAATAATTTATCCTCCAAAACATTTCAATAAAATCTTAAATCACTTCGCAGCGAAATTTATTTCAAAAATCTTAAAAACAACTTTGGCACGAAGGCCTCAACGTAAAATCTCATCAAATTCTTTAATATCATGTTCATAAAATCTCATAGTTAAATACGTAAAGAATAGAAAACATAAGTAAAGTTCCCCATCCCGTTACGTATCAGAGCACCTAGACACGTGAGGAGTCCACTCACATCAACAGCTAGTCCTGGAAATCTGCACTTGCCCACAAGGCGACAATTCCAACAGAAGGGGTGAGATTTCACAAACATCAAACTTAAGCATACAATTCATCAATTTACAACTAACAACTTAAAACATCAACTAATCACATAATCTTCAACAAGTACAATCATAAAGCAACTCATCATAGTTCATCATATTCATCAACATATATCATCTCAAACAACTCATTATAATCATGTATAGAAACATCATCAAAATTCATCATATAGAAAACATCATCAAAATTCATCATATAGGAAACATCATCGCATCATCAAGTTCATCATGTTAAACAACAAATGCATTAATAATTATTTCATCAAGACTCTTCTTCAACAACTCAACATCTTAGACAACTTAGACAACTCGACACAACTATGCAACTTCTTAACATCTTGACATCTTAACAACTTATATGCATGTGGTACCATCCGGGGCATAAGCCCCATCGCTAAAGGTCAAATAGGACCTGTCAGGCATTAAGCCCCCATCGCTAAGGTCGTAAAAGGACCTGTCAGGCATTAAGCCCCCATCGCTGACTATGCTATGCAACAACACGACTCAATGCAACGACACGACTCAAATGCAACAATCTTCAAATATCACATCTTTATATAACACATCTTTTAAATAACAAATCTTCAAATAACACCATATTTTCACATCGTTAAATAACACATCAATTTCACATCATCACATAATCATATCAAAACTCAAATCATAATCAAAGCCAAACAAAACAACACATGAATCCAATTTAAACAACTTCATCGACAAATATAATCATTAAATTCTCTCATAACCCTAATTCTCAAAAACTCTCAAAACTACACCTAATCATGCTAATTGCAATTTCAGAAATCATATACTTAATATTAATGAGAGTTAGTCTCACCCTTACCTTAATTCAGATGAACAAACTTACGAAAGAGAACAAAAGTGATGAAAACACCCAAATATATTGCTGCAGTGCGTGACAGTTTTCTCTTAACTCCGACCTTGTTTCGACGATCCGAACGGTGAAAAGGAAGACCCAGGTGTTGTGAACCGTGTGTCCAAAAATCGTCACGATCCAACGGTTAACGAGTGAGAAATCGCTGTTTTACTGAGGCAGATTTCAGAAAAACGGGAATTGCTTTCTCTCTTGTCTTTGGTGGCTACTTTTCTCACAAAAAACTGTTTTTACCTTAAAACTATTCTAACCTAACTTCTCCTATTTATATATCTCTTCTCCTCTATCTTATTTACTCTTATCACCAAAAACTACTCTCTTCCCTAATATCTTAATAATAATAATAATAATACACCAAATAACAAATATATTTCTATACTAGATAACATATATATATATATATATATATATATATATATATATATATATATATATATATCCACACAAAATAACATATATATTTCTACATAAAATAACAAATATATTTTCAAACCAAATAACAAATATATTTTTATAACAAATATATCTCTACATAACAAATATATCTCTACATAACAAACCTATTTCTATAACAAATATATCTTTACACCACACAACAAATATATTTCTATAACAAATAACATGATATTTCTACACAAAATAACCAATATATTTTTACACCAAATAACACATATTAGCATTTTCATCAAAATATATATTATAAATCAAATAATAATACACTAAAAATACAATAAATTAATAAAATATTAAATATTAAAAGTAGGGCGTTACAACTCTCCCCCACTTAGAATATTTTCGTCCTCGAAAATGTACCTTTAGTCAGACAATCTTAATTTAGTGTTCACTACAAAACAAATAACAACTAAGACAATACAATGACGGTATTCTAATTGTTAGACAACACTACTTGACTCAACTACTTGGCCGGACGGACCAACCTGCTCTGATACCAATTGTAACACCCCGTTTTTCCAACATAAAAATTTCTCAAAATAATAACCAGAGTTTCACAACTTAAACGGAATGCTACATTTCTTAAAAATCACAATGGAATAAATAATAATTTATCCTCCAAAACATTTCAATAAAATCTTAAATCACTTCGCAGCGGAATTTATTTCAAAAATCTTAAAATCAACTTTGGCACGAAGGCCTCAACGTAAAATCTCATCAAATTCTTTAATATCATGTTCATAAAATCTCATAGTTAAATACGTAAAGAATAGAAAATGTAACACTCTAAATTCTATTTTATGATTTGTGGTGATTTTTAATTGATTTTGGTGTGCTTGGTGTATTTTACTTGAATTTATAAATGATATATGAAATATTTGGTGTGTTATTATTTGTTATAATTATTTGTAGTGTTTATGTAAATAGGAGAAATAATATTTATATAATTGAATTAAAGGATTTAATTGAAATTATTAGAATTAAGAAGGGATTAAGGAGAAATTAATAGAATTTAGTGGGGGAGAGTAAAGAGTAAAAAGGAGTTACCCTTTAGTTGGTAAGAGAGTAAGGAAAGTAGAAAGTCAGTAAGGAGCAATTGTACGTATCAGAGAAAAGAAACAGACTTTTGGGAAGAGAGAAGAGTAGAGCCAAGAACCAAGGGGAGATTGCTAGGATTGCTGTAGCTTTTGTTTAATTCATCTAATCAGGTAAGGGTGGGTTTGTGATTCAATTGTTAATATATATACATGTATATTTTCATGAATTTGGATTGAAATTTGTTGATCTGGTTTAGGTTTTCAAAACTTGATGAAATGCCTAAAGTTGTTGAATTATGTTGTTAATTGTGTTCTATGAGTTGTTTTGGTGCCTGGAATAAGTATTGAACCCATAACTTTAATCTAAAATCATTTTGGGTGATTGGGGAATCAAAAATGGGGTTTTTGGATGGAAAAGGGTTAGAAATCGTAAGTTGAAATTCTGCCCAGATGAGCACTCGCTCAAGCGAGATACCTTTCGCTCAAGCGAGCGACACTTTGCCACGCCCAGTCTGAAATCTTGGCCGCTCGCTTAAGCGAGCCTCGAGCGAACCCCGAGCGAGCAAAACCCCAACTTTCGTCATTTGCGTCGCTTAAGCGAAATTCCCGTCGCTTAAGCGAGAGACGCCAGATTTTGCCCAGAATTTTGGAAATAGCCCGTTCGCTTAAGCGAACCAGAAGCGAGCTGTAAGCGAGCGAAGCTCTGACTTACGTCTTTTTGTTCGCTCAAGCGAGCAGCTGCTCGCTCAAGCGAGGTGAGCCCTGTGCGACTCAAAATGTGATTTTTCTAAGGTGTTCTAAACCCAAACCTAAGCTTTTTAAGTGTTTTATTGGATTTTTAGAGAATTTTTGGAGTGATAAAATTGTAGATTGGAGATGTTTATGATGCATATATGGATGAATCTTATATGAAATGAAATGAATTATACTATGCTAAGTTGCAAATGTTTCATGGTGTTGTTGAGTGGTGAGTCTAGTTGGGGAGGTGGTTTTAGTTGGTGTTGTTGTTGGTTGCATGGTGATACGCACCACTATTTTTGTCGTATGGTTGTATGTAGATATACACCCTTGAGTCTCATACTCATTTGCATTGGTGGGGGCTCATGCCCCGGAATGTTTATACATTCAACTGGTGAGGGCTCATGCCCTGGAATGCTAGTCATTCACTTTGGTGAGGGCTTATGCCCTGGAATGCTTTAACCATCCATTTTGGTGGGGGCTTATGCCCCGGAATGCTTTGCATTCAACGCGCGTAGCTGGTACCACATTTGCATAATGCATTAGTCGTTAATGGAGTCTTGCATTAGAAGTTTAAGGTGTGAGTTGTTGTTGGTGAGGTGTCACCACAAGTGGCGTTGTTGTCGGTGTTATTATTTAAGGTGAATTCTAAACATTATTGTTGAATTGTTAATAAAGATTGCTGATGAATATGGTGATGATGAATGTTCTTGTTGTTGTTGTTTTTCAATACAACTTTATGAATTATATATATATATATATATATATATATATATATATATATATATATATATATATTGCTTTTGTTTTGTGAACTCACCCCTTCTGCTGGAATTGCCGCCTCGTGGGCAAGTGCAGGTAGCGATGGATAGATAGGAGTTGGCTCATTGTGTCGTAGGCTCTGATACATAACGGGATGGGATTTATGTGTTACGATTTCATTCCTTTATGTATCATTTTTATTTGAAGGATTATGTTGATGAATATTTAATTAACACTGAAGGATATTTTTATTATGGTGAGGCCTTTGTGCCAGATATGTTGGTGTAGTTGAATTTTGAGATGATTTTATAATGATTATTCCGCTGCAGAATTCTATAAAAGATTAATGTTGTTGATGTTTATTTAAATGGTTTTACTTCTATCTAAATAAATTTTTAAATGTTGTGTGACATGCCCGTTCTTGGTGAACTCTGATGCTTTATATTATTTTTTTTACGTTGATTTGGGAAACGGGGTGTTACAATTGGTATCAGAGCAAGTCGGTCCGTCCGGCCATTAGGAGAGTCGTGTCGAGCCAATAGTGTAGTGTGACAGGTTTTAAACTGTCTTTGTTGTTCTAATTCTTGTTGTTATGTAGAACTATCAGGATGTCTGGAAGGAATGATGCTGCTCTTGCTGCTGCTTTGCAAGCAATGGCTCAAGTTGTTGGACAACAGCAAGGTGCTGGTGGGGCTGGTGAGGGTGTAAGGATGCTGGAGACATTCCTAAGGAATCATCCACCAACCTTCAAGGGAAGGTATAATCCTGATGGAGCACAGACCTGGTTAAAAGAGGTTGAGAGAATTTTCTGGGTGATGCAGTGTACGGATGCTCAGATGGTGCGGTTCGGCACTCATATGTTGGCTGAAGAGGCTGACGACTGGTGGGTAAGCACTCAACCTATCTTGCAGAATGAAGGTGCTGTGATCACGTGGGCTGTGTTCAGAAGGGAGTTCTTGAGGAGGTATTTCCCGGAGGATGTCCGTGGTAGAAAAGAAATAGAATTCCTTGAGCTGAAGCAATGGGACATGTCCATTACGGAGTATGCTGCTAAGTTCGTGGAGCTTGCAAAGTTTTATCCCCACTATGCTGCGGAGACTGCTGAGTTCTCCAAATGTATCAAGTTTGAAAATGGTCTGCGAGCTGATATCAAGCGGGCCATAGGTTATCAGAAGATCAGAGACTTCTCTGAGTTGGTGAGCAGTTGTCGTATTTACGAAGAAGATACTAAAGCTCATTATAAAGTGATGAATGACCGTAAGGGTAAGGGGCAGCAGAGTCGCCCAAAGCCTTATAGTGCCCCAGCTGATAAGGGCAAGCAGAGAATGCATGATGAGAGGAGACCCGCACGTAGAGATGCTCCTGCTGAGGTGGTTTGTTATAAGTGTGGTGTTAAAGGCCACAAGAGTAATGCCTGCAACCGTGATGAAAAGAAGTGCTTCCGATGTGGTAAGAAAGGCCACACTGTTGCTGAATGCAAGCGTGGAGATATTGTCTGTTACAATTGTGATGAAGAAGGTCATCTCAGCACTCAGTGTACTAAGCCTAAGAAGACGCAGGCCAGTGGGAGAGTGTTTGCCTTGACTGGTACCCAGACTGATCATGAGGATCGACTTATCAGAGGTACTTGTTTCTTTAATAGTACTCCCTTAATTGCTATTATAGATACTGGTGCAACGCATTGTTTCATTGCTATTGATTGTGCTAAAAGATTGGGTCTGTTTATGTCTGATATGAATGGGAAAATGGTTGTTGAAACTCCAGCTAAGGGTTCAGTGACTACTTCCCTTGTCTGTTTAAGCTGTCCGTTGTCTGTATTTGGTAGAGATTTTGAGGTGGACCTTGTTTGTTTGCCGTTAGTGGGAATGGATGTAATATTGGGGATGAATTGGTTAGAGTACAATCATGTCTTGATCAATTGTTTTACGAAGACGGTGCGGTTTTCTTCTGCTGAAGAAGAGAGTGGAACAGAATTCTTATCCACTAAGGAGATGAAGCGATTAGAGCAAGATGGTGTGTTGATGTTTTCCTTGTTGGCGTACTTGGCGGTGGAGAACCAAGCTGTAATTGATGGGCTGCCTGTTGTGAAAGAATTTCCTGAAGTTTTCCCTGATGAGATTCCAGATGTGCCACCAGAGAGGGAGGTTGAATTTTCGATAGACCTTGTGCCGGGTACGAAGCCTGTGTCGATGGCTCCTTACCGTATGTCAGCTTCGGAGTTAGCTGAGCTAAAGAAACAATTAGAAGACTTGCTTGACAAGAAGTTTGTGAGACCGAGTGTTTCACCGTGGGGAGCGCCGGTGTTGTTAGTCAAGAAGAAGGATGGTAGCATGCGGTTATGTATTGATTACCGTCAGTTGAAGCAAAGATTGACGACTGCTCCTATTTTGATTTTGCCGAAGCCAGAAGAGCCTTTTGTTGTTTATTGTGACGCATCTAAGCTGGGATTAGGCGGTGTTTTGATGCAGGATGGTAAGGTGGTCGCGTATGCTTCTAGACAGCTGAGAGTGCATGAGAAGAATTATCCTACGCATGATCTAGAATTGGCAGCCGTGGTGTTTGTGTTAAAAATTTGGAGGCATTATTTGTATGGTTCCAGATTTGAAGTGTTTAGTGATCATAAGAGTTTAAAGTACCTGTTTGATCAGAAGGAGTTGAACATGAGGCAGAGGAGGTGGCTTGAGTTACTTAAGGATTACGATTTTGGCTTGAATTACCATCCTGGTAAAGCCAATGTGGTTGCGGATGCATTGAGTAGAAAGACGTTGCATATGTCGGCTATGATGGTGAAAGAGTTCGAATTACTTGAACAATTTAGGGACTTGAGTCTTGTTTCTGAAAGGTCGCTTCAGAGTGTGAAGTTGGGCATGTTAAAGATTAATAGTAATTTCTTGAATAGTATCAAAGAGGCCCAGAAGATTGATGTTAAGTTGGTTGATTTGATGACTGCTAATGATCAGAATGTAGATGGTGACTTCAAGGTCGATGACCAAGGTGTGTTGAGGTTTAGGGGAAGAATTTGTATTCCTGATGATGAAGGTTTGAAAAAGTTGATCTTAGAAGAAAGTCATAAGAGTAGTTTGAGTATTCATCTTGGGGCTACTAAAATGTATCATGACTTGAAGAAATTATTTTGGTGGTCCGGTTTGAAGAGGGATGTTGCTCAATTTGTGTATGCATGTTTGACTTGCCAGAAGTCCAAGGTTGAACATCAGAAGCCTGCAGGGTTGTTGATTCCATTAGATGTACCTGAGTGGAAATGGGATAGCATTTCGATGGATTTTGTGACGAGTTTACCGAATACTCCAAGAGGGCATGATGCCATTTGGGTTGTTGTTGATAGATTGACTAAGTCGGCACACTTTATCCCAATTAATATTACTTATCCGGTAGCTCAGTTGGCGGAGATTTATATCCGTGACATTGTGAAGTTGCATGGTGTTCCGTCTAGTATTGTGTCGGATAGAGATCCGAGGTTTACTTCAAGGTTTTGGAAGAGCTTGCAAGATGCATTGGGTTCGAAATTGAGATTGAGTTCGGCTTATCATCCGCAGACAGATGGTCAGTCGGAGAGAACTATCCAATCCTTGGAGGATTTGTTGAGGGTGTGTGTACTCGAGCAAGGTGGGGCTTGGGACAGCCACTTACCGTTGATAGAGTTCACTTATAACAATAGTTACCATTCAAGTATTGGTATGGCACCGTTCGAAGCTTTGTATGGTCGAAGGTGTAGAACTCCTTTATGTTGGTTTGAGTCGGGTGAAAATATTGTGTTAGGACCTGAGTTAGTGCAGCAGACTACAGAAAAGGTCAAGATGATAAGAGAAAAGATGAAAGCATATCAAGATCGTCAGAAGAGTTATCATGACAAAAGGAGAAAAGCCCTTGAGTTTCAGGAGGGTGAGCATGTGTTTTTGAGGGTTACTCCGATGACGGGTGTAGGACGTGCATTGAAGTCGAAGAAGTTGACTCCAAAGTTCATTGGTCCTTATCAGATTTCCGAGAGAATTGGAACAGTGGCGTATCGGATTGGATTGCCACCCCATCTATCAAACTTGCATGATGTGTTTCATGTGTCGCAGTTGAGGAAGTATGTAGCTGATCCTTCGCATGTTATTCCTAGAGATGATGTGCAAGTCAGGGATAATCTTACTGTTGAGACTTCGCCTTTGAGGATTGATGATCGCAAGGTGAAGCAGTTGAGAGGCAAGGAAATACCTCTGGTTAGAGTTGTTTGGGGCGGCGTAACCGGTGAGAGTTTGACTTGGGAATTGGAAAGCAAGATGCAAGAGTCCTATCCTGAGTTGTTTGTTGCTTAAGGTAATATTTCGAGGACGAAATTTTCTAAGTTGGGGAGAGTTGTAACACTCTAAATTCTATTTTATGATTTGTGGTGATTTTTAATTGATTTTGGTGTGCTTGGTGTATTTTACTTGAATTTATAAATGATATATGAAATATTTGGTGTGTTATTATTTGTTATAATTATTTGTAGTGTTTATGTAAATAGGAGAAATAATATTTATATAATTGAATTAAAGGATTTAATTGAAATTATTAGAATTAAGAAGGGATTAAGGAGAAATTAATAGAATTTAGTGGGGGAGAGTAAAGAGTAAAAAGGAGTTACCCTTTAGTTGGTAAGAGAGTAAGGAAAGTAGAAAGTCAATAAGGAGCAATTGTACGTATCAGAGAAAAGAAACAGACTTTTGGGAAGAGAGAAGAGTAGAGCCAAGAACCAAGGGGAGATTGCTAGGATTGCTGTAGCTTTTGTTTAATTCATCTAATCAGGTAAGGGTGGGTTTGTGATTCAATTGTTAATATATATACATGAATATTTTCATGAATTTGGATTGAAATTTGTTAATCTGGTTTAGGTTTTCAAAACTTGATGAAATGCCTAAAGTTGTTGAATTATGTTGTTAATTGTGTTCTATGAGTTGTTTTGGTGCCTGGAATAAGTATTGAACCCATAACTTTAATCTAAAATCATTTTGGGTGATTTGGGAATCAAAAATGGGGTTTTTGGATGGAAAAGGGTTAGAAATCGTAAGTTGAAATTCTGCCCAGATGAGCACTCGCTCAAGCGAGATACCTTTCGCTCAAGCGAGCGACACTTTGCCACGCCCAGTCTGAAATCTTGGCCGCTCGCTTAAGCGAGCCTCGAGCGAACCCCGAGCGAGCAAAACCCCAACTTTCGTCATTTGCGTCGCTTAAGCGAAATTCCCGTCGCTTAAGCGAGAGACGCCAGATTTTGCCCAGAATTTTGGAAATAGCCCGTTCGCTTAAGCGAACCAGAAGCGAGCTGTAAGCGAGCGAAGCTCTGACTTACGTCTTTTTGTTCGCTCAAGCGAGCAGCTGCTCGCTCAAGCGAGGTGAGCCCTGTGCGACTCAAAATGTGATTTTTCTAAGGTGTTCTAAACCTAAACCTAAGCTTTCTAAGTGTTTTATTGGATTTTTAGAGAATTTTTGGAGTGATAAAATTGTAGATTGGAGATGTTTATGATGCATATATGGATGAATCTTATATGAAATGAAATGAATTATACTATGCTAAGTTGCAAATGTTTCATGGTGTTGTTGAGTGGTGAGTCTAGTTGGGGAGGTGGTTTTAGTTGGTGTTGTTGTTGGTTGCATGGTGATACGCACCACTATTTTTGTCGTATGGTTGTATGTAGATATACACCCTTGAGTCTCATACTCATTTGCATTGGTGGGGGCTCATGCCCCGGAATGTTTATACATTCAACTGGTGAGGGCTCATGCCCTGGAATGCTAGTCATTCACTTTGGTGAGGGCTTATGCCCTGGGATGCTTTAACCATCCATTTTGGTGGGGGCTTATGCCCCGGGATGCTTAGCATTCAACGCGCGTAGCTGGTACGACATTTGCATAATGCATTAGTCGTTAATGGAGTCTTGCATTAGAAGTTTAAGGTGTGAGTTGTTGTTGGTGAGGTGTCACCACAAGTGGCGTTGTTGTCGGTGTTATTATTTAAGGTGAATTCTAAACATTATTGTTGAATTGTTAATAAAGATTGCTGATGAATATGGTGATGATGAATGTTCTTGTTGTTGTTGTTTTTCAATACAACTTTATGAATTATATATATATATATATATATATATATATATATATATTGCTTTTGTTTTGTGAACTCACCCCTTCTGTTGGAATTGCCGCCTCGTGGGCAAGTGCAGGTAGCGATGGATAGATAGGAGTTGGCTCATTGTGTCGTAGGCTCTGATACGTAACGGGATGGGATTTATGTGTTACGATTTCATTCCTTTATGTATCATTTTTATTTGAAGGATTATGTTGATGAATATTTAATTAACACTAAAGGATATTTTTATTATGGTGAGGCCTTTGTGCCAGATATGTTGGTGTAGTTGAATTTTGAGATGATTTTATAATGATTATTCCGCTGCAGAATTCTATAAAAGATTAATGTTGTTGATGTTTATTTAAATGGTTTTACTTCTATCTAAATAAATTTTTAAATGTTGTGTGACATGCCCGTTCTTGGTGAACTCTGATGCTTTATATTATTTTTTTTACGTTGATTTGGGAAACGGGGTGTTACATTAAGCCCCCATCGCTAAGGTCGTAAAAGGACCTGTCAGGCATTAAGCCCCCATCGCTGACTATGCTATGCAACAACACGACTCAATGCAACGACACGACTCAAATGCAACAATCTTCAAATATCACATCTTTATATAACACATCTTTTAAATAACAAATCTTCAAATAACACCTTATTTTCACATCGTTAAATAACACATCAATTTCACATCATCACATAATCATATCAAAACTCAAATCATAATCAAAGCCAAACAAAACAACACATGAATCCAATTTAAACAACTTCATCGACAAATATAATCATTAAATTCTCTCATAACCCTAATTCTCAAAAACTCTCAAAACTACACCTAATCATGCTAATTGCAATTTCAGAAATCATATACTTAATTTTAATGAGAGTTAGTCTCACCCTTACCTTAATTCAGATGAACAAACTTACGAAAGAGAACAAAAGTGATGAAAACACCCAAATATACTGCTGCAGTGCGTGACAGTTTTCTCTTAACTCCGACCTTGTTTCGACGATCCGAACGGTGAAAAGGTAGACCCAGGTGTTGTGAACCGTGTGTCCAAAAATCGTCACGATCCAACGGTTAACGAGTGAGAAATCGCTGTTTTACTGAGGCAGATTTCAGAAAAACGGGAATTGCTTTCTCTCTTCTTTGGTGGCTACTTTTCTCACAAAAAACTGTTTTTACCTTAAAACTATTCTAACCTAGCTTCTCCTATTTATATATATCTCTTCTCCTCTATCTTATTGTCATCGCGATTTTCGG
This sequence comes from Medicago lupulina, assembly GCA_958299785.1. Classification (NCBI taxonomy): domain Eukaryota; kingdom Viridiplantae; phylum Streptophyta; class Magnoliopsida; order Fabales; family Fabaceae; genus Medicago; species Medicago lupulina. The sequence goes on along the minus strand of OY283139.1, from coordinate 53,298,256 downwards.
GTGTCAAGTCATTAATTAGGCTTGAACCTTTCAATCATTGATGTCTCTATTTTTTTTGGGGAAGGGAAAAATTGAGAAAACCCTTAGAAATTCTAAGTTCGGGGCAATTTTCGCTACGGGAAGGTGTTAGGCACCCGCGACGACTATAGTACTCTATAGGAGCCGTTTTTCTAATTCTACGTTTTACGCTTTATTTTTATGCTATTTTTGAAAGAAAATTGTTTTTAAGAATGGGGGAAAGAAGATGGTTTGGATTTTATTTTATTAAACTTGGAGAGATTTTGGTCTCTTGCCTACATACCCTTTTAAGGGATCAAAATTCCATGTAGTTCTCTTCCAAAATATTTTTGTGGGTTGGTTCAATTTTAGTTTTGAAAATAGCTTTGAAGAAAGGATGAGAGGCCTTAAAGGCATGAGATTTGAAAGAAGGTGAGGTTTGATCACTTATTAAACAAAAAGGTTAAAGTTGGAATTTAAGTTTCATTTGTATTTTTGATTAAGAAAATAAAGGGAAAATTGTGGAGTTTTGACTCCAACATTATTGTGAAAAGATTTGAGTGAAGAATTAGTTTGCTTTGAAAAATGAATATTTTCTAAGTGTCGCGTTTCCTAAGCATACATCTAGCGGTAAACATACAACGTGTGTGCGTGTCGGTGCTTGTGTCGGTGTACATCATCATAGTGTCCATTGTCCTTTACATCGGGTCCTAATTTACATTCTATGGTCTTGCATGGAAATTTAAAAGAAAACTAAAACTAACCTAAAAATATTACATGAATTAGTAGGAAATTGCGTAAGATGGCTAAAAGAAAGAAAAAGATGAAAATGATGCAATGCTTGCAATATGAATAAGGCATGAAGTGAAATGGTTAGTGATGAATAGAGAAGTGATAGCATAGGTAGCAATGCATAGTAGATGAAATGATCATAACAAGGAGTATTAAGCAAATTGCAAAAGAAACAAGTGCCAAAAATAGTGCAAATAACACAAAACAAAAGCCTAAAGCTTAAACCAAATCCCATGACCTATAATCCTCACCAAAACAGCACTTTCGAGGGAAGTATTTCAAGAATTATGAGGAAATTACAAGCCATGCATTCATATTTAGCACATACACATTTTATGCATATTTCACACCTTATTTCCAAATAAAAGTTCACATTACTTGCAAAACAAGAAACTAACTATTGAACTTGTAAAACAAGAAATTACTTCTAAATTTGCAAGAAATTGGAAACTTAACGATTAAGCTTGTAAGACAAGACTAGTCAATTACACTAACAAGATTGAGAAATGTTGCAAAATTGTGAACAAAGATCAAACCAATCAAAATTGAACATATTGTAAAAATTGCAAATAGAGATCAAACTAACACAAAATTGAACATATTGCAACATTGTAAACAAGATCAAAATTAACAAAGTCAAAAAATGTGCCAAATTGTAACCAAAAACCACACTTTCAAGGTTGGAAGATAGTGCAAAATTCATTGAATAAGAATAAAGCTTTTAACAAAAGGAAAGAGGAATGTTACCAAGAATTAAACTCAACAAGATTGAATGAATTAGCATGAAATCAGAGGTGAATTGTTCATGGAATCAAAAGCCACTTACTAAGGTCACATGCCAAGAATTTGGACTAAACATATGCAAGAAATTCACAGAATATACCCACTAAGTAGGGAATTAACTCCTATCATTTTTTATCAATCTTAACATGAAAAATCATCATCAAACAGTCAAGAATATACCAAGAATCCTATAGAAAAAATTACGAAAGTATTCAATAAAATCATAGCATGCCAGGGGTTCAAACAGCAAGAGAGAAAGGTGTAATTAGCAACAAAAATCAAAGAAACATCAAAAATCTCAGGGCCCATAGTCACAAAACCCAAACCCGCGGATACTGATGGGTCCGGATCAAACTAACGCTCCAGGAGCGTTGGATTGATCCGGATCCATCATGATCTTGATCCAACGCTCATCATTAAAGGGAAATGGACCGGGTATGGAGCAACCCGGTCCAGAGGCTTGCATATAAGGGTGTTCAACCCGGTTCACCTCACTTTCTTCCTTCCGTTCTCTCTCTACTTCGCCGTTCTCTCTTCTTCGCCGTTCTCTCTTCTCTCTTCGCAAACCCTAACCCTAATTCGTAATCCAATCCAGAATTTGTTCAATCATGTCTTAAACGATTTGTTTCTTTGTTCTAAGCATGGATTTATCATTTGCAAGTACTTTCAAACGGTGAATCGACGTAGATCGTGGAATTTTCTTCCATGGCTTACGAACAGATTTTCTTTATGTTTCTTGTTTCAAACCTTTTATGAACGAATCTTCCATGGATTCTTAGGTTTACAACGATTGATTTTCGTTGTAAACCGTAGATCCCCTACGGCTTCAAATGATTTTTAGGGTTTTCATGATTTTGAACAATTTCTGGATTTCTTTACGAATCTACATCGATTCACCGGTTCTTTGATGTTCTTAGATGCGTAAGAGTGAGGTTTTCGTGTTTACCTGGGTTTCAATTGGAGGTTCGAGCTAGAATCTTCGAGAACTTGAAATTTGTGGTTCTGTTCTGTTGATTCTTGGTTTGGATCCAGAAATAAACTGGTAATTTCCTCTTCCTTCTCTTAACCGGTTCAGAATCCTTGAATTTCTTTCCTTCTTCTTCTCATACAGCTTCTGTGATCGCATTTAGGGTTTGTGGCCTTGTGCAACGAATCTGATGCTTGAATTGCAGAAGCTTAATGCTCAGTGATGAAGATTCTAGTGAGTCTCTGAGAGCAGTTGAAAAACTCCATTGCTTCACCTTGAATTGCTTCTGAGAAACGGTTAGGGTTTGTAGAAGTTCTTCACGTTCTTCTGATTTTCTGAGTTGGTTGCAATTTTGATCTAACTGACATGAGAGAGAATGTTGTATTGTGTTTGTGATGTGGCGCGTATCTGTGGATTTCTCTGACACCCACGGCCTTATATAGGCTGACATGTGGACTCTGAACCAATTGCAACGTGACACCTGGATTTTGATTGCTTGCGTGGCCTCTGGACTGATTTTAACTCAAAGGACCTTTCTGCAAAAAATAAGACTAAGAGGACTGAACTGCAATTAAAAAAAAGAATTTGGACTGCTTTTGAAAAATGAAAGGAATTGGACTGTTTCAGAAATTGGACATATTTGCAATTAAAGTAAAATTTGGACTTACTTGCAAAAGTAAAAAATAAAATTGGTAAAAAATGTAAATTTGAAAAAACGTAAAGTGAAACAGTTAAAAAATGGCAAAACGGTCTAAAATGAACAAATTACCAAAAATGAGGTATTTCAAAATACCTCTCTTCCCAAAATTTATTTGATGTGAAAAGACCAAAATGCCCCTAGGGACTAAAACGACTCAGACTGACTCAGATGCACAACTAAGATGATTTTTGTACAAAATTTGATTAATGATTCATGCAGACAAATTGAAAAGACTCAGGGACAAATTGTAGGGACTAAAATGGGTTCCTTTGTAGGAAATGACCAAAATACCCTTTTGTATGATTTTATGCAAAAATTGGAATAAAATGTAGGAAAACATGCAATGGTCGTAGAGACCCTTTTGAATGGCTTGTAATGCGAGAAAACACTTTGAACGGCTTTGAATGAAATAAACTTGGAGATAATATAGTAAAATGCGCGTTTGTGGCACGATAAAAGTTGCAAAATAAACACCGTGAATTTGAAATGATTAGAAACAAAAAAAGTTTGAACAAGTATTTTTAGGTCCAAAATGAGGGTACAACACTTATTTACTCTTATCACCAAAAACTACTCTCTTCCCTAATATCTTAATAATAATAATAATAATAATAATACACCAAATAACAAATATATTTCTATACTAGATAACATATATATATATATATATATATATATATATATATATCCACACAAAATAACATATATATTTCTACATAAAATAACAAATATATTTTCAAACCAAATAACAAATATATTTTTATAACAAATATATCTCTACATAACAAACATATTTCTATAACAAATATATCTCTACATAACAAACCTATTTCTATAACAAATATATCTTTACATCACACAACAAATATATTTCTATAACAAATAACATAATATTTCTACACAAAATAACAAATATATTTTTACACCAAATAACACATATTAGCATATTTCATCAAAATATATATTATAAATCAAATAATAATACACTAAAAATACAATAAATTAATAAAATATTAAATATTAAAAGTAGGGCGTTACATACGCCATGGACCATAAGCTCAATTGTCCCATCATATTGAAGTGGAGCGGATGAAATATATAAATGAAATTTCTTGTTACCTGTTCAAATCTTTTAGAAGCTCTTGCATATTTTTGAGCTTTATACAATGCAATCCCTTCAGCTCGCTTCTTACTTGCAGCTTCTATCTTCTCTTCAGTGTTCATGTCCCATGGCTCCTTACCCTAAAGCAAAATAGACAGCATTCAACCAATAAATTTTAAAAGATAAAGTCCAAAAAATAGACAACATTCTTATTTAAATCTTCTTAACCAAAACCTGAGGAATTTTAAAATTATTCATTGAAAAATGTTATGTTTAACTCTTAGCACCAATGATACATTTTTCAAAGGCCAACGATACATTTTTCAAAGGGAGTAGTTTCTATAATTTGAATTATTAATCATCAGAGCCTTGAAAGCAAGGTAAAACATTTTCCTCTCTATAAGAAATTTCCCAAATTTACAATATTATTCATGTCAAGAAATTTATTTGGGTTTGAAAATCAATATTAAAAAAAATGGCTTAATTACAGTTACGGTTTTCGGGTTCAGAACCAATATCATTCTCTATAACACTTTATGATAACGATATTTTCGAAACACCATAACTCACATTAATGAATTATTTGTTTCTAACCTATTTCCAAATGCAAAAGCAAGTTAGAATTTTTAGCTAACCCAATTCACTTTTAGCTTATAAAAAACAAAACCCAGTTGCAAAATTCAAAAGGGATAAATAATGTTACATAAACTAATTAAATAGCTTCAATAAAATAAAAAATTAATATTTTAGAACCTGGTTTTCGGGTTCATAATCATTGTCGTTGAGAATATCGAAGGGGTTGACTGTGGAAGGTGCAGTAGGACCTTCTTCTTGTTCATTATCATCTTCTTCTTCTTCTTTGATGAATTGTTGTTGAGAAAGTTGATGTTGCTCGTTCAGAATCTTCTTCACCAATCGACCCGACATCGTTCAAGGAATTTCACCTGAATAATTTTCAGAGTGATAAATAAGAGAAAGAGAGAAAAAGAAAAAGGTTATTAGAAATTGAATCGCAGAAGAAGAAACTCGAATGAAGAAGAAGAAGAAGACTGCGTTCGTCTCCCCATATGGACAGTATGAAATGGGCTGACCACTCAAAGCGGCCCAATATGAATTTCTTTTCGCACCTCGGATTATGAAATTCAAAATGTCGTAGGTGTAGAAGGGTGTTTTTAACGTGTCTTTACACAATTTGAATTGTATAATCTAAAATATTGTGTAGCGCACCAGAAGTTAGTAATGTGTGATAAAACTATCAATATGTTTAGAAGAAATGATGTATGTTGTAACGCCCATTTTTTTGATTATTTAATTATTTGATTTATTTGAGAAATTTCTATATATTTTTATATCTATTATGTGATGTTAAGTGAAGATTTAGTATGATTTTATGCGACGTGGTGACTTATTTTATTGTTTAATAAAATAAGATTTGAAAATAAAATAAAATATTTAGTTGTGGGTTAGTTTTGGATTTTAGAGAGTTATGTGGGAGAAAGAGTAAATAAGATAAGATTTGTTGGGAGTATATAAAGGGAAAATTAGGTCAAGAGAGTCAGTACGCGTTGTCAGAGTTTTGGAAAAAAGAGGAAAACGGCTGCGTGAAGGAGAGAGAGCTAGAGGGCTGCGATTTTCTGCTTTGATCAGGTAAGGGTGAGCCTAGCACTTATTTATATTGATCTGTAATGCATCTAATCAGAATTAACAACATAGGATTGGATTTTGAGAGAATTGGAATTAGGTTAAAATTGAGGAAAGACCATGAATTAGGCTATGAAACTGTGAAACAGAGTTAGTAATTGAGTACAGAACGTAGATTAACCATAATGATGATGTTTCTGAGAGTTTAGATGATTTAGATGATGAATTTGGGAAACTTTTGTGTGATTTTCGCAGAACCCGTAGCAGTCTGTTCATCGCTCGCCTGGGCGAGCTATGCAACTCGCCGCGGCGAGCAACCCAGCTCGCCATAGCGAACATTACCCTAGAGCTCGCGAGGCGAGCACTCCAACTCGCCATAGCGAGCAGGACCTTAGTTACTCGCGAGGCGAGCATTCCCACTCGCCATAGCGAGTTATGTCAGAACCTGAACCTGATCTGTTTGCGACCTGTAGTCGCGTATGACCTTGAGAGATGACCTTTGGGTAGCTTCTGGGATTTTTACTGAAGTTAATATGATCTGTGATGATGATATATGATGATTGAGATTGTTTATGATGATTTTTTATAAAGCTTATGTGTGATATATGAATTAATTAAGTCATGAATGTTTGATTTACCTGCGATGCTTGCACTATGATTGCTATCTGTATGATGTACTTGCTGCCATGTTGCTAATTACTTTTGTATAGATGCTGCATGTGTCAGTCCTTGATGATTAAGATGTTTTGCGACGTTTAAGATGTTAACTTGTTTAAGTTAAAAAGTGTTGAGTCTCATGCATGATTGTCTTTTTAAAGAAATTTTTATGTCGGGAAAACGGGGTGTTACAATTGGTATCAGAGCAGGTCGGTCCGTCCGGCCAAGTAGAGAGTCGAGTGACGTTGTCTTAGAGTTAGAATAGTATTATCGTATTATCCTGGCTTATGTTGTTTTCCGGAGAACTAAGATGGCTGGTAGAAACGATGCTGCCCTTGCTGCTGCTTTGGAAGCAATGGCTAATGTTGTGGGTAATCAGAACAATGCTGGTGGAAACGACGGGACTAGGATGCTAGAGACCTTCTTGAGAAACCATCCTCCTACCTTCAAGGGGAGATATGATCCGGATGGAGCCCAGACATGGCTCAAAGAGATTGAGAGGGTGTTCCGAGTGATGCAGTGCACGGAGGTGCAGAAGGTGCGTTTTGGTATGCACATGCTAGCTAAGGAGGCTGATGACTGGTGGATTAGTCTTCTACCTACCCTGGAGCAGGACGGTGCTGAGGTGACCTGGGCAGTGTTTAAGAGAGAGTTCCTCAACAGATATTTTCCTGAGGATGTGCGGGGCAAGAAAGAGATTGAGTTCCTGGAGCTAAAGCAAGGGAACATGTCTGTGACTGAATATGCTGCAAAATTTGTGGAGTTGGCCAAGTTTTATCCACACTACTCTGCTGAGACCGCCGGATTTTCTAAGTGTATTAAGTTTGAGAACGGATTGCGAGCTGATATCAAGAGGGCTATAGGGTATCAGAAGATTAGAAACTTTTCTGAGTTAGTGAGCAGCTGCAGGATTTACGAGGAGGACACGAAGGCTCATTACAAGGTGGTTAATGAGAGGAAAGGAAAGGGGCAGCAAAGTCGTCCTAAGCCCTACAGTGCCCCTGCAGATAAGGGCAAACAGCGAGTTAATGATGAGAGGAGACCTGTGAAGAAAGATGCTCCTGCTGAGATAGTTTGCTATACTTGTGGCGTGAAAGGCCATAAGAGTAATGCTTGTCCTGGTGAGGTGAAGAGGTGTTTTCGTTGTGGCAAGAAGGGTCATACTACTGCTGATTGCAAGCGTGGAGATATTGTATGCTTTAATTGCAATGAGGAAGGTCACATTGGGTCCCAGTGCACACAACCTAAGAAGACTCAGACTACTGGGAGAGTTTTTGCTTTGTCGGGTACGCAGACGGAGAGCGAGGATCGCTTGATCAGAGGTACTTGTTATTTTGATAATATACCTTTAGTTGCTATCATTGATACTGGTGCCACACATTGTTTTGTTGCTCTTGATTGTGCTGCTAAGTTGAATCTTGTTGTATCTGATATGAATGGGGAGATGGTTGTCGAAACTCCAGCTAAGGGTTCGGTGACTACTTCCCTTGTGTGTTTAAGATGTCCTGTGTCTATGTTTGGTCGTGATTTTGAGATTGATCTAGTGTGTCTACCGTTGGTTGGGATGGATGTAATCTTGGGGATGAATTGGTTAGAGTACAATCATGTTCTGATTAATTGTTTTAGCAAGACGGTGCATTTTTCTTCTCCCGAGGAAGAGAGTGGCGCATAGTTCCTATCTACTAAACAGTTGAAGCAGTTGGAACGCGATGGAATTATGATGTTTTCTTTGATGGCGTCTTTATCTATTGAGAATCAGGCAGTGATTGATAAGCTACAAGTAGTATGTGATTTTCCTGAAGTTTTCCCAGATGAGATTCCTGATGTGCCTCCGGAAAGAGAAGTTGAATTTTCGATTGATCTTGTTCCTAGAACGAAGCCTGTGTCTATGACGCCTTATCGTATGTCAGCTTCTGAGTTGGCGGAGCTGAAGAAACAGTTAGAGGATTTGCTTGATAAGAAGTTCGTGAGACCAAGTGTTTCACCGTGGGGAGCTCCAGTGTTGTTAGTCAAGAAGAAAGATGGAAGTATGAGGTTGTGCATCGACTATCGACAGTTGAATAAAGTAACGATAAAGAATAGGTATCCACTTCCGAGAATTGACGACTTGATGGATCAGTTGGTGGGTGCATGTGTATTTAGCAAGATAGATTTGAGATCGGGTTACCATCAGATTAAAGTGAAAGATGAGGATATGCAGAAGACAGCGTTTAGAACGCGATATGGACATTATGAGTATACGGTGATGCCTTTCGGTGTTACTAACGCACCTGGCGTATTTATGGAGTATATGAATAGAATCTTCCATGTCTATTTGGATCGTTTTGTTGTGGTATTCATCGATGATATTCTGGTTTACTCTAAGACTGAAGAAGAACATGCTGAGCATTTGAAGATCGTCTTGCAAGTGTTGAAAGAAAAGAAGCTTTTTGCTAAGTTGTCTAAGTGTGAATTCTGGTTGAAAGAAGTAAGTTTTCTTGGTCATGTTATTTCTGGCGATGGCATTGCGGTTGATCCGTCTAAAGTTGAAGCGGTATCGCAATGGGAGACTCCGAAGTCGGTTACTGAGATTAGAAGCTTCTTGGGTTTAGCAGGTTATTACCGAAGATTTATAGAAGGATTTTCTAAGTTGGCTCTTCCATTAACGCAGTTGACGTGTATGTTGGAACAAAATGTGTTTAACAATAAACCCTAAAGAGTTTTGATGATAACAAAGTATTAAAAATTGACAATTGGTATTGCTAACATTTGTTCAAGTGTACAGGACCATAAACAAAGTGATATATCTCATCAAGGTTCTGAACGAACAAATAAAGAGCAAAGGAAGTATCTATTTTAAAGCTTAAAAGCGCTCCTGAAGACTAGCGCTCCTGAAGACAAGCGCTCCTGAAGACTAGCGCTCCTGAAGAGTAGCGCTCCTGAAGACAAGCGCTCCTGAAGACAAGAACTCCTGAAGAGTATGACGTCATCAGAAGCTGAAGATCCTCAGAAGCTGATTCTTCGAAACAACAGTATTTCACCAAATATCTTATTATTCAAGTGTTGTATTTTGGAGCGAAAATTATAGAGCATTGACAGAAGATTAGTGGATTAAAGCAACGGTCGTTTCAAAAGGATTTGAAGTCATTTTGTTGCAAATAGACAAGAAGCGTTGACATTGTACTTTGTACGAACTGTACAACCACCTTCTCCACTACTCTGTTCTTTGTCTCTGCTAACAGACAAGAATAACAGCTCTTATGTACAACCAAGCCTGCATCCTTGTTCCCTCTCAACTGGAATGGATTTGAAATTGATTCTTTATAGGACAATAACTAAATCAGGCAAAGAATCACTGGTGAAAGATCAAGCTTCAGTAACGACTCTTTTTGAATGTGTTGGCACTTACAACGTTCACTTCACACCTCTATATAAAGGAGTGAAGACTTGAAGAACAACAAAGACTCTACAATTTTTTCAAAAGCGCCAAAACTCTGTCAAATTGTCTAAGCATTCAAAGTTCACTTAGAATTTCAGTTCTCAAGTTTATATCTTTGAAATTCTTAAGTCTTAAGAGTCTGTATCTGATTTGTATTGTGAACACCACTGATTGTATATCAAGTGTTCAATCTCAAACATTTTTCTGTGTAATTTTGTTTGATAGAAGTCTCTTGCTTGTGTGCTTGAGCATTAGAAGTCTCTTGATTGTGTTCTTGAGCATTTGAAGTCTCTTGCTTGTGTGCTTGAGCATTTGTAATCAGATATTACATTTAGTGAACTCTCCTTGGAAGTGCAAGGGGGACAGGACTACTTCCGAATTGTGGAAGGAACCTGTATAAATCTTTTGTGTCCTGCTTCTTCTCTTTTCTCTCTGTTTTTCATTCCGCTGCATACGCTCCTGAACAGTATCTTCAGAAGCTGTCTAACTAGCTTCTGATCATTCTGGTTCTGAGTTTTGAAAAGAGAAAACGATTATTTTAAAACACAATTCAACCCCCCCTTCTTGTGTTTTTCTCCCCTTCAATTGGTATCTAGAGCCTTGGTTCTGTTGTCAAACACCTAACAGTGTAACAGTCCAAGATCTGAGAAAAACATGTCTGCTGATTCATCTGTTTCTGGTTCTGCTGGCTCTAGTGGTAATCATCATGCTGTTGCATATGATTATAGTGAAAAGAAAACTGACTCAGGGAAGGTTCCAAAGTTTAATGGAGATCCTGAAGAGTTTTCTTGGTGGAAAACCAACTTCTACAGTTATATCATGGGCTTAGATGAAGAACTATGGGATATTCTGGAAGATGGTGTTGGTGACTTAATTCTTGATGAAGAAGGAGCTGCTGTTGATAGAAAAATACATACTCCTGCTCAGAAGAAGATGTACAAGAAACATCACAAGATCAGAGGCTCTCTAGTTTCTGCTATACCACGAGCAGAGTACATGAAGATGAGTGATAAGTCAACTGCTAAAGCTATGTTTGCATCTTTATGTGCTAACTATGAAGGAAGCAAGAAAGTTAGAGAAGCCAAAGCACTGATGCTTGTTCATCAGTATGAACTGTTCAAGATGAAGGATGATGAAAGTATTGAGGAGATGTACTCAAGATTTCAAACCCTAGTCTCTGGACTCCAAATACTGAAGAAAAGCTATGTTGCTTCTGATCACGTGAGTAAGATTCTCAGAAGCCTTCCTGCCAGATGGAGACCAAAGGTGACTGCTATTGAGGAAGCTAAAGATTTAAACACTTTAAGTGTTGAAGATCTTGTTAGTTCTCTCAAAGTTCATGAGTTAAGTCTAAATGAACATGAGTCTACTAAAAAGAGTAAATCAATAGCTCTTCCATCAAAAGGCAAGTCATCTAAAGCTCTTAAAGTGGTTGAGTCTGATGAAGAAGATTCACCAACTGGAGATTCTGATGAAGAGGTTACTGAGATGATGGCTATGCTCTCAAACAAACTTCAGTATCTAGCCAAAAAGAACAAGAAGTTTGTGTCCAGGAGAGGTAGCTTCAGAAGCTCAAAGAAGGAAGATCAAAAGGGATGCTTCAACTGCAAGAAGCCTGGTCATTTCATTGCTGATTGCCCTGATCTTCAGAAGGAAAAAGCAAAGGAAAAGTCAAAGAAATCAACATTCAAGTCAAGCAAGTTCAAGAAAGAGTTAAAGCAGAGTTTGATGGCTACATGGGATAACTTGGATAGTGAATCTGAATCTGACAAAGAAGAGTCTGATGAAGGTGCAAAGATAGCTGTTGGGTTAGTAGCTACAACAACTTCAGAAGCTGAAACTGAATCAGATTCAGAAGATGAAAACGAGGTATATTCCAAAATCCCTAGAGAAGAACTGATAGAGTCACTTAAAGAACTCCTCACTCATTTTGAATTAAGAACCAATGAGTTGAAAGTTTTGAAAGAAAAATATGTTGCTTTGATGAAGCAACAAGAATCAACTCTATTGGATCTAAAAGCTTCTGAAGAAGGACTCAGAGGTTTTGACTTCATATGCAAGACATATGAAGACAAACTTAAGTTCTTGTGTCAGAAGCTGCAAGAAAAATGTGATGGAAAATCCTTAAGTAACCATGAGATTGCTCTTGAAGATTTCATTATGTCTAGTATTGACATAAGCAGAATTGCTTCTATGATTTATAGCATTTACAAAAACAATGGTAAAGGGATTGGATTTTCAGAAGCTAAGTCTAGTGAAACCAATCTCAAAGCATATTGTGAATGCATAAAGGAAGGATTGAAAACCTTCTTTGTTCCTGAAGGTGCAAAAATGGGAACTGCTGCTCAATCAGAACCTGAAGCTTCCAGTTCTAAGGCTAAGATTACATCAAAGCCAAAGAATTTCAAGCCTAAGGATATGATAAATTCTGAATCTAAGACCACAAAGATTAAGATTCTGAAGAGATCAGAACCTGTTCCTCAGAGTCTGATAAAATCAGAATCTGATGTCCTAAAGTCTAAGGTTCAGAAGGGCAAAGCAGTTGGTGCTCCTGAGGTATCAAAACCAAAAGTTGAAAAACCTAAGGTAATGATTAATCAGAAGCTACCCAAGAAGGATCTAAAGGATCAGGAAATGGTGAGTAAATTCTCCAGCTCTAACCCCAAAGGACCCATAAAACAATGGGTACCTAAATCTGAAATTGTCAATACTGCAGATTTGTCTAAAAGCAAGAACAAAACAAAAATCATGGTACCTGGACAGCGGTTGCTCAAGGCACATGACAGGAGAGAAGTCAATGTTCCTATCCCTCACAATGAAAGAAGGAGGAAATGTAAGGTTTGGAGGCAACCAGTCTGGGAAGATTATTGGTACGGGGACTATTGGTAACTCCTCTACCTCTATTAATAATGTATGGTTGGTAGATGGGCTTGAACATAACCTATTGAGCATCAGTCAATTCTGTGACAATGGTTATGATGTTTTATTTGAAAAAGCCAACTGTACAGTAATCAACAAGAATGACAAGTCCATTGTGTTCAAAGGAAAGAGAGTGGAAAATGTCTACAAAATCAATTTCTCTCAACTGGCTGATCAGAAGGTAATTTGCCTTCTATCAATGAATGATAAGAAATGGATATGGCATAAAAGGCTGGGACATGCTAACTGGAGATTAATCTCTAAGCTTAGCAAGTTACAGCTTGTCAAAGGCCTTCCTGACATTGATTATCATTCAGATGCACTCTGCGGTGCATGCCAGAAAGGAAAAATTGTTAAAACATCTTTCAAAGCAAAAGACAATGTTTCCACCTCAAGACCCTTAGAACTGCTTCATATTGACCTATTTGGACCAGTTAGCACTGCATCCTTATATGGAAGCAAGTATGGATTAGTTATTGTTGATGATTATAGCAGATGGACTTGGGTAAAATTTCTGAAAAGCAAAGATCATGCATACGATGTATTCAGTAACTTCTGCACCCTTATTCAATCTGAAAAAGAAGCCAAAATTTTGAAAATCAGAAGTGATCATGGTGGTGAATTTGAAAATGAGCCATTTGAAGCTTTTTGTGAAAAATATGGAATCCTCCATGAATTCTCTTCTCCTAGAACTCCACAACAGACTGGAGTTGTAGAAAGAAAGAATAGAACGTTACAAGAAATGGCCAGAACCATGATTCATGAAAACAATTTGGCAAAACATTTTTGGGCAGAAGCTGTGAATACAGCGTGTTATGTCCAGAATAGGATCTATATTAGACCTATCTTGGAGAAAACAGCATATGAATTGTTTAAAGGAAGAAAACCCAATATCTCTTACTTTCATCAATTTGGATGTACATGTTACATTCTGAATAACAAGCTCTACCTAAAGAAATTTGATGCCAAGGCCCAAAGAGGAATCTTTTTAGGTTACTCTGAAAGGTCAAAGGCATACAGAGTGTATAATTCAGAGACACTCTGTGTTGAAGAATCTATGCACGTTAAATTTGATGACAAAGAGCTTGAAGATAAAACTTTAAAGCAAGATGAAGGTTTTGCAGAGATACAGGTTCCTGAAGACATTCCAGAACCTAGTCAATCAACTGAATCTGAAGATAGTCTAGAAGCAGCACCCACGTTAGTTGCTCCTGATGATGTTGCTCCTGATGTTGTTGCTCCTGATGAAGTTGCTCCTGATGAAGTAGCTTCTGATGAAGCGCAAAATGGCTCACAGCAAGCAGATTCATCCAACTATACTTTCAAATACAAGTCTTCTCATCCTCAAGATCAAATCATTGGAAGTAAAGAAAGTCCCAGAAGAACAAGATCACACTTCAGACAAGAAGAATCTATGATTGGACTAATTTCAATGATTGAGCCAACAACAGTTGAAGAAGCACTTTCAGATGATGGATGGATCATAGCTATGCAAGAAGAGCTGAATCAATTCCAACGGAATGATGTGTGGGATCTGGTACCCAAACCTCCTCAGAAGAACATTATTGGAACAAAATGGGTATTCAGAAACAAGCTGAATGAAAAAGGTGAAGTAACCAGAAACAAAGCCAGACTTGTTGCTCAGGGGTACAGTCAACAAGAAGGCATTGATTACACCGAAACATTTGCTGCAGTTGCAAGATTGGAAGCAATCAGGTTACTTTTATCTTATGCAATTAATCATGGAATAGTATTATATCAAATGGATGTCAAGAGTGCATTTCTTAATGGTGTCATAGAAGAAGAAGTGTATGTCAAACAACCTCCTGGTTTTGAGGATCTGAAGCATCCTGACCATGTTTACAAACTTAAGAAATCACTATATGGCTTGAAACAAGCTCCCAGAGCTTGGTATGACAGACTAAGTAATTTCTTGATTAAAAACGATTTTAAACGAGGTCAGGTTGACACAACACTCTTCAGAAGGACTCTTGAGAAAGACATTCTTGTTGTGCAGATATATGTTGATGATATAATATTTGGTTCTACTAATTCATCTCTTTGCAAGGAGTTTTCTAAGTTAATGCAGGATGAATTTGAAATGAGCATGATGGGAGAGCTGAAGTTCTTCCTGGGCATTCAAATTAATCAAAGCAAAGATGGAGTATATGTTCATCAGACGAAATATACAAAAGAGCTTCTGAAGAAGTTCAAGCTTGAAGATTGCAAACTGATGAACACTCCAATGCATCCTACATGCACCTTAAGCAAAGAAGATGAAGGATCAAAAGTGGACCAGAAGCTATACAGAGGTATGATTGGTTCTCTGTTATACCTCACTGCATCTAGGCCAGATATTTTATTCAGTGTATGCTTATGTGCAAGGTTTCAGTCAGATCCTAGAGAATCTCATTTAACTGCAGTTAATAGAATCTTCAGGTATCTGAAAGGAACAACTAATCTGGGACTCCTTTATAGAAAATCCCCATATTATAAGCTAATTGGATTCTGTGATGCTGATTATGCTGGTGACAGGATTGAAAGAAAGTCAACCAGTGGCAATTGTCAATTTCTGGGTGATAATCTGATATCCTGGGCTAGCAAGAGACAAGCAACTATTGCTATGTCTACAGCAGAAGCAGAATACATTTCAGCTGCAAGTTGTTGCACACAACTACTCTGGATGAAACATCAGCTGGAAGATTATCAGATACATGCTAACAGTATTCCTATCTTTTGTGATAATACTGCTGCTATTTGCCTGTCAAAGAATCCAATTTTGCATTCAAGAGCCAAGCATATTGAGATCAAACACCATTTTATCAGAGATTATGTTCAAAAAGGAATTTTAGATATACAATTCATTGATACTGAAAATCAATGGGCTGATATATTTACTAAGCCTCTAACTGTTGAAAGATTTGTTTTTATTAAGAAAAATTTGAACATGCACTACGTGTCTGATTAAAATTGCTTGCTCCTGAATAAGAAGTTCAGGTTCTGAAGTCACTTCAGAAGTCATTGTCCTTCAGAAGCTCCTGAGTGAGGTCCTGAAGAAAATGTGCTCCTGATGAGTCATCAGAATCTCAACCTTCAGAAGAGAATCTTTGTGCTCCTGAATAGCAGAAGTTAGTGGAAGTTCTGGAGTTGCTCCTGGCGACATCTGTCTCACTAACTTATACAGCTCATCTGAAATCTGACAGCGTGGCATAAATGTATTGGCGTATAACTCAAAGGGCAATGATGTTAATTTTACTTTTCGTAGTACTATCTCGCGCCTCCAACTGTCATTAATGCTATGTTTGTTTGTCCCCTGGTATTCAAACGTTTTTCGCTAAAAAGCACTTAATCAAAAACACACACTACTCACTTCACTTCCTACACTTTCTGTTTTTGATTTCGTATCTGCTTAGACTCTCTCTCTCTCAAAACCCTAAGAACCCAAATCTCAAACTTCTTCAAACATCAATGGCTTCATCAACTTCTGTTCAAGAATCCAACGCTCAACTCGCAGTTCAGCAAGCTGAAGGTCAGCAAGAAAGGGCTGCTTACGAGATCAAAGGAGTCACCATGAGCCTAAAAGAATGGCAACTTAAGATTCAAACAGAGAATCCGGTGGATTTTGAATCTCTTGCGTATCATGGTTGTGACATCAAGAGGTTTTATGAAGTTCAAGGGCTGATGAACTATTTCAGTATGCTCAACGGTCCTACCTACAAGACGTTAGTAAGACACTTCTGGGTAAGAGCATCAGTCTATGATAAAGCTGCATCAAAACTGGAGGAAGAAGAAAAAGTTTTGATTGATCCCTCTCTTGAAGGGAAAACCAGAGAAGAAATGGGTCTGGAACCATTCAGAGAAGTTCAGATCAGGTCAAGCCTGATGGGTATCCCAGTCTACATATCTGAGGATATAATTGCTTTTGTCATTGGAGCAGAAGCATCTGGAAAGTACTCCGGTGTAGATATACCAAACTCTCAGTCAAGCTCCTGGAGTGATTTGGTGAATAAAACTCTCTTCAATTCTACAACAGCCGGTAAATACTGTGACTTGAACATGATCAACAAGATGCTCCTGAAGATTCTCAATGAGAACATGCTACCCAAAGGAGGTGGTGGAGATCAACCCTCTTTGGCTCACAAAGTTTTTCTCCATCATATTATCAAGGGTGAGAAGGTGAATCTACCCAAATACATCTTCAGGCATATGATAAAAGAGCTCAGGGAAAGCCAGAACAAGTGCAGAGTCTGGGTTCCCTATGGAAGACTGATTTCAGAAATCTTCCATCAAGGAGGCATCATTAAAGCTCTGAATGAAGTAAATTACTTCACTGATGAACAGCTGGAAACTGAGACCGGAAAGGTGATAAATGCATTTACCTTGAAGCATATGAAGCTAATTCCTGAAGTGACCAAGCTGAAGACAGACATCTGTGAATCAAGGGTCATATCTAATCTGATGGAGGACTTCCCTCCCATCTGCAAGAAAGACACCCTGGCTGTTCAAATGGCTCTCATTGTTGATCACTATGAGACCCATGGAAAGCTGATTAGTCTGGATGAAGTTCCAGAGGAAATGTATGGACAAGAACTTCCTGTAGCTAAAGGAAGAAAATCTAAAAGAAAGGTACTTACTCAAGAAGAGTACTTAGAAGGTGAAAATCCTTCCAAGAAGGCGAAGAAGGAAAAGGCTCCTGAAAAGTCTATATCTGGTGCTCCTGGAGGATCATCAATTCAGGAAGAGGTTCAGGATCTGAAACCAGGAGCTATTATTCCTCAGAAGACCAGAAGTGGCAAGCAAATGGTTTCAGCATCTACAACAACAACGAAAGTGAAACAGATTCCTCAAAAGAAGAAAAGAACTCAGAGACTAAGGAAACTGAAGGAATCTGTGTACACTGCTGAAGAATGTGCAGCTGTAGAGGCTACCGAACTGGTTACCAGGGAGGTAAGAAAGAAGAAGAAGGCTGAATCTGAAGCTGTTCAGAAGGCCTTGGAGCTGGCTAAGGAAATAGAAGTACCAACTGAGGTCTTGCTCAAGAAAGATGCTGCTGAGGTTGCTGAGCAAGCTCTGATGAGCTCATTAGAACTGCAAGCTGAAGTTGCTACTGAAGCTGCAAGTATTCTAGCTACTCCTGGATCAGATTTTATATCAGGTACATCCTCCTCACAACCCTTAATACATATAGAATCTGACTCCTCTCCCTCATCACCTTCTCAATCCAAAACCTCATCATCTTCATCTTCTGATATGGATGATATTCCTATAAGCATCCTCAGAAAAGGCCTATCACCATCCTCCAAACTTCACAAAAATTCTTCCAAACCTAATTCTCCTTTCAAACAATCTGAACCATCTATCCAAGCTAGGGTCAGTAGTTTGCTTGAGTTACAATACAGCAAATTACCCCCTAATCACCCACTTCAACCACCAACCATTCAACCCGTCAACATGATTTTACCTGACAAGCCAGAAGATGACTCTGTTATAAATAATCTCAGCAGTCATCTATCCGGTGAACTTCCAAACTTTAACCTAACACCACAAAAAGCCTCTGAAGTAACAACTTCACAAGTTGTTTCAGAAAGCCCCCATCAACAAGCACCTGAACCACTTGTGTCCCCATCTGTTTCTGAACAGTATGTTCCTGAACAATCTGTTCCTGAACAAGCTGTTCCTGAACAATCTGTTCCTGAACAATCTGTTCCTGAACAAGCTGTTCCTGAACCAACCATTTCTGACCATACTCCTGAAATTCTTTACACTGAAAATGCTATGGAGATTGATGATTCTGTCATTGATCCTGATGCACAAACTACTCAATCTTCTCCTTTGGAGGTTGACCAGTCTGCTTCTGATCAGGCATAATCACAATCTGAAAGCAATACTCAATCATCAACCTTAAATAACCTACAAATTCAACCCTGTGCTCCTCCCAAACCTAGAAAACAACCTTCACCACCCACCAGATTCTTAGATTCTAATGTATTTAAAGGGCGTGTGTGAGGACATAGCTGACAAAATGATCAAGCTCATTTCATCTAGAAGTGACTTGAGTCACAGAGAAAGCTATGAGAAACAATGGAGTAGGCTCAAGGAGAGAGTTGAGTATGTCATGCAAGCACTGTCCTCAACTTGTGTAGAAGCTCAAGAGCAAGCTAAGCAGAAGCTTCAAGACTGGCTGAACGGCATCAATGAAGATCTTGAAGAGGTTAAGATAACAGGAACTTGGGCTAGATCGTCTTTAAGTATCAGAGGAAGAGAACCAACTGATTTTCTGCCTCAGTACATTCATCCCAAGGACCTGGACTTATCCTTCCTTACAAAGGTCAATCTAAAGGCATCAGCTCCTGATCTAGCTTTAGCTCAAGAGAACAAGATCTTAAAGGAAAAGAATAAGAAGCTGGAAAAAGATCTCTTTGAGCAAAGGCTACTGTTTCTAGAACACAAAGCTGAAACTGATGCTAAGCTGGAAGAAGCCAGGATCAGAGAAGAAAATATGGCCAGAAGCCTAGCTGAGATGAAGCAGAAGCAAGAGGAAATCAATGACCTCCTGAAGAAGATTCTTGAAAACACCCTCAAACAAACCAACCCTTAGTTGCACATCCTTTATGTTTGTGGTGTTTTTCAGTTTGTTCTTTTATTAACTTTGTATGCTTCTGAATTCAAACACTTCTATATTTTTCTTTGTTCCTGATCTTATTAATTGTTTCTGACTATTTTTTAACGCATTTCACTTGTGATATTGATTATGCTCTGAATCTTTTTACTATGTATTTCTCTTTCTTTTGTTGATTTTTTTTGTTGATGACAAAAGGGGGAGTAAGTGTGATAGTATTTAAAGGTCCTGAGCCCCATTAAGTTTTTTGAAATTTAATTCTCTCAATACTTTTTGTTAGGGGGAGTAACTTTATTTCAAAATAACTTAACTGAACCATTATCTCTCTCTATCACTTCTATTCTCTTTGATTATTTTACTAAGCGTTAAATGAATTTAATTAACAAAGATAGAACTCAGGGGGAGCTTACAAACCTCACCTTAAAGTACTATTAGACTCAGGGGGAGCTTACAAACCTCATACCCTATAAGTCAACTTGTTAATTAGATTAACAACAATTGATCAAATTTTTAAATACTATGGTTTGTCATCATCAAAAAGGGGGAGATTGTTGGAACAAAATGTGTTTAACAATAAACCCTAAAGAGTTTTGATGATAACAAAGTATTAAAAATTGACAATTGGTATTGCTAACATTTGTTCAAGTGTACAGGACCATAAACAAAGTGATATATCTCATCAAGGTTCTGAACGAACAAATAAAGAGCAAAGGAAGTATCTATTTAAAGCGCTCCTGAAGACAAGTGCTCCTGAAGAGTAGCGCTCCTGAAGACAAGCGCTCCTGAAGACAAGAACTCCTGAAGAGTATGACGTCATCAGAAGCTGAAGATCCTCAGAAGCTGATTCTTCGAAGCAACAGTATTTCACCAAATATCTTAAGACTCAAGTGTTGTATTTTGGAGCGAAAATTTTAGAGCATTGGCAGAAGATTAGTGGATTAAAGCAACGGTCGTTTCAAAAGGATTTGAAGTCATTTTGTTGCAAATAGACAAGAAGCGTTGACATTGTACTTTGTACGAACTGTACAACCACCTTCTCCACTACTCTGTTCTTTGTCTCTGCTAACAGACAAGAATAACAGCTCTTATGTACAACCAAGCCTGCATCCTTGTTCCCTCTCAACTGGAATGGATTTGAAATTGATTCTTTATAGGACAATAACTAAATCAGGCAAAGAATCACTGGTGAAAGATCAAGCTTCAGTAACGACTCTTTTTGAATGTGTTGGCACTTACAACGTTCACTTCACACCTCTATATAAAGGAGTGAAGACTTGAAGAACAAGAAGGACTCTACAATTTTTCAAAAGCGCCAAAACTCTGTCAAATTGTCTAAGCATTCAAAGTTCACTTAGAATTTCAGTTTTCAAGTTCATATCTTTGAAATTCTTAAGTCTAAAGAGTCTGTATCTGATTTGTATTGTGAACACCACTGATTGTATATCAAGTGTTCAATCTCAAACATTTTTCTGTGTAATTTTGTTTGATAGAAGTCTCTTGCTTGTGTGCTTGAGCATTAGAAGTCTCTTGATTGTGTTCTTGAGCATTTGAAGTCTCTTGCTTGTGTGCTTGAGCATTTGTAATCAGATATTACATTTAGTGAACTCTCCTTGGAAGTGCAAGGGGGACAGGACTACTTCCGAATTGTGGAAGGAACCTGTATAAATCTTTTGTGTCCTGCTTCTTCTCTTTTCTCTCTGTTTTTCATTCCGCTGCATACGCTCCTGAACAGTATCTTCAGAAGCTGTCTAACTAGCTTCTGATCATTCTGGTTCTGAGTTTTGAAAAGAGAAAACGATTATTTTAAAACACAATTCAACCCCCCCCCCCTTCTTGTGTTTTTCTCCCCTTCAAATAATGTATTCTTTTGGGATCTCCGACTGTTTGCAAATGTGGCAAAGTTTGATAGGTTTGTAGATGATGAGGGAGGTAGTGTTGAGGGAGAAAAAATTAAGGGGGATAAGGAAGGAAAAATTCGAGGGTGTTGGAGGGGAGAGTGGAAGACAGAGGGGAATGTCGGAAGTTGGCTTTAGAAAAGGTGAAGGTGGTAGCCATTCGTAGTGAGTTGGAGAGGGAGAGGGAGAGGGTGTTCACGGTGGGAGATGTAGAATGTGTAGGATTGAAGGAGGTGAAGGGGAGGCTGAAACCTAAAGAAGGGGAGGGGAGTGTTTCTGTTGGTGGTAAAAATGTTTCAGAAGTGTCTCGAGAATATTTACCTTTTCATGAGGATGTTGAATGGGCGAACAAGAGTATTTTGGCCAAAATTAAGAATGGTATGTGCATCTCTGTTATTCAACAATCATTTTTAGATGCTGGTTTTTTGGATTTTAAATTAATATCCTTGGGCGGTGATAATGTTTTGTTACATCCGTGTGTGGAAGGAGATGTTATGGAAATTTTTAATTCGGCGGCAGATTTGATAGGTAATTTTCTTTGTGATTGTCAACCTTGGACAAAAGATGTTAGTGTGCCGTATGAAAGGGGTGCTTAGGTGAGGTGTTTTGGGGTGCCCTTACATGCTTGGAATTATATCTTTTTCCTAGAATTGGCTTCAACTCGATGTAGGCTTCTCAAAATTGATGATGTTACTGTGAATAAAGAAAGAATGGATTTTGCTCGCTTTTTGATTGCAACACATGAACTGAAAGAATTAAATTATGTTGTTCATTTTATGATTGATGGGAGGAGGTATCCTGAAATGTCCAAAGAAACATAGGTTGTCACGGCCAGCCTTATCTAGTGTAACGCCCCATTTCTTTTTAATTATTTTTAGTTGATGTTTGAGTGTTTTTATTTGATATATATGATTTATAGGAATTATATGACCTTTTGGTGTGGTGTGTATTTAAATAATTATTTGTGTTTTATTTAAATGAATGTTATTTGTTTTATTTAATAAAATAGGAGGAGAAATAGTATTTATTTGGTTAAAAGGGAGTTACTATAATTAAAAAGAATTAAGTGGAGAAATGATATTTATTTAGAATTTATGGAGTTTTTGGGGGTTACATATTAATTATGAGATTAAAGGGGAGTTTAAGAGAAAAGGAGAGGTTATGTTTTAGGAAATAGAAAGTCAGTAAAACATTGTACGTGCAATTGAAAGAAAAACAGACTTTTGGGAGAAAAGAGAGAAGAACCAAGAACAAGGGAGATTGCTAGAGGGGAGCCGATTTCTGTAGTTAATTGTTCATCTAATCAGGTAAGGGTGGGCTAGCATTTCAATTGTTAATATATATATGTATGATTTCATGAAAATTGGATTGAAAATGGTAGTTTTGGAATTAGGTTTAAGAAACATGATAATTTGATCAAATATGTTGAATTGTGTTGCTGATGATGTTGTTATGAATTGTTTCTGATGTTTTGTTGTGTATTGAACCCATAACCAATGTAGCAAATCATTTTGGGTGTTTGGGGGATCAAAAGGGGGTTTTTGGATGAGGAAGAGGTTGTGAAATCGTAGGTTTCTAGTCTGTCCAGGTGAAGCGTCGCTTAAGCGAAGAGACCCGTCGCTTAAGCGAGCTACCATAGTAGTTGCCCAGAATTCTGAAAAGTTAGTTCGCTCAAGCGAGCGCCAAGCGAACAAGAACCTAACTTTCGTCATTTGGTTCGCTCAAGCGAATTTCCCGTCGCTCAAGCGAAATCTGCCCAGAACCTGTAGTATGTGAGCGTCGCTCAAGCGAACGCCAAGCGAGCCTCAAGCGAGGAACACCCAAACTTACTTGAATTTGTTCGCTCAAGCGAGAAGTTGCTCGCTTAAGCGAGATGAGTCCTGTGCGACCATTTTGTGT
The DNA here is from genome assembly GCA_958299785.1 of Medicago lupulina. NCBI lineage: Eukaryota > Viridiplantae > Streptophyta > Magnoliopsida > Fabales > Fabaceae > Medicago > Medicago lupulina. The sequence goes on along the minus strand of OY283139.1, from coordinate 53,274,867 downwards.
AATTTTTCTAAGTGCTCCTAACCCAAACCTAAGCTTCCTAACATGATTGTTGGATTTATTTAAAATTGTTTAGATGGTTAAACTATATTATGAAGATGATTAAGATGGAGTTATGTATGTTTACATGAAAATAGTTATGCTTGATAAGTGTGAGTTTGTCGTTGATGTTGCTAAGTAGTATTGTCCAGTTGGGGAGGATGTCCTAAGTAGTTGTTGTTGGTTGTATGCTGATATACACCATTAGATGTTGTTGGGTTGTATGCTGATATACACCACTGAGTCCATTTCATACTCATATGCATTTGTTGGGGGCTTATTGCCCTGGAATGTTTATCATTCACCCGCTGGGGGCTTATTGCCCTGGAACGCTTTATCGTTCACCTGTTGGGGGCTTATTGCCCTGGGATGCTTTAACCATCCAAATGTTGGGGGCTCATGCCCTGAAATGCTTGTCATTCAACGCGCGTAAAATGGTACCACATGCATGTTGCATTTTGTAGTCGATGTCGTTGCATAGTCGAAGTCGTTGCATAGTCGGTATCGGAGTTGTAGTTGGTGAGATGTTGTCATAAGAGTTGTTGTAATTCAATGATGAAATGAAATGTTATTGTTGATGAATGATGAAGCCATATATGTATGGATATTGATATATTTGTTGATGTGTTTTTAATTCAAGTTAGTGATTCATTATATGTATATTATTTTTTATTTGTGAACTCACCCCTTCTGTTGGAATTGCCGCCTTGTGGGCAAGTGCAGGTAGTGAAGGCTAGTGAGTTTTGGCTCTTGTGTCTTAGGGCTCTGATACGTAACGGGATGGGGATCGTTGTCTTTTCTTGCATTCCTTTATGTATCGTTTTTCTTTGAAGAACATGTTGTTGAAGATTTATTTGTTGGATAATATTTTATTATGTTGAGGCCTTTGTGCCAATGAATTATGTTGTAGTTGACGATGATTTTAAAAGAATAATTCCGCTGCAGATTTTTATGAAATGAGATATGTTGTTATTTAAATAGTTTTATATTCTATTTAAATAATTTTGAAAAGTAGATGTAATACTCCGTTGTTGTTGAACTCTGATTATATTACCTTATTACGTTGTTTTGGGGAACGGGGTGTTACATCTAGTCTGTCACGCGTTCATTCCTCTCCAAGCCACAAAAATTTTGCTCCCAGCTCTATAAATACAACCCACAACAAGAGGAGAGAGGGACCAATTTTTTACGAAAAAACACAAAAACAATTTCCAGCCAGAAGGGGGGATGGATGATAAAACCAACATAAAAAAAGGTCAAAAATTCACCAAGAAAAACATGCAATTAGAACCGAACCCAGCATAACAACAACATAAGAAGAGACTCATCATCATCAATCACGTAACCACAACATAGTCACAAAACCTGTAACACAAAACCTGTCGAACTAACACAACAAAACCACAACCAACACAAAACGCACAAAGGGCCGAAATTCATCACAAAAATACCTGCATCATTACACAATCAAAACCCAGCACAACACGTAAGGCATCAACAATAACCTCACAGACACATAACAGTTAGCAAACTCAACACAATCGGACCCGCAATCTAATCAAAACCATATTCAAACCTTTCAAACATCATAACAACGGAACTCACACAACGTTAAAACCGTATCACGAATTCTAAAACGTGCACAAGGCTGTAACCACAATCGGACGCGAAACCAGGCACCATCACCATTCAGGAGACAAATCGGCTTCCGCTACACAAACCGGACTCATAAACAGGAAAAGGTAGTTTTTTTTTGTTAATTTTTAGATCTAGAGTGGGTGGGGTTTTATTTGGGAATTTTGGGTTGAAATTCATGTAGACGAGGGAAGGAGTAGTAAAAAAGCTAAAAAATTCGGAAAAGGGTTTTAATCTGGCGCGGCGGTGCCGCAGCCTCTGGCCGGCGACCGCCGCGCCGACACCAGAAACTTCAACCGGATACTGGGAATCACGACGGCTTGTTCTTGAAGTCCGCCAGAAACTTCAAACAAACAAAGAACAAGAGAGAGAGGGAGCGAGTAAGAGGAAGAGAAGAAGAGTGAAAACCAAACACAAAATGAGCAAAATGGGTCTTACACCCTTTATATACTCCCCTGACCCGGTTCACTTCTCCTGGAACCGACCCAGGCTTGAACCGAACTGGCCCTCAGCCTGTTCCCTTAAGCCCAATTTCTTGTTTTTCATTTTGTACCCCTTTTATTACTGTTAAAACCCCTCCCTGCATTTCATTTTATTTTCTTTTATGCATTTTAATTCCCTTTGCCTTTTTTTTTTCATTTCTTTTACAATTTACTGTTTCTATGCTTATTAGATTAGGTTGCATATTTATCATTCATTTATTTGTACATATTTATTTTTGTCATTTATTTTTACCGCATAGAAATTTAGTTTGTACAAACTAGGCTTAATGTAAATAATTTTTTTTCTTGTCATTTATTTTTCCGCAGACCTTAGAATGTATAATAGGGTTTTATGTAATAGCTATAGGTGCATGTGTGCGTGTGTGAATGTATGCGATACTTTCTATGCTTCGTAGTTTAGATTAAAGGTCCTCGTGGTGGTCCAACGCCACCATGAGTCACCTACGCTTTACCTTACTGCTCTGTTAGTCTAACTTTAGCCCATTATTCAAAAACAACAAAAACATGCAAATAACAAAAATCACAAAAATATACAAAAACATGCAAATAACAAAAATCACAAAAATATTTTCATAAACAAACCTTCGTTCAAAAAATCAAGTGATCCCTTTTTCTATTTTATTTTCTTAATCAAGTTTAATCAACTTTAATTTTACTTTGAGTTTCTTTTTCTTCAATATAAAAAAATACAAACCAATTCCATTTGTTGCCACTTGGCTTTTTACTTTAAACCTTTTTTTCAAAAACTAACAATAAAAAATACAAAACAAATCAAACGTTGTCATACCCCAATTTTTGACTTAAGACCCCATTTTGTTTTCAAGGACAAATTTCAAAAATCACAAAAAATATGTTTCAATTTGTTTAATTTTATTGTTTTCCATAGATTAATAATTTCCTCCAAAAAAATTCTTAAAAAAAAAAGAGACATAAAATGAGTTTTGCTTTATCAAGAAAGATCTAGAGCATACACCAGAACATTCTCTAGAATATTCTCTAGAACGTTCTGGTGAAGGTACAACAAAGGACAACACTTAGAAGTGCCAAACAGCTGTAAAAACAAGTGGCCTCCAAGCTTATACAGCTTGCAATCACGTGTGAACATTTATTTTTGCAAGCTGGAAGTTCCAGAACGTTTTGCATGAACAAAATCCACCTTTTTCTCATTCTTGTGCATCAAGCAACAAAAACACACGCACATGGGATATTTGTGAAAGGAGGAAACAACTGGCTTTGTCCTTGAAGCTTGAAGATCAAAGGCTAATAAATGTAACTCAGAGAATGTTCTCAAGAACGTTCTGCAACTCACAAAGGTTTCATTTTCTAGCATCCTTGCAATGAAAACACACGCACATGGGATGTTTCATGAAAGGAGAAAACAGTTGTCCTTGATGCTTACTATGAAACAGTTGTAACTCAAGAGAATGTTTTCAAGAATGTTCTACAACTCACAAAGGTCTCATTTGCTAACATTCTTGTGCCTCAAGAAAGAAAAACACACGCACATGGGATGTTTCTATGTGAAGAGGAGACAACTGCCATTTGCCTTTGAAGCCTCAAGATCAAAGCTTCTATAAATAGCAAGCATACCTCCACTTTAGAAAAAAGGAGAGGAGCTTACACACACAAAAAAAAAAAAAAAAAACTCTCCAAACACACAAACAAAAATCCAAAAAAAACTCTCCAAACACACAAATAAACTCCTCAACAAAACTCTTTCCTTTCTCATCATCATCAAACAAACAAAATTCAAACAAAAAATTAACACACCACCATTACCTAAAACAAACAAAAATCAAACAAAACAACTTTTTTTTCCTTTCTCCTACTCCCCCCCTCACAAAGGTATATCATCTTCCCTTTTCCACCTTTCCTCCTTTTTTTTTTCTTTCTCTCCTTCACCGTTTCCTCTCTCTCTCTCTCTCTCTCTCTCTCTCTCTCTCTCTCTATATATATATATATATATATATATATATATCTTTTCTTTTATTTTACACTAAATACACACCTCAATCCAGAGTGCTCTGGTCCTAAACTAACTGTTTATAATCTAGTCCTAAATTAATAATCAAATTAATCCAGAGTTCTCTGGTCCAATATTTATCAGTAATATTGTTCTACTTTTTATTTTATATTTCTCCAGAATATTCTGGTCCATGTTAAAAAACTTCATAATTCATTTTAACATCATTTTTCTCGTTCTGCTTATATAATCCTTCTCCAGAATGTTATGGTCCTATATATATATATATATATATAATACTATTTATTTCGTTGAACTAACAATAAACCAAAAATCTTTTGTCACGCCCTGCACGTTTAATTTTTTCTCGAACAGATCGCCATCACTCAAATGCGAGTTCGTCCCCTTTTTGTAAGCAATTCTTTTTTCACGCCATGCGCGTTTAATCTTTCTCAAACGGATCACCATCGCTCAAATGCGAGTCCGTCCCCCCCTTTTTAAATCAAATCTTTTTTCACGCCATGCGCGTTTAATTTTTTCTCAAACGGATCGCCATCGCTCAAATGCAAGTATGTCCCCCTTTTTTTAAGCTAATCTTTTTTCACGCCATGCGCGTTTAATTTTTTCATAAATGGATCGCCATCGCTCAAATGCGAGTCCGTCCCCCTTTTTTAAGCAAATCTTTTTTCACGCCATGCGCGTTTAATTTTTTCTCAAACGGATCGCCATCGCTCAAATGCGAGTCTGTTCCCCCTTTTTAAGCAAATCTTTTTTCACGCCATGCGCGTTTAATTTTTTTCTCGAACGTATCGCCATCGCTCAAGTGCGAGTCCGTCCCCTTTTTTTTAAGGAAATCTTTTTTCACGCCATGCGCGTTTAATTTTTTCTCAAACGGATCGTCATCGCTCAAATGCAAGTCCGTTCCCCTTTTTTTAAGCAAACTTTTTGCCCAAGCGCGACCAAATCATTTTCATAAATAAAATCAATCAACACAAAAACATTTTCTTGCCCCAGAACTACGTAGCTTTGATTTCTCCATCGCACCTGGAGATACGTAGGAGCAAGATGAAACTCTTGTCAAGCACAATAATAAAAAAACCAAAAACATTTTCTTGCGCCCAGAACTACGTAGCTTTGATTTCTCCATCACACCTGGAGATACGTAGGAGCAAGATGAAACTCTTGTCAAGCACAATAAAAAAAACAACAAAAATATGCAAATAGTCAAAATCACAAAAATACTCTTTCATAATAAACCTTGATCCAGGATCAAACGATCGTTCTTTTTACTTTTCTTTCTTAATCAAATTTCAAATCAACTTTAATTCTACTTCGAGTCTATTTTCTTCAACATTAAAAAATACAAACAAGCTTATTTCGCCACTTGGCTTTTTATTTTAACATCTTTTTTTCAAAACCAATAAAAAATACAAAATCAATCAAACGTCAATTTCTACCCCGAACTACAAGGTTTTGATCCCTCACGGGTATGTAGGAAAAGGACCTCGTCCTCCCAAATCAACTAAAATCAATTTTCTTTTTCTTTTCAACTCATCTTTCAATTCTATTTTCATCTCTTTAAAATCAAGCAAGTTATAGCATAAAAAAGTAAAATAAAGTCGAAAGGTTCTCGTAGAGTACTACGAATATTTAGGGTGCTAATACCTTTCCTAAATATAACTAACCCTCAAACCCTAATCTCTTTCAAATGGGTAATTTGAACTTTTTTCTCACTTCCCTTTAAAAAATTAAAAGTTCAAGTCGTGAATAAAAATAGTGAGTAAAAGCTAATCAAATAGCCTTGATCTCCCGAAAAATGACGCGACAAACGTCAATTTCTACCCCGAACTACAAGGTTATGATCCCTCACGGGTACGTAGGTAAAGGGCACTCTTCCTTTCGAATCAATAAAAAATGTAGATAATAGGTTTCTTTCTTTTCTTTTAACAACCATTCTCAAATTCCTTCTTTTAAATAAAATTAAGCAAGTAATAGTACGGAAAAAAATTCAATAAAGTCGAAAGGTTCTCGTAGAGTACTGCGAATATTTAGGGTGCTAATACCTTCCCTAAATATAACTAACCCCCGAACCCTAATCTCTTTCAAATGGGTAATTTGAACTTTTTTCCCCTTTTCTTTAAAAAATTTAAAAGTTCAGTCGTGAATAAAAATAGTGAGTCAAAGCTAATAGCTATGCTCTCCAAAAAATGACGCGACACTCTTGTCCAACAAATGAAAGATGATTGGGTAAAACATTCTAAGGAGGCTGAGAGTGAAGGTGGTGAATCTGAAGCTTCTAAATCTATTCAAAGGAAGGTGGAGCAAAATGAAGTCAATGAGAATTCATGTTCTACTAATACAAAACCTTTAGCCGTGTTTGACAGTATGAAAGGAAAGGATGGGAACAACAAGGTGTCTAGGAAAATTCGTGTTTCAAAAAGGTATAAAGTGGCACCGTCGTTGATTGGTCTAATAAGAATTGAAATAATTTCAGAAGCTGACATGATTGCTTTGATTAGGTCTCTAAAAAGATCTAAAAGTTCCAAAAAGAATACCTCGAAGGGTAAGTCTTCTAAAACTTCTTCAAAAACTTCTTCTTGTATGAAAAATGTGGCTTCCTTGTCAGCTGGTTTGGGACCTTCTGCTAACTCAAAAGATTGGAAGAATTGGGTAGCACTTCATGGGGATGAAAAAATTGTGGAGGAGTATATTATAGATGTGGGAGAATCTATTGGTGTTAGATGTAATAACAGTTTTCAGGTGTTATCTAGAGGGGGTGTGAGAGGAGGGTCAGAAGCTAGTGGGGAGGTGAGGGGGCTAATGTTTATGCGCCGTGCGAGAGTAGGGGGCGTCAGGTTTTGTGGGATGCTCTGAAAACCTTGTTACAGTTACATGGTGAAGCTGTTTGGTGTATTCTTGGTGACTTTAATGACGTTCGCTCTATTGACGAAAGAAGAGGTCAAACAGATGCTACTGATTCTGTCGCTTATGCTCCTTTTAACCAGTTCATTGATGGTAATTTTCTCAATGATTTACCGTTGTGTGGTCGTAGTTTTACCTGGTATCGGGGTGATGGTATAGCAATGAGCAGGTTAGATCGCTTTTTATTATCAAATTTTTGGGCTTTTATGTTTCCTAATTGCATCCAAGTTGCTCTTTCTAGAGGTTTGTCAGACCATTGTCCTATTCTTCTAACCATTGATAAGGAGAATTGGGGGCCTAAACCCCTTTGAATGTTAAAATGTTGGGCGGATATTCCAGGGTATGATGATTTTGTTAAAGATAGATGGCAGTCTTTTCAGGTACAAGGTTGGAGTGGTTTTATTCTGAAAGAAAAATTTAAAAAAAAATAAAGAGAGTTTGCGGAGCTGGCACTTGAATCACACTCTTAATATTGATAGCAAAATTCAGGTGGCTAAGACTCGGATGGCTGCCCTTGACGCCATGGGGGAGAATAATTCTTTGAGTGATCAGGAAGTGACCGAGTTACACATGCTATCGACTGATATTATGGCTCTTTCAAAACATCAAGCTAGTATGCAGTGGCATAAGTCAAGGATTACCTGGCTGAAGGAAGGTGATGCAAATTCTAAATTCTTCCATGGTATCATGTCTTCCAGAAGAAGGTCGAATTCTATCATCTTTTTTGGCCGACAATGTTAATATTGAAGGTGTGGAACCTGTGAGACAATTGATTTTTCAACATATTTCAAACCACTTTAAGAAGAGCTCGCAGGTAAGGCTGGATATAGGTGGGTTGGTGTTCAAATCTTTGTCCGAAATGAAAGGGACTGATCTCATTAAACCTTTTCTTCTAGAGGAAATTAAAGCAGCTGTGTGGGAATGTTATAACTTCAAGTGTCCGGGCCCAAATGGTATTAACTTGGGATTTTTCAAAGATTTTTGGGAAATCTTGAAGGTTGATTTACTGATTTTTTTTGCGGAATTTTATCATAATGGTAAGCTAACTAAAGGCCTTAATTCCACTTTTATTGCCTTGACTCCTAAGGTTGAAAGCCCTCAGCGGGTGGCTGATTTTCAGCCAATATCTTTGGTGAGTAGTGTTTATAAATTTTTTTCCAAAGTCTTGGCCAATCGTTTGAGAATGGTTGTAACACCCCGTTTTCCCAACATAAAAACCTCTTAAATAAATAATCAGAGTATTCACATCTTAAACGGAATGCAACATTTCTTAAAAATCTTAAATGAAATAAATAACAATTTATTCTTCAAAACATCTCAAAATACTTCGCAGCGGAATTCAATTTAAAATCTTAACAACTTTGGCACGAAGGCCCCAACGTAAAATCTCATCAAAGTAATTCAACATCATGTTCATAAAATCTCTTAAATAAATACGTAAAGAATAGAAAACATTAACAAGGTTCCCCATCCCGTTACGTATCAGAGCACCTAAGGACACAATGAGAGGTAGCCACTCACAACAGCAAACAACAACTACTAATCTTGATCACCTGCAAGTTACCCATATGAAGAGCAACATTTTCAAACAGAAGGGGTGAGATTTCACAAACATTAGCATATAATTCATCAATTACAGCTAACAATTATAAAACATCATCAATGCAACACATTATTCACATTTGAAATCATAAACAACTCATCACGTTTCAAGTATAGAAAACATCTTAACTTCGCCAAATTCATCATGTTGAACAACAAAGGCATTCATAATTGATTCATCAAGGAACATCATCAACGACTCAACTTCTTAGACAACTTAGACAACTCGACACGACTATGCAACTTATCTTCTTAAACATCTTGACATCTTATATGCATGTGGTACCATCCGGGGCATGAACCCCCTTCTTTAAGAGCATAAATACACTCACAGGGCATAAGCTCTCAACATAAAGAGCAAAAGCTCACAGGGCATGAGCCCTCAACGTATTGGAGTAAATACCCCCCAGGGCATAAGCCCTCAACAGATGAGTATGCAAATGGACTAACAACTTACAACTTAGAACATCTTAGACACTTCATACGACTTGACTTCTTAACAACTTCTTCATATAACTCATGTACAATCCATTCAAAAGAGGATTGCATATCATATCACAGCTACTGGAAAGATAATTCAAATACCAGCAAATTACATAATTATATCAAAGCTCAATTCAAAACATAAACAACTTAAATCAGCACAAGAATCCAATTTAGAAAATCTAGAACAGCCTAGCTCGCGAGGCGAGGGCTTCTGCTCGCTATGGCGAGCTCACATCAAAGGGTACTCACGAGGCGAGAAGGGTTACTCGCCTAAGGCGAATAAAAGTGGGTAGCTACGGCTTTTGTGACCATTTTACCCCTGCAGTCTCATTTTATCTTATATCCATCCAATTTTAATCCAGAAACTCATCTAATCATTCTCATATGTATTTAAACACTCAAAACCATCTAAAACTCATCTTAAAACATCAAAATCAAATCTAAATCACTGGTCAACTCGCTAGGCGAGTGATCTGCTCGCTGTGGCGAGCAACATAGCGTCGCTCGCGAGGCGGGAGGGTTTGCTCGCTGTGGCGAGCGATGAAGGTCATCACTCGCGAGGCAAGGATCAACGCTCGCTGCGGCGAGCAATGAACAGCAGCACGGGAAGAATTGCTATTTTCTCAAAAAGTAACCTAATCTCATGGTCCTAACTTTAAAACTCATTCCAATTAACGTCCTATTGATTATCTAAGGTCTGTGCACCATTTTTACATCAAATTAACCGTTAAACATCATCTATTCATCAAATCCTCTCATAACCCTAGTTTACAAAACTTCTCAAAACTACACCTAATCATGTTAATTGCAATTTCAGAAATCATAGACTTAAATTTAATGAGAGTTAGTCTCACCCTTACCTTAGTTAAGCAAATCGCAGCTCTCCCTCCTTGGTTCTCCTCTTCTCTAGTTTTCTCCCTTTTTCCAAAAACCTTCGTACTGACAACTCTTGACCTAATTTCCTTTATTTATACTCCCATCAAATCTTATCTTATTTACTCTTTCTCCCCCAAAACTCTCTAAAATATTAAAACAGCCGCTTAACTCTATATTTATTTTATTTTCATATCTTATTCTATTAAATAATAAAATAAGTCACCACATCTCATAAAATCACATAAATCATACTTCTTCACATCTCATAAATCATATAAATATATTCTAGACTCCACAAATAAATCAAATAATTAAAGAATTCAAAATAATCGAAGCGGGCGTTACAATGGTGGTTGGTAATGTTGTGTCAGATTCTCAATCTACTTTTATTAAGGATAGACAAATTCTTGATGGTAGTTTGATCGCAAATGAGTTAGTTGATGATGCAAAGTTTCACAAGAAAGAGTTACTTTTGTTTAAAGTGGATTTTGAGAAAGCGTATGATTCAGTGGACTGGGGTTATCTTGATGAGGTTATGGTCAAAATGAATTTTCCATATTTGTGGCGAGTTTGGATTATGGAGTTTGTTACAACGGCAACGGCATCAGTGTTAGTTAATGGATGTCAGACTGATGAGTTTAAGTTCGAGAGAGGTCTCCGTCAAGGGGATCCTCTCTCCCCTTTTTTGTTCCTTCTAGCTGCAAAAGGCCTTAGTGTGATGATGTCAGCGATGGTGACGAATGGGTTGTTTATGCCATATGGAGTTGGGGCGCAGGAGCCTTTGTTGGTGTCTCATCTTCAGTTTGCAGACGACACCTTACTGTTAGGTGTTAAGTCTTGGGAAAATGTTCGAGCTATGAAGGCGGTTATGTTGCTTTTTGAAGCTATCTCAGGGTTGAAAGTTAATTTCCATAAAAGCATGTTATTTGGCGTGAATGTTAATGACTCTTGGCTTCATGAGGCAGCCGTGGTAATGCATTGTAAACATGGTCGGCTCCCTTTCTTCTATTTAGGATTGCCCATTGGTGGGGATCCTCGGAAGCTTCAGTTTTGGTATCCGTTGATTGAGAGGATACGTAGGCGTTTATCTGGTTGGAAGTGCAAAAAATTATCTTTAGGTGGTCGGTTGGTTTTGCTAAAGTCTGTTCTGTCGTCCATTCCAGTTTATTTTCTTTCTTTCTTCAAAGCTCCCTCAGGTATTATTTCTACTCTTGATTCAATATTTATTAATTTCTTTTGGGGGGGTGGTGAGGACTTTAGGAAAATTTCTTGGATCAAATGGGATACTATTTGTTTGAAAAGGGAGAATGGTGGTTTGGGGTGTTGAGGCAAAATCCCTAATTAATATTAAAGATAATAAACCATTATGATTAAAGAATTAATGGACTTTGATTAATTCTTTGGTATTTTACTTGTGCTCTTGAGTGTTTTACTAAGACAGGAACAAGGTTTAAATCATACCAAGATTCAAAGAATCAAAGGACATTTGAATTCATGATCTAACACTGAGGTCAGAAAGTTAGATCAGAATGTTGCTCAGAGATTAGAATGTTCTCACAGAGATCAGAAGGTTGCTTCTATACAAGCCCAAAATCTCAAGAACATTAATCAAGATCATGCAAGGCACATGTGACATGAATAAATGTCAAGGAAGGTACTTCTGCATGGATCAATCAAGCAATAAAGGCATACACAAGGATTATGTCAAAAAGGATACTCAATGTTCATTTAAGACTATGAACATTGAAGTACTATGAATATTCCAAAGGAGAATATCATCCTAGAATTTATATTCACTGCTCTTCATTATTGTTTCACTATTAGGATTTGATTACATCAAATGGTAGTCTTACAAATCATCCTAAGTGAAACAAAAGGAACATTCCGATGATCAGAATGTTCAGCTCTGCACATGTTTACTTTATGAACAGTACAGTAGGTGAAAAACAAAAGCAAAGCAAATCTGTCCTGCTCAATCAGAGATAGACACACATGGGAGTTGGTACAGTACAAGGACCACACAATCCCTCAAAGCATGGGCATGAAGATGCAGAATCCACTTTATTTGTCCTGCACCAGTCCCTAGGCAAATTTGGGAAAGTAACTTTCTGATGTATGAAGAAAAACCCATACTTTGGTTATTGCCCATAAATTCATATGAAAAGCATATGACACGGCCAGAAACTCATGTGTTCATTCATACATGATGAACCTAGATGAAGATGATGATGAACCCAGATGAAGATCATCAAGAACACAACAACATTCTGAAGTTCATCTTTTGATCAGAATGTTCACCCAGATTTTCAAGTAAAAGCTTGTGGGACCCAGGACACATGGCATAACACCATTGTACACCCTACAACGGCTATATGAGCCCAAAGACTCTATAAATAGAGATCAAAGACTCAGCATTACTTGCACCATTGCAAAGCATACAAGAAAACAACTTGATTTTGTTTCAAGCTCTTGCAATTGAAATTGATCATCACTGAAGGCTCTTCCTGTAACGCCCTCTTTAATTATTTAATTATTTTATTAGGTGATATAGTATATATTTATATATTATATGCTTTTTGATGATTATGTGACGTGATTGTGATGTGTGATGCAATATTATTTTATTGTTTAATAAAATAATATAAGTGATGTTTATATGAATATTTAGTTGGTAAATAAATAGATTTGTTGGAAAAATAGATAATTTTAAGAGATGGGGTTATATTTATAAATAAGAAGAGTTGTGAGGGTTGAGATAGAATTAATTAAGTTGAGAGGGAGTATATAAGAGAAGTAGGTTAAGAGAAATAGGGTACGCGTTGTCAGACTTGGGAAAAGAAGAGGAAACGGTTCAAGAAGGGAGAAGAGGCTAGGCTGCATTCTGCACAATTTTCCAGGTAAGGGTGAGCCTAACTTCAGTAATTTTAATGTTAAATCATCTGTTAATGATTAGCTAAGAGATTAGGAAGAATTGGGAAGAATTTCATGAACTAGGTTTTTGAGGATTTTAATGAATTTGATGTGAGATGGCTGTGAATTGGTGTAGAAACGTGCTACAGAATCTAGATTATCCCCTAGGACAACATTGCTGATGAATTAGAGGTTAGATTGAAGAGATTGGAGATGTTTTGGTGAGGTTTGGTCTGAACCCGTGTAGGTTCTGAGATCGCTCACCCGTGGCGAGTGATCACTCGCCGTGGCGAGTAACCCTTGGTTGCTCGCGAGGCGAGCAGTATAGCTCGCCGTGGCGAGCTTGTCCCTTAAAATTTAGGACTTTTGCCAAACTTGAGACGTTTTTGAGCGCCTTGTTATTTATAGAGATGATCTGTGAAGTTGGTTTAGCCAAATTGGATTTAGAAAACCTTAAAACGGAGATTTTGGTGAAAAATGTCAAAAAGGCCGAGAGCACCCAGGATTTCTCGCCTGCAGCTCGCCCCCAACTCGCCTTTGGCGAGTAAGCTGTTGTGAGTACTCGCCTGTGGCGAGCAGATCACTCGCCGTGGTGAGTTAGATGATTCAGGACTTATTGTTTCGTTTTGCGATCTGTTTCGCATGAGACTTTGAGAGGAGACATTTGGGTAGTATTTAGAGATGTTTTATATCCTTAGATTTAATCTGTAATGAGGATTGTTGATGATTCCTTTATGATGTTGATAAATGATGTATTGTTGATAATAAGTGATGTTTGAATATGACTTATGTGATTATGATGACATTATGTGTTGCGATGTATATGATTAATGAGATGATGATCTGCCATGTAACTGTTATAACTGCATGTGTCAGTCTTGCATTATGAATGATGTTTTGAGAAGTTGAAATTAATTATTAAACGACGAGTCCATGCATTTGCATAATTATGAGACGGTGGAGCTTTATGCTCAAAGCGACGGTGGAGCATTTGCTCAAAGCGACGGTGAAGCATATTAATGCTATAAATATATGGTACCACATGCATGATGTTGAGACGTTAAGAGTTGCATTTAGTTGAGTCAATTGTTGACATATTATGAGACGATGTTTGAGACGTTGATGTATATGTTTAAAGATGTTTATGATGATGTACGATGTGTTATAACAACCTGTTTATGTGTTGGATTATGTTGTTAATCTTGATATTTGATTTATTCATTAATATTATTGTTGTGAATCTCACCCCTTCTGCTGGAATTGCCGCCTTGTGGGCAAGTGCAGGTAACCAGTCTTAGATGCGATGATGCGAGGAGTCTTGTGTGACGTAGGATTGCTCTGATATGTAACGGGATGGGGTCTTTATTTTGGGTCTATTCCTTTATGTATCATGTTTGAATAAATGATGACTTTAAGATTTTATTGGTGTGAGACTTAAATATTTTGAGACGTTTGGATGGCTTTGAGCCAAGACTATTTATGAAGATGTGACTTTTGAATTCCGCTGCTATAAATGACTATTTTTGCGAAGGATAATTTATTATCTAATTAGTTTTCAAGATGAAATGTGACACTCCTTTTTGATATGTACTCTGATTTATGTGTTTATTCAATAAAATTTTTAAGACGGGAAATTGGGGTGTTACAATTGGTATCAGAGCAGGTCGGTCCGTCCAGCCAAGTAGAGAGTCGAGCGACGTTGTCTTAGAGTTAGAATACTATATTTGTATTATTCTAACTTATGTTTGTTTTCCAGAGAACTAAGATGGCTGGTAGAAACGATGCTGCCCTTGCTGCTGCCTTGGAAGCAATGGCTAATGCTGTGGGTAATCAGAACAATGCTGGTGGAAACGACGGGACGAGAATGTTAGAAACTTTTCTGAGGAATCACCCGCCTACCTTCAAGGGGCGTTATGATCCGGATGGAGCTCAGACGTGGCTCAAGGAAGTTGAGAGAATCTTCAGGGTCATGCAATGTGACGATGTTCAGAAGGTGCGGTTTGGTACGCACATGTTAGCAGAGGAGGCCGACAATTGGTGGGTTAGTCTCCTACCCATTTTGGAGCAAGATGGAGCTGTGGTTACGTGGACTATTTTCACGAGGGAGTTCCTTAATAGATACTTTCCAGAAGATGTTCGTGGGAAGAAAGAGATCGAGTTCCTGGAACTTAAACAAGGAAACATGTCGGTGACCGAGTATGCGGCCAAATTTGTGGAGTTAGCTAAGTTCTACCCGCATTATACCCCTGAGACTGCCGAGTTTTCAAAATGCATTAAGTTTGAGAACGAGTTGCGCGCTGATATTAAGAGAGCTATCGGTTATCAGAAGATCCGCAACTTTTCTGAGTTGGTGAGTAGCTGCAGAATTTATGAAGAGGATACCAAGGCTCACTACAAGGTAGTGAATGAGAGGAAAGCTAAGGGCCAGCAGAGTCACCCTAAACCTTATGATGCCCCTAGAGATAAAGGGAAACAGAGAGTGAATGATGAGAGAAGGCCTCAGAGGAAGACTACTCCTGCTGAGATTACTTGCTTCACTTGTGGCGAGAAGAGCCACAAGAGTAATGCGTGTACTGTTGATGTGAAGAAATGCTACCGTTGCGGTCAGAAAGGGCATATTACTAATGACTGCAAGTTTGATGATGTTGTGTGTTTCAACTGCAATGAGCAAGGACATATTGGTTCGCAGTGTAAGCAACCAAAGAAGACTAAGACCGCTGGGAGGGTGTTCGCATTGACCGGCACTCAGACTGAGAATGATGATCGTTTGATCAGAGGTACTTGCTATATTAATAATACTCCTTTAGTTGCTATTATTGATACGGGTGCTACACATTGTTTTGTTGCTTTAGACTGTGTTTCTGCTTTGGGTCTTGATGTGTCTGATATGAATGGAGAGATGGTTGTCGAAACTCCAGCTAAGGGTTCGGTGACTACTTCTCTCGTATGTTTGAATTGTCCTTTGTCTATGTTTGGCCGTGATTTTGTGATGGATTTAGTTTGTCTGCCTTTAAGCGGTATGGATGTGATTCTGGGGATGAATTGGCTAGAGTACAACCATGTTCTTATCAACTGTTTTAGAAAGACGGTACATTTTTCTTCTGCCGAAGAAGAGTGGAGCGCAGAGTTTCTATCCACTAAGCAGCTGAAGCAACTGGAACGTGATGGGATGTTGATGTTCTCGTTGATGGCTTCTTTATCTTTAGAGAGTCAAGCGGTAATTGATAAACTGCGAGTGGTGTGTGATTTTCCTGAAGTTTTCCCAGATGAAATTCCTGATGTGCCTCCGGAGAGGGAAGTAGAGTTTTCTATTGATCTTGTTCCTGGAACGAAGCCGGTGTCGATGGCACCTTATCGTATGTCTGCTTCTGAGTTAGCAGAGTTGAAGAAACAGTTGGAAGATTTGCTTGATAAGAAGTTTGTGAGACCTAGTGTTTCACCATGGGGAGCTCCAGTATTGCTAGTGAAGAAGAAAGATGGTAGTATGAGGCTCTGTATTGATTACCGGCAGCTGAACAAAGTAACTATCAAGAATAGGTATCCACTTCCGAGGATTGACGATTTGATGGATCAACTAGTGGGTGCACGCGTGTTCAGCAAGATAGATTTGAGGTCAGGTTATCACCAGATCAAAGTGAAAGATGAAGATATGCAGAAGACGGCTTTCAGGACCCGTTATGGTCACTACGAGTACAAAGTCATGCCTTTTGGAGTTACCAATGCACCAGGAGTGTTTATGGAGTATATGAATCGCATCTTCCATGCATTTTTGGATCGGTTCGTGGTTGTGTTTATCGACGATATTCTGGTTTACTCCAAGACTGAAGAAGAACATGTTGAACATTTGAAGATTGTTTTGCAAGTGTTGAAAGAAAAGAAACTGTATGCTAAGTTGTCTAAGTGCGAGTTCTGGCTAAAGGAAGTGAGTTTTCTTGGCCATGTTATTTCTGGCGATGGTATTGCAGTCGACCCATCAAAAGTGGAAGCGGTATCGCAATGGGAGACCCCTAAGTCGGTTACGGAAATTAGAAGCTTTTTGGGACTAGCTGGTTACTATAGAAGGTTTATAGAAGGATTTTCCAAGTTGGCTCTTCCGTTAACGCAGTTGACGTGTAAGGGTAAGTCTTTTGTGTGGGATGTGCACTGTGAGAATAGTTTTAATGAGCTGAAGAAGCGTTTGACGACGGCTCCAGTTTTGATTTTGCCGAAGCCCGATGAACCTTTTGTGGTATATTGTGATGCGTCCAAGCTGGGTTTAGGTGGTGTTCTTATGCAAGATGGTAAGGTGGTAGCTTATGCTTCAAGAAAGTTGAGAATTCACGAGAAGAATTACCCGACACATGATTTAGAGTTGGCAGCCGTGGTCTTTGTATTGAAAATATGGAGACATTATTTGTATGGCTCGAGGTTTGAAGTATTTAGTGATCACAAGAGCTTGAAGTATTTATTTGATCAGAAGGAGTTGAACATGAGGTAGAGGAGGTGGCTTGAGTTACTTAAAGATTATGATTTTGGCTTGAATTACCATCCTGGTAAAGCCAATGTGGTTGCAGACGCCTTGAGTAGGAAGACTATGCATATGTCTGCGTTGATGGTGAAAGAATTTGAATTGTTGGAACAGTTTAGAGACTTGAGCTTAGTTTGTAAAAGGACACCTCAGAGCATAAAACTGGGAATGTTGAGAATTGATAATGATTTCTTGGAAAATATCAAAGAAGCACAAAAAGAAGATGTCAAGTTGGTAGACTTGTTGATTGCTGGTGATGAGACGGTGGATGGTGACTTTAGGGTCGATGATTAAGGAGTGTTGAGATTCCGAGGTAGGGTTTGCATCCCTGACAATGAAGAAATTAAGAAGATGATTCTTGAAGAGAGTCACAGAAGTAGCTTGAGTATTCACCCGGGAGCTACGAAGATGTATCATGACTTAAAGGGGTTGTTTTGGTGGTCTGGTTTGAAACGTGACGTGGCACAATTTGTGTATTCCTGTTTGATTTGTCAAAAGTCGAAGATTGAACATCAGAAACCGACTGGTATGATGGTACCTTTAGATGTGCCAGAGTGGAAATGGGATAGTATATCCATGGATTTTGTGACGAGTTTGCCAAATACCCCTAGAGGGAACGATGCAATTTGGGTCATTGTTGATAGATTGACGAAGTCTGCTCATTTTCTACCGATTAACATTACCTTTCTTGTAGCCCAGTTGGCAGAGATTTATATCCGAGACATAGTGAAGCTACATGGTGTTCCTTCGAGCATCGTATCAGATCGAGATCCAAGATTTACTTCTAGATTTTGGAAGAGTTTGCAAGAGGCTTTGGGATCTCAGTTAAAGTTGAGTTCGGCTTATCATCCGCAAACAGATGGTCAGTCGGAGAGGACGATTCAGTCATTGGAGGACTTGTTGAGGGTTTGTGTACTTGAGCAGGGAGGGACTTGGGATAGTCATCTTCCATTGATAGAGTTCACGTACAACAACAGTTACCATTCGAGTATTGGAATGGCACCTTTTGAGGCTTTGTATGGTCGGAGATGCAGAACTCCGTTGTGCTGGTTTGAATCAGGTGAAAGAGTGGTCTTAGGACCGGAGATCGTTCAACAGACTACTGAGAAGGTGAGAATGATCCAAGAAAAGATGAAGGCGTCGCAGAGTCGACAAAAGAGTTACCATGACAAGCGTAGGAAGGACCTTGAGTTCCAAGAGGGAGATCATGTGTTCCTGAGAGTGACTCCTATGACGGGTGTTGGACGAGCTTTGAAATCAAAGAAGTTGACTCCGAGGTTTATTGGTCCGTATCAGATTTCAGAGAGGATTGGGCCGGTGGCATATCGTGTTGGATTACCACCACACTTATCGAATTTGCACGATGTTTTCCATGTATCTCAGCTGAGGAAGTATGTTCCGGATCCGTCTCATGTGATCCAAAGTGATGATGTGCAAGTTAGGGACAACCTTACGGTTGAGACCTTACCAGTGAGGATTGATGACAGAAAGACAAAGACGTTGAGAGGCAAGGAGATACCTCTTGTGAGAGTTGTTTGGGACGGAGCGACGGGTGAAAGCTTTGAAGTGAATAAAATAGTCACAAGGAAGGGGGGGGTTTGAATTGTGACCCTTTAAAAATTATCCTGAAACTTAAAAGTGATTCTCAAGTTGTTTACTTGGAATGGTTAAGTTAACTCTCTGACTTCACAACGTTCTGAAGTTCATACACAAAAACTAATTACCAAAGTAAATGTGCTGGTGTGTGTTGTGTATACTGAAATTAACGAGTATAGGGAAGAGAAAGAACACACAGAGATTTATAGAGGTTCACCCAATGTGGGCTAGTCCTCTCCTCACAATCTTGTGAGAGTTTCCACTATGATGCCTTGAGATAACCTCCCAAGTCCTGCACCTTACAATCTTTGTTCACCTGAACAATTACAATTCTGTATTCTTTAAGCCTCAGCAGGCTTGCACCTTCTTGCTAAGTTACCCACTTAGACTTTTACACCCTTTGCTCAAACTAACACTTTAGTACCCCTAAAGCTAGATGAGACTTTGTTTACAATTTGAATGGAAGTTGAATGTTTGTGAAACTTGTGAAACAAACAGATGAGAAAGAAAAAGAAGAAGTTATCTTTCAGATAACAAGGAGTATTGATGTGCACTAAGTAAACGAAAGCCTTAGTGATTGATCAATTTCAGATTGCAAAAGCTTCAAACAAAATCAGAGTTGTTTTCTTGTATGCTTTGCAATTTGTGTGGAGTTTGAATGTTTGAGAATCAAACAGAGGAGGGGGAAGAAAAAAGTTATCTTTGCACGAGATAACAAAGAGTATTGATGTGCACTAAGGAAACAAAAGCCTTAGAGATTGATCAATTTCACTTGCAAAAGCTTCAAACAAAATCAGAGTTGTTTTCTTGTATGCTTTGCAATGGTGCAAGTTTTGCTAAGGCCTTGATCTCTATTTATAGAGCCATGGGACTCATATAGCCGTTGTAGGGTGTCCAATGGTGTTATGCCATGTGTCCTTGGGTCCCACAAGCTTTAACTTGAAAATCTGGGTGAACATTCTGATCTCTGATGAACATCAGAATGTTGTTGCGTTCATGATGATCTTCATCTGAGTTCATCATGTTCTTCATCTGGGTTCGTCATATATGAATGAACATATGAAGTTCTGGGCGTGCCATGTGTTTTTTACATGAATTTCTGGGCAATAGCCAAAGTATGGACTTTTCATCATACTTCAGAAAGTTCATTTCCCAGATCTGCCTTGGGACTTGGTGCAGGATTGAGTTAGTGGATTCTGCATCTTCATGCCCATGCTTTGAGAGATTGTGTTGTCCATGTACAGTACCAACTCCCATGCGTGTCTATCTCTGATTGATCAGGACAGATTTGCTTTGCTTTTGCTTTTTGCTTTTCACCTACTGTACTGTTCATAAAGTAAGCATGTGCAGAGCCTGAACATTCTGATCTTCAGAATGTTCCATCTGTTTTCACTTAGGATGATTTGTAAGACTTGTACTTGATGTAATCAATCCTAATAGTGAAAACATAATTGAAGTGCAGTGAATGCATCATCTAGGATAATATTCTCATTGGAATATTCCTAGTGCTTCAATGTTCATAGTCTTAGATGAACATTGAATATCCTTTTGACATTATTCTTGTAAATGCCTTTATTTGCTTGATTGATCCATGCAACTGTACTTTCCTGGACATTTATCTATGTCACGTTGTAGCTTGCATGTCTTCAATAATGTTCTTGAGATTCTGGGTTTGGTTCTTGATGTTCATCATGAACAAGCTTCTGAACTCTGTCCAAGCTTCTGAACTCTGTCAAGCTTCTAAACTCTGTCCAGCTTCTGAATTCTGTTCAGCTTCTGAACTCTGTTCAAGCTTCTGAACTCTGTCAAGCTTCTGAACTCTGTTCAGCTTCTGAACTTCGTTTAAGCTTCTGAACTTTGTCCAGCTTCTGAACTTTGTTCAGCTTCTGAACTTCGTTCAAGCTTCTGAACTTTGTCCAGCTTCTGAACTCTGTTTGGCTTCTGAACTTCGTTCAAGCTTCTGAACTTTGTCCAGCTTCTGAACTTCCATCAGAACGTTCTGATCAACTCACTGATCAACATTCTGAACAACATTCTGAACTAACTTTCTGAACTCAGAGTTAGTTCATGAATGCAAATGTTCTTTGATTTCTTGTATCTTGGTATGATTTAAACTTTGTTTGTTTCTTGGTTAATCACTCAAGAAAGCACAAATACCAAGAACTATCAAAGTCCATTAATCCTTTAATCACCATATATGTCTTTAATGATTTCTTGATCCAAAGTCAAAATCATTGTCTGCATAAGATATGTTCATGTCACATCTGTTCTTGCATGTTCTTGGTGTGGACATTGATTTATGGGTTTGCTCTAATGAACCTTCTGAGCAACCTTCTGAACAACCTTCTGAACTTCTTCTAGGTTCAAACATATGAACTTCATAATGTTTCTTCTGGGTTCCTTTCTTTTTGACGGTTGTACTTTGTGCTGAACATTCTGATGTTCTTCAACACTTTGAAACCTATGAAGGTTGTTTATTTATTTCCTTCAAAAACTACTTGAAGCATATAAATGAGAGATCATTTGTTTTGACAAACAAGATGATTCTTTCTTTGAAGTCCAAAAGAATATTTCTTTGCATCTAGTTCATCATTGCATGAAACTGATAACTTTAAATATTCTTGTTTATCCATGAAGTAATCCTTTATTGTTTCTGGATATATTCAAGGTTAATGTTCATGATTATTATGAACTCCATTCATATGAACTTTCTGATCTCTGTTCATATGAACATTCTGAACTTTGAACTTCTTATCTTCAGAAGCTTTGGAAGTGTGATACTTTGAGGAGGTTCTGAGAATCTTCCTGACTTGTATGCATGTTTCCTTTTATCATATAACATAAAACTCAATGTGAGTTATGTCACACGCCTTCAAGCACATTCTTGTGTAGCTTGTGATGTAAGTTCTTCCATCATGATTCATGTTCTTTCATCATGATTCTTGAGCTATGAATCTTCATGGAGATATGATATTGGTGTTTCAACTGATGATATACTCATTCTTCCATTATTGAGTAGATATAATGCACTTATTGACGTGAGTGGCTTCTAGCTCATCCACTTATGTGATTCCTGTTCTTTTAACAAAAACTCAAGTGCAAACATCAGTAGATCACCATTCATAAAACTTATCATTTATTCCACGAGGTTTGTTATCATTAAAACATTCATCAAAAAGATTTTTGCTTCAACAAGCTTGACTTGGGAGCTAGAGAGTAAGATGCTGGAATCCTATCCAGAGTTGTCTGATCGAGGTAAAATTTTCGAGGACGAAAATCCTTTAAGAGGGGGAGAGTTGTAACGCCCTCTTTAATTATTTAATTATTTTATTAGGTGATATAGTATATATTTATATATTATATGCTTTTTGATGATTATGTGACGTGATTGTGATGTGTGATGCAATATTATTTTATTGTTTAATGAAATAATATAAGTGATGTTTATATGAATATTTAGTTGGTAAATAAAGAGATTTGTTGGAAAAATAGATAATTTTAAGAGATGGGGTTATATTTATAAATAAGAAGAGTTGTGAGGGTTGAGATAGAATTAATTAAGTTGAGAGGGAGTATATAAGAGAAGTAGGTTAAGAGAAATAGGGTACGCGTTGTCAGACTTGGGAAAAGAAGAGGAAATGGTTCAAGAAGGGAGAAGAGGCTAGGCTGCATTCTGCACAATTTTCCAGGTAAGGGTGAGCCTAACTTCAGTAATTTTAATGTTAAATCATCTGTTAATGATTAGCTAAGAGATTAGGAAGAATTAGGAAGAATTTCATGAACTAGGTTTTTGAGGATTTTAATGAATTTGATGTGAGATGGCTGTGAATTGGTGTAGAAACGTGCTACAGAATCGAGATTATCCCCTAGGACAACATTGTTGATGAATTAGAGGTTAGATTGAAGAGATTGGAGATGTTTTGGTGAGGTTTGGTCTGAACCCGTGTAGGTTCTGAGATCGCTCGCCAGTGGCGAGTGATCACTCGCCGTGGCGAGCTTGTCCCTTAAAATTTAGGACTTTTGCCAAACTTGAGACGTTTTTGAGTGCCTTGTTATTTATAGAGATGATCTGTGAAGTTGGTTTAGCCAAATTGGATTTAGAAAACCTTAAAACGGAGATTTTGGTGAAAAATGTCAAAAAGGCCGAGAGCACCCAGGATTTCTCGCCTGCAGCTCGCCCCCAACTCGCCTTTGGCGAGTAAGCTGTTGTGAGTACTCGCCTGTGGCGAGCAGATCACTCGCCGTGGCGAGTTAGATGATTCAGGACTGATTGTTTCGTTTTGCGATCTGTTTCGCATGAGACTTTGAGAGGAGACATTTTGGTAGTATTTAGAGATGTTTTATATCCTTAGATGTAATCTGTAATGAGGATTGTTGATGATTCCTTTATGATGTTGATAAATGATGTATTGTTGATAATAAGTGATGTTTGAATATGACTTATGTGATTATGATGACATTATGTGTTGCGATGTATATGATTAATGAGATGATGATCTGCCATGTAACTGTTATAACTGCATGTGTCAGTCTTGCATTATGAATGATGTTTTGAGAAGTTGAAATTAATTATTAAACGACGAGTCCATGCATTTGCATAATTATGAGACGGTGGAGCTTTATGCTCAAAGCGACGGTGGAGCATTTGCTCAAAGCGACGGTGAAGCATATTAATGCTATAAATATATGGTACCACATGCATGATGTTGAGACGTTAAGAGTTGCATTTAGTTGAGTCAATTGTTGACATATTATGAGACGATGTTTGAGACGTTGATGTATATGTTTAAAGATGTTTATGATGATGTACGATGTGTTATAACAACCTGTTTATGTGTTGGATTATGTTGTTAATCTTGATATTTGATTTATTCATTAATATTATTGTTGTGAATCTCACCCCTTCTGCTGGAATTGCCGCCTTGTGGGCAAGTGCAGGTAACCAGTCTTAGATGCGATGATGCGAGGAGTCTTGTGTGACGTAGGATTGCTCTGATATGTAACGGGATGGGGTCTTTATTTTGGGTCTATTCCTTTATGTATCATGTTTGAATAAATGATGACTTTAAGATTTTATTGGTGTGAGACTTAAATATTTTGAGACGTTTGGATGGCTTTGAGCCAAGACTATTTATGAAGATGTGACTTTTGAATTCCGCTGCTATAAATGACTATTTTTGCGAAGGATAATTTATTATCTAATTAGTTTTCAAGATGAAATGTGACACTCCTTTTTGAGATGTACTTTGATTTATGTGTTTATTCAATAAAAATTTTAAGACGGGAAATTGGGGTGTTACACTTCCTACCTTCTTGTAGTGTAAATCAATACTCTTTGTTATCTCTTTCGTAGATAACTTCTTCTTCTTCCCCCTCTTCTATTTGATTCTCAAACATTCAAATCTCTTACAAATTGTAACAAAGTCTCAACTAGCTTTAGGGGTACTAAAGTGTTAGTTTGAGCAAAGGTTGTAAAAGTCTAAGTGGTTAACTTAGCAAGAAGGTGCAAGCCTGCTGAGGCTTAGAGAATACAAGATTGTAATTGTTCAGGTGAACAAAGTTGTAAGGTGCAGAATTTGAGAGGTTATCTCAAGCATCATAGTGGAAACTCTCACAAGATCGTGAGGAGTGGACTAACCCACATTCGGTGAACCACTATAAAATTCTGTGTGTTCTTTCTCTCTTCCCTATACTCTTTAATTTCAGTATACACAACACACACCAGCACATTTACTTTGTTAATTAGTTTTTGTGTATGAACTTCATAACGTTCTAAAGTCAGAGAGTTAACTTAACCATTCCAAGTAAACAACTTGAGAATCACTTTTAAGTTTCAGGATAATTTTTAAAGGTTCACAATTCAACCCCCCCCCCCCCCCCCCACCCCCCCCCCCCCCCCCCCCCCCCGTCCTTGTGACTATTTTATCTACTTCATGGGGGTGAAAAGGTTGCGGGAGTTTAATATTTCTTTGTTAGGGAAATGGGTGTGGAGGGTATTGGAGGAGAGGGAGAGTTTGTGGAACGGGGTGCTTCGTGCGAAGTATGGTGACGTAGGAGGGAGGGTGCGATTTCGTGAAGGAGTCGGATCGATTTGGTGGAGAAATATCGACCAAATTCGATATGGGGTGGGTTTGGCGGATGCTCGGTGGTTGGTTGATAATATTATTAGGAAGGTGGGGGTGGGCATTCTACCTTGTTTTGGGAGGATCCGTGGCTTATTGATGCTCCGTTAGTTGTGTCTTATTCTAGGCTTTTTCAGTTGTCGGAAAATAAATTGGCCACGGTGAGGGAGATGTTTGATTTAGGGTGGGGGGCTGATGGGGAAGTGTGGAATCGGAGGCGGAGGTTGTTTGCGTGGGAGGAGGGTTTGGTGGAACAGTGCGTGGAGCGGCTGGCTAATTTTGTTTTGCAGGTAGATATGTCTGATAGGTGGGTGTGGAAACTCCATTCAACTCATACTTATACAGTGCAATCGGCATATTCTTACTTAACGGCGGTGGACACTACTATCAATGAAGATGTTAATCAATTTTTATGGCTTAAAGCGGTTCCGTTAAAGGTGAACATATTTGTTTGGCATCTCTTTCTGAATAGACTTGCTACAAAGGACACCTTGCGCAAAAGGAATGTCCTTGATGCTACCCTTTTGTCTTGTGCGGCCCTGTGTGGTAAGGAGGAGTAAAGAGATCATTTGTTCTTTAAATGCGACCACTATGGTCGGTTATGGCTTCTGATTTCTCATTGGCTGGGTTTTGTTACGGTATTACATGGTGATTTACATAGTCATGCTAATCAGTTTTGTGCTCTTGGAGGTTTCTCAAAGAACTCTATGACAACTTTTACTATTATCTGGATTTTGGTATTATTTGTTATTTGGAAAGATCGCAACAAGAGAATCTTCCACAATCACATTGATCATCTTGAAGCTCTTCTTGAAAGGGTTAAACTTCAAACGTATTGGTGGTTGAAAGCGAACTTCATCTTGTTTGATTTTGGCTACCCTTTTTTGAGACAAAACCCTTTTTGTTGTTTACAGGCTGTTATGTAATGTCTGTTTTGCTTTTATGGCTGTTTATAGCCTGACTGTTTTGTAATTAACTTTGTTCAGATCCTTCTGGCACGCCTTGTGCTTGAGGGACTGATTGTTCCTTTAATATAATTCATTTAGCTTCTTCAAACAAAAAAAAACTATATGTAGTTTGTGTGTGTGTATAGTGTGACTGTAATTAAGATTTTTTTTATTTAAAAGAAACCCAGCCCAACTGTCAATTAGGAGTCTAATTTTAATTAGCATAAAATAGGATAGTATTTGTTAAAGATTGAGATATATAAATTGAAGCTAAAATAACCTTGTTTGTTTATGGTACTCAGAGGTGGTGGTCAAATCCTATGGCTTGTCTAGGTATTAGCTAAATCACTACTTGTTTCTCTGGCACGTTGGTATACTTTGTACTCTTCGTAGCAGTTGGTGGGCATACCTTGTGCTTGGAACTGCTACGGTTTTGTTAATATAATTCCATTTTGATTTTTTCAAAAAAATAAATTGAAATAAAATAAAATAAAATAAAATAAAATATGAGAGATAAAAACTGCAGAAGATAGAGCAATATCAATCTTAATTAATTTTTTGTCAAAAAAAAAAAAATCAATCTTAATTGATTTATTTAGGAATCTATTTCTATAAAATAAAAAATCGAACTCATAAATTGCTAATGGTTAACAACATTAATTAAGTTTTTTTACTAAATTTATAATGTTTTTTTAAGTATTTTTGCTCAATTTATGTTTATTATAATTAGAGACGAAACTAATGTGGGGGTTGGATAACTTTCTTTAATGGCAAAAATATATATATAAAAAAAAAAAAAAAAAAAAAACTTTCGATAGAGTACAAGTAGATAAAAATAATGAATAAAATCCAAACAAAACCAAATGAACCCTCCCATGTCACCACAAGAGACAAATCATAACATCAGACAAATCATCATAACACAATCACCCAACCCCAACCAAGTAGGAGGGAAACTAAGACGAGGACCTCACATTCAACCAACCCCTTAACAGATCCACCACTAGATAATATGAAAACAACATATAAACTCAAATTAGTAAGATAGTTAATTAACCACTGCAATAGAAAATGAGTTTTGACTGAGTATTAGTGTAGTACTTGAAGAAAGTTATGGACTCAAATATATCTTATTTAAACAATGTTTATTGCTTAAACACCGTATACTCGAAAGCAATTCGCACTTTATTATGAACATGTACTAATTCAAGGTTAATGCTTGCAAGTGCATCCGATTTAATAGGCTAATGTTCCTTGACAAAGAGAAGGTGGTATGGTAAACGAGGTTTGGCTATAACCTCAAGTGGAGTGGTTTTAATGTTTGTAAGTCCAAATGTTGCACTCATATCAACTTGAGCATTTGATGGGGTTGTGACTTCAAATGCTTGCAAGAAAGAAGCTAATGCTAAATTTGTCATTTGAAGACCAAATGTTATGCCAGGACAAGACCTTCTTCCACCTCCAAATGGAAGGAGCTCATAATGTTGTCCTTTAACATCCACATCCTTGTGAGTATTTAAGAACCTTTCCGGTTGAAACTCTAATGGCTCCGACCACACGCGTGGATCTCTATGCATCTTCCATAGGTTTAAAATTAATCGAGTACCTGCTCGGATATTGTATCCACCTACGGTACAATTTTCAGTGAATTGACGCGCACCTGAGAGCGGTCCAGCAGGATATAATCGTAGTGTCTCTTTCACCACGGCTTGAAGGTAAACTAAGTTGTTTATGTCCAATTCATTCACTAGCCTTTCTTTTCCAACTTTTTCATCCAATTCATCTTGAACTTTCTTCAAAGTGTGACGATTATTCAGCAGTAATGATAGTGCCCATGTTATTGTTACTGTTGTGGTGTCCGTTGCCCCGGCAATTAAAGTCTGCAAAAGAAATGCTTGCAACATTACCATCAAATAGTTTCAAGATTTTAATATAATACACACGTCTATTCTTTCAGATCTTAACCGTAATCAAATTGGGCTATAATAAAACTAGCTACGTTAGTAATGAAAATAATGAAGCTAGTAATAAGCCTAAATTGAATGTCGTCCACCAGCTATGTACACCGAATCCTTAAAAAGACAAATATGCATGAATAATTTTACATTATAAGGTGTGTTTGATCCGTTAAATAGTAAATACTAATTGACAGAAGAACAAAACATTATGCAGTGCGGCCTAAGATATATTTTTATGGTATTGAATGATTGTTGGTCTTATACGATTTTTGATGGACAAATGACTATTTTGATATTTTAAACAACATATTTACGAGGGACAAAAAGTCGTGATGTGGTTTATTAAAGGATAAAAAATTTAGTTTTATCCCGCCCCTTGTCTCAAGTTTATCGTGTCCTTAAAACAATTTTATAAATCAAACTATAAAATTAATTGTTCTGTTTTGTCCTTCAATTTTTAGCAGATGAAACGCACACAAAATTATATATCAACCAAATTATTGAAAATTTATACACCTTGCTACTTTTTAAGACAATTTAAAGAGTTATAGTTGGTATAGATGTTGCAGCGTGAATACAAAGCCGCAATTCTTTACTTCTCTAAGTTTTGCCGACGGACGCTCTTTGAATTTTTTTTCATTAACTTTATCTTTTTTTATTTTTTTTGAGGAAATTAACTTTATATATTTAAAGTGAAGAGTCATTGTAGTCTTTTTTTTTACGAGTCAATTTATGTAGTCTTTAAAAACAATGTAAGACTCAGTTGAACATATAATTTTTTTTTTTTTAAAAAAATTAAGAAAAATAAATAAGATCAAGATACATTGGTCCTTACCTCATTTTTTGTGTTGCTTGTGTGTTGACTCAAATTAGAGTGATACAAAGAGTATTAATTCAATATGGCTTACGATTCTTATGATGCATATATTAGTGTTTCTACTCACATTTCCTTTTAGATGAGATATTTTTACCATCTTTCATATGAGATAACACATTTTCTTTTGAAGAACATACAAGATAACTCGTTATTAACTTGTGTTTTTAAGAGCAAATTTCATTTTATAGGTAAAAAAAGAAACAGGTTCTACTAAGTTAGTATTATTGTAAGAATTCTGCTCTTCCTCTAGCACAAAACACTCACGCCCTACAGTGTTGCCGAAAATACCCCTGCGTTAGTTAACTAACGTAAATGTAAAACTATACGTTAGTTAACTAACGTTGCACTACTTAAGTAACGCATGTGTAAAACACTGCGCGAGTTAACTCACGCTGAAATTAACATCTGCGTGAGTTAACTCACGCTGGTACACAACCCATTCATTTTTTCTCACTATGCATAGTAATGGAGAATCCAAAGATAAAGCATCCACCTCATTATCAAAGAAACGGTTAATGATGTGTAGAGACATTAGCATAACGTTTAACATGATTTAAAGTGAAGGAAAGAAAATAAAATTAATCTTTTGACAATCAATAATCATGGAAATAAGATAGGATAAGTCTTTGAATTTTGCAATGCATTTCTTCTGTTCACGTATGTAAACACAAGTTAATTACAACAGGTGAGCTGCTCAGTAAAATGTCTAAGGTGGAGTCTCAAGAGCACTCTTAAGAAGTAAATGAATAATACAATGTTTTTTCCTCACTAGAATCTCCCCCATCAACCATCTAATTGTCCCCTTTTATAGTCATCAAAAGGTTGGTCTAATGGGCTTTTTCCTGATCATTCAAAGCCCATTAACTTGTGATCCAGAGTCTCATTGATTGTCTGCTTTCTGTACGGCCGCGCGTGGACTAGAGTGCAACTCATCCGTACCAGGCGCGTGGAGTCGAGACACATTGATCGTCCGTACAAGACACATGGTATTAAGTGAAGACGTGCTGAGCTGGCTGACTTGACTTGAACAATCAAACTAGTGTTGATTGAAGACGTGCCGAGCTGGCTGGTGTGACTTGAACAATCAAACCAGTGTTGACTGAAGACGTGTTGAGGTGGCTGGCTTGACTTGAACAATCAAACTAGTGTTGACTGAAGACGTGCCGAGCTGGCTGGCGTGACTTGAACAATCAAACCAGTGTTAATTGAAGACATGCCGAGCTGGCTGGCGTGACTTGAACAATCAAACCAGTGTTGACTGAAGACGTGCCGAGCTGAGCTGGATGGCTTGACTTGAACAGTCAAATGGAATGGTCTATCCATGTCAGTCCACAGTCCACCAAGCGTCAAACCTGTTAAGGCGTAAATGTAACGCCCTAGTTGTTATTTAATTATTTTTGGTTGATTTTAAGTCTTTTATATGATTTTAAATGATTTATGTGATTATGTGGTGTGTTGTTATTTTATTATATAGTTATTTTTATTACTTAATAGAAATAAGTGAGAATTAATATTTATTTGAAATTTTGGGGGTTTATGAGAATTAATAGAATTTAGTAGGAATTAAGTGAAATGAAAGGAGGAGTTAAGAAAATAATAGTGAGAATTAGAAAAGGGAAGTCAGAAACATTTTCACGTAAAAGAAAAACAAAGTTTTGGGAGAAAGGGAGAGAAACCAAGAACAAGGGAGAAGAGCCAAGAGGAGAATCTGATTTCTGTAGAGCTTTTGAATCATCTAAATTCAGGTAAGGGTGAGCCTATCTCTCAATAATAATAGTTGTATAATTCTGACTTTTGATTTAACATGATGTTAGTGGGAATTGAGGGATTGGAGGTTAGGTTTTAGAGAATTTGAAAATTGATGAAAATAAGTTGAATTGTTGTTTGATGTTGTTGTTTTGTGTTCTTTGTTGTGCATTGCTGTATGTTGAACCTGTAAACATCTGTTAGAACATGTTTTGGGTAATCAGGGGTTAAAAATTGAGTTTTGGATGAGATAGGGTTAGAAAATCCGAGAGCATTTTTCACTACCCAGATGAATGGTCGCTTAAGCGAACGACCCGTCGCTTAAGCGAGCATTCAAGCTAGTTGCCCAGGTTTTTCTAGCGTCAGGTCGCTTGAGCGAGCCACAAGCGAGCTCGTAAGCGAACAACTCCTAACCTTCGTCATTTAGGTCGCTTGAAGCGAGCCACGAGCGAACCATGAGCGAGCTGAATCCAACCTTTCTGTGAGGCGCTCGCTTAAGCGAGCAGGTCGTCGCTTAAGCGAGCAAGGCTTTTGTCAGCCACATTTTGATCTTTGTTTCGTGCATTAGGGGACCCGTCTGAGCATTCTAAAATGTTCATTTTAACTTATATAACCTCTGTATATGCACTAAACACTATAAAAACTTCTTGATAGATGAATTGGATTGATTTATGTGAATATGTGTTATGTTGATGAATTTTGCCATGTGAATTGTTGTGTCATATTTGACTAAGTTGGGGAGCATGTCATAGTTGGTTATGCATGATAGTAATTGTCGTTGCTGTTGTTGAGTTGTATGCAGATATACACAGTTTGAGTCCATTTCATACTCATATATTGTTGAGGGCTCATGCCCTGGAATGTTCATCATTCAACTGTTGAGGGCTTATGCCCTGGAGCGCCTTGTCGTTCAATTGTTGAGGGCTCATGCCCTGTGAATGCTTTAACCATTCAAAATGTTGAGGGCTCATGCCCTGGAATGCCTTGTCATTCAAACGCGTTAATGGTACCACATGCATGTGCATTGTTGCATTGTCGTTGTTCGTCGTTGTGTCGTTGCATAGTCGTTGTCGTTGGTCGAGCTGCTGTTGTGTTGTTGTTGTTGGTTGAATTTGAACATGTTGGTAATATTGTTAACCATGAAATATATTAATATATTAAAGTATTTGTTGATGTTTAGGGTGTTAGATTCGATTGATGAATTATAATTCTATTATTATTATTTGTGAATCTCACCCCTTCTGCTTGAAAATTTGCCCTTCGTATGGGTAACTTGCAGGTGATCCAGAATAGTAGAAGTGGTGGCTCATGTGTCTTATGGCTCTGATACGTAACGGGATGGGAATTAGTTGTTGTATTTTCATTCCTTATGTATCAATTTTTGAAGCATGTCGTTGAAGTTTGTTTTGAATTAAATGTTAAATAATTATTTATGATGGGGCCTTTGTGCCAGATTATATGATGTGGTTGTAACGTTTTAAACAAATTTTTCCGCTGCAATAATTTATGTTGTTGACGTTGTTGAATAAATAGTATTTTAAATCTATTTATGAAATTTTTGAAAAGCAGTGTAATGCTCCATCTGTTGATTTACTCTGATTTTATATTAATATTACGTTGTTGGGAAAACGGGGTGTTACAGTAGACGTTTGTTCTCTGTTTGATCGAACCATACCAGGCTACAGTCCACCAAGCGTCAAGCCTGTTAAGGCGTAGACGTTTGTTCTCTGTTTGATCGAACCATACCAGTCCACAGTCCAGAGAGTAACTAATTCGTAACCGGGTTATAACACCAACTTGATTCAAACTTATTTTTCATTTATCATTTATCATGTCTTGTCCCATCATTGTACCCATATCATTAATGTTTCTTCTACTTCATAATTACCGCGGTCCCACCGTATCCAATATTTTTATCTTTTCTTCTATTAATACTCAATTCTTACTTCCCTTTAATTTTCACCGTTTCATTTTTACTCTCTCATTTTTGTATTTGCTGATTTTGTTCCTGTTGGAAAGCTTCACTACTCTTCCCTCTCCACTCAACTTGATTCCTTCAGCTCCTATCATCAGGTAAAATCACTAATCCCTATTTTCACATGTAGCCTACATGAGCAGCCCATGCACTTGTAATTTTTCATAAAGCCATATAATGTTGTTAGTAGAGTTGTGCCACTCGTATCCTCCCAAAACAACACACACACATTCGGCCTTCTTAACTCACTGAGTCAACTCACTCATTCCATACCCAAAACAACACACGCTCGGACTGCTTGACTCACCGAGTCAACTCACGCCTCCACAATAATACCACCAACACATCCTTATTTTTGGTTTCTCATTCACCCTAACCCCTCTTCATCTCCATATAGGAATGGTTTCTTGATTTTTCATTTTTTAGTTGAATCTTGCTTCATCATAAATCAAGCCAAGATGTGAGTATGAGTAGTATAGCTGTGAGTAGACAAGTTAACATACTAACAAGGACGAGTATAGGGAGGGTAGATGAGTAGAGTAAGAGGTCTAGTAAAGAGAGAACGTGTGCCTGTATTTCCCTATTACTTACCTTTAGTGTTGAAGTATCTTTAAAAATATAGCCATAGCCATGTGTATAGCTACTAGCACTTCCCCTTTACATTTACGTGTAGCTAGTAACACTGAACTCCTGTCACATGTATTCTTAATTCACATTGCTTATGAACATGTGAGATTTAGCCATCCACGTATATTTTCCTGCCACTAACTTTTGAAAAGTCCATGGCTCTTGGACCTATCCCATGTAGCTTTTTAATGAAGTAGTAAGCTTATAACTTTTTCATATGAAATGAATGTTGTAAGAATCTTTATATATCACGTACTAGGCACTATATTATGCTTCTTGCCTAGAGTAGAGAATAGAAGGAACAATAGAGAAAAGATAGAAAGACGGGTAGGGTAGGGAGGATAAAGGACGAGAAGAGTAGAGAAAGAATGGATGGTTGTACACCTGCTAAGTATGACCCCCTTTACATATAAAATATATGACTATAAATCACATGTGGGTCCTTAGGAAGTAATTTTTAGTATTGAAAATTAGTGAGTGAGAGATAATAGAGGACGAGTAGAGTGTGTGGAGCAGGGAAATGCTTGGACGAGTGTGAGTAGGAGGGGCAGAGTGCCTTGTGTTTTGTTGGCTGTAACTTTTTTTTTTTACTTTTCCATTGAAAACTAATATGTACTTGTGCACAAGAGATATTATACATGGCAATTTGTAGTTGTAATACTCTAAGAGTGGATCCCCCACCCCCTTATACTTATCTTTTATTGTTGGGATGGAGAAAGAATAAGTGAAGAGAGGGTGAGACGGGTAGGAGGGGAGAGGGAGTTTCACTTTGTTTGTTGTGACTATGTGGGACGGGTAGAAAGCAGCCAACACCTACCATGTAACAAAGTATTACCAAGTAATGTTTTGTACTATTATTGTTATTATTAATACTAATAATAATTAATAATAATAGTGAAAGTGTATGGGTGGGGAACATGTGGAGACGGGTAGAGTGAGATAGCTCTCACCAAAGGATGTTTGTGTTTACTCAGCATAATAATGATAGGAATAGTGAAAGTGAATGGGTAGAGAACTTGTATAGTACAACTAAGTCATGCTTTAAGATATATATCTCAAGGTATAATTCCCATGTGCTTTTCCAACTGCCATCTTTTGTAATAAATTTTTGTCCCTTGTGTGTAGAAAAGTCAAATAGGTGGGACACAGTAGAGGGAAAAGGGACGGGTAGAGTAAGAGAGGGAGGGACGAGTGTGTGCAAATATATATATATATATATATATATATATATATTGTATGTACTTATTATTATACATAACAACTTTCTTAGTATGCCTCACTCACCTTACTCACCTCCTCTTCCACTAGTTCTTCATTTAATGATATAAGCATATCTATCTAGCAACGTACCATGTACTCGTCGTAACAATAATATTTATGTATTTGTTTGTATCAGGGATTAGTGCATTCAATCTTTCATGAGTGATCAATCCGCATCTAGTTCCTCTGAGCCTCCTCCGATTTCTGACACGTCCTCTGAAGTTGTAACAACCCGTTTTTCGCGTTTGTTTTATTTTAATTATTTTAATTGCGTGCATTTTCATATGTTCGTGCATTTGAGGGGTAAGTAGTAATTTAGGGAGATTAGCGTTTTTATCGTTTTTAAGATAGAACCGTTTTATTAGTAGAGTTGTTGGTGTGCGATAATTAATTAGAGTCGAGGTTGCTAATTAATTACCGTTAGTGTGTTATTTTGTGGATAGTGTATTTAGTGAGAGCCCATTTATTTTGGAGTGATTTAAGGCCCATTAAGGGAGAGGGAGTATATAAGCTTAGTCTTTAGTGATTACGGTTAGAATATAAGCTTAGTCTTTATGTTCATGCCGTTGTTTGTACCAGAATGGAAGTGGGATAGTATCTCTATGGATTTTGTTGGAGCTTTGCCGAAGAATGTGAAGGGTTTTGATTCGATTTGGGTTGTTGTTGATCGGTTGACGAAGTCAGCGCATTTTATTCCTATCAAGACCGGTATGTCTGTTGCGAAGTTGGTTGATATCTACATTGAGCAGGTTGTCAGGTTGCACGGTATTCCTTCTAGTATTGTGTCGGATCGGGATCTGAGGTTTACTTCTAAGTTTTGGGAGAGTTTGCAAGCTGCTTTGGGAACTAAGTTGAGGTTGAGTTCTGCTTATCATCCTCAAACTGATGGTCAAACGGAGAGGACTATTCAAAGTTTGGAAGACTTGTTGAGGGCTTGTGTTTTGGAGCAAGGTGTCAATTGGGTCGAATGTTTACCGTTGATTGAGTTTACTTATAACAATAGTTTTCATTCTAGTATCGGGATGGCACCGTTTGAAGCTTTGTATGGGAGAATGTGTAGGACACTGTTGTGTTGGTACGAGTCAGGTGAAAGTGCTTTGTTAGGACCGAAATGGTGCAAGAGACTACGAAAAAGGTTAGAATGATTTAGGAGAAGATGAAAGCGTCTTAGAGTTGGTAGAAGAGTTATCATGATAAGAGGAGAAAGGATATTGAATTTCAGGTTGGTGATCATGTGTTTTTTAGGGTGAATCCGGTAACTGGTGTTGGTAGAGCTTTGAAGTGTAGGAAGTTGACTCCTCGTTTTGTTGGACCATTTGAGATTGTAGAGAAAGTTGGGGTTGTAGCGTATCGGATTGCGTTACCACCGTCTTTGTGGAATCTTCACGATGTGTTTCATGTGTCTCAGTTGCGGAAGTATGTGTATGATGAGTCTCATGTGATTCAGGTGGATGAGTTGGAGGTAAGAGACAATTTGACCGTTAAGACGTGGCTGGTATTGAGGATCGAGAGGTGAAGAGGTTGCGTGGCAAAGAGATTGTTTTGGTCAAGGTGATATGGTTTGGACCAACTGGCGAGAGTGCTACTTGGGAATCGGAGAGTAGGATGAAGGATTCCTACCCGGAGTTGTTTCCTTCAGGTAATTTTCGAGGACAAAAATTCTTTTAGGGGGGAGAGTTGTAACAGCCTGTTTTTCGCGTTTGTTTTATTTTAATTATTTTATTGCGCGGATTATTTTAATTGCGTGCATTTTCATATGTTTGTGCATTTGAGGGGTAAGTAGTAATTTAGGGAGATTAGCGTTGTTATCGTTTTTAAGATAGAACCGTTTTATTAGTAGAGTTGTTGGTGTGCGATAATTAATTAGAGCCGAGGTTGCTAATTAATTACTGTTAGTGTGTTATTTTGTGGATAGTGTATTTAGTGAGAGCCCATTTATTTTGGAGTGGTTTAAGGCCCATTAAGGGAAAGGGAGTATATAAGCTTAGTCTTTAGTGATTAGGGTTAGAATTTTGCTCATTTTTCACACAACACAAGAGGAGAGAACTTGGGGTTAGAGAGAAGAGCAAGAGAAAGGGTTGGAGGCTAGAACAAAAAGGGGATTCCATCTCTAGGAGCTAAATTGAAGCCTTGGTTAGAGATTCTTGGTGGTTAAGGTAAGGGGGATAGTTTTTACTCATAATCCCTTATTCTTTTTACTTTCTCTTAAGTGCTTATTGATATAATTGATTTTGTGAATAAGTGCTTATTTGGATTTTGATGTCGAATTTCGTTCTGGATGATGATAATATGTTTATATACATGAATGAATTGACAATTAAGCTGTTGATGTTGAATTAGTATGCCAAATTTCATGTATGTGAATATATTGTGTTCTAGAGTGAAATTGATGAATTATGAGTTGTTGTTGTTGAATTGTGTGAGAATTCATGCTCATTAGTTGTTGTTATTGATCTGGAACATGTTGTTGTGAAATTGATGTTGTGTGTATCAAAATTGATGAATTGATGAAGAGATTTTGTGTTGTGGTTGAAAGTTGAGAGAGTGTTGATAATTTGATGATTTATGTGCAGTTGATGTTATAAACTTAAGTTTGATGGATGTTTGAGTGCTTTGTAACATGTATGACCTGTAAACACTTTTGGTATTGAGTTTTGGGACTTGGGGTGATCAAAATGGGGATTTTTGGGTAGAAATGGGTTAAACCCGAAGGTTTGAATTTCTGGACTGAAGCTAACTCGCTTAAGTGAGTGAACAGCAAGCTTGTTCAGAAGCTCCCGTTCAGAAGCTCTCGTTCAGAAGCTCGTGTTCAGAAGCACGTATGTTAAAAAGCGAGCTTGTTCAAAAGCGAGCCGTGCGTGCTGACAGAACTTCAGTTCTCGCGTTTTTCGTGCTTTTTCACCCATTTCTGTTTTGAATTGGTCTTTGACATAAACATGAAAGTTCTAGATAATTTTGTTAGCTTTCTAATGGATTTGTATTGACTTGGAAATGTTTTGTGGATATTTAGTTATGATGAAAATAGTCCAAGTGGGTCTTGAGGAAACTTTAAGAAAACATAGCATAACTCATTCCAAGTTGGTCCAAAATCTTTGGTTGGTTCCCAAACTTCAGAACTTAAGTATTAGAGGTTAAATTGAGGTGTTTTATGAGTATTTAACTAATGTCTTGTTTAATCAAATTGATTTTCTTTTGAAAAATGTTTTGGTTTTGCAAAATGATAAAGTGAGACGAACTTTGTGATTTATGAGTTTTCATAGTAATTGGCCGGTGAAACGTTAATGTATGTACACCTATACTCATATGTGATTAGTGTGCATGCATAGTCGAGGCAAGTGGATTGTTTTACTTTGATTTGGTTATTTGGTCTCAATATTTTAAATGTGAGATATTTATTATACGAACTTGGTGGAAAATATTCATATGATCTGTTTACCTTGGAATTCTTCATGAATGGTTTCGTACGATTATGTATGGTGATGTATGTGCAATTGTTGGTGTGTGCATACTTGATTGAATGATATTGGTGATGATTGCATAATTGTGTATGCATAGTTTGGAGAATTGTTGCATGAACAATGATTGCAGAATTGTGTATGCATGGTTTGGAGAATTGTTGTAGGAACATATGCATTGAGTTGAGTCATATGTTCATGCATTCATTGTTGAGGAGACGGACGTATGTCCAATGTGTAAGGCAGGAGTGAACCTTTCACACGATGTGTTTGTTGCATCGGAGATGACGACCTTGGAGGAGATTTGGTACCACATGCATCTAGATGAGTCTAGAGACATTGCATGAGTTTGTTGGTGAATTGAAATGCATTTAAATTGTACATGGTGATTGTGATTGGTGACGGAAATTTGACTTGGCCGAGTTGTGATATGTGTATGATACACTTGGATTATGTGAACTTGGAATGATGTTTATGAATGATAATATTGTGAGTATATGTATGGTTATGATGTTTATCATTCTTGAATATATATCTATCATTTCAATGTTCATGTTTATTCTTTTATGGATTATGATGATGTAATGCTAACCCCCAGTGGTTTATCACCTACCTTTCTGTATGGACGGGTAGATGGAGTGCATGATGGTTAGCTTGTTGCTTGATGTTGTTGAGGAGCAGGATTCCTCTTTTTCTTGCAAGTGTCTAGATTAGGGGTCTGATCTAGGACTAGTTCTTGCTTTATTTGGATCCTGTTTATTTATGTTATGAGATTTGGAGTTGGATATTTGTTGTGTATGCTCGTTTATGAGGTTGAGACCATGTATATATTATCTTGAGATTTGGAGATGTTATTTGTATGATGATATATGTTCCGCTGCTATGTCTATGAAACTTGATAATTATACATGTATGTTGGAATTTGTTTTGAAGTTGCATCTATTTCTAGAATATGTCAGATGTATTTTCGC
This sequence comes from Medicago lupulina, assembly GCA_958299785.1. Classification (NCBI taxonomy): domain Eukaryota; kingdom Viridiplantae; phylum Streptophyta; class Magnoliopsida; order Fabales; family Fabaceae; genus Medicago; species Medicago lupulina. Next base: position 53,235,893 of record OY283139.1, on the reverse strand, counting down.
GTTTTATCGCTTATTAGAAGTATGGTGTTACATAAGCCATGTCGGAAGAAAGTGAGCCTGATTCGGCGGCCGAGGAAGCTCGTCAATCCTCCATTTATGTCAACCACAACAACACCTTTAAACTTTATCTGTATCTAACAAATCCCTCCCGAAAAGGTTTCTTTGACATCCTCTCTTGCGAGAAAGGAGAGTTTGTTTATCATTCTCCACATAACCAAATGACAGAATATTATACCTATGTATATGATTGCTTCTTTAAAAAATTGGGAGTTCGGCTTCCCTTCACTGATTTTCAATCTGAGATCCTCTGAATCCTTAATGTAGCTCTTACCCAACTTCATCCAGGGGCGTGGTCTTTCATCCGCTCTTTTGAAGTCATTTGTCGTGGAATCGGTTTTCCATCGTCTGCCTACGTATTTTTTAGCTTTTTCTTAGCTAAAAAAAGTAACAACTCTTGGGTGTACATGAGTAACTTTTCTGGTCGCCCCCTTGTCCGACCCTATCATATCTCCTAGAAAGGAATACATAGTTTTAAAGAGAAATTCTTCCGTGTCCGTCCTGGGCCTAACTATCCTCGATTTTTTCATGACAAGTCTGGAGATCCTCTATTTCCCTTTTACTGGACGAAGCATCCTTGTTATAAAATTAGACGTCGCACCCTACCGAAATATGATGTAGACGAACAGTTGATCTCGCTATTGCGTCAGGCTACACTTGTCCAAGCATCAGAAGTTCTTGAAAATGAGTGTGACCGCGAGAAACTAACCTCCTTGTTTTGTAATTATTCTTCCCCTGCCATGTTAATTATCTTTTTCTCTTTTGATATATGTATAAGACTTGCTTTGTGTTTCCTCATCGATTGTTACCATGATTATACTAACCCTTTTACACTTTTTTTTGCAGGATCAGCCGGGATGGCACCACTTACCCAGGAAGAACGCCGTGCGGCTAGGGCACAAAAAGTGGTGGTGCAGGGAGTCGCTCATTCCCCCTCTATACAAGACAAGCATATTGGATCTTCCGTTGCTCGCCCAGAAGGCCCATCTTCAAAGCGTCCCTCCAAAAGACGTCATCCAAACACTTTTATGGTTGTGGCTTCTGAAGTTGTCGAGAGACATGATGAGCCAGAGGCTTTGGAGCCAGCTCCTTACGTGCCTCCAGATGGGACTTGGTATTCCGAGCTAGCGGTTTGCCAGTCTGGAGTCGGGGACCCCTCATTGTGGGATGTTGATTTTCCCTTTAAAAGTGCTTTGAATCAGGTCTCCACCCAAGGAGACAAAGCGAAGATGAAGCGCCTTGGAATCAATGAGTCTCCACTAGCCATGAGATCTTACTCTTTTTGGGCGAGTTCTCTAGCTAACTCCACCGAGAGACTTTGTCGTGATCAACGTCAACATTACCTTGAAATTTTGCAATCACTAGAAGACAAGGTCTCCACACTTGAACAACGGTGCGCGGAATTGGAAAATTTGTATAAATGTGCTACCAACAAGTTGGAGAGGGCCGAGTCAGATTTGAACACCTCTAGTGTGAAGTATCAGGCTCTAGAGAAAGCTAAATCCGACTTCCAGTCTCTTCTGGACTCCGCCCAAGAAGACCGAGATCAGCTGCACGCGAGGATCTCTGAGTTGACGAGGCAGGGGGTAGCTGATTATGACAATGGCTTTCAGGAAGCTCTTGATCGAGTCCATGAGATGTTTTCGGGCGAGATCCATCTAGACTAGTGGAGACGTCGTGGGATCTCTAGAGGGCTTCCGATTTATTGTGTCGTATTTGGACTATGTTATTTTCTTTTCCTGTAAGGTCGTTTCGGCCATTGTATTAGGTCACTTTTGGGCCAGATTATGTTGTTGTACTATTTCACCTCCGTACTACTATGATATTTCTTGTTGTTGTTTTGTACTCTGTCTGTTCTCTTTTACTATGCATTTTTATTACCACGTAAATTTGCCTAAGGGTCGGGTCTATACCGATACTCGCTTAGGTCTTGGAAACGTAGCTCTGCTCGACTACCCTTATTAATACGTCAAGGGTAAATTAGTAATTTTGGTTGAGGATTATTTGTAGCGTTTTTAAGTGAGGACCATTTGTTTATTAAGTTGTTAGTATGTTGTGGTAATTAAATTAGAACCGGTGGTTACTCGTCATTTTACCGTTAGTGAGATAGAAACTAGAGAATTGGATTAATTAGAGTTTGAGCCCATGTAACATTTAGAGAGTTAGGCCCATTATAGTGTGACTATATAACCTAACTTTTATGAGGAAACTAGGGTTAGAACAATTCATTTCATAACACAAGATAGAGGTAGAGAGAGAAAGGCTAGAGAAAGGGGAAGAGAGGCTGAAAGAGCTAGAAGGTGAAGAATCTAGGAGCTAAAGTGAGGCCAAGGCTTGGATTCTTGGAGTTAGAGGTAAGGGGGGATAATATTCAAGCATAATCTTTTTCTACCCATTTCTCATAAGTGCTTATTTGATAAGTGATTATTTGGTTAAGTGATTATTTGAGTTTTAATTGTAGAAATTCGTACTTAGGTTTTGATGGTATGTTCATGTATTTGAATTGAATGATAATTGTGTTGTTGATGATGAATTTGCATGCCAAAAGTTATATACGTGGGTATATTATGTTTTTGTGTAAAATTGATGATGAATGAAGTTGTGGTTGTTGAATTATGAGTGAATTCATGATTATTTGTTGTTGATGTTGTTTTGGAACATGTTGTTGATGAATTGATACAATGGGTATCCCTATTTGTGAATTGGTGATGAGAATTGTTGTTGTTGTTGAAAAATTGTGAAAGTTTGGTGAATTGTGGAAATTTGATGAAATGATGTTTTAATCTAAAGTTTTATGCATCATTGAGTGTATTTTCATGTATATGATCTGTAAACATCTTTGGGACAAGTTTTGGGCATTTGAAAGATCAAAATTTGGGATTTTGGGTGAAAAGGGTTTGAAACCCGAAAGTTTTTGACAGAACTGATGAGCGTTCGCTTGAGTGAGCGCCAAGCGAGCTCCAAGCGAACAAGCCCAGTAGGTTCTGGACACAGTTAGCTTGAGTGAGCCGTAAGCGAACTCTAAGCGAACGTGACTAGTAGGTTCTGGACAGTTTGCTTGAGCGAGCTGTAAGCGAGCTTCAAGCGAGCGAGCCTAGAAGGTACTAGAACCTGGTCGCTCAAGCGAACCAGACTTCGCTTATGCGAGCAGCACCCTGTTCAACAATTATTCGTTTTTCGTTTCGTACACTTGGGGACCAATCCGGGCTTTCTAAAATGTTTCTTTTGACTTAGTTAATCACTGTTTATACAACTAATCCTACTGGAACATCATTTGAATCAAATTGGACTTGGTTTTTATGAATCGGTTTTAATGTTTGGAAAATGTCCAAGAACGCCGATTTTTCCGAAACTTGTTTTCTCAAGTGAATGATGTAGGGTTAAGTATGTATGTTGTTTATGTGGTTACTAAAAATGGTATTGATTTATTTCATTGAGAGTTAAATTGTTTTGCTTTGAAAACGGGTTTTATTTGGAAAAGTGGCAATATGAGACGAACTTTGTGAATTATGAGATTTCTTGGTAGTTGGCCGATGAAATGCACATGTATGTACACCTACACTCATAAGTGATTAGTGTGCATGCATAGTTGAGGTAATTGAACTGTTTTGCTTTGTTTTGGTTCATTGATCCCAATTGTTTAAAGTTGTGAATTATATTATACGAACTTGGATGAAAATATTCATTGAACCCGTTTACTTTGAAATTCTTTCATGAATGGTCTGATATGAATATATAAGGTTGTATGAATGATGGTTTGGTGATTGAATATGATGATCGTCATAATATGGTGTATTTTCTCCGTTAACCGAAATGTGAGAAGTATGTGAAGTTGTTGAGTTAATATGGAAAGGTTGTTGGTGCTTATATATGTTTTGTGCATACATGTTGTTGGTGAATTTTCTTACATGCTATTGGTGTTTAATTGTTGGTGTAAGCATGTATTGAAATATGTCGGTGTTGATTGTTGAGGTTATGTGAATATATGCATTGTTGTCGATTGTGTCATATGTTCATGCATCATAACATGTTGGTGACGAATACTTTTGTATTCAATTATTCGGGGTGATTATTCGGGGTGATTATGATGTTCAGCTGGCATCAGGGGCAACGGCCTCAGAGGTGATTTGGTACCACATGCATATAGGTCATGTCTAGGCGCATTGCATAAGAATAACATGATTGATAATTGTTTATGTGTTCGATGTCAATTACGTGTTGGTACATTTGTGTGCTTGGTGATTTATTGCAATTGGTGAATCTTATACTTGTGCAAATATTGTTGATGATAATGCTCATTTATGAATGATGAATTATTAATGCATGTTTAATCCTATTTATCTTTTCGATTATGATTGATGTGAAGCTAACCCCTAGTGGTCTGTGGTGGACCGCCTACCTATTTGTATGAATGGGTAGACGGCGTGCAGGATTAGTCGATTTGCATTGCTTGGTGAGTTGCTTGAGGATAGCGGGAGCTTCCTCCGTTTATTTCGCGTTCGTGTCTTAGATAGGCTCTAATCTAGGACGGCGTTTCCTTTTTTTTTGTTGCTTGGATTATCTTTATGGTTGAGATTTGCCCTCATGTTGGGATTTGATTATTATAATATTTGGATGTATTCATGAGATAATGACATGGCTATTTGAGGTGTATGCTAAATTTCCGCTGTGATGTTTTATTATTGAGATATTTTATGCATGTCTATTGTGGATGATTCGAAGACGTGATGTCTATTTCTTAATCATTTATTATAATTGCGTGATTTATCGCTTTAATAGAAACAGAGCGTTACATTCTTCACACTCTTCTGTCCAGCAAAACTTTTCATTTTTTCGGAGCAACTAGAAAAAGGGTAGGTTTTTATCAGCTGAGCATGACAAGAACCTTGCGAGCGAAACAATCCTCCCCGTTAGTTTTTGTACCTCCTTCGCTTTAACTGGACTCCTCATATCCATAATGGCCTTGCACTTTTCTGGATTGACTTCTATTCCCCTCCTAGTTAGCATGAAGCCTAAAAACTTTCTTGCCTGCACTCCAAATGAACATTTCTCCGGGTTCAGCTTGATATCATGCCTCCTAAGCAAGTCAAATACCTTGTTGAGGTTGTTTTGATGAACCTCTTCTTCCGTCGATTTTACCACCATGTCATCTACATACACCTCGATCGTCTTGCCTATCTCACTCTTGAAGACTTTATTCACCAATCTTTGAAAAGTTGCTCCAGCATTCCTCAGGCCAAACGCCATAACTGTGTAACAGTGGTTAGCCCTGTCTGTCATAAAAGCTGTCTTTTCTTCATCCTCTGGGTGCATTCAAATTTGGTTGTAGCCCGAATAAGTATCCATGTAGCTGAGAAGGTCATACCCCGAGGTATTATCTACCAATTGGTCTATGCTTGGCAGCGGATAACAATCTTTGGGACACACCTTTTTTAGATCAGTGTAGTCCGTGCACATTCTCCATTTTCCTAAGGGCTTTTTCACCATCACCACATTGGCCAACCAGGTCGGATACTTTACCTCTCTAATAAATTTTGATTTTACCAACCTGTGTGTCTCCTCTTGTACTGCCTTTTGTTTCTCCATACTCATCTTACGCTTTCTTTACTGCACCGCCCTCGCCATTGGATCAATGGTTAGTCGATGACATATGAAATTGGGATCTATTCCTGGCATGTCTTTAACTGACCACGCGAACACATCTAGGTTTTTCTTTAGCGTATGCTTCAGGTTCTCCTCCATCTCTCTTGACAAGGTCATACCAATCTTGACCATCTGGCTCAGCTCTTCCTCGATCTATACCTCTTTCAACTCCTCTGCCGCCCTTAGATGCCACTCCTCCTCATCTTTACTGAAACCTCTTGGGTCAAGGTCCAAGAAGTTACAACGTTGGTCCTCGGAGGTATTTCTCCTTTCAGCTCTTTTGTTTCTCAAGCTATCCTCGTAGCATTTTCTGGCAGTGATTTGATCTCCCTTGACTACTCCCACACAACCGTCTTCTAGTGGATATTTCATACACAAGTGTGCGGTCGAGGTAACTGCTCCCAGGTCATTCAATGCTGGTCTCCCTAAAATGATGTTGTAGGAGGATCGTGCATCAACCACAATGTATTTTATAACTATAGTTTTTGCATTTTCCCCTTCTCCAAATGTGGTACGTAAGTCTACGTATCCTATGATTTCTACTGATTCTCCTGCGAATCCCAGTAGGGATCCTCTGTGCTCCCTCATAACCTCCTTGGGCAGATCCAACCTTTTGAATACTTCCCAAAACAACACATTTGCCGAGCTACCAGTGTCCACCATAATGCTTGATTTGGAAACCAGCTGTGAGTACGGAGATGACCAAAGGGTCGTCATCGTGAGGATACATTCCTCCAAAGTCGTTGAAGGTAAAGGCTAATTGCGGGTGCTCTTTAAAAGCATACACTACCACCATATTGCAAGATTGGGTTGAGCATGAATACCTTCTTCTGGCTGAGCTAGTAGACCAACCTCTAGAAAATCCCCTTGCTATAGTATTGACAATGCCTCAGTTGCTTCTTTCGTGCTCTCCCTCTACTTCTTTGTGTTGAGCCTTCTCCTTTCCACGACCTCGCTTCGGGGATCGACTGGTGTTTCTGCTGGGAGCAGCCCTTTTGTTATGGTTGCTTCCAACCCTTCCTTGAACGTAACGCCCAAGGTGACCCTCTTGTATCAACTTTTCAATATGCATTTTAAGGGTACGACAATTGCCGGTATCATGTCCTTGTGTTCGATGGTACTCACACCACAATCCTGCCTCGCTCCCCATAGGACGAGAGTTTGGAGGTGGTCGCTTGATAATCTGAGTGTTCATAACCTCCTTGAGTATTTGAGCTCTTCGTTTGTTCAGAGGAGTGAAATTTTCTTCCCATTGATTTCTTCTGGTAGGGACTTCACGCTCTGGTCGGCCTCCTCGATCCAGCCGAGCACCTCTTAAGAACCCTTCTCCCCCTAGCCTTTTCAGCGCTCCTTCCCGATGATCCTCATTAGCTCGGTCTATGTTTCGTATCTCCTTGGATCCCTTCTCTCTTGTTATCTCCTCGGCTTCGATATGCTTGTCCGCCCTCATCCGAATCTCATTCATGGAGTTTGCCTTACGCAAAGTTAAAGCTTCACTAAAAGCCCCATAGTTCAGACCCTTCTCAAAGGCCATAACGGAAATATCTTCATTAGGCTCTGTTACCATGAGGGTGGCGTTATTGAACCGGGCTAGGTAACTCTTCAAGGATTCTGTGGGACGCTGTCAGATATCAAACAAATCTACCAATAGGAAAGGCTTCTCAGTATTTGCTGCAAATTGGGCAACGAAACGGGTTGCCAGGTCCTCAAAGTTTGTGACGGATCTGGCAGGCAGCCTGGCAATCCACTTATGTGCTACACCCTTCAAGGTCCCAGCAAAGATTTTGCAGCTCAACGCATCATCAGCTCCGCTTATGAACATCTGTGTTTGGAAAGTCGAGACATGGCTATGTGGGTCACTCGTCCCATCGTACGAGTCAATGGTGGGTTCCCGAAAATGACGAGGGATTTCCACCACTTCTATTTCCGTTGAGAATGGTTGGAACACCTTAGGCATTAATCTGGTGGTTTCAGCTCCAGTGACATTGTTTCTTAAGAGCTCGAGCTGCTCCCTCAACTCCCTCTCTCTGGCCTCCATCTGATGTCTGAGCTCGCGCTCTCGATCTTCCAGTTGCTTTTTCAGCTCGACCTCCCGAGCTTGTGCTTCAGCTTGCAAACGTTGATGTTTGTCATTTTGTTTTTGTTGTTCGACATTCTGCTCTTGAAGCTCACGCACTACCTCGAGCAACTGAGCTAGCTGGGGGTTGGCGTCGTCTTCGAGTTCGGATCCAGACGAGATCCGGGGGGGTCTGTGTCCTACCATGATGATAAGGTTTGTTGAAAATAGAGCTAGGTCGTTGGAAAATTTGACCGTAGCCCCACGGTGGGCGCCAATGTTCACGTATGTAAACACAAGTTAATTACAACAAGTGAGCTGCTCAGTGAAACGTCCAAGGTGGAGTCTCAAGAGCACTCTTAAGAAGTAAATGAATAATACACTGTTTTTCCCTCACTAGAATCTCCCCCATCAACCATCTAAGTGTCCCCTTTTATAGTCATCAAAAGGTTGGTCTAATGGGCTTTTTCCTGATCATTCAAAGCCCATTAACTTGTGATCCAGAGTCTCCCATTGGTTGTCTGCTTTCTGTATGGCCGCTCGTGGACTAGAGTGCAACTCATCCGTACCAGACGCGTGGAGTCGAGACGCGTTGATCGTCCGTACAAGACACATGGTATTAAGTGAAGACGTGCTGAGCTGGCTGACTTTACTTGAATAATCAAACCAGTGTTGATTGAAGACGTGACGAGCTGGTTGGCGTGACATGAACAATCAAACCAGTGTTGATTGAAGACGTGCTGAGCTGGATGGCTTGACTTGAACAATCAAACCAGTGTTGACTGAAGACGTGCCGAGTTGGCTGGCGTGACTTGAACAATCAAACCAGTGTTGATTGAAGACATGTCAAGCTGGCTGGCGTGACTTGAACAATCAAACCAGTGTTGACTGAAGACGTGCCGAGCTGAGCTGGCTGGCTTGACTTTGAAGAGTCAAATGGAATGGTCTATCTATGCCAGTCCATCTTCTGATTTTTTTTTATTGTCTTTGACATGATATAGATGTAAATATTATACTTACATATTTGTTGTTAATTGATGGGGTAGGTTACACATGTCTTTCATGCAGAAGTGTAATGTTATGGAGTTACTACTTTAGCTTTAATGATTATGGTTGTTGAATATCTTCTCTCATAAATGAATGGTTTGTGTACCAGCGTGAGTTAACTTACGTTGGATATAATACATGTGTGAGTTAACTCACGCAGCATGATACTAGGTTTAACACCTGTGTGAGTTAACTCAGGCAGCGTGAGTTAACTCACGCCACATAAATTAACTCACGTAGAGGTATTTTCGTCAGTTCAGCTAGGTGCGAGTGTTTTGTGCTGGGGGAAGAGCCGAATTCTTATTGTAATCCTAATAAGGTCCAGACTATATGTAGCAAGCAGTTACAAGAAAGTTCAATCAAACTGAAACACCGAAAATCACAAAGAAAAAACACCAAAATGGACAAGTAAAAAGTATATTAGCTTGATATAATCCTAAACACTTATGATTGAATTTTTTTTTTAGGGAACTTATGATTGAACTTTTGATGACTCAAAAAAATATGATTATAATTTGGTATTTATTTTTAATAAAAAAATTGTCTTGTCCTATGTGAATTATTAAGTTTTTTTTATTTTAGGCTTAATATCAGTTTTAGCCTCCTAACTTTTTCAAAGTTGCAATTTTGGCCTCTAAGAAAAATAACTACAAAACCGCCCCCTAAGTTTTACAACTGTAGCAGTTTTGGCCTCCCAAGACAAAAAAAAATAAAAATAATAATAATAATAATAATAATAATAATAATAATAATAATAATAATAATAATAACACGTGGCACCTCACTTAGGGTGTCACGTCAGCGTAGACGAGTTAAAATTGGCCTTGGGGAAAAAACTAACACAGGTGCAAATTTCAGGGGACGGTTTTGTAGTTTTTTTTTGCTTAGGGGACCAAAATCACAGCTTTGAAAAAGTTAAGGGGCTAAAACTGCTATTAAGCCTTTATTTCACTACAATTACAATGGTTTAATGACTTTTAGTTAAACGGTTTATATTGTCGTTGGATCCATCAAAAACGGTTTTTGATATTTTGTTAAAAAAACAAATGAGAAACGTTAAAATATGCCTTAAGGGTAGGGGTGGGAATAGGCCAGACCGCCCGTTAGGGGCCTATGGCTCGACCTACTAAAAGTCCAGCTCGGCCTAGCTCGTTTAATAAATGGGTCAAGCTTGAGCTTTTTAAAAAGCCTATTAATTTAAATAGGCCACACTTAGGCTTATAAAAAAGCCTATCTAGCCTATCAGGCCTACCCGTATACGAGTATATTACTTCTTTCCACATTTATTGTTATATATATATATATATATATATATATATATATATATATATATATATATATATATATATATATATATATAAAGAATTACTGATACTTCAAATTCTCATCATCTCATACCACAATTGTGTTTTATTAGACATTGCGACATGATTATTCTTGAGTTTCTATCCATTTATAAATTTTACAATTGTGTTTTATTAGTTTAATTTGCACTCCATCCATTCCTTTTCATTTGATGTTTTAGAACTTCAACTATATTCCAAAACTCTGATGTTTTAGTGAATTTATTATTGTTTTCTCAAGTTTACCCTTGTTGGAAAACACCATAAACTATTCAAGTAGTTGTGACCTTTGGTTTATCACATGTGAAGTTAATGATAAACAAGGACATTTAAGTAAAAAACACACAAATGTTTATATACTTTAATTACTCCTTAAAACTTGTGTCAAGAGCTAAAACATCAAAAGAAAAGGAATGGAGGAAGTATTTAATTAATGTTTATCTCAATATTAAGTATGTTGCTCAAATTGAAAGGAAAAAAATTGATGAACAAACTCTGTTTGAAATTTGTAACACAAACTAGGCTTTTAGACAGGCTAATAGGCCAGGTCAAGCTTTTAAAAAGGTCAGACCAAGCTTAAAATAAAGTCTTTGATAGGTAAAAGGTCAAAGCTTAGGCTTTAATTTTTTCAACTAGGCCAAGCCTATTTAAGCAAAGTCCGGCTTGCCCCGGCTCATTCCCACCCCTACTTAAGGGTACATAGAAATTGTGCGATTTTTATTTTATTTTAAGAGATTGAAATTTAATTTTTTTCTATAAATATTTGTCTTTTATATAAACCTTAACATGTGTCATAAAGAGTCATGTAGCATGACCCAAAACAAATTTATAAAATTAATCTTTATTAATACTAATTCCAAATAGTAAAATATGAGTATTTTGGTAAAAACAAACCGTAGTAGATTTGTTAATTTTATATTTTTAAGGGAAAATAAGTCAGCAGAACCTTATATCAATATATTATATATGATAGATAATTTAACAAAAATATATCTTCCATTTATACACGAGTTTTTGAATTGATTTTTTTATTTTTATGGTAATCGAGATTTCAACCTAAACTTTACATGTATTATGTATTATTCCTATCAAATGAGGTTTGAATTGGTTTAAATTAGTCAAATAAGTTTTTGTTTTTGAGGATTAGTAAAGTGGATTATTTATGGGGATTAGTCTTGTGGGTTGGTGAATATTTTTGGAAGGGAGAAATTATGGAAAGGAGACACTTTTTTTTAATACTTTTTTAACATTTACATTTTTATCAGATGTAATTTATATATATATATATATATATATATATATATATATATATATTTCACATAAAGTGTTTAAACTCACGTAAATTTTATTTAATAAAAAATAAACGTAAGAAAGGATGCAAGAAAGAGAGTATTCTTTTATCAATTATTAAAAAAAAAATCTAAATTGGATGGCCGATGGGAAGTGATTCCTACTCATTATGACCACTATTTTGGATGTAGCTAGTTAAAACATCCATTGTCAAAGTTCAAATATCTACTCTTTCAAAAGAAATTTTGAATTGTTCTTAGTCAACATTTCACACTAACTTCAGTTTTGTCTTTAGGATATTATTTTGAACTTTGATTTTTTGATGTAAATCGGATATTCTCCGTTCACAAGAGTTTTTAACGCTGCTACATGTCAAAGGTTGGATTCGAACCTATGACCTTGATTAAAATATAAGAGACTTGTTCCATTCGAAAATGAAAAATTCAACTATGCTTTTAATTACACTCCCTACTCTTTTTTCTATCTTTTGTTTGCCATTATCTAGATTTTCATTTTCTAGTGAAAAACAATTTTCTTTTAAAGTTTTTCTTTTTCTCCACTTTGTATCATTGTTATTGTAAAAAATAAAATAAAAAAACACAAACTAGAAAACATGGAATTGGTAATACTAATTGATCTTACCAAGCAAGTAGCTTTGATGACAGTGTCAACATCATAACCATCAAGATGAACACCATGAAGAACAGACAACAATACATCAATGAAATCCTGCTCCATCTTGGTCTCTCCAATATCATTTTTATGACGATGATCTTCCAACCAACCACAAACAACACTATCCATTTCTCTAGCTGCTTTTTTCATCTCCTTCACATGTCCTCCCAAATCAAGCCATCCAAGAAATGGAATTGCATCACCAACCACAAACAAACCTGTCAAACGAAAAAACTCTCTAAAAACCCATCTCACTTTTCTCACTTCTCTCTCATCACCACTTTCACCACTTGAGTATCTTTTCCCAGCAATCATCCTCATAATCACGTTCAAATTCATATCCCCTAAAAAACGTTTCATCTCCACTTTTAAATCACCCAACTTATCAAACCCACTCTTACATAGCTCCATCAATGATTTCTTCACCTCAGAATCTCTAATATCTCGAAGAGTTTCGAATCTTCGAGTTGATAGTAACTCTGAAGCAGTAACCTTACGCATCATTTGCCAATAATCTCCATAAGGAGAGAACCCGAAATTAGCATAGTCGTGTCCTAATATTTTAGCCGCGGTGAATTTGGGACGAGACGAGATTATGACATCGTGAGTGGTGAAAATCTCCTTGGCTAACTCCCAAGTGCTCACCACAATGGCGTTGTGTACGCCGACTTGAAGGGTGAAGATTGGTCCGTATTTATCGGATAAGTCTCCTAAGGTTATGTATGGAGGCTGATTTGAACTTCCTAAGAGGTGAAGGTGACCGATCAAAGGCCACCCACCAGAAGCTAAAGGTGGAATAAGCTTGGGTTGTGCTCTTGCATCACCCTTAAAGAACGCATAGTATGAAACTAATACTATGCATATAACTGCTGTGACTAGTGCGTATAGATACTCAATTGTTACATCCATGGTGATATTTTAATTTTATGATATGCGTTGTGGTGTGGTATCTTTCCTTCTACGGATATGACGAGTGTAACCACTATATATATCACCTATGTGTACCTACTAGTCTAGTACCTGTGCGCGTGGAAATAATAGTTGAAAAAATTATGATTTCTCTTGAACATTTCAACCAAATAGACAACTACAAATAATGCTTACACAAAATTTTAAAAAATTAACCAATCCAAAAAAAAAAAACATAAACAATAAACAACACTAACTCTTGGAAATCTTGACTTTCAGAAACTGAACAACAAAAATCGGAGCTCCCTCCACTGACTTACCAATAAGTTTTTTGTTCTCGTCCACATACTCACTAAATAGAGCATATTCAACCTTTCCAATGCCAAGTTATATTTTATTGTATCAATAACATATCTTACTTAAGATATTTTCACGGCAGGAATTTAATAACACATGCCACAAAATTCTTTGACATTCATCTTGTGAGCGGAGACTTAGAAGAATCCATTTTGGTTTGTTTCTACTTAACTTTTATTTGAAGTATTTGTATCAACTTTTATAAAATATGATATTTATTATTTGTTTGATTTATTGTAGGATTTACCAATAGCTTTTGGAAATTATCTCAGCAACAATGTTTACGACAATTTACTTTTATGTGGAGATTATAGACATAATCAATCATTCGACATAATAAAAAAAAATGATCACAATCAAACGATACAATTGGGACAAAAGTGGAAGACATTTTGTTGTCGTAGTCATTTTTATCTCGGCTGTAACATCAGATTTCGATTTACTTTAATTGATTATTACATGTGTAAGGTTTATATGCTTTAATTGTTTCAATATATGTATAGTTTCATATTAACATTGTATCTTTAAATATTCTAAATATCATAATATGGTTCACTGTACTATGTTGTGTTGCCGTCTAAATATTTATATTAACAATGAATGATTTAATATGTCTTAATTTTAATACTTCAGATCAACCTTTTACTACTTCATATTTCTCTTAATATATTCATTTCAATACTTTATATCCGACTCCTTTTGCTTCATAGCAACAAAAAATTTCATCTATTAATTCTTTCTATTCATAATTGTTTCCCAACACCTATCAAAATTTGTTGATGAAGTCTATCTATATATATATATAAATATACAAAATATATCCTGAATTGTTTCCTTTAATTAAGAAGTTAACATCATTCAATTTTATTATTCCAAATCATATATCAGAAATAACTATTTACATGTCATATTCAAACTTCTACAATTCGGGTACATTAATTCGAAAATAACCTTCACAATAAGAAAGCAACCATTGTTCAATAGTTTTTGCCAATAACTGACTTCATGAAATTTATATATTACTGTCTTATAACAGTAAATAAGTTTAATAAAATATAGTGTATTGTCATTTTTACACCAACTATAATTGATGATCATTAAAGTATAGAACCACCTCATTAATCAACAAAATCTTTTAATTTTGAGTAAATTACACTTTCTTCCCCTCAAAGATACTTAAATTACACTCCCCTTCCCTCTTATGTTAAAATACACACTCCCCTCCCCTCTTATTCAAAATATATTAGAAAATATTTCTATTCTCTACCCTAAGAGAAGCTTGAATTACATTCCCCTCCCCTCTTATGTTTAAATCTACACTTTAATCCCTCAATATTTTTTTTTCTAATAATCTAGCAAAAAAATCAAAATCTAACACAATTTGAAAAAAAAATAGTATTGCGGGTCTATTTTAATATAATCCAAATTTGAATACATATTTTTCTTTATTTTTTATTCACAATTTCATTATCATATAGTTTTAAACCCTAATACAAAATATGAAACAACCCAAAATAAAATAACAATATATGAAAAATTACTAAATACAATAAAGCATGGTTATTTAAATGTTACTTTGATACTATAAAATATGAAATTAATAGCAAAATATTTAAATTTAATTATCATTGATATTTAAATTATAAAGAAATGAATTTATTTTTCTTAAATAGTGGTTCAAAATTATGAAATATCATAAAAATATTTATTTAAGTTGTAATAGATTAAAGTGTAGTGCATATTTAATTATTAAGGAAGAGGATTGTAATTCAAGCATCTAATAGGGGAGGGGGGTATACATTTTTCTTTTCAATGGAGGGGAGTGTATATTTAAACATAAGAGGGGATGTGAGTGTAATTCAAGCATCTTTGAAGGAAAATGAATGTAATTTACTCTTTAATTTTTATGTAAGTCTACACCCAATCAGAATGCATTCATTTAAGATGTTAGTTGAATCTACATACCACTTAAATTGCTTATACTATATACCACCATAATGTATTCCGATTAACTACACCTAACATACTATTTTAATTCTATATTATTTCTATGTCTTCCTTCAAAAAACTACTAGCCACTTCACCTATTGATCATTCCGAGACCTTTAAATAAGCCATAGTGAAAGGTCTAATCAGTATGTGTAAGGAATCTATTTTTTCTTTGGCAGTATGATACCGATATTAATAAACAACATTCGTCACACATCTCAAGAATACAAAATTTATTATATTATCACTTCTTCTACTATTCTACATACATCTATACTCCCTCCGGTCTCAAATGTAAGCAACTTTTTACTTTTTATATTCATTTAATAATTGATGTATGTGGTCTATAATATGAACCACATACATCATTTATTGTAGGAATCTAAAAAGTGAAAAGTGACTTACATTTGAGACCGGATGGAGTATATATTTATATCTCTATATTAATATTATTTCAAACAATTCAATTACAATCATATTTCATAATTTTTTCAATTCAAAGGTAACTAAAATTATAAGTCAATTTAGTTCCTGAATATAGACATAAAGTAACTATAGTCACAATTCAAACATAATATTTTGCAATTTCTCTACATTCGCAAATTAAGTTGACTACTCTTTTCACATTCAGGGACTAAAATGATTAAATGCCCTACCAAAATTTTAACTTCTGCATACCCATTCTAATATGTCCCATAAAAGTTGCACACAATATAGGACTGTTATACTTAATATGACAATACTATAGTTTGAATCTACTCTACTGTCCATATTCTCTTTTTGAGAATCTTGAAATATGTTTGTCAACAATCCTGTTGTCATATATATTCATGGAACACGCCTTGCACTTTTAAATATAGTGGCTTACCTATTTTAATATTTAGACAACCACCATATCCTTTTATATTCCAACACTTAACATTACTACTGCCTCCGGTCTCAAATGTAAGCCACTATATTTAAAAGTTGCTTACATTTGAGACCAGATGGAGTATATTACAACAAATCAAACTATAGATTGCATAACTTAGTTTTGTTTACATAAGACCATCTATATTGAAATGGTATTAACTATTTAAGGCCGGATCACTATTGCGTACCTCTAATGGCGATTTTCGGGTGTCAAATCATTGATTGGATTTGAACCTTTCAATCATTGATGTCTCTATTTTTTTGGGGAAGGTAAAATCGAGAAAAACCTTTAGAAATCCTAAGTTCGGGGCTGATTTCATTACGGGAAGGTGTTAGGCACCCGCAATGACTATAGTATCCTATAGGAACCGTTTTACGACGCTTTACGTATATGCTTTACTTTTATTGCTATTTGTAAAAAAAGATTGGTTTTAAGAATGAGAGGGAGAAAGTTGGATTTTATTTTATTGGACTTGGAGAGATTTTGAGTCTCTTGCCTACATACCCTTTTAAGGGATCAAAATTCCATGTAGTTCTCTTTCAAAATGTTTTTTGTGGGTTGGTTCAATTTTTAGTTTTGAAAATATTGTTTAAAGAAGAGATAAGAGGCCGTATAGGCATTAGAATTGAAAAAAAACAGTGAGGTGATTCCAATTTATTTGCAAAAGGGATGTTAAAGTGGAGGGTTAGCACTAATTTTGATTTTGTCTTAAGAAAATGAAAAGAAAAAAAGGTGAGGTTTTGACCTCATTTTGTTGCAAAATAGTTTGAGTTATGTGTTGATTTTTTTGATGAAGAAATTATAAGTTTTCCTAGGTTTTACGCTTCCTACACATACATCTAGCGGAAAGTCATACAACGTGTGTGCATGTGTCGGTGCATGTGTCGGTGTACATCATTATAGTCCATAGTCCTTTACATCGGGTCCTAGTTTACATTTTATAGTCTTGCATGAAATTAAAGAAAAGTAAGAACTAACCTAAAATATTACATGAGTCAACATAGAAAATTGCATAAAATGGCTAAAGGAGAGGAAAAAAGGTGAAAATAATGCAATGCTAACGATATGCTTAAGGCATGAAATAAGATGGCCAATGAAGAGTAGGGAAATGATAGGATGAGTAGTAATGCATGAAAGATGAAATGCACAAGCAAGTACTAAACAAATGACAAAAAGGTGAAATGAACATAACCAAAAATATTAAGCAAATTGCAAAAGAGCTAATATCAAAAATAATGCAAATGACACCAAACCAAGACCTAAAATCTAAACTAAATTCTATAACCTATGATCTTTACCAAAACAGCCCCCCCCCCCCCCCCCCCTCTTAAAGGAAGCACTTCAAGAATTAAAGAGAATTTATGAGTCACATTTACCCTAAAATCCACACATTTCAATCAACAAATTACATCTCAAAATTAACAACTAAACTTGACCAAAGAGAAGCTTTTAATTAAACTTGCAAAGAGAAATTAACAAACAAAATTGTAGCATTGTGGATTGTAAGCGAACTTGTAAAATAAGGGGTCATTATTGAGCATATGAACTAGATGACTAGGAGTTAATTTGTAAAGCAAGAAATGATCCGTTAAATTCGAAAACCAAAGGATTAACAATTAGGCATGCAAGGATGTAGAAATAGCACGAATTCAGAGATGAACACATCACAAAAATCACATATCAAATATCAACACTATAGAGCAAAAATTGGATCCAAAATAGTGCAAGAAAATTCACAAAAATCATTAAAACATGTAAATCCAATAAAAAATTAACGCACATGCTTTTTATTCACTTTAAAGTGTGAAAACACCACAAAGCAATGAAAATACATCAAGAAGCATATGGTAATTTTTTAGGATTTTTGTAAAAAAAAATAAAATAAGGATGAACAGGGGGCTCAAATAGCAAGCATGAGGGGTGTGCATAGCAAAATATCAGGAAATTGCAAAGAAACTGAAAAGAAACAGAATTACCCGGCCCAAATCCACGGATCTGATGGATCCGGATCAAGCTAACGCTCCAGGAGCGTTGGATTGATCCAGATCCATCAGGATCTGAATCAAACGGTCAGTAAAGAGAGGAGATGGACCGGGTTTTGGGTCGACCCGACCCAGCACACATATAAAAAGGCGAAAACCCGGATTCTTTCAATCTTTCATTCTTTCATTCTTTTTCTCCTTCCCTTCTTCGCCGCTCTCTCTGAAACCCTAGACCTAATCCATTGAATCTAAACCTAAACCCGTTCGAATCATGCTTCAATTGGTTCAATTCTCTATCCTAAACATGAATCTGCCATACGAAATTGCATACGAACAAGTAATCGGTGTAAATCTTGAGATTTCTTACGGTTTTGGACTTTTGTTCTTCCGTTTTTTGCATCGAAACTTCGTGATGCTTCGTAGATCCACTCCGGTTTGGTTCCGTTGTGAATCTTGAAGTTTTCACGTTCTTTTTAAAGTTTGTTAGGGTTTCACCCCTTTTCTGAATGCAACGTTTTGAAACCTCATTGATTTACACCGGTTAAGACCTATTGATGCTTTTCAATGCGAAGAAGGTAGGGTTTGAGGATTACCTGAGTCTTGCTTGAGGATTTGAACCGTTTCTTGCGATCTTTGGCTCAGAATCTTTACTGGTAAGGTGATTTCACCCTCTTCTTCTTCTTCTGATTCGAACTGTTGAAATCCTTCCCTTCTTCTTCTTCTTCTTCTCTGATATGAACCTTGCGATCGCACTTGTAGCGCGCTGCCTCCGGCGGCGTGCTCGTGTTCGAATTGCAGGTGTTCAGGTTCGATGATGAAGATTCAATCTGAATCTCTGAGAACTGCGTGTAATTCCATCGAATTTGTGTGAATTCTGTTGCGGTTTGTCTCTGTGAGTTGAATTTGGTAATGAATTTGAGGAGTCCGTATGAATTTGGTGTGAATTGGTGCTGGAATTGCTCTGAATTGAGCTAGGGTTCCATGGATGTTCTTGAAGCTTTTTGTGAATTTGTGATTTTGATCTGTAACTGAAATGAGAGAGAAAGTGTGATCTGTTTGTGATGTGGCTCTGCTATCTTTGATTCTGTTACGCGTGGCCTTGATTCTGACACTGTACCCTATTTATAAGCTGCCATGTGGACTGTGGACCAGTTGGAATGTGCCACGTGGACCTTGAACACCTGTGTAGCAATTCTGAAATATTTCTGACTCAAGGACCAAAATGCAATTATGTAAAAATTTGGGACTGAACTGCAATTTATTAAAGATTGGACCGTTTTTAAAAGAAATGAAAGAATTGGACTGTTTTTAAAAGAATTGGGACAAATTTGCAAAAAACAAAATATTTGGACTGAATTGCAATTTTTGAAAATATTAGGACTAAAATGTAAAAATAATAAAATTGGCTAAAAAATGTAATTTGAAAATAACGTAAAGCGAAACATTTAAAACTGACAAAACGGACTAAAACGAACAAATTACCACAAATGAGGTATTTTAAAATACCTCTCTGTCCAAAATTTATTTGATGTGAAAAGACTGAAATGCCCTTGGGGCAAAAACGGCTCAAACTGACTCAGATGCAAATTAAGATGATTTTTGTACAAAATTTGATTAATGATTCATGCAAACAAATTGAAAAGACTCAGGGACAAATTGTAGGGACTGAAAATGGGTTCCTTTGTAGGAAATGACCAAAATACCCTTTTGTATGATTTTATGCAAAAATTCAAAAGACTGGAACAGTAATGTATGCAGTTGAAGCACAGTAGAAAACACAGTAAATTGAAAAAGTATTAGGAATAGAAAGGAAATTTAAACGAGTATTTTTAGGTCCAAAATGAGGGTATGACAGCTGCCCCTATTTAAGTTTCTTTGTCTGGAGAGTCAAGAGACAGAGTCTTTGGCTTGACGCGACGAAGATACTTAAATATCGACATTTGCACTGATTTTGGGCGTAAAAATACGTTTGTGAATGCTATGCATGCCATGCAACATTTGTGTTATGAATGCAAGACAAACTGAGCATTGAATTTAACAAGATATGTCGTATCCATTGCGGTATTGGTAGACATTGACAGAATAGCAAACAACAGAGTATGTCGTATCCATTGCGGGACTGATTGACATTAACAGAATAGCAAAAAGGAAAATGTCGTATCCATTGCGGGACTGATTGACATTAACAGAATAGCAGACAACAAGACTCACTGGGGAGACTCGGAAGCAAATTTGACAGGCACAAGCTGTTCTTGGACACGAACTGGCCACTTGACCGGGAATATTGACAACAAAGGGCGCAAGCTGCTCTTGTATTTGAGCTGGTCACTTGGCTGAGAGCAAATATAGAAAGCACAAGCTGTTCTTGTATTTGAACTAGTTACTTGGCTGACGGGAAACAAAATAGAAAGCACGAGCTGTTCTTGGATCTGAACTGGTCGCTCGGCGGACATCAAAAGGGTAGGTGCAAGCTGTTCTTGGATGCGAACTTGCTACTTGACTAATAACATAAACAAATTGATAGGCACAAGCTGTTCTTGGATGCGAACTTGCTGCTTGACCGATAACAGAAACAAATTGTATTTGAAAGAGACTTGAATTTGATTGACATAACTGCAGGAGCTTGAATTTGAAAGGAATGTTAGAACAAGACTGTTGAACTTTGAAATTGACATGACAGTAGACATTTATTGTTGGCAGAAGAAATTTGAAGTTGACAAGATTGATTTTGATTGGGATTAACATAGGAATTGAGACTGCAGATGCGTATGAATAGCATGACAATTTTATCAAATGCATGAACACATAAGATGCATGATTATGCATGTATGAATGTTTTGGAATGCATGATGATTGGCAATTTGTAGACAGAATTTCGCAGAGACGGACAAAACATTGGAATATTGGGCACGTAATGGCTCGCGCTCGGACATATATTTGCAAAAGTTCCTCTTCTGGGGACACCGTCGTTTGAAGATACATCGAGACCATCGCTGAAGGCAGGGAGTTGTAAAATTGTAGAGAAAAACAGTCTGAATGGTATTACTGCTTGTTGGAACGGTCACGTAAGTGCTTTGGACATCGCATCTGTGGTCAATGCTTTTGCATGTTTGTTTTTTCATTTCATTTTTTTTCTTTTTCATTTTTTCTTTCATCATCCCATTTTTGCCTGGATCGCCCTTTCGGGTTTTCGACCCACCGGGGAATAGTCTTTTTTTGTGTTGCCCCTGTTTTTGCCTGAATTGCCTTTGAAGGTTGTCAATCCATCGGGGTGCTCATTTTTGCCTAAGCCGCCCTTTCGGGTTTTCGACTTAGCGAGCATGTTCGTTTTTCATGCTTTTCATTCTGTTTTTTCATTCTTGCCATTGACCACAGACCGTCACTAGGAGGAAGGCTTGCTAGTAACTTGAATTGGAACTGATATCAATGTAGATTTGTTCATGCATGTTCATTTGAATGTACCTAGCTGTTCAGGCTTGCTTTCAAAATACTTAAAAATTTTCAATTTTCATAATGTTTATTCCAGACATGCATCATTATTGACATAGAAGAAATCTTTTGTACAAAGCTTTGAAAATAGACGGAAAATGAGTGCCAAACAAAAGCATAGGCTCAAATCGATGTATAAGGGTGGTAGTCGGCCAACAGCGCGACCCCACAGATTTACAAATCTTGAAAAATGGTAATTTTATTGGTTGGTGGTACATTGAACACAGTAACTACCATGGTATCTGAAACTCTTGAATCTACAGGCGTTGGAACCTCGGATGAGAACAGCCCATCATCAATTGCAAAGATCCCAAGGGGAATGGTAATTTGCCAGATATAGTCAATTGTCTTTTATTTCAATCTCATTTTTGCATGAACCGCCCTTTCGGGTTTTCGGCGCATCGAGACGCTCATTTTTGCCTGAGTTACACGTAATCTCAGCGAGCTTTTACATTTTGTTTCTTGTCCCTTATTTTGCCTGGACCGCCCTTTCGGGTTTTCGATCCACCGGGAAGCGCATTTTTGCCTAGGCCGCCCTTTCGGGTTTTCGACCTACCACGCTGTTCTTTTCATATCTAGACAAAGTATTTCTTGACTATATCGGCATTCACAGGATTCGGAAGTTCTACACCATCCATGTGTGTGAGAATCAAAGCACCGCCAGAGAAAGCCTTCTTGACAACATAAGGTCCCTCATAGTTAGGCGTCCACTTGCCCCTTGGGTCGGGTAGCTGACTCATTCTTCTCTTCAACACGAGTTCACCCTCTTTGAATACCCGAGGACGAACTTTCTTGTCGAAAGCATTTTTCATCCTTGTTTGATACATCTGACCGTGAGCCAAAGCATCCAGGCGTCTTTCCTCAATCAAATTCAACTGGTCGTACCGACTCTGGCACCACTCAGCCTCAGACAACTTTGCTTCCATAATCACACGGAGAGACGGAATCTCCACTTCCAATGGGAGGACTGCTTCCATGCCGTACACCAGAGAAAAAGGCGTTGCCCCGGTTGAACTACGGACTGTAGTGCGGTAGCCGTGTAAAGCATAGGGCAACATCTCATGCCAGTCCTTGTACGTTGTTACCATCTTCTGCACAATCTTCTTGATGTTCTTATTGGCGGCCTCAACTGCGCCATTCATCTAAGGCCTGTAAGGAGAAGAATTGTGGTGTTCAATCTTGAATTTCTCGCATAAGGCTTGCACCATGTCATTGTTCAGGTTGGTACCGTTGTCAGTGATGATCTTGCTAGGGACACCATACCGACAGATGATATTGTTCTTGATGAATTTGACCACCACTTGCTTAGTCACGTTGGCATAAGACGCAGCTTCGACCCATTTGGTGAAATAATCGATTGCTACCAGAATAAAACGATGACCGTTTGAAGCTTTTGGTTCAATTCTTCCGATCACATCGATGCCCCACATAGAGAAAGGCCATGGAGAAGACATAACATTGAGGGCGTGCGGAGGCACATGGATCTTATCAGCATATATTTGACATTTGTGACACTTCCTGGCATATTGATAGCAATCGCGCTCCATGGTCATCTAGTAGTAACCAGCTCTCAACAGCTTTCTAGACATAACATGCCCCGATGCGTGGGTCCCAAAGGTGCCATCGTGCACATCGTGCATTAGCTGCTCTGCTTCATATTCATCAACACATCTTAACAACACCATATCGAAATTTCTTTTGTACAAGACATCACCATCCAGCAGGAACTTGCTAGCCAGCCTGCGCAGCGTCTTCTTGTCTTTGTTGGAAGCACCCGGTGGGTACTCACGGCTTCGCAGAAATTGCTTGATATCATAATACCAAGGTTTGACGTCGATTCTGCCTGAACCTGTCTGTACAATTGCATCACTGACAGTGAACACATGGGCGGGCCGGTCTAAGCGTTGTACTTTGATCATCGGTACATGATTCCAATGGTTCACTTGAAGCATGGAAGATAAGGTAGCAAGAGCATCGCCCATTTGGTTCTCCTCGCGGGGGATATGGTGCAATTCAACCTTTGTAAAATACGTCAATAGACGTCTCGCATAATCACGGTAAGGGATTAAACTAGCATGATGGGTCTCCCATTCTCCCTTTATTTGGTTGATGACTAGTGCGGAGTCTCCATAGATGTCAAGATGCTTGATTCTCATATCGATGGCTTCTTCAATTCCCAGGATACATGCCTCGTATTCGGCCACGTTGTTGGTGCATTTAAACACAATCCGGGCTGTGAAAGGGATGTGATGCCCCTGCGGAGCCACGATTACTGCGCCAATTCCTCGGCCATAAGCATTAACAGCACCATCAAAGACCAACCCCCACTTGCTATCAGGGTCTGGACCTTCACCGATCAGTGGTTCTTCACAGTCTCTTGACTTCAAGAACATGACCTCTTCGTCGGGGAAATCGAACTTCAAAGGTTGATAATCATCAAGTGGTTGGCAAGCGAGATGGTCAGCCAGGATACTCCCTCTAATGGCTTTCTGAGCTTTAAACACAATATCATACTCTGACAGTAACATTTGCCAACGTGCAATTTTTCCAGTAACAGCCGGTTTCTCAAAGATGTACTTGATTGGATCCATCCGGGATATCAACCAAGTGGTGTGGTTTATCAAGTAGTGGCGCAGGCGTTTGGCTGCCCAGGCTAGTGCACAACAGGTTTTCTCGAGCATTGTATACCGAGCCTCACAATCGGTGAATTTCTTGCTCAAATAGTAGATGGCATGCTCTTTCTTTCCAGTTTCATCTTGCTGACCGAGCACACATCCCATGGATTCATCCAACACTGACAGATACATGATCAATGGCCTTCCTTCCACCGGCGGAACGAGGATAGGAGGTTCTAGCAAATAACTCTTGATGTTGTCGAAAGCTTCTTGGCATTCATCATTCCATACCACAGGTTGATTCTTCCTGAGTAACTTGAAAATTGGCCCGCAGGTTGCAGTCATGTGAGATATAAATCTAGAAATGTAGTTCAAACGCCCGAGGAACCCTCTGACCTGCTTCTCAGTTTGCGGGGCCGGCATCTCGCGGATGGCTCGGACTTTGTCGGGATCTACTTCAATGCCCTTCTAGCTGACAATGAAGCCTAGCAATTTCCCAGACCTAACACCGAACGTACATTTGTTTGGATTTAGCCGAAGCTTGTACTTCCTCAACCTCTCAAACATCTTAGCCAAATACTCAACGTGTTGCTCTTCATCACTCGACTTGACAATCATGTCGTCTACATACACTTCAACCTCCTTGTGAATCATGTCATGGAACAAAGTGGTCATCCCCCTTTGGTAAGTAGCACCGGCATTTATTAGACCGAACGGCATCGCTTTGCAGCAAAAAGTTCCCCATGGAGTGATGAACGACGTCTTCTCCCTGTCTTTGGGTGACATTTTGATTTGGTTATAGCCAGAAAACCCGTCCATGAAGGAGAACACCTTGCACTGGGCAGTATTGTCAACGAGGACATCGATGTGTGGCAGTGGGAAACTGTCTTTCAAGCTTGCTTTATTCAAATCTCTGTAGTCAACACACATCCGAACCTTACCATCCTTCTTCGGCACTGGCACGATGTTAGCAACCCACTCGGGATATTCAACTGTCATGAGAAAACCCGCATCAATCTGTTTCTGCACTTCCGCTTTGATCTTCAGAGCCATGTCCGGCCGAGTCCGTCTCAACTTTTGTCTGACAGGGGGACAATCTGGTTTAGTCGGTATCTGATGCTCCACAATCTGAGGATCCAAACCTGGCATATCCTCGTACGACCATGCAAAAATGTCTGAGTATTCGCGGAGAAGTTGGAAGATCCTTTTCTTGACACCTTCCTCTAACGCAGCACCGACTTTGATTTCTCTTTTGTTATCCTCAGTACCCAAGTTGATTAGCTCGATCTCCTCCTGATGAGGCCGAATGGTTTCCTCTTCTTGCTCAAGCAGTCGGGCAATCTCATCTGGTATGTCATCACTATCCTCATCTTCGGTCTCAAATACCGGGGATTCAACAGTTTGGAGAAACATAGGGTTACTGTGTTCAACGGGTTCATTTTGGTTCGATCTGCGTGACATGATTGGATGATTTTTAGAAAATAGTTTTCATGCAGATCTTTGAAATTAATAAGAAAATACAGATGTTTTGGTTTTTTCTGGCATTACCATTATTTCCAAGGGAAAAACACTAAAGAAAGAAAAAGAGTCGTGAAAGAAACGACGTTTTTTATTGATAATGGTGATGTCGGAACAAACATGTCCTTTACAAAAGTGTCACTTCCGCCTCGGGCAAGACGGAAGGATTGTTATTTTGAAAACAAGAGCCTAAACAGCAAGACATATTACTTAGAATCATGCACAAACATAGGGAGATTGATAACGTTCCAGTTCTTTGCAATGCCTCCTGGTATCACAAATGTGGGTCTAACCCCTCTTTTAGCAGCACCATCAAGAATTGCATTGGTAAATCCAGCACTACGGAACGTTCCAGTTGATACGCCCGACGTCGGAGAGAAACCGAGACCTTCTTTGTGTTTGTTGTCTAGCAGCTGTATCAATTGGCCCCAACCAGCGGCCTGACCCTCCTGAACAGCTTTCTGCGCATCTTTCAACGAAGCCATAGCAGCACTAGCTCTCTTGGGCTCCGCACCCTCGATAGTCAAACCCTGGAATGCAGTTCCTTCGGCAGACTTAGCTTCGATACAAGAGAAGGATGATAACTGACTGACCAGATAAGCTTCTTCTCCATGCACTGTCACACGTTTACCATTCCTTACGAACTTTAGCTTCTGATGGAGAGTAGAAGTGACTGCCCCAGCCTCGTGTATCCACGGTCTCCCGAGCAGGCAACTGTAAGGGGCATCTATGTCCATAACCTGGAAAGTAATCATGAATGTTTCAGGACCAATAGTCATGGGGAGATCTACTTCTCCAAGCACAGTTTTACGGGAACCATCGAAAGCCTTGACTAGAAAAGTACTCCTCCTCAAGGGAACTCCTCGGCAACTCAACTGATCCAAAGTCGATTTAGGCATCACATTCAACGACGACCCAGTATCTACCAACACGTTGGACAGCATATCTGTTTTGCAGTTCATGGAAATGTGCAGGGCCAAGTTGTGGTGCCTTCCTGCCTCGGGAAGTTCATCTTCACCAAACCAAAGGTTACTGCAAGCAGTGATGTTAGCCACTATTCCACCAAATTGATCCTCTGTGACTTCGTGGTCAACATAGGCTTGTTCCAACACTTTCAATAACACATTCTTGTGAGCCTCCGAACTGAGGAGTAGGGCAAAGATGGATATCTTCGAAGGGGTTTGTAATAGTTGGTCAATGATCTTATAATCGCTCTTCTTGATTATCCTCAAAATCTCATCCAGATTGGAATCTTCAATGGATTGGTCTGGACGGCTGGTACTTTCAACAACAGGAGGGGTTGTCAATGGAGCAGTCTTATCAGCAGGAATTGTAACTTGCACATCATCTTTCTTCTGAAACAAAAGGGGTCGGACCTTGCCGCTCCTCAAAGCCGTCACTTCAGCGATACTGCCTACTGTGCTTGAGGACACCAAAGGTACTTCTTTCCCGTTTTCCAACATAGTCGCACTGTACTTGTACGGGACAGCTTTCGCAGAAGTATATGGCACCGGTCCAGGCAACCGTATGACCAACGGTTCAACATCCTTCCTGACGGGCGTGCTCTTGACTGGAGTATCGTGGAAGATCGGAACTATCATACAAACATCACTGTCAGTCAAGTAGTTGTCATTCATCAAGCTTTGGATATCCGTCTGAACTATGCTGCAACCCATAGGGTTCTGAAGACATTCACAGTAGGCAGCGTGGTCGTGGCTGAACAGAGCAGCTTGGCACAACTTGATATGTAGCGGTACTAGGGGAGTAGCAACATTACGGACATTGAGACGAGGGATTTCTTCACATACTTCGATCATATTCACAGCGGCATGGTTGGGGAGTGGATTGTCAAGTACGTGTGGGACATTGTTTTCAAAGGACAGCTTTCCCTGGTCGATCAACTTCTTCACAATGTATTTCAGAGCGTAGCAACCTTCTACGTCATGACCCAGGGCGCCTTGGTGGAAATCACATCTGAGATCGGAGCGGAATCTGGGAGGCAATGGGTTTGGCGGAGGCTTGCCAGGCCTAGTGGTGCAATACCCCTTATGTAACAGAGTTGGGAGTAGTTCGGCATACGCCATTGGTATCGGCGGGAAAGATGGTCTGGATTGAGGGCCTTGTTGTTGTTGTTGCGGTTGTTGCTGAGCTAGGGGTTGTTGTTGCATTTGTTGGGCGATGGTATTAACAGGGACCTGAGGCTGGCCCGGTAGAGAAGGGTACTGATGGTAGAACGGCGGATAGAACGGATGCTGGGCATACTGTAGGTACTGATACGGTTGAGGCAATTGTGTAGCATTGACAGAAGCGGCAGTGGCAAGTTGATTGGTTCCGGCGGACACCATTCCAACTTCTGATTCCTTTTTCTTATGGTGACCATTGCCGTACTTCTTCGGTGCACTCGAAGATTCACCTTTCTCAAACACGATGATCCCCTCTCGGACGGCTTCCTCTAAGCGGGTTCCCATAGTGACCATCTCAGAGAAGTTGCTTGGGGCAGCAATAATCATTCTCTCAACATAATCTTTCTTCAGGGTTTTCAAGAATGTTTGAGTCATTTCTTCCTCGTCTAAGGCGGGAGTGATACGGGCAGCTGCCCCTCTCCACCTCTGTGCGTATTCGCGAAAGCTTTCGTCCTTTTTCTGAGAAAGAGACCGGAGGAACTCTCTATTCGGCTTAAGCCTGGTGTTGAATCCATAGTGGCTCTTGAAAGCAGTAGCTAGATCATCAAAAGTGCGGATATCATCCTTGCTCAAGCCGGTATACCACTCCACGGCATCTTCCATTAGGCTGTCCTGGAAGCAGTGGATCATAAGTGAATCATTATCTGCATGGTTAGCCATCTTCCGGACGTATTTGATGATATGGTTCTGGGGGCAAGTCAGCCCGTTGTAGCGGTCAAATTCCGGGACCTTGAATTTCTTGGGGACATCTACCCTCGGCACCAAACAAAGATCGTGGGTTCTGATGAGGTCACTGCTCCCCCGGTTGGCCTTGATCTCGCGACGGAGTTCTCTGGCAAGTTCCTCCATTCTTTCTTCCATAGTTCCCAACACAGGAGTTTTTCCACGGTAATCATCAGCATTGGCGCCCTGAGGCGTAGAGTGCACAATCGGATCTGTGAAGACCGTTGACTGAGGTAGGGTAGTGTGGAGAGAAGCCTGCCCTGAGATGGGGATTTGGTTACCGTTGGCAGCACTGGAAGCACCTGCTGTGGAATCCGGGGCAAAGAAAGGTGGGAGTCCGTATGGGTATCCCCTTGGCATGACGAAACGGCTATCGAGAGATGATGTTGGAATTGCCTCAATGGTCTCTGGAGCAGACGAGGTTGGTTGCTCTTGAGCGGCTACCAGAGCGGTCATGGCGTCGAGAGCTTTAGCTAACTCTTCTCTCACGGAAGCTAACTCAGTACGGAGCTGTGCATTTTCTTCTTCCATAGCTACTTGATTTCTCCTTCTGTACTGTCTAGTCTGATGTACTCTGGTAGGTGGATCAGTCCTTCGAGCACGAGCCACTTTTCACACTGCGGCAGAAGAACCAGGAGGCAATGAGCACTTGGAAGTTTTTTTTTTTTTGTGACCGATGAATGATGCATATGATGCATGATATGCAAATGCGGATGCAAAAAAATGACACTTTTTATTACCAAAGGGTTTTTTAGACAAATTAGAATTCTTTGCAAACGTTTATTGGACTAACAAATTATTCAAAGCAAATTGTTTTGATACACTGAGCCAAGGGAGTAGGTTTCCGAAACATAAGCTGAGCAAACAACATAACCAATAGCAATCCTATCATCCGGAACTAAGGAGTGACGGGGTAGTATTCGGAATCCGAGTCCGAAGCTGAACCACAATGACTGGCGAAGAAATCTCGACGACCTCTGACTCTCCTGGAGTCTCTCCTCAATAGATCATCCTTCTCCTCAAGCTCCTTCCTAACTCTGGCTAGTTCTTTCTTCAGCATACGGTTCTCATGATCCTTCTGCTCGTCTCTGCCATCCAAAGTCATGATCAAGTTCTCAGCCTCACTGTAACGGGCTTTCCATGCTCGCTTCTCCTCACTCTCCATAGCTAGATGCTCCTGATACATCTCTTGAGTCGCGGGAAGTAGCGGTAATGGTCTAGACGGAGTAGATGCAGATACATGCCTCATAGCAGGGTAAGGCATGCCAATCTCTTCGGCTCGGTCTATCACCCACTGAGTATAGGCTTCATGAGCAATACCGGATCTCACACCCAAATGCTTCACATCTTTCTTTCGAACCTTAGACCAAGCATCTGTGAAAGCTTTCCTTTGCCCGGTGGGAGCATTGGAATAGTAAAAGAACTCCTGTGATGCAGCAAGGTTGATGGGCTTCGCTCTCATAGGAAAACCAAACTGCCTCATGGCTAACTCGGGATTGTAGTTGATTCCCCCCCGGGTACCGAGAAGAGGTACGTTGAGGAAATCCCCACAACCAGTGATAATCTCCTTGACGCGAGCTGCTGGAGTGATCCAAACCACCTCATCGGGAGTAAGAGCCATAATCTGCTGCGAATAAGACCAATTCTCCGCGTTGGTATGGAAAGAACTCGGGAGGTGAGAAATAAACCACCTATAAAGAAGAGGTATGCAGCAAAGAATAAATCCACGACACTTGAGAGTCCGATCATGGATGGCATGGTATGTGTCAGCTAACAAAGTAGGAACAGGATTCCTGGAATGGAAGATCTCAATAGCATTCATGTCCACGAAGTTGTCGAGATTCGGAAAGAGAATGAGCCCATAGATGAGTAGTGCAAGAATAGCCTCAAGAGTGTCCTGACAAGTAGATTCAAGATTAGCCCGCTCAAGTAAGTACTTCGAAATGAAACCCTGAATGTGAGACTTGGTAATGAGATTCTTAGACACATCGGAAGTCTTGAGATAAAGATCCTTAGCAATAACCAGAGGAGTAAGAGAAGATCCTGGGCCTGTGAAAGGTGTCTCCTCAGCTATAGGTAAACCCAATAAGCAAGAATAAGCCTCGAGTGTAGGAACCAACTGAAAATCCGGGAAAGTGAAGCAACGAAAAACTGGGTCATAGAATTGCACCAGAGTGTGCACCAGCTTCTCTTCTACATTAGTCCGGAGAATACCAAGCAAACCGCCGTATCGGAGACGAAACCCAGTCGGATTTTTAACCTTGAGTGCCAACTCCCTTAGGCTAGCCAAATCAACTTCTTTGAACTTGTAAGACTTAGTCCTCTTCATGCCTGGTTATATTTGCAAAGAATTTTAGTTTGTCTATACCCTTTGATAAGTGCATGTAGAAAATTTATGCATGAATGCATGTATGCATGGTTTTAATAAGGAAAGCACGGTGGGCTAAGGTAACAAGTGGACACGGTGTCCGGTGAAACTAAGGCTTTTGATAATAGTGACCAAGGTTCTACAAAGTTCCCAAACCACAACCTCTCTTGCGTATATCATGGTAGTACAAAGCAACGCTTGTCCATGATTATCCGTAAGAAGGTTTAGTTTGGGTGTAGTATCGCGTGACGACTAAATTTCGAGACAACGCTCGGTTTAGCCACCGCACTACGTACTAACAAAGGCCAAGGATGGGTTTGGTAACTACGGTTCATAGCCTTCATCGGTCAATTGGAAGTAAAGTGCCCAAGCATGACAACACACGCCGACAACATCACCTCCAAAATGCCTCAGCTATGTGAGATTGATCGCGTAATCCAATGCACGAGGCAACCCCCGGAATGGATTATCGATTATATCTCTTCCTAATCTTAAGTTCACTCAGCCCGGGTACAGGGCTTTTGATATCCTCACCCCACACGTACATAAGAAGTTCTTACATGCAACAATAAAGCAAAGCATAAAAATAAAGCGTGTAAAACTAGGTGTAGCCCTAAAAATTCCCCAGTGAAGTCGCCATTTCTGTCATCGCGATTTTCGGGTGTCAAATCATTGATTGGATTTGAACCTTTCAATCATTGATGTCTCTATTTTTTTG
Source organism: Medicago lupulina (assembly GCA_958299785.1). NCBI lineage: Eukaryota > Viridiplantae > Streptophyta > Magnoliopsida > Fabales > Fabaceae > Medicago > Medicago lupulina. The sequence goes on along the minus strand of OY283139.1, from coordinate 53,204,018 downwards.
GGGAAGGTAAAATCGAGAAAAACCTTTAGAAATCCTAAGTTCGGGGCTGATTTCATTACGGGAAGGTGTTAGGCACCCGCAATGACTATAGTATCCTATAGGAACCGTTTTACGACGCTTTACGTATATGCTTTACTTTTATTGCTATTTGTAAAAAAAGATTGGTTTTAAGAATGAGAGGGAGAAAGTTGGATTTTATTTTATTGGACTTGGAGAGATTTTGAGTCTCTTGCCTACATACCCTTTTAAGGGATCAAAATTCCATGTAGTTCTCTTTCAAAATGTTTTTTGTGGGTTGGTTCAATTTTTAGTTTTGAAAATATTGTTTAAAGAAGAGATAAGAGGCCGTATAGGCATTAGAATTGAAAAAAAACAGTGAGGTGATTCCAATTTATTTGCAAAAGGGATGTTAAAGTGGAGGGTTAGCACTAATTTTGATTTTGTCTTAAGAAAATGAAAAGAAAAAAAGGTGAGGTTTTGACCTCATTTTGTTGCAAAATAGTTTGAGTTATGTGTTGATTTTTTTGATGAAGAAATTATAAGTTTTCCTAGGTTTTACGCTTCCTACACATACATCTAGCGGAAAGTCATACAACGTGTGTGCATGTGTCGGTGCATGTGTCGGTGTACATCATTATAGTCCATAGTCCTTTACATCGGGTCCTAGTTTACATTTTATAGTCTTGCATGAAATTAAAGAAAAGTAAGAACTAACCTAAAATATTACATGAGTCAACATAGAAAATTGCATAAAATGGCTAAAGGAGAGGAAAAAAGGTGAAAATAATGCAATGCTAACGATATGCTTAAGGCATGAAATAAGATGGCCAATGAAGAGTAGGGAAATGATAGGATGAGTAGTAATGCATGAAAGATGAAATGCACAAGCAAGTACTAAACAAATGACAAAAAGGTGAAATGAACATAACCAAAAATATTAAGCAAATTGCAAAAGAGCTAATATCAAAAATAATGCAAATGACACCAAACCAAGACCTAAAATCTAAACTAAATTCTATAACCTATGATCTTTACCAAAACAGCCCCCCCCCCCCCCCCCCCCCCCCCTCTTAAAGGAAGCACTTCAAGAATTAAAGAGAATTTATGAGTCACATTTACCCTAAAATCCACACATTTCAATCAACAAATTACATCTCAAAATTAACAACTAAACTTGACCAAAGAGAAGCTTTCAATTAAACTTGCAAAGAGAAATTAACAAACAAAATTGTAGCATTGTGGATTGTAAGCGAACTTGTAAAATAAGGGGTCATTATTGAGCATATGAACTAGATGACTAGGAGTTAATTTGTAAAGCAAGAAATGATCCGTTAAATTCGAAAACCAAAGGATTAACAATTAGGCATGCAAGGATGTAGAAATAGCACGAATTCAGAGATGAACACATCACAAAAATCACATATCAAATATCAACACTATAGAGCAAAAATTGGATCCAAAATAGTGCAAGAAAATTCACAAAAATCATTAAAACATGTAAATCCAATAAAAAATTAACGCACATGCTTTTTATTCACTTTAAAGTGTGAAAACACCACAAAGCAATGAAAATACATCAAGAAGCATATGGTAATTTTTTAGGATTTTTGTAAAAAAAAAAATAAATAAGGATGAACAGGGGGCTCAAATAGCAAGCATGAGGGGTGTGCATAGCAAAATATCAGGAAATTGCAAAGAAACTGAAAAGAAACAGAATTACCCGGCCCAAATCCACGGATCTGATGGATCCGGATCAAGCTAACGCTCCAGGAGCGTTGGATTGATCCAGATCCATCAGGATTTGAATCAAACGGTCAGTAAAGAGAGGAGATGGACCGGGTTTTGGGTCGACCCGACCCAGCACACATATAAAAAGGCGAAAACCCGGATTCTTTCAATCTTTCATTCTTTCATTCTTTTTCTCCTTCCCTTCTCCGCCGCTCTCTCTGAAACCCTAGACCTAATCCATTGAATCTAAACCTAAACCCGTTCGAATCATGCTTCAATTGGTTCAATTCTCTATCCTAAACATGAATCTGCCATACGAAATTGCATACGAACAAGTAATCGGTGTAAATCTTGAGATTTCTTACGGTTTTGGACTTTTGTTCTTCCGTTTTTTGCATCGAAACTTCGTGATGCTTCGTAGATCCACTCCGGTTTGGTTCCGTTGTGAATCTTGAAGTTTTCACGTTCTTTTTAAAGTTTGTTAGGGTTTCACCCCTTTTCTGAATGCAACGTTTTGAAACCTCATTGATTTACACCGGTTAAGACCTATTGATGCTTTTCAATGCGAAGAAGGTAGGGTTTGAGGATTACCTAAGTCTTGCTTGAGGATTTGAACCGTTTTTTGCGATCTTTGGCTCAGAATCTTTACTGGTAAGGTGATTTCACCCTCTTCTTCTTCTTCTGATTCGAACTGTTGAAATCCTTCCCTTCTTCTTCTTCTTCTTCTCTGATATGAACCTTGCGATCGCACTTGTAGCGCGCTGCCTTCGGCGGCGTGCTCGTGTTCGAATTGCAGGTGTTCAGGTTCGATGATGAAGATTCAATCTGAATCTCTGAGAACTGCGTGTAATTCCATCGAATTTGTGTGAATTCTGTTGCGGTTTGTCTCTGTGAGTTGAATTTGGTAATGAATTTGAGGAGTCCGTATGAATTTGGTGTGAATTGGTGCTGGAATTGCTCTGAATTGAGCTAGGGTTCCATGGATGTTCTTGAAGCTTTTTGTGAATTTGTGATTTTGATCTGTAACTGAAATGAGAGAGAAAGTGTGATCTGTTTGTGATGTGGCTCTGCTATCTTTGATTCTGTTACGCGTGGCCTTGATTCTGACACTGTACCCTATTTATAAGCTGCCATGTGGACTGTGGACCAGTTGGAATGTGCCACGTGGACCTTGAACACCTGTGTAGCAATTCTGAAATATTTCTGACTCAATGACCAAAATGCAATTATGTAAAAATTTGGGACTGAACTGCAATTTATTAAAGATTGGACTGTTTTTAAAAGAAATGAAAGAATTGGACTGTTTTTAAAAGAATTGGGACAAATTTGCAAAAAACAAAATATTTGGACTGAATTGCAATTTTTGAAAATATTAGGACTAAAATGTAAAAATAATAAAATTGGCTAAAAAATGTAATTTGAAAATAACGTAAAGCGAAACATTTAAAACTGACAAAACGGACTAAAACGAACAAATTACCACAAATGAGGTATTTTAAAATACCTCTCTGTCCAAAATTTATTTGATGTGAAAAGACTGAAATGCCCCTGGGCAAAAACGGCTCAAACTGACTCAGATGCAAATTAAGATGATTTTTGTACAAAATTTGATTAATGATTCATGCAAACAAATTGAAAAGACTCAGGGACAAATTGTAGGGACTGAAAATGGGTTCCTTTGTAGGAAATGACCAAAATACCCTTTTGTATGATTTTATGCAAAAATTCAAAAGACTGGAACAGTAATGTATGCAGTTGAAGCACAGTAGAAAACACAGTAAATTGAAAAAGTATTAGGAATAGAAAGGAAATTTAAACGAGTATTTTTAGGTCCAAAATGAGGGTATGACAAGCATAACAAAACTTTAACCCTTGAACAATAACCCTTTTTAGATAACTATATGACAAAAGCACCAGATTCTTTTTAATCTTTTTTTTTACCTTTTTTCTGATTAAAAAAATTGACTTTAAAGCAACGTTTTCACAATTAATATAATGATACAATACAATACTTTATTACATAGCACATAATACCTCACATTACAATAAATAAGGATAAATAAACATTATTAATTACTAAAATTACAACACTAATTCTAAATTAATAACATGTAGTAACATATAACAAACAACTAAACAACCAACAAATACTTAAACGAAATTTCAAACATCACTCTCCAGAAATCTCACATAGCAATTGGAAGGATTGTTGTTGATTTCAAACAAAAGCCTATCACCAACTTCCACATTACATTTCTTAACAAAATCATTCCAACCTTTACCTATGCACCTCTTCATCATATCACCATCTTCACAAAAAACTTCAATATTACAAGCTTCAACATAATCTTCATCTGAATTAAGCAAAGTCAATGTCATAGCCTTCTGATCTGGTTGCATACGTTGAACACCTATGTGTATGGGAATACGCAGTACAATATCAAATATTACCAATTTGTCATTCATGATTTAACAAAAATTGTTTTACACAGCTTATTTAAACAAGATGTCAATAAACTATACAACACTTACAACACTGTAAGTTGGACGAAGATGTGCAGAACACACTCAAATCTCTCATGTAGTATTTGTATCAGACATGGAGGTACATCTTCAGGTTCCTTATAGTCAAATTCAATGTTAAACTTTGGTACAGGATCAGACCCAAGAACATAATAACCTTCCTTTGTCAATGATTGGTAGCATTCTTCTTTGGACTCTGTTTTTCCCGATCCACCAGTGTTCAAACCACAACAGTCAATCATATAAAATTACTCTACAATTTCTTTCATGTACATTATTTTAATTTCTTTAATATCCTATCATAAATCTTTATACATGATTTTTTCTAATAGTTGTATCTTTAAATTTTTTTACAGTTATCTAACCAAACCATTAATACACAATGGTTATAATTTATTTTACTCAAAATCACAACTATCTCATATAACTTCAGCCAATATTAAAAGTCATATTACAAGTCATATAGATAAGTCTCAATCTTCATGTTACAATTTTAAATTTCACCCAGTTATTAACAATTTTACAACAATATTTATATCTTTAAAATATTTTACTATTATCTAACCAAAACATTAATACTACTACTGATTATAATTTCCTAACTACGAATATCATTTCACATATCGACAATCTTATTTTTTACATAAAACTGTTCTAAATTGTGTTTATATTTGTTTAATTACATAATCACATCTGACAACAGAATAAATTTGTTTCAAGTAAACACATATTAATTATCAAATGTTTAATTGTGTATAGGTTTTTTGAATTATAAATTTTTTATTGTTTAAGTTCCCACTAAAATAATTCACCCACAACCAACCAGTACCCGTGCGGATGCACGGGTATGTTACTAGTAATAGTTGAAAAAATTATGATTTCTTCAAGAGATACTTTACTTGAACATTTCAACCAAATAAACAAATACAAATAATGCTTACGCAAAATTTCAAAAAATTAACCAATTCAAAACAAAAAAAACATAAACAATAAATAACACTAACCCTTAAAAATCTTGACTTTCAGAAACTGAACAACAAAAATCGGAGCTCCCTCCACTGACTTACCAATAAGTTTTTTGTTCTCGTCCACATACTCACCAAATAGAGCATGTTCAACCTTTCCAATGCCAAGTTATATTTTCTTGTATCAATAACATATCTTATATAAAAAATATCCAATTATACATAAATTAAAACCAAACCTACAATCACCACCCCTGTGATCATATAAACCCACAAACATGGTGTAGAAATATAAACCCACAAACAAATTGCATGCCTTCTCTAAATAAACATGAACAGCCAACGGCGAAGCTGGCAAAAAATTTATGCAAGGGCCAACTATAAACAAAAAATAAAATATTTTAAAACTAACATATTAAATTTAAGGATAAAATATTTTTTTAGTCCAATAAATTATAATTTTTTTGGTTTAGCCCTTAAACAAAGTTTATTTAATTTTTGTCTCGATTTTTTAAAATTTTACAAAAAGTGTTTTTAGTCTTGGATTTAATCTCTATAACAAAAATTAAGAACTCAAATTAAACAAAATCTTAGGAAATTAACTTAAAAATCGCAAATTTTGTAGAGACTAAAAACAAAATAATATGAAAATTAACCAATACATAAAAATTAACTTAGAGTAGCAAAAAATGATAAAAGTTGACAATAACTATTTAAAAAAGTTCGGCAAAATACGTTTCAAGGAGCCAATGTTATTCATAATTGATTGTTAACAAAATAGAATGATAACATCTTCTCCAATATAAACAATTAAATCATTTGCAAGAAACTCATTGCCCATTTAATATGTTTATGACTATTGTCTTGATAATTCTAATTGTTAAAAAAGTTCTATCTATAGCTGTTATATATTGCGACCGAAAATACCAAACCATTAGAAATAAATCTATCAATCATGTAGTAATTTTTTACTTTCTAATTTATGCTAATTTTCGACAACTTAACTTGTTTATGGTAGCTTAATGTTTATTATTTGAGGTAGCAAGATATAAATACATACCAACTAATTCAAGAATAATATGTTTTTTAGGGTAGCTAAGGCTACCCCTTATATATGAAGGGCTACGCCGGTGACCAGCTACAAGTTATGCACAAAGAAATAGTATTAGTGAAATTGAAACCATGCAACGGAATAAAACCACTTTCATATGTCTTAATTGTAACACCTCGTTTTCCCAACATGTAAATAACATATAATAAATCAGAGTTCCATTGCAAACAGGATGTCACATTTCGTTCTCCAAAATATCACCAAATATAAATAGAGTTAAATTCACTATTTATTTAAACAACTCCTTTCAATAATTCAAATAATGTCGCAGCGGAAAATATTCAACGTTTTAATAGAAACTCGGCACTAAGGCCTCAACATCAGCAACATAATTAAAGTTTCAAAACCAAAAGTGGTTCAACATCAACTTATAAAGAAATACGTAACAAGGAAAACAAAACATATAGATATCCCCATCCCGTTACGTATCAGAGCATGACTCCTATGACGACATGAGGAATCAACTCACATCAGTGGTTACTCCTGGTTATCTGCACGTTACCCACGTAGAGGCAACATTCAAACAGAAGGGGTGAGATTTCACATTCAAAAATAATTAGCAACAATTCATGTAAAGAATTAATCAATACAAAACAACAACAATTCAACATTAAGAATACTTCACATAATTCCATCAACAATCATCATTTAACTTCATTCAATAATGCATCAACAGCAACATCGACAATGCAACAACAACGACTCAACAATGCAACAACAACTACTCAACAAATGCAGCATAATTATGCATGTGGTACCAACATAGCTACAACTCCCTTTGCTAATGCCTTAATTCGGCTTGACAGGCTACAACCCCCTTCGCTTAAGAAACAACATAGCTACAGCTCCCTTCGCTTAAGAAACAACAGAGCTACAACCCCCTTCGCTAAAGTCATATTCGACTTGACAGGCTACAACCCCCTTCGCTAGACAATACTTATGCAATGACACAACTTAAATGCAACAACAACAACATCATAAAATCATATTAAATCAACCACAAAAGATTTGCACATCAACTCGAAACCACTGGAAAGATAAATCAGATATCAACAATATTCATGTTTATGACAAAGTCCGACTCAAAACAGAAACGTGCAAAAAAGACACAAGAACGCAAAACAGGCAATCTGCTACTGAACAACTCTCGAGGCGAGCACAACTACTCGTTGTGGCGAGCTCACATAAGAACCACTCTCGATGCGAGGAAGATTACTCGCCGAAGGCGAGCTAAAACAGATAGCTTCGGGAACTAGACATTTTTCACCTAAAAATCCCAATTTTTAACTTCCCAATGCCCAATTTTGATTCTAAAAGTTGTCTAATCATTTCTAAACGTGAAAAGGCACTCAAATTCATATAAACCTGACCCAAAACATCATTTATACGAATATCCATTTTTCTACTTAACAACTCGCTAGACGATGAAAAACACTCGTTGTGAGGAGTTGCGAACTACTCGCCAGGCGACTAAGATCACTCGCTGGGCGAGCGATGACTTCTACTCGCTAGGCGAGTTTGAGCACTCGCCGTGGCGAGCGACGACTGACAGGTCTACGAACAGACCTCTGTTCTCACTCCAAAACCCCAATTTTGACAACCCAAACCCCAAAAATGATAGGAAACATTACCTACTGTTATTCTACACCTTAGACATCATTCTCTTACATTAATTCATTGAATTGCATACACCTTCAACAAATTTTATTGAATTTAACCTAACTTTTATAACATCAAAATTTCAACAAACAACAACATGATTAAACCCTTTTCAGAAATTATATGCTTATGATTAAAGAAGGTTAGTCTCACCCTTACCTCTAGGTTTTGCGAAATTGATGATTTTCTACGGTGAAATCTCTCTCTAGGTTCTTCTTGCTATTCCTCCTTGCCTCTCTTCTCCACAACCCTAGTTTTCTTTTGCCTCTTGTTGCTCTCTTTATCGGTAACCTTTCTTCTCTAATTCTCTTCTCTATTTATAAACTTTAATTGAGTTTGTTACTAATCTTTTCATGTTACTACCCGCACCTCTCGAATTTGTTACTATTATTTTATGTAACTATATCGCTTTGCTATATGCACTCCCCTCTGCTTAAATCATTAAAACACTACTCATATCATTAACTACACCTCTCCTATTCTTAACCTAACAAATTCCCTTTATTCCAAAACTGCCCTTATGCCTCATTAATCTAATTTAATTATATTCCTTCACTAATAATATTATAATAAACTACTAATATTTACTAACACATAACACAAAACCTCACACACCACAATTATTCAAATAAAATATGCAAAAAGCCACTAAACTTGATAATATAAATAAATAATAAAAATTGGGCGTTACAACTCTCCCCCACTTAGAATATTTTTGTCCTCGAAAGTGTACCTCTGATCAGACGATCCTCATTCGCTGTCTGAGTACCAACTAAAGCAAACACCTTCCCACTAGCCTGAGCCTTCTTAGGTTGCTTACACTGAGGGCTAGTATGTCCTTCTTCACCACAGCTAAAGCAAACTATATCATCATGCTTGCAATCCGCAATTGTGTGTCCCTTTCTGCCACAAGGGAAACACCGCTTCACATCGCGACTACAAGTGTTACTCTTATGACCTTTTTCTCCACACCGGAAACAATTTCAGTAGGAGTGTCTCTTTTCCTGGGACCACTCTCGTCATTCACCCTCTGCTCACCCTTATCAGCCGGAGCGTTGTAAGGCTTACCACGACTTTGTTGTTTCTTACCCTTCCGCTCATTCATAATCTTGTAATGAGCCTTGGTGTCTTCTTCATAGATTTTGCAGCTACTCACCAACTTAGAAAACTGTCGTATCTTCTGGTACCCAATTGCCCGCTTGATCTCAGCACGCAAACCATTCTCGAATTTGATACACTTAGAGAATTCAGCGGTCTTAGCATTATAGTGCGGATAAAACTTGACCAACTCAACAAACTTAGCAGCATACTCCGTCACTAACATATCACCTAGCTTCAGCTCCAGAAACTCAATTTCCTTCTTCCCGCGAACATCTTTCGGAAAGTACCTACTCAGAAATTCCCTCCTAAAGACAGCCCATGTAACTCCCTCAGCTCCGTTCTCCAAAAGCGGACGAGTACTTACCCACCAATCATCAGCCTCCTCAGCCAACATATGCGTACAAGCGTACCATCTGAGCTTCATTGCATTGCATGACTCGAAAAATTCTCTCAACCTCCTTGAGCCATGTCTGAGCTCCATCAGGATCATATCTGCCTTTGAAAGTAGGTGGATGATTTCTCATAAAAGTTTCCAGCATATGGACTCCATCATTACCACCAGAATTAAGTTGTTGCCCCACAGCTTGAGCCATAACTTGCAACGCAGCAGCAATAGCAGCATCATTCCTTCCAGCCATTCTCTGTTCACCTCACAACGAACAATAATAAGAAAACACGACGACAGTATTCAACCGTCACACGACACAAACAACTCAACTACTTGGCCAAACGGACCGACCTGCTCCGATACCAATTGTAACACCCCGTTTTCCCAACATGTAAATAACATATAATAAATCAAAGTTCCATCACAAACAGGATGTCACATTTCGTTCTTCAAAATATCATCAAATATAAATAGAGTTAAATTCACTATTTATTTAAACAACTGTTTTCAATAATTCAAATAATGTCGCAGTGGAAAATATTCAACGTTTTAATAGAAACTCAGCACTAAGGCCTCAACATCAGCAACATAATTAAAGTTTCAAATCCAAAAGTGGTTCAACATCAACTTATAAAGAGATATGTAACAAGGAAAACAAAACATATAGATATCCCCATCCCGTTACGTATCAAAGCAAGACTCCTATGACGACACGAGGAATCAACACACATCAGCGGTTACTCCTGGTTATCTGCATGTTACCCACGTAGAGGCAACATTCAAACAGAAGGGGTGAGATTTCACATTCAATAATAATAAGCAACAATTCATGTAAAGAAGTAATCAATACAAAACAACAACAATTCAACATTAAGAATACTTCACATAATTCCAACAACAATCATCATTTAACTTCATTCAATAATGCATCAACAGCAACATCGACAATGCAACAACAACGACTCAACAATGCAACAACAACTACTGAACAAATGCAGCATAATTATGCATGTTGTACCAACAGAGCTACACCTCCCTTCGCTAATGCCTTAATTCGGCTTGACAGGCTACAACCCCCTTCGCTTAAGAAACAACAGAGCTACAACTCCCTTCCCTTAAGAAACAACAGAGCTACAACCCCCTTTGCTAAAGTCATATTCGACTTGACAGGCTATAACCCCCTTCGCTTGACAATGCTTATGCAATGACACAACTTAAATGCAACAACAACAACATCATAAAATCATATTAAATCAACCACAAAAGATTTGCACATCAACTCAAAACCACTGGAAAGATAAATCAGATATCAACAATTTTCATGTTTATGACAAAGTCCGACTCAAAACAGAAACGTGCAAAAAAGACACAAGAACGCAAAACAGGCAGTCTGCTACTAAACAACTCGCGAGGCGAGCACAACTACTCGTTGTGCCGAGCTTACATAAGGACCACTCGCGAGGTGAGGAAGATTACTCGCCGAAGGCGAGCTAAAACAGGTAGCTTCGGGAACTTTTCACCCAAAAATCCTAATTTTTAACTTCCCAATGCCCAAATTTGATTCTAAAAGTTGTCTAATCATTTCCAAACGTGAAAAGGCACTCAAATTCATATAAACTTGACCTAAAACATCATTTGCACGAATATCCATTTTTCTACTGAACAGCTCGCTAGGCGAGGAAGAACACTCGTTATGGCGAGTTGGGAACTACTCGCCAGGCGACTAAGATCACTCGCTGGGTGAGCGATGACTTCTACTCGCTAGGCGAGTTTGAGCACTCGTCGTGGCGAGCGACGACTGACAAGTCTACAAACAGACTTCTGTTCTCAGTCCAAATGCCCAATTTTGACAACCCAAACCCCAAAATTGATAGGAAACATTACCAACTGTTATTCTACACCTTAGACATCATTCTCTTACATTAATTCATGGAATTGCGTACACTTTCAACAAATTTTATTGAATTTAACCTAACTTTTATAACATCAAAATTTCAACAAACAACAACATGATTAAACCCTTTTCATAAATTATATGCTTATGATTAAAGAAGGTTAGTCTCACCCTTACCTCTAGGTTTAGCGAAATTGATGATTTGCTATGGTGAAATCTCTCTCTAGGTTCTTATTGCTATTCCTCCTTGCCTCTCTTCTCCACAACCCTAGTTTTCTTTTCCCTCTTGTTGCTCTCTTTATCGGTAACTCTTCTTCTCTAATTCTTCTCTATTTATAAACTTTAATTGAGTTTGTGATTAATCTTTTCATGTTACTACCCGCACCTCTGGAATTTGTTACTATTATTTTATGTAACTATATCGCCTTGCCATATGCACTCCCCTCTGCTTAAATCATTAAAACACTACTCATCTCATTAACTACACCTCTCTTATTCTTAACCTAACAAATTCCCCTTATTCCAAAACTGCCATTATGCGTCATTAATGTAATGTAATTATATTCCTTCACTAATAATATTATAATAAACTACTAATATTTACGAACACATAACACAAAACCTCACACACCACAATTATTCAAATAAAATATGCAAAAAGACACTAAACTCGATAAAATAAATAAATAATAAAAATAGGGCGTTACATGAACTGTGGTCTTCGTTTGAAACATCAACTTATATTTATTATCCGTAGTCCTATAAGAACCAGAGTTTGGTAAAACAATGAAATTTAATAGCTTGTAAACTCCCCCTTCATATAACTTGTCCTAAAACCTATACAACAGTTACTTCCTAATGGTTGCGTGAATCCTATCCCCCTGCAACAAACACCAACACCCACAAATATTTTCAATTAAACACTGAATCAGATAAATACACACAACCAAACAATATACAAGCCTTGCACAAATAAATACTTACAAACTGATCGACCAAGATCATCTCCACCGAGCTTGTTTGTTCTGGCTTCAAAAACATGGGAACCTCCCACATCCTAACCACACGAACATCAAATTTCCAGGCATCTCTCCCAAGAACAACAGAAGACAACCTATCAAATGAGTTATCATTAACCATCGCAACAAACATAAAAAGAAAGGACAACTTTAAGAACTTAACAAACCACACAAAGAGAACTCGAAACGATGAGCAACAAAGCAGGAGACGCATGGCTTTTATAGTAGGCGAACAAGAAAAACCACTTGTACATGCAACAATCTCTAATAAATGCAAGTGCTATAAAAAAATGTATAAAAAATAACCCAATACGTATAAGGACAAAACAATAGTTCCAAGGCAAAGAGAAACTAAACTACTCAAATAAGATCAACGGCCTATACATCAACACGTCAAAAGTACAACAATCCAACGACGCACCTAATTATATGTGGGGTAACACAACTTCCATCCTAAACCTATTGCACGCAACAACCTATAGACCCCGACACCTACTATGTATAACTCTAACCTATGTAAACAAGTAAACAACCATACGTTCAAAAAATCCTCAATGCGGGATGGCCACTATAGCATTAAACACACAAACACGAGGATAATATAATTTATTCGCGTTTGAACAGTTGGATTTTTTTTATCATGGTGGTTAAGATTATTGATGACGAGTGTAACCACTATATAGTAAAAAAATGCGTTATAATGCATTTTTTTTGTCTACGGAATTAAGCTTCGGAAAACTAGCTAACATTTTTTTTTTTTTTTGTGATGGTCGGGATTTCAACTCAAAACTTGCATATATTATTCATTGTTCATACTAGCTAAACTCATGAGGTAACATTAATTTAAAATAATGATAAAATACTCACAAATTTTATTGACATTATTCAATTGTTAAATACTGTAGTAGAAATTAAAAGTGTGTTTCACCGGTAAAAAGAAGTTTAACGCGTAGCCTATAAAAATGGACAACCAATCAAACTGGTTCAAAAAAGCTTGATTGTAAACTAGAGAATTACAGGTTAGTTTGTTTTATATACTTTAAAACTCATATTTGATACAAATAATTCGAGATCTTTTTAGGAGACTTTTAAAAAAAAACTGAAAACAAGTTAGACACTACTCCAATCCACAATGAAAACAAGGTTGAAACTTGACAATGCAAAATGACTCCAATATCATATTGGGACCACAAGTTTTCATCTCAATCATTGTATAATAAAAAAAAAGTAACAACTCGGGGAAAATCATTAGACTGTAATTTTTTTACAAGAGTTGATTATTTTTTAGGAAATGTTAACTTGTGCCCTTGGGGCATAAGTTAAAAAGCTAAATGTAGAAGGGTTTTTTTTGGAACGTGTGCATTCAATGTCTTAAAAGTTGCAAAAGTTATACTTTTATTATAAAATTTATTTTTAATTTCCATTTTAAGCTTCTTAACTTGTGCCCTTAGACGCAAGTTAACATGACCCTTATTTTTTACATATTATAGATTTACAATTTACATCGTTGTTAGCAATAATTAATCTATGTTGAGGAATCTGTTAGGCAGAGAGAACCTCCCAATAGGTAACATTGTTTTTACCAAGTAACTTCTGAATCTAAATGTTTTTAATTGAAGTATGTCATTCACATAGCTTACACTGTTATTTTACTATTCTCGACATTCTGCATCTTGCTATTGTCAGCTCAAGTTATTTCCATTTACTAGCTATGTGAAAAATTGAATGATTGTAAGAACAATCTAGACTATAAAACTAATCACAAGTCTTCTAAACTATATGTGTTTTGAAATGTAACGAAAGGAACCAACAAACATGAATATCAAGATACTACAAATGAACCAATGGATAACAAAACAGATCGACGAATTATTCTGTTGAAAGAGTACATAATTGAGTGAATCTTGAAATTAGCTTATGAAATTAAGTATAGGGCCGTTAACGAGTCAAATCTTAGAAGTTATAGTTATTTTCAGTTTCGTTTTAACTAAATGAAACATGATGGGAAGATCAACTTTGTATCAAATACAAGGAAACCTCGTGCAGTACAAAAAAACTTATGAATACTAAATCCAACAATTGAGTTCAGTTTTTTACACCTCGATTTTCAAACCAAATTTTGTGGAGTTCAATAATATTACATTCTAGTCCATTGGGAAAAGAAGCACTCTCTTTTTAATGCAGCCTTGGGCTAGTCCATTGGAAGCATATGAATTGTCTATTTCTTGACAACATTTAATATGCAATTTGTATTTCTTGAAAGGATTGTACTACAAAACAAAAGAAAAGTCAAGTTTGTATTTGATCATGGCAATGAAATATGCAATTTATCTCTGTAAAATATAAACATTTAGTAGTGTGAGTCATTCCCATAATGATTTGGATGCTACTAGTTCCAAATAGCCAACTGCTAAAGACTATAATGTGATCCAGCTTCCAAGTTTTATGCCTTGATAGTTTGATTTTAGCGTTCCGTTGACACGGCATTCCAATTTCCAATTACTGATGACTATATTTTTCTTTTGTTTTTTACAATAACAGATAGATTGGAGGGTAAGATATTCTCCTTTTTCATTTTTCTCTTATAAGATAAGATATTCTTCGAATTTAAAAAGCACTTGAAACAATATTTTTACCTTCGATCCAAGGATTTCCTTGTATGTTCTGGTTTCTCTTAAGGCTATATATAGTGCATGTGGTCATAACAGGGCCTGAAATGCAGTTAGAATTTCAATCAGAAATTGTTTCGCAATTGTTGATATTTTAAGGGCAATGATAACATCATTAATATCAAATCACAGAGTCAGATAGTAAGTAATAAATATAGAGAAAAATTGCAAGCAAATTCTCTCAACAATGATTGAAACTGTTTTCCTTTTCTTTGACATATAACAATAGTCTATTGAAAATGAAGTAATATCAACTATGCATAGTAACAGAAAAAGTTCATTCAAGTGGAGGAATATAAAATCTTTCATTCATTGCCATTATGCCCCACACCAAAAGTGAAAGCAATTAGGTCTTTAAAGAATATAACAAACATCTTCAAAATCTTACAATAAAACTAAAGGATTAGAAAATAAATACACGAAAATTTTCCATTCGATGATGGGCAATGGTTGTTGCATTAAAAACTAAAAACACTAAGAAAAACATCCTCCATGCAGGGTACAATACACAACTATTACGCAATACTAGAGCTTTCTTTTTTTTTTTTTTTTTCTCAAAAAAAACTTTATTTTAAAAATTATAGTCCTTTGTTTTTTCACTGCCTATTAGCTACTTTCTTGTGTGTAGTTTCAAAATTCAAAAGTTTGGCACAAATAAGAAAGTTAAAATACTATGGTGTTGTGCTGTTTACACTGAATTTTAGTTGAAAGTGAATGCTAACATACACGAGAAAAAATATCCTTCCTTAAATAAGTTGCACCATGGAGCTGTTTCCATGTTACTTGTTGGTGTCCTATAAATGCTTTTTCAATGGACTCCCTTCTATAGAGTAGTTTAGTAATCTTGCCTGCTTTTTCTGTGACTTATTTAGTGACTTTATCAAAAAGGACATCTCTTTTGCACTCTTGTTATTGAAACTAATTTTCTATCCAAAAGAAATATATTTGAAGTTCATTTTCCAAAGTTGTGTATCTTTAAAATAAGGATATATGAAGGAGGAAAAAAAATACGGTAAAAATTGGTTCGTATACAACAGTAGACTAGGGAGCTAAGCTGATCAAGAGGTAATAAAACCTATCAAACAATGAGGGGAAATAGGTAATTAAAAGATCAGCATCTATGTTGAAGATGGAGCAACACAACTCAAATTATCACACATACTACGTAAAATCATCGTTTACAAATAATCTCAAAGAGAAGAACCACTAAATTAATGAGCCTAAAGATTCCAGTTATCATACCATTCTACCTGTAAAAAATGCAGTATAAATTATTACTAACACATCAATAACAAAACCTACCCTATGAATTCACCAATGACTAGTAAATCTTCAGCATTTTGCATTACTATTTCTACCATCATATGTGAACTTGTACCAATGACTGAAATACTACTTTCTCAATCAATCTTCTGCTTCTAAGTTTGTAATCTTGCACTCTCTCATTGAGAGCTGCTTGCTCATAATTGGACCTTTCTATTGATTGTAGAGCATAAGTCAAGACCTGTAAAATAATTAGCCTGTAGTGAATCATTTACATTTTCACTAGCTCAACAATTTGTCATAAAGGAAAAGCTGATTCTAAATATGGTTAATGTACGGCTCCATTTCATGCAATAGTTCATACCCCTACGAGTGAAATTAATTAAAGATAAGAATGTTGTGACAAAGAATGTGATAAAGAATACTTGAAACAATATGTCTATGTTGGAACAAAATGTGTTTAACAATAAATCTCAAGAGTTTTGATGATAACAAGGTATTAAATATTGACAATTGGTATTGCTAACATTTGTTCAAGTGTACAAGACCATAGACCAAGTGTTATATCTTACAAAGGTTCTGGAAGAACAAATAAAGAGCAAAAGAAACATTATTTGAAGCTTAAGGCGCTCCTGAAGACTTGCGCTCCTGAAGACCTCTGCTCCTGAAGAGTATGACGTCATCAGAAGCTGAAGGCCCTCAGAAGCTGGTTCTTCAGAAGCTGTAGTATTTCACCAAAAGCAAATTGATTCAAGTTTTTATGGATTTAGTGTTGTATTTTGGAGCGAAAGTCTTGAAGAAGTGGTAGAAGATCACATGGAGGTCACATGTTCTCGTTTGAAAGCATCAGGTTGCTAAAATACAAAGAGCATTGACAAATGTACTATGTACGAACTATACAACCACCTTCTCCACTACTCTGTTCTTTGTCTAAGCTACCAGACAAGAATAATAGCTCTCATGTACAACCAAGTCTGCATCCTTGTTCCCTCTCAACCGGAATGGATTTGAAATTGATCCTTTATAGGACAATAACTTAATCAGGCAAAGAATCATTGGTGAAAGATCAAGCTTCAACAACGACTCTTTTTGGATGAATTGGCACTTACAACGTTCATTTCACACCTCTATATAAAGGAGTGAAGACTTGAAGAACAATAAGACTCTACAACATTTTTGAAAGCGCCAAAACTCTGTTAAATTGTTCAACATCCAAAAGTTCACTTAGAATTTCAGTTTCCAAGTTCATATCTTTGAAATTCAAAAGTATTAAGAGTTTGTATCTGATTTGTATTGTGAACACCACTGATTGTATATCAAGTGTTCAACCTCAAACATTTTCTTTGTAAGTTTGTTTGATAGAAGTCTCTTGCTTGTGTGCTTGAGCATTAGAAGTCTCTTGATTGTGTTCTTGAGCATTTGAAGTCTCTTGCTTGTGTGCTTGAGCATTTGTAATTAGATATTACATTTAGTGAGCTCTCCTTGGAAGTGCAAGGGGGACAGGACTACTTCCAGTTTGTGGAAGGAACATGTATAAATTGCTTGTGTCCTGCTTCTTCTCTTTTCTCTCTGTTTATCATTCCGCTGCATACGCTCCTGAACCTCATCTTCAGAAGCTGTCTCAATTGCTTTTGATCATTAGTGTTCTGAGTTTTTAAGAGAAAACGAAATTAAGTCTAACACAATTCAACCCCCCCCCCCCCTTCTTGTGTTTTTCTCCCCTTCAATTGGTATCAGAGCTTTGGTTCTATTGTCAACACTTAACAGTGTAACAGTCCAAGATCTGAGAAAAACATGTCTGCTGAATCATCTGTTTCTGGTTCTGGTTCTGCTGGTTCTGGTGGTAATCATCATGTTGTTTCCTATGACTATAGTGAAAAGAAAACTGACTCAGGGAAGGTTCCAAAGTTTAATGGAGATCATGAAGAGTTTTCTTGGTGGAAAACCAACTTCTACAGTTATATCATGGGCTTAGATGAAGAACTATGGGATATTCTGGAAGATGGAGTTGGTGACTTAGTCCTTGATGAAGAAGGAGCTGCTGTTGATAGAAAAATTCATACTCCTGCTCAGAAGAAGATGTACAAGAAACATCATAAGATCAGGGGTTCTCTGGTTTCTGCTATACCACGAGCAGAGTACATGAAGATGAGTGATAAATCAACTGCAAAAGCTATGTTTGCATCTTTATGTGCTAACTATGAAGGAAGCAAGAAAGTCAGAGAAGCTAAAGCACTAATGCTTGTTCATCAGTATGAGTTGTTCAAGATGAAGGATGATGAAAGTATTGAGGAGATGTACTCGAGATTTCAAACCTTAGTCTCTGGACTTCAAATACTGAAGAAAAGCTATGTTGCTTCTGATCACGTGAGTAAGATACTCAAAAGTCTGCCTGCCAGGTTGAGACCAAAAGTGACTGCCATTGAGGAAGCTAAAGATTTAAACACTTTAAGTGTTGAAGATCTTGTTAGTTCTCTCAAAGTTCATGAGTTAAGTCTCAATGAACATGAGTCTACTAAAAAGAGTAAATCAATAGCTCTTCCATCCAAAGGCAAGTCATCAAAAGCTCTTAAAGTGGTTCAATCTGAAGAAGAAGATTCACCAACTGGAGATTCTGATGAAGAGGTTACTAAGATGATGACTATGCTCTCAAATAGACTTCAGTATCTAGCCAAAAAGAACAAGAAGTTTGTGTCCAGAAGAGGTAGCTTCAGAAGCCCAAAGAAGGAAGATCAGAAGGGATGCTTCAATTGCAAGAAGCCTGGTCATTTCATTGTTGATTGCCCTGATCTTCAGAAGGAAAAGTCAAAGGAAAAGTCAAAGAAGCCAACATTCAAGTCAAGCAAGTTCAAGAAATAGTTAAAGCAGAGTTTGATTGCCACATGGGATGATTTGGATAGTGAATCTGAGTCTGACAAAGAAGAATCTGATGAAGGTGCAAAGATAGTTGTTGGGTTGGTAGCTACAACAACTTCAGAAGCTGAAACTGAATCAGATTCAGAAGATGAAAATGAGGTATATTCCAAAATCCCTAGAGAAGAACTGATAGAGTCACTTAAAGAACTCCTCACTCATTTTGCACTGAGAACCAATGAGTTGAAAGTTTTGAAAGAAAAATATGTTGTTCTGATGAAGCAACAAGAATCAAATTTATTGGATCTGAAAGTTTCTGAAGAGGGACTTAGAGGCTTTGACTTCATATGTAAAACTTATGAAGATAAGCTCAAGTTCTTGTGTCAGACGTTACAAGAAAAATGTGATGGAAAGTCTTTAAGTAACCATGAGATTGCTCTTGAAGATTTCATTATTTCTGGTATTGACAGAAGCAGAATTGCTTCTATGATTTGTAGCATTTACAAAAACAATGACAAAGGGATTGGGTTTTCAGAAGTTAAGTCTAATGAAACCAATCTTAAAGCATACTGAGAATGCATTAAGGAAGGTTTGAAAACCTTCTTTGTTCCTGAAGGTGCCAAAATGGAAATTGTTGCTCAATCAGAACCTGAAGCTTCCAGTTCTAAAGCTAAGATTATTTCAAAGCCAAAGAACTCCAAGTCTAAGGTTGTGGTAAATTTTGAATCCAAGACTGCAAAGATTAAGATTCTGAAGAGATCAGAACCTGTTCCTGAGAGTCTGATGAAATCAGAATCTGATGTCCTAAAGTCTAAGGTTCAGAAGGGCAAAACAGTTGTTGCTTCTGAAGTATTAAAACCAAAAGTTGAAAAACCTAAGGTAATGATTAATTAGAAGCTGCCCAAAGCGCACCTCAAGGAACATGGAATGGAGAGTAAATCTTCCAGATCTAACCCCAAAGGACCCATAAAACAATGGGTACCTAAATCTAAAATTGTCAATACTGCAGATTTGTCTAAAAGCAAGATCAAAGCAAAAGTCATGGTACTTGGACAGCGGTTGATCAAGGCACATGACAGGAGTGAAGTCAATGTTCCTATCCCTCACAATGAAAGAAGGAGGAAATGTAAAGTTTGGAGGCAACCAGTCAGGGAAGATTATTGGTACGGGGACTATTGGTAATTCCTCTGCCTCTATTAATAATGTGTGGTTGGTAGATGGGCTTGAACATAACCTATTGAGCATCAGTCAATTCTGTGACAATGGTTATGATGTATTATTTGAAAAAGCCAACTGCACAGTAATCAACAAGAATGATAAATCCATAGTGTTCAAAGGAAAGAGAGTGGAAAATGTTTACAAAATTAATTTCTCTGAACTGGCTGATCAGAAGGTAATCTGCCTTCTGTCAATGAATGATAAGAAATGGATGTGGAATAGAAGGTTGGGACATGCTAACTAGAGATTAATCTCTAAGCTTAGCAAGTTACAACTTGTCAAAGGCCTTCCTGACATTGATTATCATTCAGATGCACTTTGTGGTGCATGCCAGAAAGGAAATATTGTTAAATCATCTTTCAAAGCTAAAGACATTGTTTCCACCTCAAGACCCTTAGAACTACTTCATATTGACATATTTGGACCAGTTAGCATTGCATCCTTATATGAGAGTAAATATGGATTAGTCATTGTTGATGATTATAGCAGATGGACTTGGGTGAAATTCCTGAAAAGCAAAGATCATGCATATGATGTATTCAGTAACTTCTGCACCCTTATTCAATCTGAAAAAGAAGCCAAAATTTTGAAAATTAGAAGTGATCATGGTGGTGAATTTGAAAATGAGCCATTTGAAGTTTTTGTGAAAAACATGGAATCATCCATGAATTCTCTTCTCCTAGAACTCCACAACAAAATGAGGTTGTATAGAGAAAGAATAGAACTTTACAAGAAATGGCCAGAACCATGATCTACGAAAACAATTTGGCAAAACATTTTTGGGCAGAAGCTGTGAATATATCGTGTTATGTCTAGAATAGGATCTACATCAGACCTATCTTGGAGAAAACAGCATATGAACTCTTCAAAGGAAGAAAACCCAATATCTCTTACTTTCATCAATTTGGATGTACTTGTTACATTCTGAACAACAAGCTCTACCTAAAGAAATTTGATGCCAAGGCCCAAAGAGGAATCTTTTTAGGTTACTCTAAAAGGTCAAAGGCATACAGAGTGTATAATTCAGAGACACTCTCTGTTGAAGAATCTATGCACGTTAAATTTGATGACAAAGAGCTTGAAGATAAAACTTCAAAGCAAGATGAAGGTTCTGCGGAGATACAGGTTTCTGAAGACACTTCAGAACCTGATCAGATAGTTGAATCTGAAGATAGTCCAGAAGCTGCACCCACATTAGAAGCTCAAGATGAAGTTGCTTCTGATGAAGCACAAGATGGCTCACAACAAGCAGATTCATCCAACAACACTTTCAAATACAAGTCTTCTCATCCTGAGGATCAAATCATTGGAAGTAAAGAAAGTCTCAGAAGAACAAGATCACACTTTAGATAAGAAGAATCTATGATAGGACTAGTTTCAATGATTGAGCCTACAACAGTTGATGAAGCACTTTCAGATGATGGATGGATCTTAGCTATGCAAGAAGAGCTGAATCAATTTCAACGAAATGATGTGTGGGATCTGGTACCCAAACCTTCTCAGAAGAACATTATTGGAACAAAATGGGTATTCAGGAACAAACTGAATGGGCAAGGTGAAGTAACCAGAAACAAAGCTAGACTTGTTGCACAGGGATACAGTCAACAAGAAGGCATTGATTACACTGAAACATTAGCTCCAGTTGCAAGATTGGAAGCAATCAGGTTACTTCTATCCTATGCAGTTAATCATGGCATTATATTATATCAAATGGATGTCAAGAGTGCATTTCTTAATGGTGTCATTGAAGAAGAAGTGTATGTGAAACAACCTCCTGGTTTTGAGGATCTGAAGCATCCTGACCATGTTTACAAACTAAAGAAATCACTATATGGCTTGAAACAAGCTCCAAGAGCTTGGTATGATAGACTAAGTAATTTCCTGATTAAAAATGATTTTAAACGAGGTCAAGTTGATACAACACTCTTCAGAAGGACCCTTGAGAAAGACGTTATTATTGTGCAAATATATGTTGATGATATAATATTTGGTTATACTAATGCATCTCTTTGCAAGGAGTTTTCTAAGTTAATGCAGGATGAATTTGAAATGAGCATGATGGGAGATCTGAAGTTCTTCTTGGGCATTCAAATTAATCAAAGCAAAGATGGAGTATATGTTCATCAAACAAAATATACAAAGGAGCTTCTGAAGAAGTTCAAGCTTGAAGACTGTAAGCTGATGAACACTCTAATGCATCCAACATGCACCTTAAGCAAAGAAGATGAAGGATCAAAAGTAGACCAGAAGCTATACAGAGGTATGATTGGTTCTCTGTTATAGCTCACTGCATCTAGGCCAGATATTTTATTCAGTGTATGTCTGTGTGCAAGGTTTCAGTCAGATCCTAGAGAATCTCATTTAACTGCAATTAAAAGAATCTTCAGGTATCTGAAAGGAACAACTAATCTGGGACTCCTTTATAGGAAATCCTCAGATTACAAGCTAGTTGGATTCTGTGATGTTGATTATGCTGGTGACAGGATTGAAAGAAAGTCAACCAGTGGCAATTGTCAATTTCTGGGTGATAATCTGATATCCTGGGCTAGCAAAAGACAAGCAACTATTTCTATGTCTACAGCAGAAGCAGAATACACTTCAGCTGCAAGTTGTTGCACACAACTACTCTAGATGAAACATCAGTTGGAAGACTTTCAGATTAATGCTAACAGTATTCCCATCTTTTGTGATAATATTGCTGCTATTTGTTTGTCAAAGAATCCAATTCTACATTCAAGAGCCAATCATATTGAGATCAAACACCATTTTATCAGAGATTATGTTCAAAAAGGAATTTTAGATATACAATTCATTGATACTGAAAATCAATGGGCTGATATATTTACTAAGCCTTTAACAGTTGAAAGATTTGAATTCATTAAGAAAAATTTGAACATGCATTATGTGTCTGATTAAAATTGCTTGCATCTGAATGGGAAGTTTAGGTTTTGAAGTCAGTTCAGAAGCCATTGTCCTTCAGAAGCTCTTAGTTGAGGTTCTGAGAAAAATGTGCTCCTGATGATGACATCAGAATTTCAAACTTCAGAAACGGAATCTTTGTGCTTCTGAATAGTAGGAGTTAGTGGAATTTCTGGAGTTGCTTCTGGTGACACCTGTCCCACTAACTTATAAAACTCATCTGAAATCTGATAACGTGGCATAAATGTATTGGTGTATAACAAAAAGGGCAATGATGATCTTTATGCTTTTGTAGTACTATCTCGCGCCCCCAAACTGTCATTAATGTTGTGTTTGTTTGTCCCCTGTATACTCAAACGTTTTTACTAAAAACACTTAAACAAAACACACACTACTCACTTCACTACTTACACTTTCTATTCGTTGCTTTCGTATCCACTAAGAAAACGCTCTCAACCTAGAACCCTAAAACTTCATCATCTTCAATCAAATCTATGGCATCTTCTAGTTCAGTTCCAGAATCTGGTAATCTAAATCAGCAAGTAGCTCAACAACAACAAGTCCAACCAGAAAGGGATGCTTATTTAATTAGTGGATCTACAATGAAACTCAAGGAACATCAGTTAAAGATTCAAGTAGAGAATCCTGTTGATTTCAAATCTTTTACGTTTCATGGATGCGATATTCAAGAATTTTATGCTGCACAAGGCTGGCTACAGTATTTCAATCTGCTGAATGGTCCAACGTACAAAGCTCTCGTAAGGCATTTCTGGGTAAGAGCTAGTATCTACGACAAGAAAGCTGCTGAAGAAGAAGAAAGGAATCTGGTTCTTCTTTATCCAGAATTAGCTGGGAAAACAAGGGAAGAAATGCATCTAGAACCCTTCACCGGTACAGAAATAAGGTCAAGTGTGATGGGAGTTCCTATTCAAATCACCGAACATATCATAGCTTCTGTTCTGGGTGTTAAAGCTGAAGGTATTTACTCTGGAATTCAGATTCCTAACCCTCATACCAGCTCCTGGAAAGACACTGTAAATATGACTTTGTTCAAATCAACAAAGGGGGGAAAGTACAGTGACTTGGATATGCAGAAGAAGATGCTTCTGAAGATCCAATTTGAAAATCTACTACCAAAAGGTGGTGGTAGTGATCAACCCTCTCTTGCTCACAAAGTCTTCATTCACCACATTATTCATGGTGAAAAGGTTAACTTACCAAGGTACATCTTCAAGTACATGGTAAAGGAACTCTGGAAAAGTCAGAATGAAGATAGATTCTGGGTCCCTTATCGAAGATTGCTGTCTGAAATCTTTCATCAAGGAGGTATTATTGAAGCTCTGAGTCAAACACGTTTCTACATTGATCAGATGCTAGAAACAGTGGTCGGCAAGGAGATTAATGGAAAGACCCTGAAGAACATGCAACTGATAAAGGTATTCACTCCTCTTAGTTCAGACATGAGTGAATCTATGGTGGTATCAGATTTGATGGCAAACTTCCCACCAATATGCAAGAAGGATTCACTAGTAGTGCAGATGGCACTTCTAAGTGACCACTTTGCGAACACTAGTGAGAGAATTGGACTTAATGAAGTCCCTGAAGACATGCCAGGAAGCAAACTGCCTGTGGAGAAAGGCAGGAAAGCCAAGAGAAAAGAGCTTACTCAGGAGGAGTACTTAGAAGGTGAAAATCCTTCTAAGAAAGCTAAGAAGGAAAAAGCTTCTGAGAAGCATAAAGTTGGTGCTTCTGAAGTCCCTTCTATTCAGGAAGAAGCTCAGGAACTGAATCTAGAAGCAATTATTCAACAGAAGACCAGAAGTGGCAAACAAGTTGCTTCTGCATCCACAACAGCTCCTGAACAGACTCTTCTGAAGAAGAAGAAGAAGAAGAGAACACCTAAACCAAGGAAGCTAAGAGAGTCTGTCTATACTTCTGAAGAAATTGCATCCGTGGAAGCAGAGGAAGAAAGGCCATATATAAGCAATCTTGTAAGAGTCAGTCCAATGATTGTCATGACTCCTGAAATGGAAAAGGCATGTAAAGAACATGGTGACAAGACAATGGTTGAGAAGAAGAGAAAAGCTGCTCTTTACAAGTTGCAAAGAGATGAGGAGCTCAAAGCTATGGGTCTTGAAAACTGTGATCAATTCTATCTTGAAAAGATTGCTGAAGTCCAAGAGATTTCAAAAAGGGTTGATGAAGAAGCTGTAAGATCAGCTGAAGCTGATGCTACTGAACTGGTTACCAGGGAGGTAAAGAAAAAGAAGAAAGCAGAAGTTGAAGCTCTTCAGAAGGTCCTGGAGTTAGCCAAAGATATTGAAGTTCTTGCTTCAGTGTTGCTCAAGGATGCTGATGTTGAAGGAGCTGAGCAAGCATTGAAAAGCACTGCAGAACTTCAGATGGAGGTGACTGCAGAAGCTGAGAACCTGCTGTTGGCTCTTGGATCAGAAGCTATGTCAGGTATTTCCTCTACACAACCTTTAATACATATAGAATCTGACTCAACCTCTTCTCAATCCATATCTACATCATCCTCATCTACTGATATGGATGATATTCCAATAGCCATCCTTCGCCAATCTAAAAACAAAGGCCACTCACCATCATCCAAACTCCATAAAAAGCCTTCTAAACCTGTTTCTCCTTTCAAACCAATGGAACCCCCTATTGGAGTTAGGATAGGTAATCTGCTTGAAATAAGAAGTAGTAAACTACCTCCTAATGTAACACCCCGTTTCCCAAAACAACATAATAATATATAACAAATCAGAGTTCAACAATAACGGGCATGTCACACTACTTTTCAAAATTATTAAATAGAATATAAAACTATTTAACTGCAATAAATCATCTTATAAAATCTGCAGCGGAAATATTATTTCAAAACCATCATCAATCAATTTCAACAAATCCTTGGCACAAGGGCCTCAACGGAATAAAAATTATTCAACAGATAATAATCCAACAACTTGGTTCAACATTTGATACATAAGGAATGAAAGAAATAAAACAACGAATTCCCATCCTGTTACGTATCAGAGCCCTAAGACACATGAGCCAACATCCTACTAGCCTTCATTACCTGCAAGTTACCCATACGAAGGGAAACATTTTCAAGCAGAAGGGGTGAGTTCACAATCAAAAATAATATATATAAATAATCCATCAACTTGAATTAAAAACATCAACAACATAGCAACAAGTATTATCAAGTTCATACATATATGGCATCAACAGTTATCAGCAATAATTACTTAATTTTATATTCAAATTATAACAACAACACCAATGGCGACAGCTCACCAACAACAACTTCGACATCAAGGACTACACCACGACAACTCACACCGACAACAACAATGCAACGACATCAACAACAAATGCAATATGCATGTGGTACCATTTTACGCGCGTTGAATGGCAAGCATTCCAGGGCATGAGCCCTCAACAGTTGGATGGTTAAAGCATCCCAGGGCATGAGCCCTCAACAGGTGAACGATAAAGAGTTCCAGGGCATAAGCCCTCAACATTTGAATGATTAACATTCCAGGGCATGAGCCCCCAACGATGCATGAGTATGAAAGACTCGTGGTGTATATCAGCATACAACCCAACAACAACTAAATGGTGTATATCAGCATACAACCAAACAACAACAACAACAACTACTTAGGACATCAACAACTGCGTCTAATACTTATGACACACTCCCCAACTGGACAACACCACTCAGCAACATCAACGACAATTCAAACATAGCATGTATATTTATTTTCATATAAACATACATAATTCCACCATATTCATCTTCATATATAATTTTCACCACTTAAACAATGTTAAATAAATCCAACAAACATTATAGGATGCTCAGATTAAAGCCCTAAAACACGTAGCAAAATTCACAAAATGGTCGCACAGGACCCAACTCGCTTAAGCGAAGCCCTGCTCGCTTGAGCGAACAAATTCACGTAAGTTTGGGTTTTGCTCGCTTGCAGCTCGCTTATGGTTCGCTTGAGCGAACGGCTATTTTCAAAATTCTGGGCAAAAATTCGTGTTGCTCACTTAAGCGACGGGCAGCTCGCTTAAGCGACCAAAATGTCGTAACATCAGGTTTTGCACGCTTGGAGTTCGCTTGCGGCACGCTTGAGCGAACAGGTAAATTTCAATTCTTGGCAGGAAATTGTGTCGCTCGCTTGAGCGACGGTTTTCTCGCTTGAGCGAGCGCTCATCTGGGCAGTTTTCAAAACTACGATTTTCAAACCCCATTTTCATCCAAAAAACCAATTTTGATCCCCCAATCTCCCAAATTGATTTACAGAAACGTTTACAGGTCTTATATACAACATATCATCATAAACAACTCAGAAAAACACAATCAACAACTCAAATCAACAACATTAGACAATTCTTACAACTTTCAAAACCTAAACTAAAAACAACCATTTCAATCCAAATTCAGGAATCATGCATATATATTATTAAATAATTGCTAGCTCACCCTTACCTTAATTCAGATGAACAATTTACGGCAATTCAAGCTCTCCTCTAGCAATTCCCCCTTGTTCTTGGTCTCTCTCCCTTTTTCTCCCAAAAGCTTATGTTTTTCTTTTTACTGTACGTACAAAAATGTTTCTGACTCACTCTCTCCTATTCTTACCAACTCCTTAACTTATTTTCATTTCCCTTAACTCCCCTTTAATCTCATAATTAATATGTAACCCCCAAAAACTCCATAATTATTATTTTCCTACTTATTTCACTTAAATAATAACAATAATCACTAATTATCATATAATAGTAACAATAATCATTTAGCAAAATATCAACACACCTCATCAACACATAAATCAAATAAACATCACATAAAATACTCAAAATCAACTAAAATAATAAAATAGAAATTAGAGTGTTACAACTCTCCCCAACTTAGAGAATTTCGTCCTCGAAATATTACCTCAAACAAACAACTCTGGGTAGGATTCTTGCATCTTACTCTCCAACTCCCAAGTTAAACTTTCACTAGTTACTCCGCCCCAAACAACCTTCACCAAAGGTATTTCCTTGCCTCTCAACTGCTTCACCTTACGATCCTCAATCCTCAAAGGTAAAGTCTCAATGGTAAGGTTATCCCTAACTTGTACATCATCTCTAGGAATAACATGCGAAGGATCTGCTACATACTTCCTTAGCTGCGACACATGGAACACATCATGTAAATTCGAAAGATGTGGTGGCAAACCAATCCGATATGCCACCGCTCCAACCCTCTCAGATATCTGATAAGGACCAATGAACTTTGGAGTCAACTTCTTAGACTTCAGTGCACGTCCTACACCCGTCATAGGAGTAACCCTCAAAAACACATGATCACCCTCCTGAAACTCAAGAGCCTTTCTACGTTTGTCATGGCACCTCTTCTGTCGACTCTGCGACGCTTTCATATGTTCTCTTATCAACTTGACCTTCTCTGTAGTCTGCTGAACCAACTCTGGTCCCAACACCACACTTTCACCCGACTCAAACCAACACAAAGGAGTTCTGCACCTCCGACCATACAAAGCTTCGAACGGTGCCATACCAATACTCGAATGGTAACTATTGTTGTACGTGAACTCTATCAACGGTAAGTGACTATCCCAAGCTCCACCTTGCTCAAGTACACACACTCTCAACAAATCTTCCAAAGATTGGATAGTCCTCTCCGACTGACCATCTGTCTGCGGATGATAAGCCGAACTCAATCTCAACTTCGAACCCAAAGCATCTTGCAAACTATTCCAGAATCTAGAAGTGAACCTCGGATCTCTATCCGACACAATACTCGACGGTACACCATGTAGCTTCACAATATCACGAATATAAATCTCTGCCAACTGAGCTACAGGAAAAGTAATATTGATCGGAATAAAATGTGCCGACTTAGTTAATCTATCAACAACAACCCAAATGGCATCATGCCCTTTTGGAGTATTCGGCAAACTTGTTACAAAATCCATGGAAATGCTGTCCCACTTCCACTCAGGCACATCTAATGGAGTCAACAACCCTGCAGGCTTCTGATGTTCAACCTTAGACATCTGGCAAGTCAAACATGCATACACAAACCGAGCCACATCTTGTTTCAATCCGGACCACCAAAACAACTCCTTCAAATCATGGTACATCTTCGTAGCTCCCGGATGAATACTCAAGCTACTCTTGTGACTTTCTTCTAAAAATCAACCTTTTCAAATCCTCATCATCAGGAATACAAATTCTTCCTCTGAATCTCAACACACCGTGGTCATCAACCTTAAAATCACCATCTGCATTTTGATTACTATTCAAGAAATCACTATTAATCTTCAATATACCCAACTGCACACTCTGAGGTGACCTTTCACATACTAGGCTCAAATCTCTAAACTGTTCAAGCAACTCAAACTCTTTCACCATCACAGCAGACATATGCAACGTCTTCCTGCTTAAAGCATCTGCAACCACATTAGCTTTACCCGGATGGTAATTCAAGCTAAAATCATAATCTTTCAACAGCTCTAACCACCTTCTCTGCCTCATGTTCAATTCTTTCTGATCAAATAAATACTTTAAACTCTTATGATCACTAAATACCTCAAATCTGGAACCGTACAAATAATGCCTCCAAATTTTCAACACAAAAACCACAGCCGCCAACTCTAAATCATGTGTAGGATAATTCTTCTCATGGATTCTCAACTGTCTAGAAGCATAAGCCACTACCTTGCCATCTTGCATAACCACACCACCTAAGCCCAACTTGGACGCATCACAATAAACAACAAATGGTTCATCTGGCTTCGGTAAAATCAAAATAGGAGCAGTCGTCAACCGCTGCTTCAACTCATTGAAACTATTCTCACATTGAGTATCCCACACAAAAGCTTTACCTTTACAGGTCAACTGCGTCAAAGGAAGTGCCAACTTCGAAAATCCTTCAATGAATCTGCGGTAATAACCGGCCAAACCAAGAAAACTTCTAATCTTTGTAACCGACTTCGGTGTCTCCCATTGTGATACAACATCAACCTTCGAAGGATCTACAGCAATACCACTACCAGAAATAATGTGGCCAAGAAAACTTACTTCGTTCAACCAGAACTCACATTTGGATAACTTGGCATACAACTTCTTTTCCTTCAGCACTTGCAATACAATCTTCAAATGCTCTGCATGCTCTGCTTCAGTCTTAGAATAGATTAGAATATCATCAATAAATACAACAACAAATTGATCCAGATAAGCATGAAAAATTTTGTTCATATACTCCATAAACACACCAGGTGCATTAGTAACACCGAAAGGCATCACCTTATATTCATAGTGTCCATATCGTGTCCTAAAGGCCGTCTTTTGCATATCTTCATCCTTTACCTTAATCTGATGGTAACCTGACCTCAAGTCAATCTTACTAAACACACGAGTACCCACCAGCTGATCCATCAAATCATCAATTCTCGGAAGTGGATACATGTTCTTTATCGTCACTTTGTTCAACTGACGGTAATCAATACACAACCTCATGCTACCATCCTTCTTCTTAACCAACAACACCGGTGCTCCCCAAGGTGAAACACTCGGTCTTACAAACTTCTTGTCAAGTAAGTCCTCCAACTGCTTCTTCAACTCAGCTAACTCAGAAGCTGACATACGGTAAGGAGCCATCGACACAGGCTTCGTACCCGGAACAAGATCAATTGAAAATTCAACCTCCCTCTCTGGTGGCACATCTGGAATCTCATCAGGAAAAACTTCCGGAAATCCTTTCACAATAGGCAATCTATCAATTACAGCTTGATTCTCCACCGACAAATACGCCAACAAGGAAAACATCAAGACTCCATCTCGTTCTAACTGCTTCATCTCCTTAGTAGATAAAAATTCTGCTCCACTCTCTTCTTCAGCAGAAGAAAAACGTACTGTCTTGCTAAAACAATTAATCAGGACATGATTGTATTCTAACCAATTCATTTCCAAAATTACATCCATTCCCACCAACGGCAAACAAACAAGATCAACTTCGAAATCTCTACCAAATACAGACAACGGACAACTTAAACAAACAAGGGAAGTAGTTACTGAACCCTTAGCTGGAGTTTCAACAACCATCTCCCCATTCATATCAGACATAATCAAACCCAACCTTTTTGCACAATCAATAGCAATGAAACAATGCGTAGCACCAATATCTATAATAGCAATTAAAGGAGTACTATTAAAGAAACAAGTACCTCTGATAAGTCGATCTTCATTATCGGTCTGGGTACCGGTCAATGCAAATACTCTTCCACTTGTCTGAGTCTTCTTAGGCTGTGTACACTGAGAGCTAAGATGACCTTCCTCATTACAATTGAAGCAAACAATGTCGCCACGCTTGCATTCAGCGACAGTATGGCCCTTCTTTCCGCATCGGAAACACTTCTTCTCATCATGGTTGCAAGCATTACTCTTGTGGCCTTTAACTCCACACTTATAACATACAATCTCAGCAGGAGCATCCCTACGTGCAGGTCTCCTCTCATCATGCATCCTCTGCTTACCCTTATCAGCTGGGGCACTATATGGTTTCGGACGACTCTGCTGTCCTTTACCCCTTCGATCACTCATCACCTTGTAATGAGCTTTCGTATCCTCTTCATAGATCCTACAACTGCTTACCAGCTCAGAAAAACCTCTTATTTTCTGATAGCCAATGGCCCGCTTAATATCAGCTCGCAGGCCATTCTCAAACTTGATACATTTGGAAAATTCAGCAGTCTCCGCAGCATAGTGTGGATAGAACTTGGCAAGCTCCACAAACTTGGCAGCATACTCAGTTATGGACATATCTCCTTGCTTCAGTTCAAGGAATTCAATCTCTTTCTTACCTCGGACATCCTCCGGAAAATATCTTCTCAAGAATTCCCTTCTGAACACAGCCCATGTAATCACAGCACCTTCATTCTGAAGAATTGGTTGAGTACTCACCCACCAGTCATCAGCTTCTTCAGCCAACATGTGAGTGCCAAAGCGCACCATCTGAACATCACTGCATTGCATAACCCGGAAGATCCTTTCGACCTCCTTCAACCACAACTGCGCTCCGTCAGGGTCGTACCTTCCCTTGAAAGTTGGTGGATGATTCCTTTGAAAGGTCTCTAACATCCGAACTCCTTCACCGCCACCAACATTCTGTTGTTGTCCTACAACTTGAGCCATTGCTTGCAAGGCAGCAGCAAGAGCAGCATCATTCCTTCCAACCATTTCGAAATTCTACATAACAACAACAAATCAGGACAACAAGACAGTTAAAAGCTGTCACACAACACTACTAGGCTCGACACGACTCTACTAATTGGTCGGACGGACCGACCTGCTCTGATACCAATTGTAACACCCCGTTTCCCAAAACAACATAATAATATATAACAAATCAGAGTTCAACAATAACGGGCATGTCACACTGCTTTTCAAAATTATTAAATAGAATATAAAATTATTTAACTTCAATAAATCATTTTATAAAATCTGCAGCGGAAATATTATTTCAAAACCATCATCAATCAATTTCAACAAATCCTTGGCACAAGGGCCTCAACGGTATAAAAATTAGTCAACATATAATAATCCAACAACTTGGTTCAACATTTGATACATAAGGAATGAAAGAAATAAAACAACGAATTCCCATCCCGTTACGTATCAGAGCCCTAAGACACATGAGCCAACATCCTACTAGCCTTCATTACCTGCAAGTTACCCATACGAAGGGCAACATTTTCAAGGAGAAGGGTGAGTTCACAATCAAAAATAATATATATAAATAATCCATCAACTTGAATTAAAAACATCAAAAACATAGCAACAAGTATTATCAAGTCCATACATATATGGCATCAACAGTTATCAGCAATAATTACTTAATTTTATATTCAAATTATAACAACACCAATGGCGACAGCTCACCAACAACAACTTCGACATCAAGCCCTAAAACAGCTCACCACTTAAACAATGTTAAATAAATCCAACAAACATTATAGGATGCTCAGATTAAAGCCCTAAAACACGTAGCAAAATTCACAAAATGGTCGCACAGGACCCAACTCGCTTAAGCGAAGCCCTGCTCGCTTGAGCGAACAAATTCACGTAAGTTTGGGTTTTGCTCGCTTGCAGCTCGCTTATGGTTCGCTTGAGCGAACGGCTATTTTCAAAATTCTGGGCAAAAATTTGTGTTGCTTGCTTAAGCAACGGGCAGCTCGCTTAAGCGACCAAAATGTCGTAACATCAGGTTTTGCACGCTTGGAGTTCGCTTGCGGCACGCTTGAGCGAACAGGTAAATTCCAATTCTTGGCAGGAAACTGTGTCGCTCGCTTGAGCGACGGTTTTCTCGCTTGAGCGAGCGCTCATCTGGGCAGTTTTCAAAACTACGATTTTCAAACCCCATTTTCATCCAAAAACCCAATTTTGATCCCCCAATCACCCAAATTGATTTACAGAAACGTTTACAGGTCTTATATACAACATATCATCATAAACAACTCAGAAAAACACAATCAACAACTCAAATCAACAACATTAGACTATTCTTACAACTTTCAAAACCTAAACCAAAAACAACCATTTCAATCCAAATTCAGGAATCATGCATATATATTATTAAATAATTGCTAGCTCACCCTTACCTTAATTCAGATGAACAATTTACGGCAATTCAAGCTCTCCTCTAGCAATTCCCCCTTGTTCTTGGTCTCTCTCCCTTTTTCTCCCAAAAGCTTATGTTTTTCTTTTTACTGTACGTACAAAAATGTTTCTGACTCACTCTCTCCTATTCTTACCAACTCCTTAACTTATTTTCATTTCCCTTAACTCCCCTTTAATCTCATAATTAATATGTAACCCCCAAAAACTCCATAATTATTATTTTCCTACTTATTTCACTTAAATAATAACAATAATCACTAATTATCATATAATAGTAACAATAATCATTTAGCAAAATATCAACACACCTCATCAACACATAAATCAAATAAACATCACATAAAATACTCAAAATCAACTAAAATAATAAAATAGAAATTAGAGTGTTACACCTAACCATCCACTTCAACCACAAACCATTCAACCACTCAACATGATCCTTCCTGAAAAACCTGAAGATGATTCGGTTTTGAACAACCTTAGCAGTCATCTATCAGGTGACTTACCAAATGTTGATCTAAACGCACAGAAAGCCTCTAAAGTAACAACTTCTGAAGTTGCTTCAGAAAGCCCACAACAACATACACCTGAACCACAAATGACCCCATCCTCTCCTGAACAAAGCGTTCCTGAACACATTGTTCTTGAACAAACTACATCTGACCATACTCCTGCACCCACTCACTCTGAAAATGCTATGGAGATTGATGATATGATCACTCCTGAAGATCTCAATGAAGAGGCTGATCAACCCTCACCTATGGAGGTTGAACAATCTGCTTCTGATCAATCATCTTCTAGCAATTCTCAATCATTCACCTCAAATAACCTTCAAATTGAACCTGTTGCTGCTCCCAGACCTAGAAAACAACCTTCACTATCCACCAGATTCTTAGATTCTAATGTATTAAAAGGTGTGTGTGAAGACATAGCAGAGAAAATGATCAAGCTCATTTCATCCAGAAATGACTTGAGTCACAAGGAGGGCTATGACAAGCAGTGGAGGAGGCTTAAGGAAAGAGTTGAAAACGTGATGAATGCTTTGTCCTCTACGTGCATTGAAGCCCAGGAGCAAGCAAAGCAGAAGTTGCAAGACTGGCTAAATGGTATTGATGAAAATCTTGAGGAAGTAAAGATACTGGGAACTTGGGAAAAATCCTCATTGAGTATAAGAGGAAGAGAAGCAACTGACTTTCTCCCTCAATACATTCACCCAAAGGACCTGGACTTGTCTTTTCTGACCAAGGTGAATATGAAGTCAATAGCTCCTGATCTGGCTCTAGTTCAAAAGTGTAAGGTATCGGAAAAGAAAAATCAGAAGCTTGAGAAAGATTTATTGGAACAGAAGCTACTCCTACTAGAATACAAGGCTGAAACAAATGCTAAGTTGGAAGAAGCCATAATCAGAGAGGAAGATCTGCTCAGAAGGCATGAGCAATTCAAGGCTGAGATGGAGAAGAAACAAGATGAAACAAATGAGCTGCTCCAGAAAATTCTTGAAAACACCAGCAAACAAACCAACCCTTAGTTGCACACCTGTTGTTGTTGTTGTTATGTTTTATTTATCTTGATTCTTGTTTAACTTGTATGCTTCTGAATTCTACAATGTTTCTGAACTTAAATGCTTTTGATCTATAAAAACTGCTTCTAAATGACTTGTTTAACGCATATATTTATTTATTTTTATTTTGTTTATGCTCTGAACCTTTTATACGCTATGTTTTTCTCATCTCTTCTTTTTGTTAATGACAAAAGGGGGAGTATATGTGATAGTATTTAAAGGCTCTGAGCCCCAATTAATATCTTTTGAAATTTTGAAAAACTTCTTATCATTCTTACCTGAATTAAAAGGGTAATACAAGCTCTAAATCTATGAAGGAGTATCAAAATTCAATTTATTATTTGAACCTTTACTTCTTTCTTTCATTTGCGTTAAAATTCATTATTGTGCGTTAAATGAATTTAATTAACAAGATAGAACTCAGGGGGAACTTACAAACCTCACCTTGAAAGTACTATTAGACTCAGGGGGAGCTTACAAACCTCATACCCTATAAGTCAACTTGTTAATTAGATTAACAACAATTGATCAAATTTTAAATACTATTGTTTGTCATCATCAAAAAGGGGGAGATTGTTGGAACAAAATGTGTTTAACAATAAATCCTAAGAGTTTTGATGATAACAAGGTATTAAAAATTGACAATTGATATTGCTAACATTTGTTCAAGTGTACAGGACCATAGACCAAGTGTTATATCTTACAAAGGTTCTAGAAGAACAAATAAAGAGAAAAAGAAACATTATTTGAAGCTTAAGGCGCTCCTGAAGACTTGCGCTCCTGAAGACTTGTGCTCCTGAAGAGTATGACGTCATCAGAAGCTGAAGGCCCTCAGAAGCTGGTTCTTCAGAAGCTGTAGTATTTCACCAAAAGCAAATTGATTCAAGTTTTTATGGATTTAGTGTTGTATTTTGGAGTGAAAGTCTTGAAGAAGTGGTAGAAGATCACATGGAGGTCACATGTTCTCGTTTGAAAGCATCAGGTTGCTAAAATACAAAGAGCGTTGACAAATGTACTATGTACGAACTGTACAACCACCTTCTCCACTACTTTGTTCTTTGTCTAAGCTATCAGACAAGAATAACAGCTCTCATGTACAACCAAGCATGCATCCTTGTTCCCTCTCAACCGGAATGGATTTGAAATTGATCCTTTATAGGACAATAACTTAATCAGGCAAAGAATCATTGGTGAAAGATCAAGCTTCAACAACGACTCTTTTTGGATGAATTGACACTTACAACGTTCATTTCACACCTCTATATAAAGGAGTGAAGACTTGAAGAACAATAAGACTCTACAACATTTTTGAAAGCGCCAAAACTCTGTCAAATTGTTCAGCATCCAAAAGTTCACTTAGAATTTCAGTTTCCAAGTTCATATCTTTGAAATTCAAAAGTATTAAGAGTCTGTATCTGATTTGTATTGTGAACACCACTAATTGTATATCAAGTGTTCAACCTCAAACATTTTCTTTGTAAGTTTGTTTGATAGAAGTCTCTTGCTTGTGTGCTTGAGCATTAGAAGTCTCTTGATTGTGTTCTTGAGCATTTGAAGTCTCTTGCTTGTGTGCTTGAGCATTTGTAATTAGATATTACATCTAGTGAACTCTCCTTGGAAGTGCAAGGGGGACAGGACTACTTCCGGTTTGTGGAAGGAACCTGTATAAATTGCTTGTGCCCTGCTTCTTCTCTTTTCTCTTTGTTTATCATTCCGCTGCATACACTCCTGAACCTCATCTTCAGAAGCTGTCTCAATTGCTTTTGATCATTAATGTTCTGAGTTTTTAAGAGAAAACGAAATTAAGTCTAACATAATTCAACCCCCCCTTCTTGTGTTTTTCTCCCCTTTAGTCTACATATTTGAAGTAATGAATATGCACATCCAAGGTCCCACTGACTGCTTCCAAAAATTCAAACCTCTTATTTGCTTCAACATTCGACAGGGAAGTAACCTAGACAGAGACTCTAATGAATTAATTACTTGTATACTACTATTCAAATGAATTTACTAACCAGATTGTTTGCTCAAATGTAGCACTTGCATTATGAAGCTCCTGCATCATGCCCAAAACATGTAAGTTTAAATAATGGTATAACAAATTTAAGCAGACTCAACAAGTGAGATATACAAAAGCCTACCTCTTCTAGTGCAGTAGCTACATCAGTTTGTGTACCTTTTCCAAGTGAAAGAAACTTTTCACGAGTCTGCAAGAGTAAAAAAAACTTCATTCATTAGAGAAAAACTTGATTTAGCAATCATTAGTATGCAACCAGAATGTTATATTCAGACGCAGTACAACAATGCAGATTTGTAATGTTAAACAGTACAAAGAGGGCAATATACAGTTCCCACACCAAGAATGGTATGTGGCATTCTTGGAATTTTTACCTTAAATTACAGCTTTGTGGGAATTAGTGTTGATTGGCAGCGGAGGTCATACCTTATTATTAATGTATATTCATCTTGCCATATCCGAAATAAGATAAGAATGTGGTTGGAATTGTGTAAATTCAAGAGGACTAGGAGGGTTGGGTGATTGGTGTTGGAGGAGATTTCAATGCAGTGGTGAAAATTGGAGATCATATAATACCACAAGTTACACGATTTAAATATCTTGGGTCTATAGTACAAAACGATGGAGAAGTTAAAGGACATGTAAACCATAGGATTCAAGATGGGTGGTTGAAAGGAGTAGGGCCTCAGGTGTTTTATGTGACGCGAAAGTACCACTCAAGTTGAAGGGAAAATGGAAATGGTGAATTTTCCATGAGCATAGTGCTATTTGGTTCAAATTACTAGTTCACATGCATGGTTCTTTGAATTCAAAATTCTAATTAGAGATTCTTTGGCTATTAGATCTAACTAGTAAGTAATATCAGTTAGCCCATCTAGTAAAATTAGGGAAAGAATTGATATCCTAACCAATATTTTGAAACTCTTCAAAATAAATAGATCTAGTGAAACTCCTAAAAAAACGTACATTATTTTGGAAACAAAAATTCTCGTAATTCGTTGTCTCCTTGGTTAGTGGACAAGTAGTTGATAATCATTTCTATGGTGGTAGCATATACAGAAAAACATTTGTCTCTTGTCATTGTAAGGTATTTTATTGACCTTGCAATCTCTCTTTTTGCTACCAAGCCTTGGACAAAGATATTGTAAGTGCAGCTATCAGGTATGCACCTATTCTCTTCCAGATTCCTCAGTAAGTCTTCAATTTTATCTAACAATCCTTGTTTAGCAAAACCGTTAACCATAATGGTATAAGCATAAACATTAATTTGCAAACCTTTAGTAGGCAAGCATGAAAAAAGTTCCCATGCAGTATTAAATTTTCCAGCACCGCACATTCTGTCAAGTATAATACTAAAAATTACAATATCAAGATTACACTTCTCCATTGCGTGAAACAACGATAATGCCCTCGGAAAGAAGTTGGCCTTTACACAGTCCATCCAATATAATGGCGCAGGTTTGAAGATTGGGAACTTGGCCGTATTTGTGCATATTTAAAAACAGTTCTTTTGCAGCCAAGGGTCTACCAACTTGACAAAAACCACCTATGAGAGTGGTGCATGTGGCAACATCATGGGTGAAACCAACCTTAATCATTTCATCTAAGAGGTATATAGCCTTATTAATGTTTTTAATAGTACACCATCCATGGATGAGTGAAGTATAAGCTACAATGTCTAGTAAACAGCCCCTACTAACCATTAGTTTAAATACTCTTGTTGCCTCATTCATTTGATTTTGCAAACAATATCTATCAATCAAAGAGTTATAGGTAAATGCATCTGGCACTTCTCCTATCAAAATCATAAAACCAATTACACTTTTTGCCTGCATAAAT
Source organism: Medicago lupulina (assembly GCA_958299785.1). NCBI lineage: Eukaryota > Viridiplantae > Streptophyta > Magnoliopsida > Fabales > Fabaceae > Medicago > Medicago lupulina. The sequence continues at coordinate 53,164,584 of OY283139.1, read as the reverse complement.
TTCCCTTCTTTGCAAAGAGCATCACTCCCATCTTCATCATCTCATCTAACAGTGAACTAGCCTCTTTCCAACGTCTGAAATTACAAAGACCTTGAATTAAACAAGTGTAAGTAACAAGATCAGGCCGAATACCCTTGCTACCCATTTCCAAACACAAACCTAACGCCTCGGAGACGAATCCATCCTTGCACAAACCATGCATAAGTGTACTATAAACCACCTCATTTGGGTTCGAATTTCTTTCCTCCATCTTCCTTAACCACCCAACAACTTCAGAAGTTTCCCCTAACTTACACAACCCATTAATCAACACCTCATCATAAGTCTTAACATCCGACCTATACCTCATCTTTTCCATATGATCAACCAACTCCACATCAGCTTTCACACAAGTCACGACAGAAGGCTGAAAACCAAGTTTAAACATAGTCCCCTCCCCAACACAGAAAACCCAAAAGCAACCAAGTTTAAATGGCAAAGTGAATTGGTAACAAGTATGAGGCTTTATACCTAAAGAAGAATGCATTTGTTTAACTAAAGAAGATATAGAAGTTGTGTAATGTAATACTTCATCTTTACAATAAACCCTAGTCGCAAAGTAAAGTCTATAACAGAAGGCAAATGATTCATTTTAGCCATAACATGAAAAAAGTTGTTACCTGATTTGCATTGGTTTCTCAAATTGATCATCAGAGAGAGAAGGAGGGGGAGAACCTCGGTTGAGAGAATCTATATATATCTTTGAATTAGAAACTAGAACAATTCTTAGGCTTCCATGTTGGAACAAAGGGTGTTTTACAACTATACCACTTAAGTTTTGATGATAACAAGGTATTAAAATTATCAATTGGATATGCTAAAAGTTTATTCAAGTATACAGGACCATTATCAAAGATTTATTCATAAAAGTTTCTGACTTAATGAATTAAAGAGCAAAGGAATTTAAATTGAAGCTTGAAGAGCATCTGATTGAAAGCGCTCCTGGAAAATCAGAAGCATAGTGCGTCTGAAGAAAGCGCTCCTGAAGATGACGTCATTAGAAGCTAGTTCTCCAGAAGCAAGTTCATCAGAAGCTATTTCACCAGAGGCTGAAGAGCGTTGACAAAGTACTGTGTACGAAATGTACAACCACTAAGTATGCGCATGCTTCTGCAACCACCATCTCTGCATTGTGTCTCCTATACAAGACAAGAATAACAACAATATTCGCAGACATTGTTCCTTTCGTTATTGGAATGAATTTGAAATTGTTTTTCATAGGACAATCTTCAAATCAGGCAAAAGATCAATGGTGATACAATTAGTTTCCTTCTGGTAAAAAGAAAAGTTAGTTAGTTTCCTTCTTTTTTTTTGGAGTTAGTTGAAGACATTTTTCTCATGAATTCTATCATGTGTGTTTCTCTCTCTATACTCTCTTTTTGAAAGGGAAATTTTGGTTGCAAAACTTTGTTAGAATAATCTTTGTTAGTTGAATAATAGTAACGTAACTTATTCTTATAATCTTTGTTAGCATTCTTCATTCACTTGTGCCAAAACTTTTAAGCAACTATTTCATCCTTTTCTAAGTTATTCTTTTGATCCGAAAAAAGTTATGTTACTATTATTCATCAATATCATCACCCCGTGCATATGTCTCTTACTCTGTCAAAAGAAAAAGAAAAAACTCATGTCACTTACGCATAATACAACCACCCATGCATATGATTTAGAGCCACATCAAAATACAAAAATACCGATAATCAAAACTTACAACAGCACATGACAGTGCAACATATAGTTGGACCAAACCTTTACGGAATGTATTGGTTTCTTGATGCATTTCCAAATGGTCCTTGCAATTCGCACATCACACTATTTGAACCATAATTTCAATTTATACGAGATTATAGCGTGAACACATCACAACACATATATGGGACCATCTCATAATACCAAAATGCTATACTCAAAATTTTGAAAGTGAAAAGTGAATGAACTTAATTTAGCTAGCAGTATTAGAAATTCAAAAAATCTTTATTAAAGTTTCATGATCAAGCATATTGTATAGCTATAGCTCAAAATTGTTGTCATGAGTGAGTGACTCATATGATTCTTGATGCCTAGCCATCTCATATTTTCTATGTTTCTTTATTTGCACATCGATGAGAAGAAACGTATGTCTATGTTTTTTCTTCTTTTATAAGGTGGCAATTATAGATGATTGTATAGGTGGATGGCAAGGACTCGAAGTCAGACGTTTACTTCTTTAATGTTTCTCTTTAATAATATTTACTCCGTCCTATATTATATGACACAGTTGAATTCTATAAGAAATGACTGAAATGAATTAAACATTCAGCATTCCACTTCACAAAATTACTTGTTGAAAGAATTTAAAAGTAAAATGAGAATCACTAATTTGATTTTAGAAAATATTTTTTATTTTTAAATTAACAGAAAAACCCACTCACAAAATATTGACAAATTGATAATTGTAAATTTTAAATTCAAGTTGCAACATGTATCTGCAATTTTTTACCATCCAAGATATATTTATGGGATATAAAACCACTAATTTTGCATTATAATAACAATGAAATCCCTGGATTCGCTAATTAACAAATACTAATAATAATATACTAGCCATAATAATAATAATAATAATAATAATAATAATAATAATAATAATAATAATAATAATAATAGCTAGCAACCAAAATGTAATAATCAAACTATTATCATTATCATCATTATTATTAATTACAAAATTTACTTCCTAGTTTCTCAATCATATCCTTACTAATTACAGTATCATATATATATATATATATATATATATATATATATATATATATATATGAGGGGGGTTATTTTGACTCCAAGAGTAAGTGTAATAACTTACTCCAAATCTTAACCTTTAATTCCAATTTTGATTAATGGTTTAGATTAATTGATATGGTAGGCTTTAATTCCATTTTATATTGTAGTCAACATTTATCAACACAAAATATCAAAGCAATAAATGTCCTTTAATTGTTTGATGAGCTCTTTCTCAAATAACATCATCATCTATGTATGTCCATGACAACAAAAATTAATTAAAATGGAGATGATTGTTTTAATTTGTCGTTATTTATATAAGAAAATACACAAATTTATTTATTTTTTATGCAAGTATTGTAAATGAATTGGATATAAGAAAAGACCAAGGTTACTTCCTCTATTTTTTTTCGTGACAAATTAGTACAAAAATGTGTGTTTACAAAAAAAAAAAAAAAGATCAGGATTATAATTAAGAAACCAAATAAAATATGTCGTATAAAAAAAATAACGGGATTAGAACAAATATGCAATTATTTAAATTTTACAATTGTTTTCTTTAAAAAAAATATATATATGCAATTTTTTTTAGCGTAAAAAAAGTAAAGGGAGAAGAAAAAAAATCAATGGGAGAAGAAAAAAAATTATTTCAACGTAAAAAAATATATGCAAATTTTTTCTTATGCAATTTTTTTTGAAGGAATAACAAATTTTTTTGTTATGCAATTTATTTCAAGGAAAGAATTTTAAGTTTTGCTATTAACCTTAAAAAATAATTTTAGCGTCAAACCAAAAAAACAATGGGAGAAGAAAAAAAAGCAAACAATTAAAAGACATTTATTGCTTTGATATTTTCTGGTGATAAGTGTTGAATACAATATAAAATGGAATTAAAGCCTACCATATCAATTAATCTAAACCATTAATCAAAATTGGAATTAAAGGTTAAGATTTGGAGTAAGTTATTACACTTACTCTTGGAGTCAAAATAACCCCCCTCATATATATATATATATATATATATATATATATATATATATATATATATATATATAGATAGATAGATATAGACATTTTTTTTGGTAGTGTTTGTTTTTTTGGTAGTGATATATAAAGATACTAACTAATTATATCTATGAATCAATTTTGACATAAACTAATCATTAATAAAAAAAATGAAATAAAATCCGCGCGCGCACGCACCCACACACAAATATGCTACCTTCTCTTTAGAAATCATGTGTTACAATAACACGGTTGGAAAATAAAAAAAAATTGTTAAGAAAATATTTAAAGTCACATAATCTATGAAATAGAGGGTTTAGTAATTAATTGTCCAAATTAAAATTACATCAACACGATACACTTCTCTTATAGATTTAAGGTGGAAACTATTATTATGAGCCACACAAGCGCTTTGGAGCAGTATGCAAATTACATCACTGTAAATGAAAACAATAAAAAAAACTTTTTTATTATTTTCTTGAATTTGTGACTGATCTGGATTCAAAACCATTGGTAATATGGTTGAATTATGTTCCTATTATTATGCAAATAAAAATGAAAATATATTTTGACATGTTTTTGTTTTTATTTTTATTATCTAATTTGAAGGGCCTAGTTGCTCTTTAATCGGCCAAGGGGCCTTCACAAAACAGACCTTGAGGAGGAGCACACTCTTAGGTCCTAAGCCAATACCACTAGGCCAACCCAAGTGGGTTCAGAACATGGTCTGTTTAAACCGACTTCAATAGGTCTAGGTCTTGTAGAGAACACTAACAGTTGGAATAGAGGTACTTGTGAGGAATTCTTTGTTTCTCTTTTTTTTTTTATGTCTTTTTTTGCTTATACTTAAAATTTGTCTATTTTGGTGAGACCTAGGTTGCCTTGGAAAATTGGTGGGCAATTTACTCAAACCAACTAAAAACAGCCATGTGTCCTCCATTATAAAAATAACATTTATTATTTTATTTTACAATTTTAGCAAATTCAGCCCATTTCAAATTTATGACATTTTACAATTTAAACCATCAAATTAATTAGATTTTCCCTTAATCCAATCACTCTCCAACTTAAAATCATTAAAAATAAAAAATATCACCCCTGAGAATTTAACCGAGGCACCTACAAACAATCTTGATCACATACCTTAACCACTTGTCCAATGCATCTTTGTTGAAATGATTTGGAATGCGAAATTTATGTTATTAGTGAGCAATATTTTTTTACAGCGTCTTATAGTTCAAGTTTTAGTAAAAAAATATCAATTTATATGTGTATCTTTTTTTTAGGGCATATATATATATATATATATATATATATATATATATATAATATTTCTAAAATAAAAAACAAATATGAATTCATTCATTTGATTTTTTTTATATTTTAAATATTATTCTTTTATATAAATTTATACTATTTATTTATATTTGATGAACTACAACAATGTTTTATTTGTGATCAACCGAATTGTGATTTATTTTAGGTCCAACATTTCTTTTGAATCAGATGAACTATTTTTTTTGTTACAAGGAAAAAAAAATAGAAAGTAAAAAGAACAGGAAAATGACGAAGCTAGCTAGCCTCTGGGAAAGTAGGTTCCCCAAGCATCATCCCTAATAAGCAGTAATAGTCCTTTAGAAGGAGAAGAATGATTAGTCATCACATAGTTTGTCTGAAGCAGAAGCAGCTCCCATCTTTACTAGAAAATCAACGCAATTATTTTCCTCATGAAGGGTGTGCAAGATAGAAGTATTGTTGTGAATGATCAAATCATTTATATCTTTTGAATCAAATGAACTATTTAAAGGTATTAAATGAAAATTGTCAAGATAAACGAATGTTTCTAATAAATATTTTTGCCTTTTATATGTAAAAAAATCTGTTAAATATTTGCTTTGCGTTCGCTGAGGATTTTATTTGCTTATATATGCCGATTTAAATTTTTATGTATTTATATGAGAAAGTTAATATGACAAAATTTTGAAAACTACTAACTATTTTTAAAATATCAACGTTAATGTAGTGTTTTTATTAAATATTTTTTATTTTATTTGCAAAACATTGTTAAATAATTGCACTACACTCGTCACAAAATGTATGTGCTTATATTGCGGAAGCAAGTTATTTTGTACTGATATGAGAAAGTTAATGTGATAAAATTTTCAAAACTCATGTTTTTTTTAAGGAAAAACTCATGATTATTTTATTGTTGAGATACAGGCGTATTTAAAAACAAATAAACTTGAATTCAATGAAATCATATCTTCTACCAAGACATTCACTGCAGAAACGGAAATCCTTCTGAAAGATGTTATTCAGGAGCAGATGAAACTCTTTTCACTTCCGGAACAAGTAGCAAAAAATTGATTAATAGTTTCATATCTTTATTATTTTCACTAGCAGAAAGACGGGGCATTACCTGACTCGTCTGTCCGCTATTTTTGGGTCATTGAAAGTAATTTTGAAATAAGAAAAAGTCAGCTAAAAAGATCCAAAAGAGATTATTTTCTGGTCCACACTATTTGGAGCAGAAAAAATTGACAAATCTCAATGACCCAAATAGTATGGACGATATATATATATATATATATATATATATATATATATATATATATATATATATATATATATATATATATATATATATATATATATATATATATATATATTGTGAAATAAACTAAATAAAACAAATATGAATGATTCCATAAAATTTTCAAAATAAAATAAATTTTTGTTTTTTTGAGATTTTATGATTACAGTGATCGTGAGAACGTGAATCAGTGAAAAGATAAACGAAAATGTGTTTTGGCAACGTGATTTCATAATCAATGATCCAAGAATAAATATTTTATCTCACATATGTTAAGAGGACTCACATATGATAAGAGTCACTATTTTACTCTATAATTGCTCCTTTGAATATATTTTAGCTCAATGTATCAATGATAATTTTCCTTTTATTATTCTTTAAGGACTCAGGTTCAATTCTTCCTTATACTAATTTGGGTGACCTATAATTTAGCTACTTCAAAAAAAAAAAAATCCCTTTTTTATTGATTGTGAGAGAAATTTCCAAAATATATTTGGAAAGTTGCAGTGGTTAAATAGAGACATTGTAGATAAAATGTGTAATTCTTGACTATTGAAGCAATGTAACCATTCATGAACAAAACTCTTCCAAAGAGTTGTTTCTCTTCACCATATGACATAAGTTTCTCTTTAAATAGAGACACTTTGGAGGCGTGAAAAAAAGTCAGAAACAAACATAGAAAATCACATTCTTGTGAGTCTAAATTCTGCCGAAAATTATAATAATCATTCTTTCTTTTCACTAGTGCACGAGGGAAATTGACATAACTTTATTTTGTAAACTGTCATTGCCGATACGCTTGGTGTGAATGTGCAAGTTGTAACGCCCTACTTTTAATATTTAATATTTTATTAATTTATTGTATTTTTAGTGTATTATAATTTGATGAAATATGCTAATATGTGTTATTTGGTGTAAAAATATATTTGTTATAGAAATAGGTTTGTTATGTAGAGGTATATTTGTTATAGAAATAGGTTTGTTATGTAGAGATATATTTGTTATAGAAATATGTTTGTTATGTAGAGATATATTTGTTATAGAAATATATTTGTTATTTGGTTTGAAAATATATTTATTATTTTATGTAGAAATATATATGTTATTTTGTGTGGATATATATATGTTATCTAGTATAGAAATATATTTGTTATTTGGTGTATTATTATTATTATTATTAAGATATTAGGGAAGAGAGTAGTTTTTGGTGATAAGAGTAAATAAGATAGAGGAGAAGAGATATATAAATAGAGAATTAGGTTAAGAAAAAAAGAAGAAAACGTTTTCACGTGCAATTGAGAAAAGATGAGTTTTGAGGGAGTTTTGAGAAGGACTAAGAGGAAGCTAGGAAGAAGAGGAAAGGGATCGAATTTGCTGTAGAATTTTCTTGCGTTGCTGAATTAAGGTAAGGGTGGGATTCCTTTCAATAATATATATGTTAATTTGATTTTTGATGGATGAATATGTTCTAGGGTTAGGTTTATGATAAATGTGATGATTTATGTCGGTTCATGCATAATTGTATGTTGTTTTGACTCCTTTGCTACATATATGATCTGTAAACAAGATTTCAAATACATTGGGGTGATTAAGGGATTAAAAATGGGATTTTTGGGTGGAAAATGTCACTTTTCCCGAGAGCTGCACAGTGACAGCATCTCCTGTTTCATGTTCTTGCGCCTTTTTCACATGTTTCTGTTTTGAACTGGGTTTTGGTGTAAACATGAAAGTTGTAGATAATTGTGTTAGCTTTTTAATGGCTTTGGTTTGACTTCAAAATCATTCTTAGAACTTAAGTTATGGTCAAAATACTACACGTAGGTCACAGTGAAATTTCAGTTTCTGTACCCGAATTTGAAATAAAAACTGGTATTGATCGGCACAGAATTGGCCTTAGTTGTAAACGCGAAAGTTGTAGATAGTTGAATTGTCTTTCCAATGACGTTTTTTTGACACAAAAATACTTTGCGAATAAGTTTATATGAATTTATGAAGTTAGGTGACGAATTAAGAATATTGTGGAGAGAAGTCCTTGTCAACGTCAAGGTTTGGGAGGGAGTCTTAAAGAGTTTAGGAACAATTATTATTGTTGTCGAAGTCAGTGTTAAGTTGTTTAACTTATTTAAGTTATAAGTGTGAGTCCATTGCATATGCATAAAAGTGGCGATGGAGCTTTTGCTCAAAGTGGCGATGGAGCTTTTGCTCAAAGTGGCGGTGAAGCATATTAATGCTTAAAATAATGGTACCACATGCATGATGTCTAAGTGTAGAGTTGCATTGTCGAGTCGTGTCGTTTGTGATGTTGTTTAAGTGATGATGTGAAGATGATTTTGTGATGTTGTTAAAGTGAATAAATGTGATGAATTGTGATGTGTTTATGTTAAATACTATCTATTTACGATGTGATTGAAGTGATGATTTTATGTGGTTTGTCATTAATTATTGAATTATATGATATATATTATTGATTGTGTTTCTCACCCCTTCTGTTGGAATTGCCGCCTTGTGGGCAAATGCAGGTAATCAAGCTTAGGTGCGTATATGTGAGGAATCTGTTGTGTGTGGTGTCTTAGGATGCTCTGATACGTAACGGGATGGGACTTTGTCGTTGTTTCTATTCTTTTACGTATTTTCTATGAACTATTTATGACTTTAAAATGGTTGTTGAACCTTTTGAGACGTTGATGTGGCCTTGTGCCAAGATTTACTTAAAAGAATATTTTGAGTTTATAATTCCGCTGTTACATTGAATATTTTGATGAAGAATAAAATATTATTCATTGTTGTTTAGTGATTTTTATGAAATGTGACATCCTGAATATGGGTTTAACTCTGATAATATATGGAATTTTTTATGTTGGGATTTCGGGGTGTTACACAAGTCGCGTCAAGGATTCTATCATATCCCAAATGTGATTCGCCGATATAACCCATTTACATCCGATTGACATAATTGGTGGGGGCACTCGTTATCTATACTTCTTAAAGAGTGCTGTGTGAGCACTCGTTAACAAGACTCATAGCCTATTTTGAGTTGGCTTTTTCTACTTTCATAATTACCCTCAAATTTCAATATAAATAACACATATAAAAAATAGATAAGAGTAAATTCAATATTAAAACAAAATGTAACATATTGTATATGTATGATTTTGATGACATGCTGTCATTACGTAATTTTTATGTATATATTATCACATTATGGAGTTCACAAGGCAACTTAAGCAGCAAGAAAAGCAAGAAAACGGAAGAAAAAGGTTAAGTCACAAAAACGTGTCACGTTGGCTGATGTAACACCCCGTTTCCCAAAACAACATAATAATAATATTAATAATAATCATAATCAGAGTTATCCAACAAACAACGGAGTATTACACTACTTTTTCAAAATTATTTAAATAGAATATAAAAACTATTTAAAAGCATCAACAAATTTCATCATATTAAAATTCAGCAGCGGAAAATCTTTAATTTGAATCATATTCAACAACTACATCATATCCTTGGCACAAAGGCCATCAACATAGTAAAATTATTCAACAAATAAATCTTCAACAACATCTTCTTCAAAGAAATGATACATAAAGGAATGCAAGAAAGACAACGATTCCCCATCCCTGTTACGTATCAGAGCCCTAGACACAAGAGCCAACAACACTAGTCTTTATTACCTGCACTTGCCCACAAGGCGGCAATTCCAGCAGAAGGGGTGAGTTCACAAATCAAAAGTAATATATAGATATATGAATCATCAAAGTAAATTGAAAACAACAACAATAATAACAACCAACAACAACATTATCAACAATATCATCTCAACATTATAGTTTTGATTCATCTTTGATTAACATCAACAACAACAATCCTTGTGGCGACATCTCACCAACAACAACTCCAACCAGACAACTCACACCTACAACAACTATGCAAGACCTCAACTACAAATGCAATGTGCATGTGGTACCATACTACGCGCGTTGAATGCTAAGCATTCCAGGGCAATAAGCCCCCAACAGTTTGGATGGTTAAAGCATCCCAGGGCAATAAGCCCCCAACAGGTGAACGATAAAGCGTTCCAGGGCAATAAGCCCCCAACAGGTGAATGATAAACATTCCAGGGCAATAAGCCCCCAACAAATGCATATGAGTATGAATGACTCTATGGTGTATATCTGCATACAACCCAACAACATCTAATGGTGCATATCAGCATGCAACCAACAACAACAACTTAGGACATCAACTACTGTGTCTAACAACTAAGACACCCTCCCCAACTGGATAACACCACTCAACAACATCAAGGATAACTTCAAACTTAGCAAAGCATACTTAATTTCATGTAATCATACATAAATCTATCTTAATCATCTTCATATATAAGTTTTATCATCTAAACAATTCTTAATAAATCCAATAAACAAGTTAGGAAGCTTAGGTTTGGGTAAGGAGCACTTTGAAAAATCACACAAAATGGTCGTTCAGGACCAACTTCGCTTAAGCGAAGCACGGTTCGCTTGAGCGAGTCAAATGACGAAAGTCTGGGTGATCCTCGCTTGGGGCTCGCTTGGCGTTCGCTTGAGCGACGCTCACATACTACAGGTTTTGGGCGGATTTCGCTTGAGCGAACCAAATGACGAAAGTCTGATTCTTGTTCGCTTGGCGCTCGCTTGGGGTTCGCTTGGGGTTCGCTTGAGCGAAAATTCATCTGGACAGAATTACAACTACGATTTTCTAAACCCTATTTCAACCAAAAACCCAATTTTGATCCCCCAATCACCCAAAATGAATTAGAACAATGTTTATGGGTTCACTACACATCAAAACAACATAAACATCTCATAAAACATCATCAATCATACATAATTCATCAACAATGGCATTTTTCATATTTCTTAAACCTAATACAACAATCACCATTTTCAATCCATTTTCATGAAATCATACATATATACATTAACAATTGAAAAGTAAACCCACCCTTACCTGATTAGATGAACAAAAGCTACAAAAATTCCACTCTTCCTAGCAATCTCCCCTTGTTCTTGGCTCTTCTCTCTTCTCTCCCAAAAGCTTGTTTTTCTTTTACTGATACGTCTTTTGTTTTTGTCTGACTCTTTCTATTTTCTATTTCTCACCAAACCAACCTTTCTTTCTCTTAACTCCTTCTTTACTTCCTAATTAAAGTGTAACCCCCACTACCTTAATTCTAATAATATCAATTAAATCCCTTTTTCTAAAATGAATATTATTTCTACTATTTTCACTTAAATAATAAAATCATTGCTAATTCTCATATAATAAAATATAACAAAATAACAAACACCAATAATTCACATAAATCAACATAAATAATTTTAAAGCACATAAAACACACAAAAATCAACTAAAATAATTAAATAGCAACTAGGGCGTTACAGCTGAAAAACGTGACACGATTTCACTAGGCAGAACGCATGTTTTTGGAATTAAGGAGAACGTGTCACGTTGGCTAAAACGTGACACGATTTGTGAAACCCTAATTTTGTTTCTTGTTACATAAGGAAAAACGTGTAACGATTTACTTAAAACGTGACACGTTTAGGCGAAATTCTGTGCCTATTTAAGCTGAAGTCTATTCCGAAAACAAGGGGTTACGAATCTTGGAGAGCAAAGTGCGATTTTGACATCAAGGCGACTGCAAGGAGGACAATTTCTTCATCCTTTTTCCAGTTTCATGTATGTTTTACTGATTCAATTGATTATGCTATTTGTAAACATTGTTATGAGTAGCTAAATCTCTTAGAGATTGGATCCAAGATGATTATATGTAAACTCTAATTGATCTTATGTTGCTGTGATGAAACTCTATTTAATATTAATGATTATTTAGTCTTTATTCAATTCAATTGTTCGTAATGCTTTTTATATCCTGATCAAATATAAATATGTTTTCGTGAGAATGAATGACTACTGACCCTAGCTTTCAACTTAGACCTAATTGAATTGTTCTAATAAACATGGTTAGTCTAGGAATGGATAATCGTTTATTAGTGATATTAGGTTAACGTGTTTAAACCTTCAAGAATTATTAGACCACCTAAGGAATTAGGGGCTGTAGTTTAAGAGGAGGGTCCTAACTCAAGGGATTGATTAGGGCTATTTTGTTAACTATCGTGGGACTAGCGAACCATTAATAGGAATAGAGTACAGTAACCAATTAGGGGAAACATAGAGGATTCGACGATCCGATCTCATCTCTCTCCGTATTTTCTAAACAAACTTTATCTTTTTGTTATTTATTTTAAAAACAAACTAAATCTTCCGCCTAGTGGCAAAACAAATATAACCTTTTTACATCTTATTGCATAACGAAATTAACTTATTGCGATTAAAAACAATCCTCGTGGGAATGATATTTTTACTACTTCGATAGTATTTGGTGCACTTGCCAAACATCTATCAGATTTTTTTCATTATCATTTAAAAAAGACAACGAATGAGAGTAAATTTAAATATTAGAAAAAGTAAATTCAATTAAAACAAAATGTAACAAATTGTATATGTCCGATTTTTTTTCCTTACCATTTAAAAAAGATAACGGATGAAGTAAATTTAAATATGGCTTAATTGCACTTTTGGACCCTTATCTTTCCAAAAGTTGCGGTTATGGACCCTTAACTAATTTAAATACAAAACAGACCCTTATGTTTTGATTCTTTGGCAGTTTTGGACCCCCACTCCATTGTTGACTTGGTCGTTGCTGATGTGGCACCCACATCCCATTAGTGAGGTGCCACGTGTATTATTATTTTTTTAATTACTTTTTTTAATTCATCCACGTCAGCCACGTGGCACCTCACTAATGGATGTGGGTGCCACGTTAGCAACGACCAAGTCAACAATGGGGTGGGGGTCCAAAACTGCCAAAAAATCAAAACATAAATGTCTGTTTTGTATTTAAATTAGTTAGGGGTCCATAACCGCAACTTTTGAAAAGATAGGGGTCCAAAAGTGCAATTAAGCCTTTAAACATTAAAAAAAGTTTAACAAACACATTATTTTATTTTTGGTTACCACACAAAATATATCGTGCAACAGACACGATATGTCCGGTTTTTTTCTTCCTTTTATCCTTAAACAAAGTGTAACAAACATATGAAGTATATGTCCGGTTTTTGATTTTCCTTTTTTTCCTTTCCGCTCTTTTTATTACGCTAACGTATTAAAATTATGAACGGTATTTCTTTTATTGAAATTTTGGTTTTGATTAAAAGTAAAAATGTAAATGTTTGTTGTTTTTTTTAATGACACAAAGAAGAATCTTTATTATAGAAAAAGTTGTTTAAGAGTATAATTGGAATAATTAAAAAGTAAGTATAAATATACTCATCTAGTTTTTTAGACTTTTTAAATGATAAAGAAATAAAAACAGATATACATATATTCATATCGTGTTTGTTACATTTGTTTTAATATTTAAATTTATTCTTATCTATTTGTTACATGTGTTATTTGTATTGAAAATTAAAGGTATTTTTGGAAAGAAAAACCCAACCCAAAAGTGTTGAAAGTGGTAGTTTTCTTTATATATAGTATAAATTTTTTGCTCACGTTTGTTACTAATTTTTTTTTAGAGAATTTAAAGTTCAGTCTTTAACAATATTTTTTGCTTACATTTGTTACTAATTTTTTTTAGAGGATTTAAAGTCCAATCTTTAACCTTATTTTTTGCTCACATTTGTTACTATTTTTTATTTTTTTTAGGATTTAAAGTCCAATCTTTAACATTATTTTTTGCTTACGTTTGTTACTAATCTTTTTTTAAATGATTTAAAGTTCAATGTTTAACATTACTTTTTGCCCACGTTTGTTACAATTGATCAAAGGCTAAGGAAGAGTAACTTATATTAATAAAATAAAATAATATGGAAATACTGTTTTTTGTGGAAGAGATATGAAAATATTTGACAATCTTTGTCTTTGAAATTGAGGGAAACAACACAGATGTACAACATAAAAACGGCTGATATAAAAGTAACATGAGTTTTTGTTTTGTGCTAGATTTTTGTGAGTTTGATTGGTGGTTAACGAAGGTTAACGAGGGTGAACGGGGAAGATTAGTGACATGAATTAGTAATCCACGTGTTATTTTATAAGGAACTATGTGTAATTTTTCTTTTTAAATTAAATTAAATTAAATTTATTCTTATTTATTTTTTACATGTGTTACTTGTATTTAATCTTAAGAGTATTTTTGGTAAGAAAAGTCCAACCCAAAAGTGTGCTGAAAGGGGTAGTTTCATTTATATATAGTATAGATAAATATAAACAATAATAAAAGGTTTTATTTTTTTTAAGAAGCTAAATTATACCCCATCCAAATTGGCATTATGGAGAAACGAAGCTGAGACCTTAAGGAATAATGAAAGGAAAATTATTATCGATACATAAAGATTTGCTTCCGCAATATAAGCACATAAATTTTGCGACGAGTGTAGTGCAATTATTTAACCATGTTTTGCAAATAAAATAAAAAAAATATTTAATAAAAACACTTCATTAACATTGATATTTTAAAAATAGTTATTAGTTTTCAAAATTTTATTATATTAACTTTCTCATATGAATACATAAAAATTTACATCGGCAAATATAAGCAAATAAAATCCTCAGCGAACGGAATGCAAATATTTAACAGATTTTTTTAAAAGGCAAATAATATTTAAGAAAAACATTACATTCATATTGACAATTTTCATTTAATGCATTTAAATAGTTTATTTGATTCAAAAGAAATGTTGGACCTAAAATAAATCACAATTCGGTTGATCACAAATAAAACATTGTTGTAGTTCATCGAATCTAGATAAATAGTATGAATTTATAAAAAAAAGAATAATATTTAAAATATAAAAAAAATGAAATGAATGAATTCATATTTTTTTATTTTAGAAATATTTGTTATTTCATATATATATATATATATATATATATATATATATATATATATATATGCACATATTCTAACCAAAATAAATATACACATATAAATTGATTTTTTTTTACTATAGCTTGGATTATAAGTTGCTCACTAATAAGTAATAACATATAATTTTTATTCCATTTCATTTCATAAAAGATGTATTGGTCAAGTGGTAATGTTATATGATCAAGAATATGTGTGCCATGGTTCGATTCTCATGGATGATGTTTTGTATTTATGATGATTTTTTGTAAAGGATGAACCCAGAAAAGAAAAAAAATTGGAGAGTGATTGGATTGAAGAGAAAATTTAATTAATTTGATGGTTTAAATTGTAAAATGGCATAATTTAAAATGAGATGAATATGCAAATAATAAAATACATGCTAAATTGTGGAATAAAATAATAAATTTTATTTTTATAATGAAAGCTTTTTTTATTGGTTTGGACAAATTGCCCACCAATTTTCAAAGACAATTTAGAAATAACCGTCTATTTTTACTTCTTGTAGTGGCCAATATGCTCTACCTTGATTCTCCTGCCGGTGTTGGCTTTTCCTATTCAGCCAACACATCTAATTACTATCTTGTGAATGATGAGATGACAAGTTATTTTTCTTTTTTTTACTTATTTTATTCAATCAACCATTTTTTATCTCATGATTCTAATTCTTTTCTATATATAATATAGCAAGGGACAATCAGATGTTTTTTATAGACTGGTTTTCTAAATTCCCAAAATACCAAAACAATGATTTCTTTATCATTGGAGAAAGTTACGCTGGGAAGTAGTATATCTTTGTTAAATAAACTATTAGTATTTTTGTTATTTTGGATGTTATGTTGAATCACTGTTGATTAATATTACCATACTTGTTTTCAGGTCATTATGCTCCTCAATTGGCACAACTAATTCTTGAAACCCAACCAAACATTAAGTTGAAGGGTATTGCGGTCAGTGCACACATGAGTGTTTTCTAATTATTATAGACTAAAAAATATGAGTGTTTTATAATCAAATAATTTTTAATCTTTGACTTTGCACCTCGCTGTCACTTTAATCCTCGATTGAGGATAAAATACAAAATAGTCCTTGAATGTTTACATCTCTTAGTCATCCCCGTTAAAAGTTTATGTTAAATGATAATGTGTCAATAATAGGAACCAAATTAAAAGTAAAAAAATTAATTATTTTTATTAATAATAAAAACAAAAACAAAAAGAATATTCATCATCTCTATCTCTACCTTCATCCTTAACCCAAAAGAACAACATAATCTAAAAGCTTTATTGCCTAATTTTGATTCATTTTTTAGACAATGTTTAATTTTGATTCTTTTTATCAACTGCTCATACCATATAGAAACTGCATCACTGTTCATGTAGGGATTAATATTGTTCAAAATGACTTATTTGAGATTGAAAAACATAATAACATAGTGATTAATAGTGTTTTGGCTCACTTCCATGTAGTAATCCTTTCTTGTTGCTATCTTAATTTCAAAGTTGTGTCTCTTTTGAAATGTTCAATTAGAATTACCTTTTCACTCATATAAGACTACAAAATGGGGCAATAGAATTGAAAAATATGTACTTTTTGGTTGCTCAAATTCAACCTTCAAAATGGCACAGAGCTTAATGGATTTTCGTTGTCAAAGTTTTCTTGCAAACTAAGTGGTAGCTACATGTGTAATATACTTCCTTTCTCTGCAAATTAAGAAAAAGATAAATTTTTGAACAAATGCATAAATCCAATTATCCATATATATAATTGCATTAGATTATTTATACATGTTAACAGAAAGAAAAAAAAAGTCAAGAATGGGTAGAAAAATGGTTTCAGTTTTTGCTGCAGATTAAGCCTTTCTTTTGTACTCTGTAGTGGTTTTGCTCATGTGTTTGCAGTGATTCTTGATGTTTCGGTTTCCTTTGAGACTGCCCATTCATCCATTTGTTGTCACTTGCTGTGTTTATCTTGGCCAATTGGTTATGTGATGATTAACTTATCTGGTTTTTCATCTTTAAACCCAAAAGAATAACATCTTCATGAATATAGAGATGAAGATGATGAATATTCTTTTTTTGGTTTTTTATCATTAATAAAAAATATTTTTCAATTTAGTCTCTATGATTGACACATCATCAATTAACAGAAGTGTTTAACGGTAAGGACTAAACTGATAACAGATATACACATTCAAGGACTATTTTGTATTTTATCCTGAGTCGGGGACTAAAGTGACAGCGAGGTGTAAAGTCAGGGACTAAAATGACTATTTACTCTAATTTTTATAGTTACACCCTTCTTTTATCTAGTTACACCCAAAAACACATTTTAAACATGATAAAGTGAAAGAATAAAGTTCTTATTGCATTCCTTCCCATTGTAATAAGAACCGAATCTTACTTCTTCACTTTTATCAATCAATTAGATCAATTCAATTCACTCGTCACTTAAAATTCGTGCGTGCGCATGCACCCACCTACACATATATAGTTCCCGTAATACAAAAATAATCAATTTAAATTAGAGATATTGACCTATATCCATTTAATTGTGGTCTAAGGAAGAACAATGTAACAATTAATATCTTTGAGAATGTTAAAACATAGAGAAAAATATATGGTGGCCTTCCATCAATTGAATTCATTATATTTTTTATTTACTTTAATCAATTTAAATTTTAGTAACAATATTGGTACTATAATTTAAGTGATTTTTTCTTAGCTCCCATTTGAAATGTGTAAAAATAGATTAAAAAATAAATCGTCAAAACTGAATCAACTTAGATATTTAAAACCGAATTTAGATAATATTCTATATTATATAATATTTCTAATGGATTATCATTTACTGTATCAGGATTAGTCGAACTCTCAAAGTTCTCACTTTGCTTTCGCTACGAAAGATGTTATTGCGGTTCACCGATATTTTGTAATCAATATTGCATTATAACATTGGGACAACCTAATGGTGGATACTTTTGTTACGAAAGATGTTGTTGCGGTTCACCGGTATTTTGTAATCAATATTGTATTATAACATTGGGAAAACCTAATGGTAGGTATTATGTACCAGGCAAGGGTATGTGTTGTTGCATAGAGTTTTGAGAGATTTATATTTGATGCTTGTACTTTTTTTACATGCTTGTTAAATCTATATTATATTATATTATATACAATTACAAATGTTTTACATTGACCTATATTAAATGCTACTTTTCTAATAGGCTATCCACTTGTGCATTGTGCCACTTGGCAATTGATAATTAAACTTCTAAATTTCTAAATTTTCATGACACTAATTATAAAAGGCAACATTAATAAGAGACAAATATATTTATTTTTTTGAAGGAAGGAGACAAATAGAATTACCTTTCATCAAATTGATTTGTTATTTTTTTTATTTGATCAAGCAAAAAATAGTAACTGTAAGAAATTAAAAATAAACGATATAATTTTAAATGGTGTGTAACTTATTTTTTAATTCTTTATTTGAACATAAAAAAAAGTAATAATTTCAACAACTTGAGAATCACTTAAAAAAAAAAAAAAAGGGTCGTGCAAATTTTTACACATAGAAAAATACCCTTGAAAAAGATCCTAAAAATCATTTTAATGTAAAAAATATAATACCATTAAGATATGGTAAAAATGACCATACGAATTACTACATGTAGAAAAAAAAAATTATATAAATTATTACATGTAAAATAATATTATGTGAAAAAATGACCTTAAAAATAGTTTACCGTGTAAAAAAATTATTAGCGTGGAAAATAAAAGTTAGAGGCTATTAGCGTACAAAAATTTGTTGGCTATGTTATGGAATTGACTCTTAATTTTACTAATCACAAAAAATTAAAAGTTAGAGTTGACAATGACTGGATTTGAATTACCAATTAATATTCCATAAAATCAAATAATTTGATCAGATTTTCATAATGTAAAATTCTACAAATCACAAACTGAAATTTGATGTATATAGATGGAATTGTATAATGCATACATTACATATTATTAATAGTTTTAAATGTCTTGAATTGGTTTTCAATTTTGAACAAGTTTTAGGCTCTAAAATGTAGTATTTTCAGCCTATAAATAGAGGCAACTCAAATTTGAAAAGGACACATTTTTTCTTGAATTCCGTAGAAGAAAAAAACTATCCTTTGTATTCTGAGTACAACTATCATAGAGTTTTTCTATTATTTATTATTTTTGATTATTTTGTTAATTATTTTATTTCTTCATCCTTTTATCTTTCATAGATTTATTAAAAAAACAAGAATCACGTTGTTTTTATTTTGCAACCAAGACTTCAATGGATTTGTGAAATTTATTTTTCAAACATGAAACATGTTTTCTTATACTATTTATTTAGTTAAATGCTTTATTTCTTTTATGTTTTTTTTCTTGATTAGTGCAATTTTGTTTTAAATGACAAATTAAAAAAAAAAACTTAATACGTTAATTTTGTATATGATGTACACTAATGTATCTCATATATTTCTTTTGTAATTTTTTCTCAAATACTTTCAATTCAAATATTGTCAAGATTTTTCTCAATTACTTATCACGGGTCTTGCTTATGATTACTTTTAAAAAAAATGATTATGATTACTTTTTGATAGCGATAATTGTTTGAATGTGGATTGTCCTTGAAATGTCAAAACCTTAGAAATCAAACTCACTTGGGTATTCCTTCTAAGAATATTCATCTTTCAAAACATACTACTCCTTTTATACATATGACAATTAGTTCGGATAAATCAATGAAAAAATATATCTATGAACTCTCATTCACAAGTCCAATATGTAATTTCCCAAATCATTATCTACCATTAATAAACTTTTACTTCTAATTTAAAAATTTGAATATTCTAATTTTCTAATTTTTGAAAGACGGGTTATCCATCATTTTCCCAAATTTAAGCACCTTTCTTTGTCAATTTCGTCTCCATTCAAAATTATGTCCAATTGCTAAAATTTAAAACATCAGTAAAAACAGCTGGGACAATATCAATTAGTATATTTAATGAAAAATATTTTGACTTAGCATAAATTTCTATTTAAGACGATTTACATAAATCAAATTGCACAAATCAACAGTTCAATTGTACCAAATATTTTTCATTTAGCCCTTATATTTTAACTGTTATCCTCTCTTCTTGCATTGATTTCACAAATGGATACTCTTTTACATTCAATGTAATTTATCATTTCATTAAAGATACATCATCAAAAATTTAAAATTCAATGCACCTATAAGATATTCTCCTTCAATTATTAGAAAGTAGAAATTTGACTTGATTTGTCCATAACATAAAATGAATTGTTGATCAAAAACCAGGGGAGGGATTTTTGCTAAGGTTAATTTTGTTTTTTAGGGGATTGCCAATGTTGATTTAATAGCATCATTTTAAACATAATTGAATATTATATTGAATAAAATTGGATATGTAAATTAATCCATAAAGAAATTGGTGTTGCTAATAGTAATTGATTATCAATTTTGATTTGTCCCTTAAATGTCATTTAATTATCGTATTATTTCTAATCGATTTTGAATTTTCTTTGGACGCTAAGAGAGATCTTTGCATCTGATAAATATATACGGCACAAAGGTGAGAATGCATGATGTTTCGGCAAACTCATCTTAATAAAAAAGTTATTTTTTTGTCTTTCGATTACTATCATGATGCGCTTTTTTACTACTTATTTTCCTAAACTAATAATCTTTTATTTTTTTTTCACTTATATTTTTTATATGATCATGATTTGCAACCATGGATGCCAACTCAAATGTTGTAGTGTTAGACAAAAAAAAAGGGTTAAACAATAGTAGCTATTTTTACGTTTTTAACTATTTATTTTTCGTAAGAGATTTATTTGTTGCTTAAGTTTTTTCGTTTTCATAATTTGCAACCATAGTTTTGCCAAATATTTATTTTCTCGGTCTTTTTACATGACAACTAACCCAAATATTTTCATGATTTCTAACGTCATAGACTCTACTTAGAATTATTTTCTGATTGTGAAGATTGTTAAAACGTATCATGTGACTGAAATATCAAAATCTCAAGAGTCAAACTTATTTAAAATGATCCTAATGGATGTTGAGGTTATCATTAATTTGTTGTTTTTGGTGTTCTTATACTAAATTAAAAGCGTTTCTTGGTAAATCTATTTTTTGATTTTGATTTTTTTCTTCAATGAAACCATACTCTTGCAATAGCCGAAAAGAGGCTCATATACATCTTTATAAACATAATTGAGGGAATGTGTTGTCTATACTATTAATTTGTTTCACGTTGTGAAGACACTTAACAATATCATATTATTAGAGACAATTTCAAGATAGGAAAATTGTATCACTTTAAATTTACAAGGGTTGACAATAATGATTTACCATGAAATTCGTATCAGTTTACTCCACGGGTTGTTATTTTTCAAGAAGATTTTGACATAGATATGTTGGTTGATGAATTTGTTTATATATTAAAAAATTAAACAACTTCATCATAATAATATAAACTATTAGACTAAGAGGCTATTGTTTATTCTATTCAGACATTACTGGTTAATTTTTCATGTATTGGAAAAAAAAAAGAATATATTATAAATAACTTCAAGGCCAAAATCGTTGTCATAGAGTTAGACATTAGTTGCTAAGCACTTTTTGTTATTGAAACAGTCCATCAACATAGTCAATTCATGAATGTTGCTACCGTTTGTTGATTCAAGATTTTCTCCCAAAATTGTATTGAAAAATTGAAGGTTGCATAAAATATATACTATTAGTTTGTTAATTCGTTCTTAAGTTAGTTATGCAATGAAAAGTAAGTTTTTCATTTTTTTTAGAGTAAATTACACTCCCCTCCCCTCAAAGATGCTTGAATTACACTCCCCTCCCCTCTTATGTTAAAATATACATTCCCCTCCCCTCTTATTCAAAACATATTAGAGAAAAATACATTTCCCTCCCCTAAGAAAAGCTTGAATTACATTCCCCTCCCCTCTTATGTTAAAATCTACACTTTACTCCCTCAATATATATTTTTTTATTTTTAATAATCTAGCAAAAAAATAATAATCTAATACACTTCGAAAATAACAGTATTGCAAGTCTATTTTAACATAATAAAAAATTGAATACATATTTTTTTGCTATTTTTTATTCACAATTTCATTAACATGTAGTTTTAAACCCTATTATAAAATATGAAACAAGCCAAAATAAAATTAAAATATGTGAAAAATTACTAACGACAATAAACCATGGTTATTTAAAAGTTAATTTTAAACTCTAAATTATAAAATCAATAGCAAAATATTTAAATTTAATTATCATTAACATTTAAATTATAAATAAATGAATTAATTTTTCTTAAAGGGTGGTTTAAAATTAATATATATCATAAAAATATTTATTTATGTTAAAATAGATTAAAGTGTAATGTATATTTAATTATCAAGGGAGGGGGTTGTAATTCAAGCATCTTATAAGGGAGGGGAGTGTAAATTTTATTTTCCAAGGGAGGAAATTGTATATTTTAACATAAGAGGGGAGGGGAGTGTATTTCAAGCATCTTTGAGGGGAGGGGAGTGTAATTTACTCTTTTTTTTAACACAAGTTTTTTCAATTTAAATTAATTTAGATGGTTACAAGTTGATATTTTTTAATAGATTCCTTTCTGTGTATATCACATTGATTTTGGGATTAAGAATCTTCTGTTTCTAATTGTGAACAAGCATGTTAGATTTCTTTTTTAAACCCTCTTTAAATAGAACCCACTTCAATTTATATTAATCAAAATATAGATTTTCTTTTTTGAAATTTTTGGAAAATAAGATAAAAAAATGTCATAAAAATAATAAAATAGTTTTAATAATATTAACTTGGTATAGAGTTAACTTATCTGCAAGGCTGTATGTTTAACTCCCGATGTTAGTGTGATGATCTATTCGATGGGTGAGACCTCTACTTACGTTCACGGGACCTTGAGGCCTACTTTAACTTTGACAAACCTCTGAAGACCAAAATGATAAAACAATTTAATAAAGGGAAGCAATGAAATAAAAAAAAAATCACTTAGGGGATATTTGTATTCCCTTTCTATATAAGGTATACATACATTTTAACATGTATTGTACTTCTTTTTTATAATAAATATTATCAACATAAATTAAAATTTATATAAAAAATTCAACACAAGTTTTCCTGTGCAAGGCACGGGTTTCAAACTAGTAATATCTACAAATGCACTCTCTATGATTTTCATAAAAATAAGTTGGAAATCAACGATGTAATATCAGTTTGAAAGAATGTTGCTATATTAGTTCTATAATAATAATGACATTATTATGGTAATTAATAATAGATAATTCTTTCAAAAAAAAAAAAAATAGATAATTCTCCTATGAGCTAATTAACGAATTAATTAACTAAACTTCCAACGTTGGTTCATCTCATGCTTGTGGTTCATCTCAATTATAAAAGTCAATTGGTTGAACCTCTGTATAAAAACGGAAAAAGAAAAAGAGTTTGTGGTGGGATGAACTAATTTACTTTTTAGGAAAGGTAGAGAGAGTTAGTACCATGTGATGATCTTTTGTTTTTAACCATAATAGGATGTTATTTTTTACTTCCTTCCACTGTAGTATCACTTTTTTTTATTGTCTGAAAAATGTATTTGATTGGCCCCTCATTATTAAAGAAAAAGAAAAAAATATACAAATTTAATTGAGCAAAAATTTAAGAGAACAAATTTTGATATATTAGAATATAATAACAAATTTCAATGATAATTTATTTATAAAGGTAACTTATTTGTAAGCAATGATATATTTTCAATTTGATATATATATATATATATATATATATATATATATATATATATATATATTTGTGTGTGGTTGCGTGTGCACGTGAATTTTATTTCATTTTTTATTAATGATTAGTTTATGTCAAAATTAATTCATAGATATAATTAATTAGTGTCTTTATAAAGTTAAGAATTATGTTTTGTTCTGTTCTATTATGAAATTGAAAATATACTCTGATGTTTTGATTTGAAATGTTCTTTTTGCTTAATTTGAAAGGTCAGGTTGCTCTTCAGTAGGCCAAGGAGCCTTCATAGAGCATGATCCATTTAAACCGACTTCAATGGGTCTGGGTCTTGTGGAGAACCCTAACAGTTGGAATAGAGGTAACTCGCTTATACTTTAAATTTGTCTATTTTTACTTATTGTAGTGGCCAATATGCTCTATCTTGATTCTCCTGCCAATATGCTTTGATCTGAGATGTTCTTTTTACTTCAGAAAGTAACGTACTTTCAACCACTCATACTCTTCACTTTCTTCTAATTCCCAGAAACTTAATTCTTCAAATGGGTTCAGTTTTAGTTTTAGTTATAGTATTATTATTGTCACTAATATGTGGTTTAATAGTTGTTCAACATTTGCTGTTCTGTGATTACCTACCATTACCAACCGTTCAAAATTTTCAAGGTATTTCATTCTTTCTGCATTCTTTCATTTTCCTCATAATACTTTTTATTCTAATTCATTTCTATCTGCTAATGATCAATCTTCAGAGGCTGCGACTTTACCTGATCAGTAGGGCCGGATTCTAAAGGGGTGCAAACAGCTCTACCGATTTGGGCCTCCAAAAAAGTCTCTTTTCTTCTTTTATTTTTTTTCCTTTTTTCTTCTATAATTATTTTTTTTTCCTTTTTTCTTCTTTAATTAATTTTTTTAGTAAGGATTTGAGGCCTCCTGAACTCACATTTTCCTCCAATTTAACCCAACTCTCATCAACATATTGAATAATAGTTTATATATAAAAATATTGATACATGAAAAAATAAATAATAAAAACACAATGTAATTTTTTTCTTTTTTTTAATATTTTTTTATTTGGGCCTATTTTTAACTAAGAACCAGGCCTCTATTTTCATAGGAACGGCCCTGCTGATCAGCCAAAAGGTGTAACACCCCGTTTCCCAAAACAACGTTTAATAAAGAATATATAATCAGAGTTCAACAAATACGGGCATGTCACACTACTTTTCAAAAATTCATAAATAGAAAATATCCTATTTATTCAACAACATAAATTAATCTCGTAATATTTTGCAGCGGAAAAGTCTTTTTTAAAATATAATCAACTTCAACAAAATCTTGGCACAAAGGCCTCAACAATAAAATGATATCCAACATAATTAAGGTTCAACAACATTATTTAAAAATTCGATACATAAAGGAATGAAAGAATAAGACAACGTTTCCCATCCCGTTACGTATCAGAGCCCTATGACACTTGAGCCGACATCCTACAAGTCTCCATTACCTGCACTTGCCCACAAGGCGGCAATTCCAACAGAAGGGGTGAGAAACACATTCAATAATAATAATATATAATTCATCAAATCGATGAAACAACAACAAATTATACCACAAGTATCAACAAGTTCATATATATATATATATATATATATATATATATATATATTGCAACAGCAACGTTATCAACATCAACGACATTTAGCAAGATACAACAACAATAAACAATCAACAACAACAATATCAACAACATCAACAAATCATCACATATAACGAAAACATCTCAAACATTCACAAGTACATCATAACATCACAAATACTTCAACATGTCATAAATACATCAACAAGTCACAATTACACCATCACGAATACATCATCACTTCACAATTACATCATCACTTCACAAACGACACGACACGACTATGCAACACTTAGACCTCATGCATGTGGTACCAACCAGGGCATCAAGCCCTCAACGTATAAGCGTAAATAGGCTCACAGGGCATCAAGCCCTCAACTTACAGGGCATCAAGCCCTCAACGTAATATGTATAAATATACATTACAGGGCATCAAGCCCTCAACTTAAATGAGTATGCAATGGACTCAACATCTTACGACTTAACAACTTAGACACCTCGTATGACTCCAATAATTTGGATCGACATCTTACAATTTAAACAACTTAGACCAACATTAACATCCTAATCACGACAGCAAGGCAACACCATTAAATAATATGCAGCAAGTCAACATCAACAATAATCGCCCAGTATAACCATTACCACTTCATATGAACATCTTTCACAATATATAAATCTGTCACATAATTCCAACTCTAAATCATCAATCATTACATTATTTATAAATTACACTTAGTCAAATAATTCATCAATCACACTATCACATCAATTCAATTTATCATAATATTATACACGGCATATACATTAATCAACTACATCCATATCAAACCAAAACATTCTTCAAAAATAAAGCAAGTTGATCAGTAAAACATAAGCCAAATACTCATAAAACACTCCGAATAAATCCCTAATACTTAAGTTTGAAGTTGGGAAACCAACCATAAGTTTTGGACTAACTTGGGATTAGTTAAGCTAAGTTTTCTTAAAATTTTCTGAAGACCTACTTGGACTATTTTTATCATAACTCGAGATTTACAAAACATTTTCGAGTCAAACCAGTTCCATTAGAAAGCTAACTCAATTATCTACAACTTTCATGTTTACACCTAAGACCAATTATGTACCAATCAATACCAGTTTTTATTTCAAATTCGGACAAAGTTGTGCTGAAATTCATAAAAATTAACTGTGACCTACGTTCAGTAATTTGACCATAACTCACGTTCTATAAATCATTTTGACGTCAGACCAACGGCATTAGAAAGCTAACATTCATACCTACAACTTTCGTGTTTACACCAAAAGCTATTTCGAAACAGAAACTGATGCAAAAGACGCAACAACATGAAACAGGGTATGCTGTCAAAGGTAGCTCTCGGGAAAACTCTATTTTTCACTCAAAAACCCAAATTTCATCTATCCAAATCCCAAATTTGATAGAGAACAATGTTTACAGGTTCTATATACAACATAACAATCAAAACAACACAGAAACATGCATTAAACAACACAATTCATCACATCATATCAATTATCATAAACTTTCTAAACCCTAAACCTAGAACACAATTTCATCAACAATCAAAATTATATATACATATTATTGAAGGAATCCCACCCTTACCTTAGATTACGATTCCTGAATTAAGCTGCGTTCTTCTCTCTTCTTCTAGCCTCTTCTCTTGGTTCCAGGTTTTTCTCCTTTTCTTCTCTCAAAAACTCACTTTCTCTTTTTTTTTTCAATTGTACGTAAAACTCTTTCTGACTCTCCTTTTCTTTTTATTGTAAACTATAACCCCCTCCTATTTTCTTAACTCCCACTTATTCCTCATAATTATACTTAATTTCCTTTAAACCAAATAATACTATTTTCTACCTTTTTATTAAATAAATAAAATAATCAAACAACATTTATTTAAATAAAACACAACACCATAAATCATATAAAAATACTCAAACATCAACTAAAAATAATTAAATAAAAATGGGGCGTTACAAAAGGGGTGGATTTTAAGCAGTATAAAAATTACATCACTGTAAATGAAAACCAGCAAAGAAAACTTTTCTATAATTTTGTTGAATCCGTGACTGATCCGGATTCAAAACCGTTGATATTATGGCTGAATGGAGCAAATATTCGGATTAGAGATTTAGAAAAAGCCTTTTTAGCTGAATTAGATTCTGGCATTCTTATAAAGATTCTTAAGCCTGGAGATGGTCAGGTGGTTTCTTGTAATTTTGGGAATCTCTTACTTAACAAGTAACGAATTCCTACAGTCTCAATGTAGGAGGATCCTAAAATCAATATAGGCGTTCGGATTGGGTAGCGTGAAGTAGTTCAGTTTGACCTGGTCTTCTGGAGTCAAAATCTCCCCGCGCGGATGGCATTCTTAGTGAGGTGAGTACGAATTTAATATTTTTTACGAGTGGAGGCATATGGATTAGCATTTCGAGATTGGCATGGTGTAGTCTTATTGACTTTACATATCTTGTCAATAGGACAAGGCCCACCCTCGAGGTGGGGAGGTGAGTGAGGGATCGGGGGCTCACCAACATTTTTAGGAGAAGGAATCGAATTGGCGGCATCACCAAACAAAGGATGTTATCAGCGATCTATGCCTTACTCAACCACCTCTTTAAGGTCTTCAGTAGTTAGGGGGCGCGGAGCCACTGTTATCTCCTCTTAGGAAGTCTGGTACCCACTCCTCTTCTCTTCTTGGCTGGGGATGTACACAGCAGTCGAAGCAACGTATAATAAGCGTCGATCGCGATACGCCTTCGATCACCCGGATAGATTGGGATTATATAGTAAAAAAATAGTAAAAGTATTGCTATCATTCCTCGCCTTACTACCAAGCGTAATAGCTAAAGAGCTAAGAGTGCTAGTGTCATTCCGTCTAGCGATAGTGGGCCAGTAGTACCGGTATGTATCTATTGTACCAGTAGTTGCGATTTTCATTCATAATTTAATCGTCCTATGCATTTCCAGTTCTTTTCTTTCTCCCTTTACGCGAGTTTAAGTTTAAGTTGAAGATTTCCTTCCCTTCTTGCCGAACTCTCTCTGAGTTCCCTGCCAGCTAATGCTAAAAGGCAGTCCTAATCTACTTCTTTTTCTCTTCCAGCTAGTTCCGGTTCTCTTGATTGAAGATGGGTTGATATGGGTTCATGCGAGCTCCTAGTCATTTCAAGGTACCTTGGATGGGGTCAGAGCTAACAGCTATGGAATTCCCGGGGCTGGTAGCAGTCTCAATTCTCGTATGCTTAACACGTGGTGGAGCTAAGGATTTCATACCTTCTTTCTTTTCTATCTTTCTTCTCGCCGACCAAGGCGAGGCGCTCTTAAGCCGTTTCAGGAAGGGAAGGGGCCATCTACTACAAAATCATACCTTTCGGACGTTGCCACCGCTCAATCCACCCCTGCAGAAATTTGGTATTCAAGAGACGGAAAATATGTCAAGAAGGTGGAACTAGGAATAAGAACAGGGATCCACGTCGAGCCATCCTGACGGACGAGCAGCATCAATTGAATCGGCAGACACAAAGACGAAGACAGAGACGAGCTAACATGTAAAGTAGTGGAATGGAAAAGGATGGTAGCCCACCCAGGACAGCACATAGAGTAAGGTTGGCTCTATGCGAGAGAGGAAAACCGCATGGACACGGCTCCTTTTGGATAGATCGTCAAGCAATTTACCCATATAGTTATTATCACGAGGTTGAAATACAATCCATTACATCTGGATTGAAACTTGAGAACCTCGAGAACCAAAGATATAAACTGAAAGATAGAAGCTATCTAAAAAATTTAATATGAATAGGAACAGTCTGCATAGAGAAGAGACATGGACAATGTATCCTTAACAGTATGGCAATCTCTTCCCCTTTCGACAATGTGTTTGAATAGCAAGCAAAAGTACCACGACCGAACAATTCTATTCGGTTAACAAACTACTTCTAGAATGAACTACATCCATCAACCGGCATACCTTTCTTAGCGTAACTACGATCTGTCTTCGGTGTTGATATGATCTTTCTATCAAGAGAAGATCGGGAATTGCCGCTAGGCTTTTCTTTTAGCTCTCACTCATCCCGGGCGATTCTTATTATTCTTGGCCACTAAGGTGGCTTTTGACCAAGAGAACGAGCTAGACAGAAAAGGTACCACCGAAAGAAGGTCGACCTCACCCCCTTTCCTAGCTGACCTCTGAAAAAGGAGTCAGTCAATTCGGCTCATCTGCAGAAGGTGGAGCATGCTTTCCTGAATCTCCAAAGCATAAGGAATCGCTCAAGCGGGCTAGCCACAACTAATTAAGAAGTCAGTCCGCCAGCAGGTTCTCGTCCTTTCACCCCGCACACAACTACCAGTCTGGAAGTTAACGAATTGCAGCTTAACAGACTAAGCAGTCGCCACTCCCTGCTATGATAACTAGGTTGATTCTGTCCAGGGACTTAGCCTTCGGGAATGAAAGTAAGTGCCCCTAGTTTATAAGGAGCTGCTTCCTAACCGCTTTCCAACATCATCTTTCCAAAGCAAAGGTAAACGACTAACTAAGCAAAGCACTAGGTACGGTCGGCCTTAGACAAGTCAATCATTCAGACCTTTATCTATATTAACTATTTAGTCCTATTGAGTAAGGGAAGGGGTCGGTAGGCTCTCTATCTCAATCCGAGGAACTGAACTAGAGCTCAGGAGGAAGCCAGCCGCTTAAGAGAACTTCACTTCACCCAGGGGTTCGATTATCGTATGTTTTTAGATCTCTGGACTGAAGCCGAAAAAAGTAACCAGTGAAGCTAATCTTCCTATAGGGCGGAAAAGTAGCCAAGCTAATCTCGATTCAAATCTCTCACCCATTGCCATTGGCCGGTCTCAGTTGCTAATCGCTGATCCTATGACTAAGCATTTTTACCTTATTAAGTAGCCTTTTTTGACAATCCATCTATCTATTTTCTTTATGGGATCTTCATGCAACCATTAAGGGGTAAGGTTGAGCAGTTTAATGACCTTACATATGTGTACCTCTACATATCCAACGTACGTTCGCAGTTCGATTTCCTCATCTTTCGGGCTCTCCTTTGGTTTCAATCAGGTTTTATATAGGAGTTTTTCCGCTCTCAGACTAGTGGAAAGATAGATTCATTTAGAACATGGGATTGGTTTTGTGCCCATCCCTGGAAGTTAGCCCTGATCCTCCAGCTGCAGTAGGCGCGGACGTGTGAAGTTGGTGACCACATAAGAAAACTCTATGAACGTTCTCCCAAGACCGAGAGCAAAGAGCCCTTTCACTTTACTTTACTTTCTGCTTTGTTTGATCGGTACGACCGCTGTCATGAAGATTGCGATGCCTAAGGCAGGAGAGAATAGATCGTTCTAGCGAGTAGTTGGATCATAGTCCTCGATATTTGAAGGACCGCCTGAAAGCATATAGGCAAGCTACGCACCGTCCCATTAAATTAATTAGACAAATATTTGTCTTATATTTGAATTGGAGTCAAACTTGTTCAGTAAATAGCAGCATCGTGGAAAGTCACCTGTACTAGAAACCCACCTAAGTTTATTGTATATGGGATCCACTATTTGACCATGCAAACTAGAATGCTGAAAGGCTTTTTCTTTTTTAGGGGAATCGCTACATTTCCGTATCGCTCATGATCTATATACTAACTAGGGAATCTTTTTACAAATCTTATCCTCTTTTTTCACAGCAGGGTTATGAAAATCCACGCTAAGCAACTGGTCTTCTTTTGTCAATTAATAAGCCCGTGGATCTGGAGGTTCAAGCGGTACTTCCTTACACTTTGACTTTCTTTGAAGCATTAAGCAGTTCTTCAAAGGGAGCTTTGAATATTTGTGCTTCTCCTATTTTTTATTTTAAAAAACAGTCGGGAAATTAAGATATTATTTCTTCCCAGCCAATCGTTCAAGCTTCAAAGTTCTTTCAGGCATTTGCAAACGCTCGTTCATTGCTTCTCGAGTTTCTTCATCAACCAGATCAAAGGAATTGCTTCTTCCGCCTAATCTGTGCTATCTGGTTCGGTTTTATCCAGATAGATGGAAGGCCTAAGGGTTCAGTTATGTTCTAAAATATTTTTGTTTTTATTTTTATTATTTAATTTGAAGGGTCTGGTTGCTCTTCAGTTGGGAAAGGAGTCTTCTCATAGCATGGTCCCTTTAACAAGTGTCCCTAGCAAAGAGAGTGTAGCATTCTCAAGTTCTTAAAATCATGTAGCAGAATACGGTAACAGTAGAAAAATAATTGTATTAGCATTATATACAAAACTAAATAAAATTAACAAGTAGAATAAAATTATTGTCTTTTTTGTATTTTTTAAAAAAGGTACTCATATCTTATATTAACTTATTAAATGATTAATATTTATAAAATTGCAGTATATAAATAAAGACACTAATTAATTATATCTTTAAATTAATTTTGACATAAATTAATCATTAATAAAAAATAAAATAAGCACGCACCCACCCACACCTACACATATATGTAAGATCATTGTTTACATAACAAATAATGGAGGTATAGGTTTGGATATTTTGGTGTTAATATTTTGGTGTTAATATTTCGATCATTATATTAGTAACTTTTTATGCATCACAAGAGTTCAAGTACTAGTGAATGATAATAATAGAGTTGATGATGGAAGATATAGAGGTACGACAATAAATGTTAAAATGTGGAAACCAAAGCTTGTATGCATGAATGGTAAAACGAGAATTAACAAGTAGAAATCTATCTTTACAAAACCAAATTAAGTGTTTTATCTTCTAGCTGCAACTTGAAATCAAAAACCAGAGAAGTATCATAGAAGAATTTAAAAAGCAATAGTAAAATAAACCGATGAGTGAGAAACTAGAGAGAGGTTCTCTGAGGGGGTAGGGCCCACTGGGACAAAAAAGAGTGTGCAAGGAGCAGACAACGACAATAACAATACGGTGGTGGAAGGGAGGAAGGTAAGGTTCCAACATCTGGATAACACTACTATTCCTTTTTTCTTCACCAGATTTCCGAGAAACGCAACAAGATCGGACCTTTGGAGCTGCTTCGCAAAGTATGGCCAGGTGGTGGAAGTTTTTTTGCCAAAAAAATTGGACAAATGGGGAAGAAGATTCGGTTTTGTGAAATACGAGGATGTTGGTGATGAGGAGGAGTTAGGGTTGAGGTTGGAGGAGGTGTGGCTGTGGGGTACTAAGTTAAAGGTCAACAAAGCTAGGTTTGGTAGAGAGAAAAAACAAGTGGAAGAGGTTAAGAAACTTATTAAGGTGGTGGACAAAGGAACATCAAAGGTTGCGCCTGAAACTTCTTACATCAATGTTCTGAACGGTCAAAGAACAAATCAGAGATAGGAGGAGTTTTGCTTGGAGCTACAACCTTCTGGAGAGATGCTGGAATGGCTGGAAGGGGCTTTTGTGGGGGAGTTACATCAGGATCTGGAGGCTAGAGAGGTGTTGCAGAGGATGCTTATGGAGGGGTTATCAAATGTTAGAGTTACAACCATGGGTGTCAAGATGATGCTGATGCAGTTTGATGGAAGAAAGGATTTGGATTCGGTTAAGAAAAATCATCAGGTTTGGTGGGATGCAATGTTCTCAAAAGTTACCAAATGGAATCCCCAAAAAGTTGCATTCAGAAGAAAGGTGTGGTTGAAAGTGCATGGTATCCCTCTCCATGTGTGGGATGAACAACTTTTCAAGAATATTGGAGCTTACTTTGGGAGCTTTGTTGATTTTGATGAGGTAACTATTACTAGAAAAAGATTAGATGTAGCCAAGATTCTGGTAACAACAGATAGAATGGGAATGATTGATGAAACTGTGAAGCTAGTGGTGATGGGGGCAGCCCACCGTATATGGGTTGTGGAGGAGGGAGGTGTTGGGAGGTGTTTGCAGGAGGAGGAAGGAAGGAGCCAGAATGATGTCACGTCACATGCTTCTGGTGAGGGTGACGTGGCAGTAGGGGAGGTGAGGGTTTTTTCTAAAGATGAAGGGTGCAATCCTAGGTCAGAACAATCTTCTCATCTAGGGATCTATAAAGGTGTTACTTTGGTTGAGTCAATGGTAGGGCCAGAGGTTCAAAGCCATGTGTAGAAGGAGTTTTCTAAGGGGCCCAAGTCTAGTGATTCCTTAAAAGAAGATGAAAGTTTGAACTTACAAGTACCTTGTAGACAGGTGGCAATCTTGGATGAAGAAGTTGATGTGAGAGAAGAGGAGTTGGATAGGTGCATTCGGTGTGAGGGGGACAGGAGGGATGTGGGAGTGACTGTAACACCCCAAGTTCCCCTCTTAAAAATTTCTTTTAAATAAAGACATATATCAGAGTACTTCTCAAAAGGAGTGTCACATTTCATCTTTAAAAACAACTTAGATAATAATTCATCAAATTACAAAAATATTCAATTAAGCAGCGGAATTCAAAAGTCTCATCTCATAATAGTCTTGGCTTAAAAGCCAGCAAAAACGTCTCAAATATTAATGTTTCAACATCACTGAAAGTCAAATTTATTCTAACGAGATACATAATGGAATAGACTCTACAAAAGACCCCATCCCGTTACGTATCAGAGCAACCCTACTTCACACAGACTCCTCGCATCATCGCATCTAAGACTGGGTACCTGCACTTGCCCACGAGGCGGCAATTCCAGCAGAAGGGGTGAGATTCACAACAATAATATTAATATATAAATCAAACGTCAAGATTAACAATCATAAATCCAACTCATAACATATACATTGTAGCACATCATAACATCGTCATAAGCATCATCATAAACAACACCACATCACATATCAACGTCTCAACATCATCACATATATGTCACAATTGACTCGACTAAATGCAAACCTAACGTCTCAACATCATGCATGTGGTACCATATGATTATAGCATTAATATGCTTCACCGTCGCTTTGAGCAAATGCTCCACCGTCGCTTTGAGCATAAAGCTCCACCGTCTCATAAATATGCAGATGCATGGACTCGTCATTTAACAACTTAATACACCGTCTCAAAACCATCATTCATAATGCAAAACTGACACATGCAGGTATAATAGTTACATGGCAGCACATCATCTCATTAATCACACACATCGCAACACGTAACATCATCATAATCACATATCAACATATTTAAACATCACTTACTATCAACAATACATCAATTATTCATAACATAAAAGAACCATCAGTAATCTTCGTTACAGAATGCATCTAAGGGTATAAAACCTCTCCAATACTACCCAAAGGTCTCCTCTCAAAGTCCCATGCGAAACAGATCGCAAAACGGAACAATCAGTCCTGAACCATCTAACTCGCCACGGCGAGTGATCTGCTCGCCACAGGCGAGTACTCACAACAGCTTACTCGCCAAAGGCGAGTTGGGGGCGAGCTGCAGGCGAGAAATCCTGGGTGCTCTCGGCCTTTTTGACATTTTTCACCAAAAATCTCCCTTTTAAGGTTTTCTAAATCCAATTTGGCCAAACCAACTTCACAGGTCATCTCTATAAATATTAAGGCACTCAAAACCATCTTCAGTTGGGTCAAAACCCTAAAATTAAGGGGCAAGCTCGCCACGGCGAGCTATACTGCTCGCCTCGCAAGCAACTAAGGGGGTACTCGCCACGGCGAGTGGTCACTCGCCACAGGCGAGCGATCTCAGAACCCACACGGGTTCAGACCAAAACTCACCCAAACGTGCCAAATCTCTCCAATCAAACCTCTAATTCACCTGCAATGTCGTCCTAGGGGGTAATCTAGGTTCTGTATCCAGTTCTACAGCCTTATAGCTCAATCTATCATCAAATCATCACAATTTCACCAAAACCCTAGTTCATAAAACCCTTCTCAATTCCTCTCAAACTCTATGCCAATCAATAACAGATGATTTACAATCAATATTAATGGAGTTAGGCTCACCCTTACCTGGAAAATAGTGCAGAATTGCAGCCTAGCTTCTCTTCTCCCTTCAACCGTTCTTTCTCTCTTTTCCAAATGTATGTACGCGTTTTCTAAAATGTTTTCTCTTAACCTACTTCTCTTATATACTCCCTCCCAACTTAATTAATTCTATCTCAACCCTCACAACTCTTCTTATTTATAAATATAACCCCTTCTCTTAAAATTATATATTTTTCCAACAAATCTATTTATTTATCAAATAAATATCCATATAAACATCACTTATATTATTTTATTAAACAATAAAATAATAACACGTCACACGTCACAAATACGTCACAAATACGTCACATAATCATCAAAATCATATAATATATAAACATATACCATATCATCTAATAAAATAATTAAATAATTAGAGAGGGCGTTACAACTCTCCCCCTCTTAAAGGATTTTCGTCCTCGAAAATTTACCTCGCTCAAACAACTCTGGATAGGATTCCAGCATCTTACTTTCTAGTTCCCAAGTCAAGCTTTCACCCGTCGCTCCGTCCCAAACAACTCTAACGAGAGGTATCTCTTTGCCCCTCAGCGTCTTCGTCTTTCGATCATCAATCCTCA
This sequence comes from Medicago lupulina, assembly GCA_958299785.1. Classification (NCBI taxonomy): domain Eukaryota; kingdom Viridiplantae; phylum Streptophyta; class Magnoliopsida; order Fabales; family Fabaceae; genus Medicago; species Medicago lupulina. The sequence continues at coordinate 53,128,206 of OY283139.1, read as the reverse complement.
CGGGTAAGGTCTCAACCGTAAGGTTGTCCCTAACTTGCACATCATCGCTTTGGATCACATGAGACGGATCCGGAACATACTTCCTCAGCTGAGATACATGAAAAACATCGTGCAAATTCGATAAGTGTGGTGGTAATCCAACACGATATGCCACCGGCCCAATCCTCTCTGAAATCTGATACGGACCAATAAACCTCGGAGTCAACTTCTTCGATTTCAAAGCACGTCCAACACCCGTCATAGGAGTCACTCTCAGGAACACATGATCCCCCTCTTGGAACTCAAGGTCCTTTCTACGCTTATCATGATAACTCTTTTGTCGACTCTGCGACGCTTTCATCTTTTCTTGGATCATTCTCACCTTCTCAATAGTCTGTTGAACGATCTCCGGTCCAAAGACCACTCTTTCACCCGACTCAAACCAGCACAACGGAGTCCTGCATCTCCGACCATATAAAGCCTCAAACGGTGCCATTCCAATACTTGAATGGTAACTGTTGTTGTACGTGAACTCTATCAATGGAAGATGACTATCCCAAGTCCTTCCCTGCTCAAGTACACAAACCCTCAACAAGTCCTCCAACGACTGAATCGTCCTCTCCGACTGACCATCTGTTTGCGGATGATAAGCCGAACTCAACCTCAACTGAGATCCTAACGCCTCTTGCAAACTCTTCCAAAATCTAGAAGTAAATCTTGGATCTCTATCTGATACGATGCTCGAAGGAACACCATGCAGCTTTACTATCTCTTTAACATAAATCTCCGCCAACTGAGCTACAGGAAAGGAAATGTTAATCGGTAGAAAGTGAGCAGACTTCGTCAATCTATCAACAATAACCCAAATAGCATCGTTCCCTCTAGGAGTATTGGGCAAACTCGTCACAAAATCCATGGATAAACTATCCCATTTCCACTCTGGCACATCTAAAGGTACCATCATACCAGTCGGTTTCTGATGCTCAATCTTCGACTTTTGACAAACCAAGCAAGAATACACAAATTGTGCCACATCTCGTTTCAAACCAGACCACCAAAACAACTTCTTTAAGTCATGATACATCTTCGTAGCTCCCGGGTGAATACTCAAGCTACTTCTATGACTCTCTTCAAGGATCATCTTCTTAATTTCATCATTGTCAGGAATGCAAATCCTACCTCGGAATCTCAACACTCCTTGGTCATCGACCTTAAAGTCACCATCCACAGCCTCATTACCAGCAATCAACAAATCTACAAACTTGACATCTTCTTTTTGTGCTTCTTTGATATGTTTCAGGAAGTCATTATCGACTCTCAACATTCCCAGTCTAATGCTCTGAGGTGTCCGTTCACACACCAAGCTCAAGTCTCTAAACTGTTCCAACAACTCAAATTCCTTCACCATCATCGCGGACATATGCACAGTTTTCCTACTCAGGGCATCTGCAACCACATTTGCTTTACCAGGATGGTAATTCAGACCAAAATCATAATCTTTAAGTAGTTCAAGCCACCTCCTCTGCCTCATATTCAACTCCTTCTGATCAAATCAATATTTCAAACTCTTATGATCACTGAATACTTCAAACCTTGAACCATACAAGTAGTGTCTCCATATTTTCAATACAAAGACCACAGCTGCCAACTCTAAGTCATGCGTCGGATAATTCTTCTCATGAATTCTCAACTGTCTGGAAGCATAAGCTACTACCTTACCATCTTGCATAAGAACACCACCTAAACCCAGCTTGGACGCATCACAATATACCACAAAAGGTTCATCGGGCTTTGGCAAAATCAGCACTGGAGCCGTTGTCAGACGTTTCTTCAGCTCATCAAAACTATTCTCACAATGCACATCCCACACAAAAGACTTACCCTTACACGTCAACTGCGTTAACGGAAGAGCCAACTTGGAGAATCCCTCTATAAATCTTCGATAATAACCAGCTAAACCCAAAAAGCTTCTAATTTCCATAACCGACTTAGGAGTCTCCCATTGCGATACCGCTTCAACTTTTGACGGGTCAACCGCGATACCATCACCAGAAATGACATGGCCAAGAAAACTCACTTCCTTTAACCAGAACTCGCACTTAGACAACTTAGCATACAGTTTCTTTTCTCTCAGCACCTGCAAAACAGTCTTCAAATGTTCAACATGCTCCTCTTCAGTCTTGGAGTAAACCAGTATATCATCAATAAACACCACCACGAATTGATCCAGAAATGCATGGAAGATGCGATTCATATACTCCATAAACACTCCAGGTGCATTGGTAACTCCAAAAGGCATAACCTTGTACTCGTAGTGACCATAACGGGTCCTGAAAGCCGTCTTCTGCATATCTTCATCCTTTACTTTGATCTGGTGGTAACCTGACCTCAAATCTATCTTGCTGAAAACACGTGCACCCACTAATTGATCCATCAGATCGTCAATCCTCGGAAGTGGATACCTATTCTTGATCGTCACTTTGTTCAGCTGTCTGTAATCAATGCACAGTCTCATACTGCCGTCTTTCTTCTTCACTAGTAACACTGGAGCTCCCCATGGTGAAACACTAGGTCTCACAAACTTCTTATCCAGCAAATCCTCTAACTGTTTCTTTAACTCTGCTAACTCAGAAGCAGACATGCGGTAAGGTGCCATCGACACCGGCTTCGTTCCAGGAACAAGGTCAATAGAGAACTCAACTTCTCTTTCCGGAGGCACATCAGGAATTTCATCTGGGAAAACTTCAGGAAAATCACAAACCACTTGCAGCTTATCAATTACCGCTTGATTCTCTAAAGATAACGAAGCCATCAACGAAAACATCAGCATTCCATCACGTTCTAGTTGCCTCAGCTGCTTAGTAGATAGGAACTCTGCGCCCCACTCTTCTTCGACAGAAGAAAAATGCACCGTCTTTCTAAAACAGTTGATAAGAACACGGTTGTACTCTAGCCAATTCATTCCAAGAATCACATCCATACCGCTTAAAGGCAGGCAAACTAAATCCATCACAAAATCACGGCCAAACATAGACAAAGGACAATTCAAACATACTAGAGAAGTAGTCACCGAACCCTTAGCTGGAGTTTCGACAACCATCTCTCCATTCATATCAGAAACATCAAGACCCAAAGCAGAAACACAATCTAAAGCAACAAAACTGTGCGTAGCACCAGTATCAATAATAGCAACTAAAGGAGTATTATTAATATAGCAAGTACCTCTGATCAAACGATCGTCATTCTCAGTCTGAGTGCCGGTCAAAGCGAACACCCTCCCAGCGGTCTTAGTCTTCTTGGGTTGCTTACACTGCGAACCAATGTGTCCTTGCTCATTGCAGTTGAAACACACAACATCATCAAACTTGCAGTCATTAGTGATATGCCCTTTCTGACCACAACGGTAACATCTCTTCACATCAACAGTGCATGCATTACTCTTGTGGCCCTTCTCGCCACAAGTGAAGCAAGTAATCTCAGCAGGAGTAGACTTCCTCTGCGGCCTTCTGTCATCATTCACTCTCTATTTCCCTTTATCTCTAGGGGCATCATAAGGTTTTGGGCGACTCTGCTGGCCCTTAGCTTTCCTCTCATTCACTACCTTGTAGTGAGCCTTGGTATCCTCTTCATAAATTCTGCAGCTACTCACTAACTCAGAGAAGTTGCGGATCTTCTGATAACCAATGGCTCGCTTGATGTCAGCACGCAAGCCATTCTCGAACTTTATGCACTTCGAAAATTCAGCCGTCTCAAGAGTATAGTGCGGGTAAAACTTAGCCAGCTCCACAAACTTTGCCGCATACTCAGTCACCGACATGTTTCCTTGCTTAAGCTCCAGAAATTCTATCTGTTAAGGAACTCCCTCGTGAAAACAGCCCACGTCACCACAGCTCCGTCTTGCTCCAAAATGGGTAGGAGACTAACCCACCAATCATCAGCCTCCTCCGCTAGCATGTGCGTGCCAAAACGCACCTTCTGCACATCATCACATTGCATGACTCTGAAGATTCTCTCTACTTCCTTGAGCCATGTTTGAGCCCCATCTGGATCATAGCGCCCCTTGAAGGTAGGCGGGTGATTCCTCAGAAAGGTCTCCAACATCCTAGTCCCGTCGTTCCCACCAGCATTGTTCTGATTACCCACAGCATTAGCCATTGCTTCCAACGCAGCAGCAAGGGCAGCATCGTTTCTACCAGCCATCTCAGTTCTCTGGAAAACAAACATAAGTTAGAATAATACGATAATACTATTCTAACTCTAAGGCAACGTCACTCGACTCTCTACTTGGCCGGACGGACCGACCTGCTCTGATACCAATTGTAACACCCCAAGTTCCCGTCTTAAAAATTTCTTTTAAATAAAGACATATATCAGAGTACTTCTCAAAAGGAGTGTCACATTTCATCTTTAAAAACAACTTAGATAATAATTCATCAAATTACAAAAATATTCAATTAAGCAGCGGAATTCAAAAGTCTCATCTCATAATAGTCTTGGCTTAAAAGCCAGCAAAAACGTCTCAAATATTAATGTTTCAACATCACTGAAAGTCAAATTTATTCTAACGAGATACATAATGGAATAGACTCTACAAAAGACCCCATCCCGTTACGTATCAGAGCAACCCTACTTCACACAGACTCCTCGCATCATCGCATCTAAGACTGGGTACCTGCACTTGCCCACGAGGCGGCAATTCCAGCAGAAGGGGTGAGATTCACAACAATAATATTAATATATAAATCAAACGTCAAGATTAACAATCATAAATCCAACTCATAACATATACATTGTAGCACATCATAACATCGTCATAAGCATCATCATAAACAACACCACATCACATATCAACGTCTCAACATCATCACATATATGTCACAATTGACTCGACTAAATGCAAACCTAACGTCTCAACATCATGCATGTGGTACCATATGATTATAGCATTAATATGCTTCACCGTCGCTTTGAGCAAATGCTCCACCGTCGCTTTGAGCATAAAGCTCCACCGTCTCATAAATATGCAGATGCATGGACTCGTCGTTTAACAACTTAATACACCGTCTCAAAACCATCATTCATAATGCAAAACTGACACATTCAGGTATAATAGTTACATGGCAGCACATCATCTCATTAATCACACACATCGCAACACGTAACATCATCATAATCACATATCAACATATTTAAACATCACTTACTATCAACAATACATCAATTATTCACAACATAAAAGAACCATCAGTAATCTTCGTTACAGAATGCATCTAAGGGTATAAAACCTCTCCAATACTACCCAAAGGTCTCCTCTCAAAGTCCCATGCGAAACAGATCGCAAAACGGAACAATCAGTCCTGAACCATCTAACTCGCCACGGCGAGTGATCTGCTCGCCACAGGCGAGTACTCACAACAGCTTACTCGCCAAAGGCGAGTTGGGGGCGAGCTGCAGGCGAGAAATCCTGGGTGCTCTCGGCCTTTTTGACATTTTTCACCAAAAATCTCCCTTTTAAGGTTTTCTAAATCCAATTTGGCCAAACCAACTTCACAGGTCATCTCTATAAATATTAAGGCACTCAAAACCATCTTCAATTGGGTCAAAACCCTAAAATTAAGGGACAAGCTCGCCACGGCGAGCTATACTGCTCGCCTCGCGAGCAACTAAGGGGGTACTCGCCACGGCGAGTGGTCACTCGCCACAGGCGAGCGATCTCAGAACCCACACGGGTTCAGACCAAAACTCACCCAAACGTGCCAAATCTCTCCAATCAAACCTCTAATTCACCTGCAATGTCGTCCTAGGGGGTAATCTAGGTTCTGTATCCAGTTCTACAGCCTTATAGCTCAATCTATCATCAAATCATCACAATTTCACCAAAACCCTAGTTCATAAAACCCTTCTCAATTCCTCTCAAACTCTATGCCAATCAATAACAGATGATTTACAATCAATATTAATGGAGTTAGGCTCACCCTTACCTGGAAAATAGTGCAGAATTGCAGCCTAGCTTCTCTTCTCCCTTCAACCGTTCTTTCTCTCTTTTCCAAATGTCTGTACGCGTTTTCTAAAATGTTTTCTCTTAACCTACTTCTCTTATATACTCCCTCCCAACTTAATTAATTCTATCTCAACCCTCACAACTCTTCTTATTTATAAATATAACCCCTTCTCTTAAAATTATATATTTTTCCAACAAATCTATTTATTTATCAAATAAATATCCATATAAACATCACTTATATTATTTTATTAAACAATAAAATAATAACACGTCACACGTCACAAATACGTCACAAATACGTCACATAATCATCAAAATCATATAATATATAAACATATACCATATCATCTAATAAAATAATTAAATAATTAGAGAGGGCGTTACAGTGACGACGCTGATGCTGGGGGAAGGGGAACCACACGCGCGTGTGGGAGAGTTGGAAGTAGGGACAAGTGGGGACCATGCCGATAATGGGCTTTTGTCTTGTAGTGAGATTGAGCCTTTGGAGCCAGAAGTCTAGGTTGCTTGTTCTGGTAGGAATAGTATTATGAAGGGGTGCTGCCAGCAAGAAAATGGTGCTGAAGATGGATTTAATTTAAATAAACACATCAAGTTCTATTATGAAGACTCAGAGGTGTCCGAATTCATCGATTCCTTAGAAGAATTTGAAAGGGATGATTGGAGGCTGTTAAAGATGAGACAAAAATCGAGACAAAAGAAAAAATCAAGTTCGTTTGCTAAGAAAAAACTAGGTGTGGCGCCGGAAAATTGCATTGATAGTCCGAAATCCGGTAATGGATTGAAGAAAAAGTACCAAGTTTGTTCAACACACCGAAGGGCAGCTTCACAACCTTTAGTAAGAGATGATGTTTGGAGTGGTGATGAGGGTGAGGGAGGCAAACATGAAGGAGGTGGTAGACAAGCGCGGTCTCTAGAGATAGGAGGTACGCAAGGCATGGGAATTGGTTTCTTCATGGGTGATAATGAGGAATTGGTGGCGGATTCACGAGTGAGGGGAGAAGGAGGGAGTAGGAATACCTTGAAGGTGCTAGCGGCAAAGAGAGAGTTGGGAATTCAAAACAAAATTAGTGTCTCTCATTCTATGAATGAAGGTGGAATTATTGAGAAACTTGTCCTTCTTGAAGATGTTGTGGTGAATATCAAGGCTAAAAGGGGAGAGTCAAGGGTGGTCTAATGATAGTGTCGACTTTTAATGTGAGGGGGTTAGGTGGGAGGGTGAAGAGGAACAAAATTTGTGAACTAGTAAGGCAACAAAATATTGATTTCTTGGCGATTCAAGAGACTAAGTTGGAAATGGTTACTCCTTCGTTATGTTATTCTATTTGGGGAAGTGAAGATTGTGAGTGGGTGTTTAGAGCTTCTGAAGGTAGTAGCGGTGGAATTCTTTCTATTTGGAGAAAATCAAGTGCTAACTTGTTATTTTCTTTCCAAAGGGAAGGATATGTAGGGGTGTGTTTAGAATGGGGGGTGGAGAAAAAGAAATGTATAGTTATTAATGTCTACTCCAAATGCGATTTGCCGGAAAAAAGAAGACTTTGGGAGTGCCTTGCGGAAGAGCATAGCAGTAGAGGTGGATGAGCGTGATGTGTGCTTGGGGATTTTAATGTGGTGTGTAGGAGAGATGAGAGGAGATGGGTCAATGAGGAGGCTTCGGCAACTCATGTGTTGGAGATGGAGGTGGAGGATTTAAATATTTTGGGGCGCCGTTTCACTTGGTATCATCCAAATGGGAGATCTATGAGCCGGATTGATAGAGTTCTTATTTCGGAAGAGTGGTCTCGTGTATGGGGGGAGAACTCTCTTTGGGTGTTGTCGAGGGATGTGTCGGATCATTGTCTGTTGGTGCTCAAGAATGGTGGGTGGGATTGGGGGCCAAACTGTTCCGTTTTAATAATTTTTGGTTGGAAAATGGCAACTTCAAAGGTGTGGTAGAAGAGAGTTGGAGGAATCTAAATGTGGAGCGATGGATGAACTTTGTGCTTAAAGAGAAATTGAAGGGTCTTAAAGCAAAAATTAAAGGTTGGAATAGAAAGGAGTACGGGGGTATGGAGGAAAGGGTAGAGAAGTTGGAGGAAGAAATTAAGGGGTTAGATGAATTAAGTGAGGAGGTAGGAGGTTTGAGTGAGAGGGAAGTGGAGGTGTGAAAGGCTAAGTTTGAGGAATTATGGAGGCTCCTAAAGGCTAAAGATGTGTTAATTGTCCAAAGATCAAGATCAAAATGGCTCAAGGATGGAGATGCGAATACCAAGTACGTCCATAATTGTGTGAAGATGAGAAAAAGTAGGAATTCCATTAAGTCGTTAAGGGAGAATGATGGTTGGGTGGTATCACCTTTTGATGTTAGGAGGAAAGTGGTGGATTATTTTAAGAATATTGTGGCAAATGATAGGTGGGAGCGTTCGAAGTTGGATGGGGTGAATTTTGAGAGGCTATCCGAAGAAGAAAATATGTCTCTAATTGCTCCGTTTTCTTCATTGGAAATAGAGGCGGTAGTGAGGGATAGTGATGGTGGCAAAAGTCCGGGGCTCGACGGGTTTAATTTTGCGTTTGTGAAGGGTTTTTGGTACTTTATTAAAGATGAAGTCTGGATAATGTTCGATCAATTTCATGCCAATGAGGTGTTGCCAAAAGGTATGCTAGCCTACTTTGTTACTTTAATTCCAAAAGTTTCATCCCCGTTGGATTCGAAGGAGTATAGGCCAATTTCCTTGCTTGGGTGTCTATATAAATTACTAGCTAAGGTGTTGGCTAGGAGACTGGCGGCCGTCATGAATTCTATTATCTCTACATCTCAATCGACATTTCTTAAGGGGAGGAATTTGGTTGATGGGGTGTTGGTGGTGAATGAGTTGGTTGATTATGCCAAAAAAGCCAAAAAGGAGTGTTTAATTTTCAAGGTGGATTTTGAGAAGGCCTATGATTCGGTGGATTGGGGTTTTTTGGAGTATATGATGCGTAGAGTGGGGATGTGTGATAAGTGGGTGGCTTGGATAAAAGCATGTGTGTTTGGTAGTACTATGTTCGTGCTTGTGAATGGTAATATGACGGAGGAGATTAGTATCCATAGAGGTCTTAAGCAAGGGGATCTGCTAGCTCCCTTTTTGTTTTTTTTGGTAGCGGAAGGTTTTAGTGGTTTAATGAGGAATGCCGTAGCGGAGAACTTATTCCATGGGTTTGATTTTGGTGGGAGTGATTTGGTGGTTTCCCATTTGCAATATGTCGATGACACGCTTTGTATTGGAAAAGCTTCGGTTCAAAATCTTTGGAACATGAAGGCGGTGCTCCGAGGTTTTGAGATGGCTTCCGGGTTGAAAATTAACTTCTCCAAAAGTTCCTTGATTGGTGTTAATGTTAGTGACGAGTTCATGACTATGGCTTGCGATTTTTTGAATTGTAGTGCGGGTTGTATCCCTTTCAAGTACTTGGGCCTCCCGGTGGGAGCAAATCCGAGGAGTATGACGACTTGGGATCTGTTGATAGAGACCTTAGGAGGAAGGTTGAATAATTGGAGTAATTAGTATATTAGTTTTGGAGGAAGAATTGTGCTTTTAAACTCAGTACTTAATTCAATGCCAATTTTCTACTTTTCTTTCTTAAAGATGCCGGTGCACGTATGGAAGAGGGTGGTTAGAATTCAAAGAGAATTTCTTTGGGGTGGAGTGGGTGGGGGTAAGAAGATTAATTGGATTAGATGGAAGTCGGTTTGTGAAGCAAAGAGGAATGGGGGTGCGGGGGTGAAGGATATCCGGGTGATGAATATTAGCTTGTTGGCAAAATGGCGATGAAGGTTGATTGATGGAGAGAAAACTTTGTGGAAGAGAGTGTTGGCTACGAAATATGGGGAGTGTTTTGAGATTGTTGGAAGGTGGAGATTTAGTGTGGTCGAGGCATGCTTCTACTTGGTGGAAGGAAGTGGTGAAACTAGGAGATTATGGTACAAATCATTGGTTTAATTTGGCGGTGGACCGAAAGGTGGGTAATGGTTTGGCAACAAGCTTTTGGAATGATAGGTGGAGAGGAGATAAAAGTTTTCGCGATAAATACCCTAGACTCTATTCGGTCTCAATTCAAAAGGAGGTCGTGGTAGAGAAAGTAAGGGAGGTGTCGGAGTTAGGATGGGAGTGGAGTTTTCATTGGAGAAGACATATTTTTATGTGGGAGGAGGAGTTACTTCTAAGCCTTAAAGAGGATTTGGAAGGGATGGCGTGGTTGCAAGAGGAGGATGTTTGGAAGTGGAGTTTAGAAGATACCGGAGTGTTTTCGGTTAATTCGGCTTACAAAAGGTTGGAAGGATTAGTTTTGAATGATGATAGATGGAGGGTCGAAGAAAAAGGGGTATTCAAACATCTTTGGAATATTCCGGCACCCTCAAAAGTGGTGGCATTTACTTGGAAGGTGTTTCACAACTGTGTACCTACCAAGGCGAACCTTGTCATTCGTAATGTGTTACCATAGGGAGATTCCATTTTGTGTGCCATGTGCAAAAGATTGGAGGAAACCTCGCTTCATATCTTCCTTTTTTGTGATTTGGCTTCTTCGGTGTGGTCTAAGATTATGACTTGGCTAGATTGTTTATTCCTAACCCCGCCTAACCTTTTTGTTCATTGGGAGTGTTGGGGAGGTTGGGAAAGTAATAAGAAGATTAGAAAAGGCCATTGGTTGATTTGGCTTGCAACGATATGGGTTTTGTGGAAAGTCCGAAATGACAAGATATTTAATGGGAAGATTTATACGGTTGAGGAAGTGGTGGAGGAAATTAAAGTGCTCTCTTGGAGATGGGTGTTGAGTAGGACTCATTTTGCGGTTTGTCTATTCCACGAGTGGAGTTGGGATGCAATTCAATGCCTTGGTAGGATAGGAAGGGGGTAGCTTGCGGTTCTTCCTGGTAAGAGTGCATGTCGGTACAGTCCTGAGGCTGGGAGAGCGCTGCTGTGTGTTTTGGTCCTGCTGTTCCTGTTCGATAGTTTGAGGGGGTTATAGGCGTGCTGTTTTTTTTTCAGGGGGATTGCAGTGATGGTTTTTTCTGGTCCCAGCAGGGGTGCAGCTGTTTTGTTGGGGGTTTTTCAGGTTTGAGGCAAGGGTATGCTTGGTTGACATAAGTATATCTCAGCCTCAGTGGTCGAGGCCCTAGTGGTTTCGTTTTAGAGTTCTTTGGTGGGGTGGTGTTCCGTATATATGCGACACCTTTACTGTATTTTTCCCTCTCTTTTCCGCGAGTTTTTGTGCGTCTTGCATATCTCATCTAGAATAATATTTGCCATTTCAAAAAAAAAAAAGAGTGTCATAGACTTGTGAGTTTTTCAAGTTAAACAACAAAGTGGAACCCCTCAAGTGAATGACTTAATTATATTATGCGGCTTGCCAAAGACTCACAACATGTTCTGTTCAAAAAGCTAATATATTAAATGAGGACATATTAAATATTAAATGGGGACATTCTTTTTGAGAAATAAATGGGGATTAAATATTTTAGAAAAGTGGAAAGATGAGATCATGGAGTAACTTTATAATTTTTTAGAAAACATTTCACTTTATAATTTGGTTGTCCAATGCATGGTCCGGGATTTAAACCCGGCCACCACAAAAAAAAAGGTTGAAACAAACATCGACTAAACTCAATTTAAAACCAAACACACACAATTAGACCAGAAAAAACTCTTGATTAAAAAAAGAAGAAGAAAAAGAAAACATGTGTAGCGAGTGACTGGAATATCATAACATGCCTTCACGTCCAACATGGTGTTTCTGTTAATATTCTTAGGTGAAGTCGAACATAACATCAAGTTTGCCAATTAAAATTTTCACATGATAATTTTATCAAAGAAAACAGACCACAAAGTACGATACTTTGATGGTGTCAATCAATAATAATAGAATATGGACTACATCGTAATCATATCATCAAGAAGCCAATTTGCACCTGAGTTCAATTTCGTACCAATAGCTAATATCTTTTTTTTTTTGAACAAACAACTAATATCGTAATCATTCTTCAAAAAAAAAAACAAAAACTAATATCGTAATCATATCATTTTTGTACTTAGCATCGAAAAGTATTCGACTTTAGCAAATTTAAACAATTTCTCATTAGCAAATTTAAACAAGATCGATTCTATTTCTTAAAAGGATTCATTTCTCACCCATTTATTTTACTTTTTCCTGAGACTATAAACTAAAGGATTTCATCATGTATAAGTTAATCATCTCATCCTGATTGCGGTTAAGAATGGCAGGTTAAGAAACAATAGATATAGATATGAAACAAACATAATATCACTTGAAATTAAAATAAAATAAAAATCACCATTTGAGAAAATGACTGAAACATGAACCAGAATCTTATAAATAACACCATATACCAAAATATATTCAAAAGGAGAACTTATAACCACATATTTTATAAAAATGAAGCTATGAGGAATTAGCAAAGGGTTATAATTTATAATCATTTACTATTTACTAAGCTAATGAAGCTAAGAATCTTATAACAAATGAAGCTATGATTCATCTTATAACACCACTTTCTAAGCATTAGCAAAGACTCTTATAACACCATGACATAAAATGAAGCTATGAAGCATTAGCAAAGAACTCTTGGAGAAATTTTGCATGAAGCGTATGAAGCTCACTGTGTAACACCCCGTTTTCCCAACTTTTAAATAGCATAGATTAATCAGAGTTTTTCAACTTAAAAACAGAGTGTCACATTCAACTTACAAAATTTTCCACAAATATAAATGAAACAAAAATGCTATTTATTAAAACATCTGCCTTAATAGAAATTCAACAAAATGCAGCAGAATTATTTTCAACATCTTAAATAGTACTTGGCACTAAAAGGCCACAACATCAACATTATATCTTAAATCCTCATAAAAATAGTTCATCATTGTTTAATAAAAGAGATACGTAACAAGAAATGCAGTCAAACATAGCAAACTCCCATCCCGTTACGTATTAGAGCACCTAAAGACACAACGAGAGATAGCCACTCACGACAACAATCAACAGCTACTTATTCTCGATTACCTGCAAGTTACTCATACGAAGAGCAACATTTCCAAGCAGAAGGGGTGAGATACATATTCAAAAATAGTAAGCATATAATTCATCAATGGAATTCAACAACATAAGCTACAATGTTTAACAATATTATTACTTCACATAATTCTTCATTAGTATCTCATTAATAATAACCAACTTGACAACAACAACTAACACGACACAAGGACACCGACTTGACTATGCAACAACATCAACTTAGCAACTTGACAAATGCATTATGCATGTGGTACCAATCAGGGCATAAGCCCTCAACTTTAATTGAGCATAAGCTCCAGGGCATAAGCCCTCAACTTTAATTGAGCATAAGCTCCAGGGCATAAGCCCTCAACTTTAATGAGCATAAGCTCCAGGGCATAAGCCCTCAACTTTAATTGAGCATAAGCTCCAGGGCATAAGCCCTCAACTTTAATGAGCATAAGCTCCAGGGCATAAGCCCTCAACTTTAATTGAGCATAAGCTCCAGGGCATAAGCCCTCAACTTTAATGAGCATAAGCTCTAGGGCATAAGCCCTCTACTTTAATGAGCATAAGCTCCAGGGCATAAGCCCTCAACTTTAATTGAGCATAAGCTCCAGGGCATAAGCCCTCAACTTTAATGAGCATAAGCCCTCAAATTTAATGAGCATAAGCTCCCAACTTTAATGAGCATAAGCTCCAGGGCATAAGCCCTCAACTTTGTATGCATGAACTCAACGACCAACAACTTAGACAACCAACAACTTGGACAACCAACAACTTAAACAACCAACAACTTAACAACCAACAACTTAAACAACCAACAACTTAAATGGCCTAAGCAACATGACATTATACAACATACAATAATCACATAATATATTCCAACCTATCAACAACAATAGCAACATATACATTAATCAATTACTTACATATCAAACCAAGTTAGATTCATCACAACATAGATTAAATACTTATAAACACCTTAATTAAACTCATAGTACTTAAGCTCTGAAGTTCGGAGAAAATCTATAAGTTTTGGGTTAGTTTTCATAAAATTTCACTAAGACCTCCTAGGAGTATTTTCATCATATCTGAAGATCTAAAAATTATTTTCAAGTCAAACCAAATCCATTAGAAAGCTAACTCAATTATCTACAACTTTCATGTTTACACCAAAATCCAGTCCGGAACAGAAATGGGTTAAAAAGACGCAAGAACGCGAAACAAGGGATGCTGTCAAATCGGAGTACGATTTGGAAAATCGAAGTACGATTTTCTGGGTCAAAAATTTCATTTTCAATCGTAAATAATTGGAGTACGATTTGGCACAGGCTGTTACGATTTTTACACCATTTTTCACCCCAAAAACCCAATTTTCAATCACCCAAACCCCAAATTTGATAGGGAACATTACCTATGATCATTCTAAGACTTGAACATCAATTCAAAGACCTAATTTCTCAAACAACAAAGCTATGAACAACAACATAAGATGAACCCTAATCCCCAAAACTCACAACCTACAACTTTTGTCAAACCCAATTTCAGAAAAAACATACTTAAGATTAGAGAATATGAATCCCACCCTTACCTTAGATTGTTCTTCTGAAATCAACAACAACGTTCTTCTTTCCTAGGGTTCTCTCTGAGTTATCCTCTTTTTCTCCGAAAATTGTAGATTTTCTAATCTCTCCTTACTGACTCTTAACCTAATACACCTTTTTACTCTTATCACCACAAAATTACTCTTCCCCTTTATCTTATTATTTCTAATAATTATATTCCTCCCCCACTTAGAATATTAACACACCAAATAATGCACATAATAATATATTTCATCAAAATATATATATTATCAATAAAATAATAACACACTAAAAATACAATAAATTTATAAAATAATAAATAAGAAATTTGGGCGTTACACACTGCATAAACATTGTGAACAAAAATCATGGCATGTACTCCAAATAGCTAGTTTGTATGTGAAAACGATTCAACATATCAAATTTATAACTTTGAGAAATTTAAAGAACTATATAAAATAGAAAGAAAGAATAGTGAGCCAAAGATAGAGATGACCCTTGTGCTCGTGATTTTCGGGTATCAATCCATTAATTGGCTTTGAACCGTCAATCTTTGAACTCTCAATTTTTATCCGCGGGAAGGGAAAAAACGAGTAAAAAACCCTTAAAGAGATTAAGGTCCGGGGGTTGGTTTCGATTAGGGAAGGTGTTAAGCACCCTAAACGACTTCGGTACTCCGAAGGAGCCTCTTACCTAATTTATCTTATGCTAATCATTTGCTTAATTATTTGTAAAATATAGGCCTAAAATCTAAGTGAAAGAATGGAGGGAGAAGATGCATGTTTTTGGTTGTTTTTATTGATTTGGAAAGACATATGCCTTTTGCCTACATACCCGAAGACGGGATCAAAATCATGTAGTTCACCTCAAAAATTTCTTTTGGTGAGTTGGGTTATTTTTAACAATTTTGAAAAAAAGGTTTTAAGAAGGAGATTAGAGGCCTCAAGGCATAATGAAGAAAAAAACATATGAGGTTGGTTCAATTTTAATTAAAGAAAAGAAAGTCTAAAAGATTTAAAGTTGATTGAAGTTTGATTAAGAAAATAAAAGGAAAAAGATCACTTGGTTTGTTTCCAAGGTTTGTTAAGAAAATATTTTTTGAGTTTTGATTATTTGATTTTTTTTTTTTTTGAGAAAATGATTTTTACTAACGGTAAAAAAAACTAAGCGTAAAGCGTACTGAAAAGCGTAAAAAGTAAATAAAGCTCAAACCTAAAAATTTACTAGTTGTTCATTTTTAAGGTAATTATAGTCAAGTTTTTAATCCTAATTTGTCACTAGTTCGTTTTTCACCTTAGTCGTGGTTATGGCATAAAGCGATAAATAAAGTGTGTGATTGTGTCGGTGTATGTGTCGGTGCATTTTCATTACTTGGATATTTACAGGGGACCTAGATACATGCTAAAGTCTCAAGCGAAAATAAAAATGCGGAAAAATTAAATTACATTATTTTCCTAAATACATTCTAGTAGCAAAAAGACAAAATTAAAAAATAACAAATTAAAACTACCAATCTAAGAAACAATAAAATTGTAAAGCAATAAAATGCATGGAATGATTTTAGGTGTGAAGGAATAAGATGTTGAAAAGTAATAAAATAAATTAGTGAAATGCAAGAGATGAAATGCAGGGGTGCAGCAAACAGTAACAGGGGTATCAAAAGTAAAACTGTAGAAACAACTCACAAAAACAGAAGGGCCAAAGAGAGGAACCGGTTCGGTTCAAGCCTGGATCGGTTCACAGGCAAACCGAACCGGTTGAAAAGGAGTATAAAAGGGTTTGTTGGTTTTTCTAAATCATTTTTAACCCTTGTTTCTCTCTCTAAACCGAAAATGGCTCTAACTTCTCTCTACTTTTTTTTAAAACATTTTCTGGAAATAAAAACAAGAACATCGCCGCCCATCTTCATCTTCTCCGGCGAGCATAAATTTTCCGGCGCGGTGGCCGGTGGTGGCACCACCGCGCCGGAACTCAAAACTTCGCCGTTTTAAAAAACAAATTACATTTTCTAAATTCCTTTTTCCTCCTCTTTTCAAATATCAAATTATTTTTCGGAGAAAACTCGATAACAGTCCTAGATCTAACTTTCAAGTTTCGGATTTTTGAAAAGGAAAGGCTAACAACGCGAAACAGAAGTGATACCTCTATGGATCTGTTAAGGTCTGGAGATTTTATCTTCGGAAAACTTCGAGGGAAACTTCGATTCTTCTTCTCCTTCTTGTATTAGGTCTGGATTTGGTTCTGTTAATGTTATGCTTCGAAAGAAAAAAGAGAAGAACGAAAATAGGTGCTGATGTAGTGGTTCTGAGATTGAGCTATGTTTTTGGTGATTGTGAGTTTATTGTTGATGATTTGGATCGAAAAGGGGACTGGAAGAGAACTGTTCCTCATGTTCTTCCTGAGTTCATAATTTTTGTGAATTTTTGGTGATTTTTGGTGTTAGATCCGAAATGGAGGAAAAAAGGAAAGAATTAGGGTTTCTAAAAAGGTGTATGCGGCTGCCAATGATTGCTGAGTCCCTTTCTCTGACACATGAACAGTGTTTAAATAGTAAAATATCTCTGATACATGGCATAGACTAAAATACCCCTGCAGAAAACTTGGAGGAAAAGTTGGACTAAAACCAATAACAAAGTGACATGTGTACTGGACTAAAGACTCTTTTGGACAAAAAGGACTAATAATAAAAATGTTAAAAGCTTAAAAGGAATACTAAAAATAAAAATAATTAAAGGCTAAACATAAAAACGACAATTTAAAGTAAAATAAAATAAAATAAAATAAAAAATGAAATCATTAAAAAGGAAAGAAAATAAAGTAATAATAACTACTAATAAGAATATCCCTTCGGAACTAAAAAATGAGGTATTTTAAAATACTTCTCTGTCGAAATTTCGTCTAAAACGACGAAACTTCTCGGCTCTTTAAAAAGACGGATAAAAGTAATAAAACTGAAAGTTAAAAAAAATGCGTATAAAATAGAATTTTGAAAATATGAACAAAATGAGAGGTGAAAATGCAGGTAAAATGCGGGTAAAATACGCAACAAAAATGCGAATAAAATGAACAAAAACGGGGACCCTGGTCCAAATTTGGGGTATGACAGATGCCCCTATTTAAGTTTCTTGGGCATGGGGATTTTAAAAGATGAAATTTTTGAATCAACATGCCGAAGAGACTTAAATATCGAATACACCAAATTTGACCAGTTGAAATGATGAATAGAGAACAAGTTAAAAGATATCACTGGGGAGGAAAAGTTGCCTACTATCTTTGAAATGACAATAGACTAACGTGCATGAAAATAAAGTTTGCAAATTACCTTTTGAAAAGGTAACTAGTGCCTTGCAGAAAATGAAGCTTTTGTCGACTACTTTTGAAATAGTGGCCGAAAGTTTGCAGAAAATAAAGCATTTTTGCATAAAGTAAAGCAATTTTGCAGAAAGTAAAGCATTTTACAGAAAGTAAAGCATTTTTGCAAGAAATAAAGCATGTGTACGGAAAGTAAAGCATTTTGCAGAAAGTAAAGCGTTTGCAGAAAGTAAAGTATTTGCAGAAAGTAAAGCATTTTTGCAAGAAATAAAGCATTTTTGCAAGAAATAAAGCATGTGTACGGAAAGTAAAGCATTTTGCAGAAAGTAAAGCGTTTTTGCCGAAAGTAAAGCATTTTTGCAGAAAGTAAAGCATTTTTGCAGAAAGTAAAGCATTTACAGAAAGTAAAGTAAAGCATTTTGCAGAAAGTAAAGCGTTTGCAGAAAGTAAAGTATTTGCAGAAAGTAAAGCATTTTTGCAAGAAATAAAGCATTTTTGCAGAAAATAAAGCATGTCAATTACTGACGAATGTGGTGTTATGAATGCCAGATGGTGACGACCTGACTGGGGACAAAAAGTTCACTGGGGAACAGAAGCTTAAAAATGGTAAAGGTAAATGCAATGTTGGTGAGGTAAAACTTGAGAAGACACTGGAGAAAATGAAAATGTGTATTTGTAGGCTGATGGTTTGTGGAAACTGACACTTGAAGTGTATACTTGGTGATATCTTCGGGTTAGACACACTGGGGATGCTGAAAAAGTATTGACAAATTGATTGATTGACACAAAGGCATTTGTGGGCTAATAACCTGATTCAAAGACATTTGCAGGGTCTTAACCTGACTCAAAAGGCATTTGCAGGGTATTAACCTGACTCAAAGACATTTGCAGGGTCTTATCCTGACTCAAAAGGCACTTGCAGGGTATTAACCTGACTCAAAAGGCATTTGCAGGGTATTAACCTGACTTAAAAAGCATTTAAAGGTTTTTTGCAAGCTATTCGCTTGACACTGACGTAACAAAAGAAGTTTGCAAGCTACTCGCTTGACACACAAGTAACGAAAAAAGACTGCAAGCTACTCGCTTGACACACAAGTAACGAAAAAGATAGTTTGCAAGCTATTCGCTTGACTCACAAGTAATGAAAAAGATAGTTTGCAAGCTATTCGCTTGACTCACAGGTAACAAAAGATAAATTGCAAGTTATTCACTTGACTCACAGGTAACAAAAGATAAATTGCAAGTTATTCGCTTGACGCACAGGTAAGTGAAGTTCGAACAGAAAGGATACGACCAAACAAGACTATTGGTGACATCTCTGGATCATACACGTTGGGGATGACGCTTTTGTGAGATACAAATGAAATAAGACAACAGGTGGTCGATGCATTCATGTGTAAATGATGATTGTATGCAGTTATATGTGCAAGAATATCTATATGCATGAATATGTGTATGAATAAATGTATGGATGCATGAATATATGAATGCATGGTTTGGATGACTCTATATAACAAATGAAACTGACAAGACCGAACAAGTAATATGGGAGTCGGACTAATGACGTTGCAGTACAAACACTCGACAATCTTCATTGTGGGATGATGTTATTGGAGATGAATCAAATCACTGTCGGGGTAAAGCCCGCTATCGAACCACTGATGAGAGGAAGCTCAAACATCAAAACACTGAAGGGGTAAAGCCCATTTATCAAAAACCTGGCAGAAATCATCTTCACTTAAACCACATGCAAGAGACGCCATTAATCAAACGGTAGGCAACAATCGCCATTTTTCGGGGTAAAACCCATCAATCAATCAAACTGGCAGAAGTCGCCATTTGTAAACCAGCACAAGGTGTATTCTTCTGTTTGGCCCACTTGAAGTGTGATGCCTCTGTCTTTTTTTTTATTTATTTTTTTTTATCATTTTTTTTTTACAAATCCCTAACTTTTGCCTGGACCGCCCTTTCGGGTTTTCAATCCACCGGGAATTTATTTTTTTGTATGCCCCTAATTTTTGCCTGGACCGCCCTTTTTTTTTGGGTTTTCAGTCCACCGGGACGCTCATTTTTGGCTTAAGCCGCCCTTTCGGGTTTTCGACTTAGCGAGCTTTTTTTTTGTATTTTTTTTTGTATATATTTTTTTTTTGACAGAGGTCATCTCTCGGCCTTTGGTCATACTAGTCCTACAGGGTTTAACTGTCCTTGAGACAGATGTTGATGTATACTTCTTCTACTCATGAGTTCAAAGAAAATGTACCTGTTGTTTATGCATTTCAAAAGACATGAAAAAGTTTTAAAAGAATGTTTTGCTTTAAGTATTAACATCAAAAAAATAGAAGAGAAATATGCAAACAGAATAAAATAAGAGTTTCAAGTAAATGGGCACAGGCTCAAATTAATGTAAATGGAGTGGTGGCCTGCCAAAGGCATGACTCCACGAATTTTAAAAGTTTGGAAAATGGTAATTATACATATAAAGTACATTGAACACAATAACCGTTATTCTCCCTGACAACTTTGAATTCCACAGTTCCGAGCCTTTGATTTGCAAATGCTTCAGATTGACGGTCTTTTAACAGCTAGGATGCCCCAGTTGAATTATATCTGATTTGATGCAGTTACCTTGCCGTAAGTTGGCGGTTTTTCTCCTTCTTTTTTATGGGTGAAATGCCCCAAGTGAGTCATGTCCGACCAGATGCAGTTACCTTGTCATAATCCTTAACTTTTGCATAGATCGCCCTTGCTGGTTTCAACCTATCAGGATATACATTTTCATTTTTTTTGTTCCTTTTTTTTTTTTATACATGTCTCTAACTTTTGCATGGACCGCCCTTTCGGGTTTTTAGTCCATCGAGACGCTCCTTTTTTGCCTAAGCCGCTTATTCAGGTTTGCGACTTATCGAGCTTCTTTTTTTGACAGAGTATTTCTTGACTGCATCGGTATTCACAGGACATACAAGTTCGTCACCCTTTTTCTTTGTAATTTAGGCAATCCTTGCCTCCGGAACCTGGTTAAATTAGATAGTATAACTTTGAGTACAAGACCACTTTCTTTGACATTCATGGGGACGAGCCTTCTTGTGTAGAAAACTTGTTTTATCCCTTTGACGTAGCTGTCCATGACATACGGCAATTAAACTCAGCCTTCGTTGGAACTTCCGTTGACGGGACTCTGACCTCCATGTGAGGCACTGCCTTTATGATGTACTGAGGGATGGTGGGGGGGTTGCCCCTGTTGAAGTGTGTACTGGAGTACAATATTCATGCAAAGCAAATGGTAGCATCCATCTTCAGTTTGTAGCTTTAAGAGCTAAGATGCCCCAAGTTAGTGAGGTCTCATTAGGAGCCGTTCCATTCTTTTCTTCTTCAGTTTCGGACACAAAGGAACTCAAAATTGGGAGAGAGTACATGATTAAAGTGTTCAACGGGTTTATTAATGCATGATTTGATTTTTGATTTTGAAAAGCAAAAGAAAGTTATAATTATGCAGATATGATTAAAAGAAAAAGAATTTTTTTGGTTTTTTGTATTACCATTTTTTCCAGAAAAAGCACAAAATAAAAAGCAAAGTCGGGATCAAGATGACCTTTTATTAATGACGAAAATACATAAAGCAAGAAGCCCTAAACAAATTCACTTCCGTCTCAAGTGGGACGAAGAGATTTTTTTTGAAAAACATAAAACAACAAACAAACATTTTAAATGAACAAATAAGTAGTAGAAAGAAACATCAACAACGACCCAAATGCAGCTAAACATTCCATGTGACAACAAAAGGTACCAAGATCCGATAGCGGATTAACCTGCATATTCAAATTCAAACTCTTCGAAAGGTATGAGGTTCTTTTGGACCAACTTCTGAACTACCTTCTGAAATGCAAAACAGTGCTCAATATCATGACCCGGTGCCCCTTGATGGAAAGCACAAAAGAGATCGGGCCTGTACCGAGATGTCAATTTTGTTGGCATTGGAGGCGGTGCCTTGGTGTAGATCAAATTCCTTTTAAGTAACCTTGGGAACAAATCTGCATAACTCATAGAAATAGGATGAATCTGAGTTCTTGGAGCCTGTTGTTGAGGCTGTTGTTGATATTGCTGAAACTGGGGTTGATAAACCGAACTTTGAACAACATTTGTTACAGGCATAACGGCAGTGACAGGGTGATACGCCAGATACTGTTGTTGAGGCTGAACCTGTACCCCACTCATTTCCTGATCTTCGTACTCGGAATCATCATCAGGAACACTTTCTTCGGCCGAA
Organism: Medicago lupulina; assembly: GCA_958299785.1. Classification (NCBI taxonomy): domain Eukaryota; kingdom Viridiplantae; phylum Streptophyta; class Magnoliopsida; order Fabales; family Fabaceae; genus Medicago; species Medicago lupulina. The sequence continues at coordinate 53,106,017 of OY283139.1, read as the reverse complement.
CGTCTCTTTTGGACCCATTCTTCAATACGCATGCCTAGGGTCACCATCTTTGCAAAGCCGCTAAATGCACTTGCAAGCATATGCTCATAATAAGGCTGATCCAAAGTCTCCAGGAAAATCTCGGTAAACTCTCTCTCCTCTAGAGGTGGACGGACCTGTGCGGCGAAATCTCTCCAACGTTGGGCATAAGCTTTGAAAGATTCATTATCATCCTGGGTCATGGCCTGCAGTTCCCTTCTATTTGGGGCCAAGTGCAAGTTGTAGTTGTATCGCTGAACAAAATCCTCGCACAAATCCTTGAAATTTTTGATATCAACCTTGTTCAGACCCACGTACCATATCAGTGCGGCACCCGTCAAACTATCTTGGAAACAATGGATGAGAAGTTCATCATTACCTACCTGACCAGACATCTTTCTCACGTACATCGCTAGATGAGTCTCAGGGCAAGTGTTCCCTTTGTATTTTTCAAAGTTGGGGACCTTGAACTTGGGCGGTATCACAACATTGGGAACCAAGCAAAGATCATAAGCACTTTTCCCAAACAAGTCCTTCCCTCGGAGAGCTTTCAATTCCAACTGCATTCTGTCAAGCTCTTGGTCAAACTTTTCTTCCAGTCCATCTTTCCGGTCGTATGCTTCCACACCTTTCGAGTGGTAATTGGGTCCATGGTTTTGCTGAGTAGTGTGAATCAAAGGCGATGAGTAAGTCATAGCAGCTTGGGGGAACAATGGGCCCGATTGAGGGATAGACATTGTTTGTTGCACAAAAGGAGCTTGAACCTTAGAGACACCAGAACGGAGTACTTCACCAGAACTTAAAGGTGTGCTCCAGAGATAACCTTCCAGCATAGCATGTAGAGGAGTACTAGCAAACACTGTTGAAATCGGGGTAGTGGAGGCAACTGTCTCAGCTTGAGTGCTGACAAGAGAAAATGGCTGACCCTGCGCAACTGTCATCAAAGATACTAAATTCCTCAAAATCTCATTTTCGGCCCAGAGGTTCGTCACCTCTTCGCGAAGCTTGTGGTTCTCTTGTTCAAGATGATGATTCATTCTGCTTTGCGCGAGGGTTGTAGATGCGAGTCGACTGATGGATTGACCTTTTATGGAGTAGACACAATATGAGACACGGACTAGAAACTATGAATGCAAATGATGCATGATCTGATTATGCAAAAAGAGATTTTTTTTTTGAAGGACTTATCAAGGTTTATTGTAAACATTATAGAGGAACATGGTTTCATTTGAAAAATGTAAAGATATTGCAATCGGTTCCTTTTTCAAAAGGTAAGAACGAAACCAAGGAAGAAGTTCTTAAGCCCTTTTTTTTTTATATATATTTTTGGATTTCTTGGCGTTCTTTCTTACAATGTCCGTTCCTTTGATGTTTAGAAAAAACTTGGCTAAGTCCTTCAATATTTTAATGAGAAAAATATTTTTCATGAATGAATGCATGTATGCATGATTTATGCTATGAAACATAGAAAACACGGTGAGATTAAGTCCAACATGATGGAGTCAAGGGTAACAACGCCATTTGGTAAGGACTATGGTTTCTTTTGCACTTGTAACACGGGTTCTACCAAGGTTCCCAAATTACAACCACCCTTGTGAATGTATCGGTGCTCAGGACTGCTCCTAGTCAAATAGCATTCACAAAGAGGTCTAGTTTGAGTGTAGCATTGTGTATGAACTAAATTCAAGACCGCTCTTGGTTTAGTCACCACACTACGTCCTAAAAAGGCCAAGATGGGTTAAGGGTAATCTAAAGGTCCTCAACGTTCGACGGATTTTGAAAATAATAGAGCCAATCACAACTGCTCATGACGACGTCATATTACTTTAAGAATCCTCCGTTGAGTGGGGTTACATTACATGCACACATAGCACAGGACCGCTCCTGGTATGGCACTATAATCGTACCCCGTCCTATCTTATATTTCACTCAAGTCCGGGTGTAGGACTTATCTCACCACTCACGGTAAAAAGTAAACAAAAAGGCACATATTTACAAGGTATAAGCAAATGATAAGCATAACAAGAGAAAGGTAAGATAGGCTTAACCCACTTAGAAAAATAAATCCCCAGTGAAGTCGCCATTTCTGTGCTCGTGATTTTCGGGTATCAATCCATTAATTGGCTTTGAACCGTCAATCTTTGAACTCTCAATTTTTATCCGCGGGAAGGGAAAAAACGAGTAAAAAACCCTTAAAGAGATTAAGGTCCGGGGGTTGGTTTCGATTAGGGAAGGTGTTAAGCACCCTAAACGACTTCGGTACTCCGAAGGAGCCTCTTACCTAATTTATCTTATGCTAATCATTTGCTTAATTATTTGTAAAATATAGGCCTAAAATCTAAGTGAAAGAATGGAGGGAGAAGATGCATGTTTTTGGTTGTTTTTATTGATTTGGAAAGACATATGCCTTTTGCCTACATACCCGAAGACGGGATCAAAATCATGTAGTTCACCTCAAAAATTTCTTTTGGTGAGTTGGGTTATTTTTAACAATTTTGAAAAAAAGGTTTTAAGAAGGAGATTAGAGGCCTCAAGGCATAATGAAGAAAAAAACATATGAGGTTGGTTCAATTTTAATTAAAGAAAAGAAAGTCTAAAAGATTTAAAGTTGATTGAAGTTTGATTAAGAAAATAAAAGGAAAAAGATCACTTGGTTTGTTTCCAAGGTTTGTTAAGAAAATATTTTTTGAGTTTTGATTATTTGATTTTTTTTTTTTTTTGAGAAAATGATTTTTACTAACGGTAAAAAAAACTAAGCGTAAAGCGTACTGAAAAGCGTAAAAAGTAAATAAAGCTCAAACCTAAAAATTTACTAGTTGTTCATTTTTAAGGTAATTATAGTCAAGTTTTTAATCCTAATTTGTCACTAGTTCGTTTTTCACCTTAGTCGTGGTTATGGCATAAAGCGATAAATAAAGTGTGTGATTGTGTCGGTGTATGTGTCGGTGCATTTTCATTACTTGGATATTTACAGGGGACCTAGATACATGCTAAAGTCTCAAGCGAAAATAAAAATGCGGAAAAATTAAATTACATTATTTTCCTAAATACATTCTAGTAGCAAAAAGACAAAATTAAAAAATAACAAATTAAAACTACCAATCTAAGAAACAATAAAATTGTAAAGCAATAAAATGCATGGAATGATTTTAGGTGTGAAGGAATAAGATGTTGAAAAGTAATAAAATAAATTAGTGAAATGCAAGAGATGAAATGCAGGGGTGCAGCAAACAGTAACAGGGGTATCAAAAGTAAAACTGTAGAAACAACTCACAAAAACAGAAGGGCCAAAGAGAGGAACCGGTTCGGTTCAAGCCTGGATCGGTTCACAGGCAAACCGAACCGGTTGAAAAGGAGTATAAAAGGGTTTGTTGGTTTTTCTAAATCATTTTTAACCCTTGTTTCTCTCTCTAAACCGAAAATGGCTCTAACTTCTCTCTACTTTTTTTTAAAACATTTTCTGGAAATAAAAACAAGAACATCGCCGCCCATCTTCATCTTCTCCGGCGAGCATAAATTTTCCGGCGCGGTGGCCGGTGGTGGCACCACCGCGCCGGAACTCAAAACTTCGCCGTTTTAAAAAACAAATTACATTTTCTAAATTCCTTTTTCCTCCTCTTTTCAAATATCAAATTATTTTTCGGAGAAAACTCGATAACAGTCCTAGATCTAACTTTCAAGTTTCGGATTTTTGAAAAGGAAAGGCTAACAACGCGAAACAGAAGTGATACCTCTATGGATCTGTTAAGGTCTGGAGATTTTATCTTCGGAAAACTTCGAGGGAAACTTCGATTCTTCTTCTCCTTCTTGTATTAGGTCTGGATTTGGTTCTGTTAATGTTATGCTTCGAAAGAAAAAAGAGAAGAACGAAAATAGGTGCTGATGTAGTGGTTCTGAGATTGAGCTATGTTTTTGGTGATTGTGAGTTTATTGTTGATGATTTGGATCGAAAAGGGGACTGGAAGAGAACTGTTCCTCATGTTCTTCCTGAGTTCATAATTTTTGTGAATTTTTGGTGATTTTTGGTGTTAGATCCGAAATGGAGGAAAAAAGGAAAGAATTAGGGTTTCTAAAAAGGTGTATGCGGCTGCCAATGATTGCTGAGTCCCTTTCTCTGACACATGAACAGTGTTTAAATAGTAAAATATCTCTGATACATGGCATAGACTAAAATACCCCTGCAGAAAACTTGGAGGAAAAGTTGGACTAAAACCAATAACAAAGTGACATGTGTACTGGACTAAAGACTCTTTTGGACAAAAAGGACTAATAATAAAAATGTTAAAAGCTTAAAAGGAATACTAAAAATAAAAATAATTAAAGGCTAAACATAAAAACGACAATTTAAAGTAAAATAAAATAAAATAAAATAAAAAATGAAATCATTAAAAAGGAAAGAAAATAAAGTAATAATAACTACTAATAAGAATATCCCTTCGGAACTAAAAAATGAGGTATTTTAAAATACTTCTCTGTCGAAATTTCGTCTAAAACGACGAAACTTCTCGGCTCTTTAAAAAGACGGATAAAAGTAATAAAACTGAAAGTTAAAAAAAATGCGTATAAAATAGAATTTTGAAAATATGAACAAAATGAGAGGTGAAAATGCAGGTAAAATGCGGGTAAAATACGCAACAAAAATGCGAATAAAATGAACAAAAACGGGGACCCTGGTCCAAATTTGGGGTATGACAACCCTGTTCATTGATCATGAGTTTTTTTTTTCCAGTTAAACATTTCACATGGAGTAAGAAACAGAAAAAATCTTGTTAATTCATTTACAAGGGAACATGTTAAAAAGGTTTTCTCACTCACTGGTTCCAATAAAAACACTATTTACTCATTTGTCTCTTTAGTTTAAGTAGATCCTCAATTCTAAGTTGTGATCGGAAAGACAATGTATAACAGCTTCGAGACTAGCAACTTCTTAATCTCTAGGCTTGTCCTGATTTCAAGTTATAAGTATTTATAACTATCATGAAGGGGTATGAAGATGGAATGTTTCGTAAAATGAAAATCGAACAAGAAAAAATACCTTAATTTTGGTAGAGTTGGTTTTCATGCAAGTGCTCTCAGAAATCAGTTTTGCATTCTGCATGTGTTTTTCGCAAGAGAATAACTAATTTTTTTTTAGAATCAGCAAATTTATTCACGTCGAGGGTGTGCAAAAAACACGACCAAAACTCGCGGCAAGAGAAAACTACAAAGACACAACTCTGACATACCAGAAGCCGTACAACCAGCAAAAACTAGTGCTTGTTCCAAAACAGAAATTCTGCACAGTAGAAGGAACCAAAAACAGACAAAAAAACCAGTAAAAACAGTAATAACCAGCTGCCTTCAACAACAACAACCAAGCCTTATCCCACTAAGTGGGGTCGGCTACATGGATCAAATTACGCCATAGTGTTCTATCATAAACCAAATTTGGATCCAACTCATTACCCTCTAAGTCCTTTCTAATGGTTTCTCTAATAGTTTTCCTAGGTCTTCCTCTAACTCTTTTAACATGACTCTCCTCCATTTGAAATACTCTTCTTACAACGACATCTACGGGCCTTCTCTCTACATGCCCAAACCATCTAACCTATTTTCTACCAACTTTTCTACTATAGGTGCTACCCCCACTCTCTCTATAATGGTGTCATTCCTAATCCTATCATCTCTAGTCTTACCACTCATCCAGAGCAACATCCTCATCTCTGCTACACTTACTTGAGTCTCGTGTTGACTCTTAACCGCCCAACACTCCGTACCATACAACAACAATGGTCTAACTGTTGTCCGATATAACTTTCCTTTCAACTTAAGTGGTACTTTCTTATCGCACTAAACACCTGAGGCTCTTCTCCATTTCAACCACCCAGCTTGAATACGATGGCTTACATCTGCTTCTATTTCTCCGTCATTTTGTACTATAGACCGAAGATATTTAAACCGTGTAACCTTGGGGTATGGTATGATCTCCAACTTTCACCTCCAAGGTAGACCTACTTCTCCTTTTATTGAAGTTACATTCCATATACTCCGTCTTGCTTCTACTCAAGCGGAAACCATATGCTTCTAAGGCTTGCCTCCAGGTCTCGAGCCTTCCATTTAAATCCTCCCTCGACTCCCCAAGCAAGACTACATCATCTGCAAAAATCATACATCTCGGTGCTAACACTCTGATGTGTTCCGTCAGTACATCCAAAACTAAAGTAAAAAGATAAAGACTTAGAGTTGAACCTTGGTGCAATCCTATTGTTATGGGGAAATCTTCGGTAGCCCCATCCTGCATCCTCACACTAGTCGAAGCTCCCTCATACATATCCTTAATAGCTCTAATATAGGCAATCCTAACCCCTTTCTTCTCCAAGGATTTCCACAAAATCTCTCTAGGAACTCTATCATACGCATTCTCCAAATCAATGAAAACTAAGTGTAAGTCTTTTTTGTCTGTCCGATATCGTTCCATCACGCGTCGAAGTAAGTAGATCGCTTCCATTGTCGACCTCCCAGGCATAAAACCAAATTGGTTATCCGTAACTCGAGTCTACTTTCTTATTCTTCGTTCAATCACTCTTTCCCGTAACTTCAGGGTATGACTCATCAGCTTAATTCCCCTATAATTGGCGTAACTTTGTATATCCCCCTTGTTCTTGTAGATTGGAATTAAAGTGCTTCTTCTCCATTCGTCTAGCATCGTCCTCATAATCTCATTAAAAAGTTTTGTGAGCCACATAATTCCTCTATCTCCAAGACTCTTCCTCATTTCGATAGGTATGTTGTCTGGCCCAGCTTCCTTGCCACTACTCATCCTTTTCAACGCTTCTCTAACCTCGTGCTCTTGAATCCGACGATAATAGTTATAGTTTCGGTCCTCCTCTCCGATGTCTAACCTGTTAGAGTCTGGTATGACCTCATAACCTTCATTAAATAAGTTGTGGAAATACTTCTTCCATCTATCCTTAATATCTCTTTCCTGAACCAAAACTCTACCCTCCTCATCCTTAATACACTTCACTTGGTCCAAGTCTCTTGTCTTTCTTTCTCGTCCCTTAGCAAGCTTATATATAGATTTCTCTCCCACCTTGGTACCTAAAGATTGGTAAAATCCTTCAAAAGCTTGAGTTCTCGCTTCACTCACCACCTTCTTAGCCTCTTTCCTAGCTATCTTATATTTATCCCAAGTTTCGGCCTTTTTACACTTAGACCAATCTTTAAAACAATCTCTTTTGATCCATGTAACGCCCTCTCTAATTATTTAATTATTTTATTAGATGATATGGTATATGTTTATATATTATATGACTTGTGATGATTATGTGACGTATTTGTGACGTGTGAAGTATTATTATTTTATTGTTTAATAAAATAATATAAGTGATGTTTATATGAATATTTAGTTGGTAAATAAATAGATGTGGTGGAAGAAGATAGAATTTTAAGAGATGGGGTTATATTTATAATTAAGAAGAGTTGTGTGGGTTAAAGGAGAATTAATTAAGTTGTGAGGGAGTATATAAGAGAAGTAGGTTAAGAAAGGAAGGTTTTGAGAAAGCGTACAGACATTTGGAAAAAAAGAAGAAGAACAGTCAAGAGAGAAGAGAAAGCTAGGCTGCAAATTCTGCAATTTTTCCAGGTAAGGGTGAGCCTAACTTCAATAGTCTTAATGTTAAATCATCTGTTCTTGATTAGCTTAGGATTTGGGGAAGAATTGAGGTGAGTTTTGAGAACTAGGGTTATGGTGATTTTGATGAATTTGATGTGAGAATGTGTTGCATTGCTGTATAAATGTGTTACAGAACCTAGATTATCCCCTAGGATGTTATTGCTGATGAATTAGAAGCTTAATTGGAGAGAATTGGCAGGTTTTGGTGAGTTTTGGACTGAACCCGTAGTGGTTCTGAGATCGCTCGCCTGTGGCGAGCAGATCACTCGTCGTGGCGAGTAACCCTTTGTTGCTCGCGAGGCGAGCAGTATAGCTCGCCGTGGCGAGCTTGACCCTTAAATTTAGGATTTTTGCCAAACTTTAGATGGTTTTGAGTGCCCTCATATTTATAGAGATGACCTGTGAAGTTGGTTTGATCAAATTGGTTTTAGAGAGCTTAAAAATGAGGATTTTGTTGAAAAATGTCAAAAAGGCCGAAGCACCCAGTATTTCTCGCCTCCAGCTCGCCCCCAACTCGCCTTTGGCGAGTGAGCTGCTGGGAGTACTCGCCTGTGGCGAGCAGATGTACTCGCCGTGGCGAGTTAGATGGTTCAGGACTGTTGTTGTTTTTGCGATCTGTTTCGCATGGGACTTTGAGAGGAGCCCTTTGGGTAGTGTTAGTGAGGTTCTATACCCTTTAATGTATGCTGTAAAGATGAATGATGATGGTTCTATTAGACCTTTGTTAAATGATGTGTTGTTGAATATAAGTGATGTATGAGTATGATGCTAATTGAATAAGATGATGCTATGTGTTGCAATGTGCATGTATAATGAGATGATGTTCTGCCATGTAATTATTATTAACTGCATGTGTCAGTCTTGGAACTGGAATGATGTTGAGACGGTGTATTAAGTTGTTAACGACGAGTCCATGCATTTGCATAATTATGAGACGGTGGAGCTTTATGCTCAAAGCGACGGTGGAGCATTTGCTCAAAGCGACGGTGAAGCATATTAATGCTATAATTATATGGTACCACATGCATGATGTTGAGACGTTAGGTGTTGCATTTAGTCGAGTCAATTGTGACATATATGAGATGATGTTTGAGACGTTGATGTGTGATGTAATGTTGTTTATGATGTTGTTTATGATGATGTTTATGATGATGTTTATGATGTTGCTATGATGATGCTTATGATGACGCCATGGAATGCTATAATGTATATATGATGAGTTGGATGTATGATTTGTTAATCTTGACTTATGATTATATATTAATATTATTGTTGTGAATCTCACCCCTTCTGCTGGAATTGCCGCCTTGTGGGCAAGTGCAGGTACCCAGTCTTAGTTGCGATGATGCGAGGATTGTGTGAAGTTAGGGTTGCTCTGATATGTAACGGGATGGGGTCTTTTGTGGAGTCTATTCCTTTATGTATCGTGTTGAATAAATGATGTTGACTTTTGTGATGTAGAAACTTTAAATATTTTGAGACGTTTTTGCTGGCTTTTAAGCCAAGACATTTATGAGAAGAGACTATTTGAATTCCGCTGCTTAACTGAATGTTTGTAATTTGATAAATTATTATCCAAGCTATTTTTAAAGATGAAATGTGACACTCCTTTGTGATGATTACTCTGATATATGATTTATTTAAAGAAATTTTTAAGACGGGAAATTGGGGTGTTACAATTGGTATCAGAGCAGGTCGGTCCGTCCGGCCAAGTAGAGAGTCGAGTGACGTTGTCTTAGAGTTAGAGTAGTATTAATGTATTATTCTGACTTATGTTTGTTTCCAGAGAACTAGATGGCTGGTAGAAACGATGTTGCTCTTGCTGCTGCTTTGGAAGCAATGGCTAATGCTGTGGGCAATCAGAACAACGCTGGTGGTAATGACGGGACTAGGATGTTGGAGACTTTTCTGAGGAATCACCCGCCTACCTTCAAGGGGCGTTATGATCCTGATGGAGCTCAGATGTGGCTCAAGGAAGTAGAGAGGATTTTCAGGGTCATGCAATGTGACGATGTTCAGAAGGTGCGGTTTGGTACGCACATGTTAGCGGAGGAGGCTGATGATTGGTGGGTTAGTCTCCTGCCTATTTTCGAACAAGATGGAGCGGTGGTGACGTGGGCTATTTTCACGAGGGAGTTCCTTAATAGATACTTCCCAGAAGATGTCCGTGGGAAGAAAGAGATAGAGTTCCTGGAGCTTAAGCAAGGGAACATGTCGGTGACCGAGTATGCGGCCAAATTTGTGGAGTTGGCTAAGTTTTATCCGCATTATGCACCCGAGACGGCTGAGTTTTCAAAATGCATCAAGTTTGAGAACGGGTTGCGCGCTGATATCAAGAGGGCTATCGGTTACCAGAAGATTCGTGACTTTTCTGAGTTGGTGAGTAGCTGCCGGATATATGAGGAGGATACTAAGGCTCACTACAAGGTAGTGAATGATAGGAAAGCTAAGGGCCAGCAGAGTCGCCCTAAACCTTATGATGCCCCTAGAGATAAAGGGAAGCAAGGAGTAAATGATGAGAGGAGACCCCAGAAGAAGGCTGCTCCTGCTGAGATTACTTGTTACACTTGTGGCGAGAAAGGCCATAAGAGCAATGCATGTACTGTTGAGGTGAAGAGGTGTTACTGTTGTGGCCAAAAAGGGCATATTACTAGTGACTGCAAGTTTGATGATGTTGTGTGCTTCAACTGCAATGAGCAAGGACACATTGGTTCGCAGTGTAAGCAACCCAAGAAGACTAAGACTACAGGGAGAGTGTTTGCTTTGACCGGCACTCAGACTGAGAATGATGATCGTTTGATCAGAGGTACTTGCTATATTAATAATACTCCTTTAGTTGCTATTATTGATACTGGTGCTACGTACAGTTTTGTTGCTTTTGATTGTGTTTCTGCTTTGGGACTTGATGTTTCTGATATGAATGGAGAAATGGTTGTCGAGACTCCAGCTAAGGGTTCGGTGACTACTTCTCTCGTATGTTTGAATTGTCCTTTATCTATGTTTGGCCGTGACTTTGTGATGGATTTAGTGTGCCTACCTTTAAGTGGTATGGATGTGATTCTGGGTATGAACTGGCTAGAGTACAACCGGGTTCTTATCAACTGTTTTAGAAAGACAGTGCATTTTTCTTCCGTCGAAGAAGAGTGGGGCGCAGAGTTTCTATCTACTAAGCAGCTGAAGCAACTAGAACGTGATGGGATGTTGATGTTTTCGTTGATGGCTTCGTTATCTTTAGAGAACCAAGCTGTGATTGATGGGCTGCCTGTTGTGAAGGAATTTCCTGAAGTTTTCCCTGATGAGATTCCAGATGTGCCACCAGAGAGGGAAGTTGAATTTTCGATAGACCTTGTGCCGGGTACGAAGCCGGTGTCGATGGCACCTTATCGTATGTCTGCTTCTGAGTTAGCAGAGTTGAAGAAGCAGTTGGAAGACTTGCTTGAGAAGAAGTTTGTGAGACCTAGTGTTTCACCATGGGGAGCTCCGGTGTTATTGGTAAAGAAGAAAGACGGCAGTATGAGATTGTGCATTGATTACAGACAGCTGAACAAAGTGACGATCAAGAATAGGTATCCACTTCTAAGGATTGACGACTTGATGGATCAGTTAGTGGGTGCAAAGGTATTCAGCAAGATTGACTTGAGGTCAGGTTACCATCAGATTAAGGTGAAGGATGAAGATATGCAGAAGACGGCCTTTAGGACGCGTTATGGTCACTACGAGTATAAGGTGATGCCTTTCGGTGTTACTAATGCGCCTGGTGTGTTTATGGAATATATGAACAGAATCTTTCATGAGTACTTGGATCAATTTGTGGTGGTTTTTATTGATGATATACTGATCTATTCTAAGACTGAGGCTGAGCATGCAGAGCATTTGAAGATTGTATTGCAAGTGCTGAAAGAGAAGAAGCTGTATGCTAAATTGTCTAAGTGTGAGTTCTGGCTAAACGAAGTAAGTTTTCTTGGCCATGTTATTTCTGGTGAAGGTATTGCGGTTGACCCGTCTAAAGTTGAAGCGGTATCGCAATGGGAGACTCCTAAGTCGGTTACGGAAATTAGAAGCTTTTTGGGACTAGCTGGTTATTACAGGAGGTTTATAGAAGGATTTTCTAAGTTGGCTCTTCCGTTAACGCAGTTGACGTGTAAGGGTAAGTCTTTCGTGTGGGATGTGCATTGTGAGAATAGTTTCAATGAATTGAAGAAGTGCCTGACGACGGCTCCAGTTTTGATTTTGCCAAAGTCTGATGAGCCTTTTGTGGTATATTGTGATGCGTCCAAGTTGGGTTTAGGAGGTGTGCTTATGCAAGATGGTAAGGTAGTAGCTTATGCTTCGAGACAATTGAGGATTCATGAGAAGAATTATCCGACGCATGACTTAGAGTTGGCAGCTGTGGTCTTTGTATTGAAAATATGGAGACATTACTTGTATGGTTCAAGATTTGAAGTATTCAGTGATCATAAGAGTTTGAGATATTTATTTGATCAGAAGGAGTTGAATATGAGGCAGAGAAGGTGGCTTGAGTTATTGAAGGATTATGATTTTGGTTTGAATTACCATCCTGGTAAAGCAAATGTAGTTGCAGATGCCTTGAGTAGGAAAACTGTGCATATATCCGTGCTGATGGTGAAAGAATTTGAATTGTTAGAACAGTTTAGATCGCTTCCATAGTCGACCTCCCAGGCATAAAACCAAATTGGTTATCCGTAACTCGAGTCTACTTTCTTATTCTTCGTTCAATCACTCTTTCCCGTAACTTCAGGGTATGACTCATCAGCTTAATTCCCCTATAATTGGCGTAACTTTGTATATCCCCCTTGTTCTTGTAGATTGGAATTAAAGTGCTTCTTCTCCATTCGTCTAGCATCGTCCTCATAATCTCATTAAAAAGTTTTGTGAGCCACATAATTCCTCTATCTCCAAGACTCTTCCTCATTTCGATAGGTATGTTGTCTGGCCCAGCTTCCTTGCCACTACTCATCCTTTTCAACGCTTCTCTAACCTCGTGCTCTTGAATCCGACGATAATAGTTATAGTTTTGGTCCTCCTCTCCGATGTCTAACCTGTTAGAGTCTGGTATGACCTCATAACCTTCATTAAATAAGTTGTGGAAATACTTCTTCCATCTATCCTTAATATCTCTTTCCTGAACCAAAACTCTACCCTCCTCATCCTTAATACACTTCACTTGGTCCAAGTCTCTTGTCTTTCTTTCTCGTCCCTTAGCAAGCTTATATATAGATTTCTCTCCCACCTTGGTACCTAAAGATTGGTAAAATCCTTCAAAAGCTTGAGTTCTCGCTTCACTCACCACCTTCTTAGCCTCTTTCCTAGCTATCTTATATTTATCCCAAGTTTTGGCCTTTTTACACTTAGACCAATCTTTAAAACAATCTCTTTTGATCCATGTAATGCCCTCTCTAATTATTTAATTATTTTATTAGATGATATGGTATATGTTTATATATTATATGACTTGTGATGATTATGTGACGTATTTGTGACGTGTGAAGTATTATTATTTTATTGTTTAATAAAATAATATAAGTGATGTTTATATGAATATTTAGTTGGTAAATAAATAGATGTGGTGGAAGAAGATAGAATTTTAAGAGATGGGGTTATATTTATAATTAAGAAGAGTTGTGTGGGTTAAAGGAGAATTAATTAAGTTGTGAGGGAGTATATAAGAGAAGTAGGTTAAGAAAGGAAGGTTTTGAGAACGCGTACAGACATTTGGAAAAAAAGAAGAAGAACGGTCAAGAGAGAAGAGAAAGCTAGGCTGCAAATTCTGCAATTTTTCCAGGTAAGGGTGAGCCTAACTTCAATAGTCTTAATGTTAAATCATCTGTTCTTGATTAGCTTAGGATTTGGGGAAGAATTGAGGTGAGTTTTGAGAACTAGGGTTATGGTGATTTTGATGAATTTGATGTGAGAATGTGTTGCATTGCTGTATAAATGTGTTACAGAACCTAGATTATCCCCTAGGATGTTATTGCTGATGAATTAGAAGCTTAATTGGAGAGAATTGGCAGGTTTTGGTGAGTTTTGGACTGAACCCGTAGTGGTTCTGAGATCGCTCGCCTGTGGCGAGCAGATCACTCGCCGTGGCGAGTAACCCTTGGTTGCTCGCGAGGCGAGCAGTATAGCTCGCCGTGGCGAGCTTGACCCTTAAATTTAGGATTTTTGCCAAACTTTAGATGGTTTTGAGTGCCCTCATATTTATAGAGATGACCTGTGAAGTTGGTTTGATCAAATTGGTTTTAGAGAGCTTAAAAATGAGGATTTTGTTGAAAAATGTCAAAAAGGCCGAAGCACCCAGTATTTCTCGCCTCCAGCTCGCCCCCAACTCGCCTTTGGCGAGTGAGCTGCTGGGAGTACTCGCCTGTGGCGAGCAGATGTACTCGCCGTGGCGAGTTAGATGGTTCAGGACTGTTGTTGTTTTTGCGATCTGTTTCGCATGGGACTTTGAGAGGAGCCCTTTGGGTAGTGTTAGTGAGGTTCTATACCCTTTAATGTATGCTGTAAAGATGAATGATGATGGTTCTATTAGACCTTTGTTAAATGATGTGTTGTTGAATATAAGTGATGTATGAGTATGATGCTAATTGAATAAGATGATGCTATGTGTTGCAATGTGCATGTATAATGAGATGATGTTCTGCCATGTAATTATTATTAACTGCATGTGTCAGTCTTGGAACTGGAATGATGTTGAGACGGTGTATTAAGTTGTTAACGACGAGTCCATGCATTTGCATAATTATGAGACGGTGGAGCTTTATGCTCAAAGCGACGGTGGAGCATTTGCTCAAAGCGACGGTGAAGCATATTAATGCTATAATTATATGGTACCACATGCATGATATTGAGACGTTAGGTGTTGCGTTTAGTCGAGTCAATTGTGACATATATGAGATGATGTTTGAGACGTTGATGTGTGATGTAATGTTGTTTATGATGTTGTTTATGATGATGTTTATGATGTTGCTATGATGATGCTTATGATGACGCCATGGAATGCTATAATGTATATATGATGAGTTGGATGTATGATTTGTTAATCTTGACTTATGATTATATATTAATATTATTGTTGTGAATCTCACCCCTTCTGCTGGAATTGCCGCCTTGTGGGCAAGTGCAGGTACCCAGTCTTAGTTGCGATGATGCGAGGATTGTGTGAAGTTAGGGTTGCTCTGATATGTAACGGGATGGGGTCTTTTGTGGAGTCTATTCCTTTATGTATCGTGTTGAATAAATGATGTTGACTTTTGTGATGTAGAAACTTTAAATATTTTGAGACGTTTTTGCTGGCTTTTAAGCCAAGACATTTATGAGAAGAGACTATTTGAATTCCGCTGCTTAACTGAATGTTTGTAATTTGATAAATTATTATCTAAGCTATTTTTAAAGATGAAATGTGACACTCCTTTGTGATGATTACTCTGATATATGATTTATTTAAAGAAATTTTTAAGACGGGAAATTGGGGTGTTACAATCCAAACTTTACTCTGAACACTATCATTCCACCACCAAGATTCTTTACTCCTAGGTCCAAAACGTCGAGATTCACCCAACGTCTCCTTTGCTACCTTTTTAATCTCATGTGTCATCCTCTCCCACATATCATTAGCGCTTCCATGTGGTTGCCTGAAACCTCCCTCTAATATCCTCTGTTGAAATATCCTTTGTTTTTCACTCTTTAAATGCCACCACTTGATTCGCGGGGCCCCGCTATGGATTCTTCTCTTTGCCTTCCTCTTAACCCTTACATCCATCACCATTACTCTATGTTGGGTAGTTAAGATTTCTCCAGGTATGACTTTACAGTCCAAACAAATCTTCCTGTCAGATTTCCTAATAAGAAAGAAATCTACCTGAGAACAAGAGACCCCACTCTTGTAAGTGATAAGATGCTCCTCTCTTTTCCTAAAACATGTATTTGCTATAGTTAAGTTCAAAAGCTGATGAAAAATCTAAGATGGATTTACCCTCCGCATTTATCTCCCCGAGACCATACCCCCCATGCAAGCCCTCATAACCTCTCGAAACCCTCCCTACATGCCCATTTAAATCCCCTCCTAGGAAAATCTTTTCTCCTAACGGGATATCCTGAATCAAGCCTTCTAACTCCTCCCAATGTTCTTCTAACCCAACTTGAGGTGCATAAGCGCTAATTACATTAAAGGTGCCTAGTTCTACTACAAACTTTAGGGCTATAATCTGATCTCCTATCCTTTTAACATCTACAATATCTTTCTTCCACTCCTTATCCACAATGATGCCTACCCCATTTCTCGATCTAACTTCACCAGTGTACCAAAGCTTAAATCCTGAACTATCTAATTCTTTCGCCTTTTTCCCCACCCACTTAGTTTCTTGTAGGCACATGAAATTGATCCTCCTCCTAATCATAGTGTCTACTACTTCCATGGATTTTTCAGTAAGAGTACCTATATTCCATGTTCCAAAACGAATCATATTCTCATGAACTAGCTTCTTTACCCACACCCGTTCACGAAGATGGGGGAACCCTTGCTTATTTTTCACTACATCCAGGCGGCGATGCAGCATCTCTTGCTCATTTGACACTATACTCGAGCTATACAACGCGTTGCTTCCGGGCAACGACCTAACATTCACACTATTTCGTATTTGGTCCATGTCATAGAGATTCGACAAAGTTTTACGTTGGTTGTCGAGGCCTAACACAACCCTCTCCTTTTACCCGGGCTTGGGACCGGCCTTGGCAGGATTAACATCCAGCTGCCTTAAATAAAAAAAATGTGGGGGGGGGGGACTGAGGCTACCATATACACAGCTGCCTGAACACACCAGAAAACAGGTAACAGCAGGCACAGCCTCAACCTCCGCCACCAACAGACTATCGCAGAAGACAATCTTTTGGGTTCCAAGACCATTCATAAAACAAACAAGCCGGCACCTTCAACCGGCTCAAAGACTATCTCCGCGACAAAACCTTGATCGCATCCACCACCTTCTCCACCGCACCAAAAGTGTTATTAAAAATGCGATCATTTCTCGCCCTCTAAATACTCCAAACAACCGCGTGCCAAATCAACCGGAAACCATTACGGATTCTTTTGTTCGATGCGGACTCATTCCAACACTCCCACTGTATGAACTAGTTCGGCGGAGATATAAAAGAAAAATCCAACCATCGCATAATACCATCCCACACCCCTCTCGTGAATTCACAGTGAAGGAAAAGGTGTTTAGACGATTCCTCCTCCCTTGTACACATAACACAACCTAAAGAAGATTCCAGTTGTAGGACTCGTCTATGCAACAGATTGGCTTTAGTCGAGATTCTATCATGAAGTCGCTTCCAACAGAAAGCCGCAACTTTGGAAGGAGCCAAACTTTTCCAAATATGCGTAAAAACCCTCATTTGCACTTCCGTTATAGATCTTCCTTCTAGCATCAAAACCTCCAATTTATTGTACATCGATTTCACCGTGAATCTATCGTTAACATTCAACCTCCACCACCAAACATCCTCCTCTTGGAGACCCCCTAAAACCCTCCAAATCCTTCATCAACTCCTGAAGCACCATTTTCCCAAATAAAAATAAGGCACCTCCAAGGAAACAACCAATGGATATCCGTTAGGTTCGTAGTCATCAAATCACCCACACTGGCCTCCTGAAGCAAGAGATTAACTAATTGATTGTTGTTGCTCATGTTAAATGCAAAACTGAATATATCAGCTTCAAGATATTGTTCTCTCTTGCTCAGATTATCTACAAAATCTGCAAGGTGCAAGAAAATTTCAAATCATCAAAACTGACCAGAACAGATATAAATTAAGTTCTAGTTAACAAAAAGAACTTATCAAATTGGACTGAATAGTTCAAAAGTTCTCAAACCATTTAAAAAAAATAGAAGAGATACATATAAAAAGAGATAAATTTGAAGTCTTACATTTTCCAAGCATTAACCAACATGTCAGTTTTTTCTTAACACATGAAAGAGAACTGTTGGGAAAACAAAATGAAACTTATGCATCAAATGTATGAAGCCAACTACATATCAGTTCAATTTCCTTCCTACAATTATTATCTTAATCTTATTATACCTGTATTATATATCGTGCATAATTTTTCCTCATAGTGTAAACGTATTTGACTTTATCACATTTAAACCAGAATTGTCCTAACTTCTCATTGATGGGAGAAACACAGATGGAAAAATACTTTCAACTAATTATTTTCATTTGTATAAATGTGGTTATCCTTAACACCTTATTAAAGAAAAACAAGGAAAGTTTAAGATATCTTGCCAGATAGTTTATCTGCAAAACCCATGGCCACAAACAGCTCTACAACTATGTTATGCTGAGAAACAAGTCCAAAAAGCTTTAAAACTTCATCTTCATCGAAAGATGGAACCAATCCATAAATTGACAGAAGGAGTAGAAAACCCAGAATCACCACTGAATTTTTCGTGTTTCGACTTATGTTGGCTTTCAAATCAAATGCTAGTGTCATTGCTTCTTCTCTTAATTGAGGTCTAATATCTGGTGAGATTCTCCTCAGTTCTTTGAGCAGTATATTGTGGCTATCATCACTAATAACAGTTTCGTCTCCCATCTTACACTTATTAAGGCGTCCTGTATTATATGCAAAATAACATTTGTTGGATCTGATAATCTTCGCAGATTACCTAAAACGTCATTGTCAGACACTTCAAGTTCATCAGTTTGCTCACACAAGAGCAACATTAAACTTCTTTCCTCGATGGTGGGACTTAATTGATTACCTGTGTACGATGGAATTGCATAATAAGCTAGCACATATCTAAGCTTCCTTAGTATTTATTTATTGAAGGTTTAAATCCAGGTGACAATACACACTTATATATATATATATATATATATATATATATATATATATATATATATATATATATATATATATATATGTAAAGTGAAAGAGCAAAAAACCTCTCTTTATAGTTTTTAAGGATATTAAAATTTGAACCTTTCCATCGTCCTTCAAATTAATTCTATTATGAATTGATACCCTCCATTTTGCTTACAAAACGCTTGAACTCCTGCGTTGGAGCTTTGGAATCCTCCTCTTTGGATTCAAGTTCCTTTACTCGGTCTTCGAATTCATCCTTTATTGATTTAATCT
Source organism: Medicago lupulina (assembly GCA_958299785.1). Classification (NCBI taxonomy): domain Eukaryota; kingdom Viridiplantae; phylum Streptophyta; class Magnoliopsida; order Fabales; family Fabaceae; genus Medicago; species Medicago lupulina. The sequence goes on along the minus strand of OY283139.1, from coordinate 53,087,184 downwards.
CCTTCATTTGGTCTTCAAGCAACTTTTCTTTTGATTGGAACTCCTTCAAATTGCTTCTTTTCTAATTTGAGCTCCTTCACCCAGACATCAAGTTGGTTTTCTTTTGACTAAAGGTACTTCACTTGGCCTTTGAATTGCTCCTCTTTTGAATTAAACTCCTTCAGCTGGCTGTTGAAATGCTTCTTTTTTGGCAACAAAATTTCTCAACCCCCGATTTGAACTCCTTCACTTGGACTTCGAGCTGATTCTCTTTTAACTTGATGACATTGTAGTATTACACACACCTATTCTTAACAGGAACATCAGGGTTTCTAATCCATTTTCTGGAATTTGACATCTGGGCTATCCTTTCTGACAGAGGGACATCATCATCAGCATAATCAGATTCATCATAAGAAATTGGATTCCTCACTTCTAAATTCCATGTATCAGAACCCTTAAAAGCCATTTTTCAACTATAAAATCCTCTAAAAAACAAAGCTTTGTTTAGGACATTTCAGAAACAAACTCAAATGATAAGACCAAGATGAAATAGATATCTAACCACAAAACAACAACCATCAATCAATAATAATATACATTGACAATGACAACAATCGTAAGCACCTAGTAACAATGTCGATAAGATTGAAAAAGAAATGTGATGGTTCTTACAGTTACAATATATGATGATGATGATGGTGTTCTTGTAGCAGAAAGCAGAAAGTGAAAGAAGAAAGAGGGAAACACAAGAACTTAGTGTAGTGGTGATATTGTGAGAGATGGAGTGTCAGTCGAGTGGAGCATCATGTAATGTGTACTGCAATGAAAAGTTTATAATAGGCTAGTGTTTTATTCATAGTAATGAAATCAACTCCTAGTGCTTAAGTCTTAGGAGGAAAATAGCTTTACAATTTCAACAAACTAGAATAACAGATAGTAGATGGAAATGACTAAGGAAGGTAGGAAGAGGAACAGAAAAGAAACCACTAGAGGAAGAAACACATATCATATTCCACACTTTCCCAGTTCTTCTCCTATTCTCTTATATTCTCTCACTTCACGTAATTGCTCATACTCGAGATTATTATTTTCTTTCTCTGACTCTTTCTTATTCCTTGGCTTCCCGTATTCGTGACCGAATCCTTTGCAGCTGAATCACCATAGTGTAGGACCCTCATATTGATTGGCATTGTAACATTACCCTCCCCTTCAACAACAACCTTGTCCTCAAGGTTGAAGTTAGGATAACTCAACTAAAAATCAGTTTTGTCTTCCAAAGTTGCATCAGTGGAATCTAACCCTGCCCATTTAATAAACACTTGAGGTACACGAACAAAATTCTGCAGAATGGTTCTGCTATTGAGCACCTCCTCATATTTCAAAATAGGACCAACCTCTGAAGTAGTGAATGACAACAGTAGATAAGGTGTCGTGACCGACCCCTTAAATAATTTCAGCTATGATACATGAAAAACAGGATGTATTTTGGCAATAGAAGGAAGTTGAAGCTTATAAGTTATGTGTAACGCCCTAGTTTGTATTTTATTATTTTTAGTTGCTTTGAATATTTAATTGGAATTTCTAAATGATTATGTGAATATGTGGTGTGTTTATTTGTTTTATGTAGTTTATATAATTTATGTGAATTATGTGATGTTATTATTTGAATTATGTTTTATTATATGATTATTTGTGTTATTTAATAAAATAGGAGGAGGAATATTATTTAATTGGTTAAAAGGGATTTATATAATAATTATTTAGAATTAGTAGTATTAAGGAGGGGGTTACACTTTAATTAGGAGATCGAGTGAGGAGTTAAGAGAAATAGATGTTATGTTTTGGTTGGTAAGGAAATAGAATTAGTCAGACAAAAGAAACTTGTACGTATCAGTAAGAACAAAAACATAAGCTTTTGAGAGAAGAACCAAGAACCAAGAGGGAAGAGCTAGGAAGAGGGAAATTCATCCATTTTGCTGTAGAATTTGCTGAATTAAGGTAAGGGTGGGCTAGCATTTCAATTGTTAATATATATGTATGTATGATTTCATGAATTGTGTTGAAAATGGTGATTTTTGATTTAGGTTAAAGAATATGATAAATTGCTCATTGTTGTTGAATTATGTTGTGGATGATGTTGTTATGATTTGTTTCTGATGCTTTGTTGTATATTGAACCCATAAACCTTATAATGATTCATTTTGGGCGATTGGGGGATCAAAATTGGGTTTTTGGATGAAAAAGAGGTTTGAGAATCGTAGGTTTTTCTGAATTCCAGATGATGCTTCGCTTAAGCGAGTTTGCCTTCGCTTAAGCGAGCTACCCTAGTAGTTACCCAGAACTGAGAACTGACCGTTCGCTCAAGCGTGAGCCAAGCGAACGCTAAGCGAGCGAAATCCCAACTTTCGTCATTTGCGTCGCTTAAGCGAAGTTCCCGTCGCTTAAGCGAGAGACGCCACATTTTGCCCAGAATCTTGAAAATTGGCCGTTCGCTTAAGCGAACCGTAAGCGAGCTTTAAGCGAGATAAACCCAAACTTTCGTCATTTGACTCGCTCAAGCGAGAATCTGCTCGCTTAAGCGAGATGGGTCCTGTGCGACCATTTTGTGTGATTTTTTCAAAGTGCTCCTAGCCCAAACCTAAGCTTCCTAACTTGTTTATTGGATTTATTAAGAATTGTTTAGATGATAAAACTTATACATGAAGATGATTAAGATGGATTTATGTATGATTACATGAAAGTAAGTATGCTTTGCTAAGTTTGAAGTGATCCTTGATGTTGTTGAGTGGTGTTATCCAGTTGGGGAGGGTGTCTTAGTTGTTAGACACAGTCGTTGATGTCCTAAGTAGTTGTTGTTGTTGGTTGCATGCTGATATGCTCTATTAGATGTTGTTGGGTTGTATGCAGATATACACCATAGAGTCATTCATACTCATATGCATATGTTGGGGGCTTATTGCCCTGGAATGTTTATCATTCACCTGTTGGGGGCTTATTGCCCTGGAACGCTTTATCGTTCATTTGTTGGGGGCTTATTGCCCTGGGATGCTTTAACCATCCAATCTGTTGGGGGCTTATTGCCCTGGAATGCTTAACATTCAACGCGCGTAGTATGGTACCACATGCATAATACATTAGTAGTTGAGGTCTTTGCATAATTTGTTGTTGGTGAGATGTCGCCACAAGAGTTGTTGTTGTTGTAAATCAAAGATGAAATGAGATGTTATTGTTGAGATGATTATTGTAAATGTTGTTGTTGATGAATGCTAATGATTGTTGATGTTTTCAATTCAAATTGATGATTTATATATCTATATATATTACCTTTGATTTGTGAACTCACCCCTTCTGTTGGAATTGCCGCCTAGTGGGCAAGTGCAGGTAATGAAGACTAGTTAGAGTGTTGGCTCTTGTGTCCTAGGCTCTGATACGTAACAGGGATGGGGAATCGTTGTCTTTCTTGCATTCCTTTATGTATCATTTCTTTGAAGAAGCTGTTGTTGAAGATTTATTTGTTGAATAATTTTACTATGTTGATGGCCTTTGTGCCAAGGATATGATGTAGTTGTTGAATATGATTCAAATTAAATATTTTCCGCTGCAGAATTTTAATATGATGAAATTTGTTGATGCTTTTAAATAGTTTTTATATTCTATTTAAATAATTTTGAAAAAGTAGTGTAATGCTCCGTTTGTTTGTTGGATAACTCTGATTATGATTATTATTAATATTATTATTACGTCATTTTGGGAAACGGGGTGTTACATTATGGCCCCTATTTTAGCAATGACAAGAAATGGTCCAAAATACTTAAGACCCAACTTCTGATGCTTTCAAAGTGCCACCGATGATTGCTGGTACAACTATAATTTGACAAGAACATTGTCACCAATTGCAAAATCTACTTGTCGACGCTTCTTGTCTGCATTATGTTTCATGACTTGTTGAGCCCTCGTCGGATTGTGTCTGAGCTGGTGTAGAAACTCATCCCGTTGCTGTAACTGAGCTTGTAAATCAGGTGGGTCTATGTGGGTGGGTCTCGGTGCCTGCACTAATTTGATAGGAGCTATTATACCAAAACTCCTCCCACGACAAAGCTTTAAACCACTTGTGGAAAGTGAAACATCGCAGATATATTTCAAAACATAGCCTTATTAAGCTAAGCACTTGAGATTGTCCATCGGTTTGAGGATGGTAAGCAGTCCCATAAAGGTGAAATAGATGTTGCCAAACTCTACTTGAAACACTTTATCTCTATCGATAGCCTTTGGCTTGCCATCTAGTTTAGTTTAACCACATTGTTCATGAACATGTCCGCAACGCAACTAACTTGATATCAACCCAACTTCCAACATCCGAAAAGAGCATTTAGAGTTTCTTCTTGTAATGTTTGTAGAACAGTTTCCAAGTGATCAAGATGACATCAACATGAATGAATGAATGAATGAGGATTTGAACTGGTAGACCTCGCATTGCAAGAGATTCACAGGGACAAGAAGGGTGATTGAGAAATTACCTCGCATTGCAAGCAACTCATTCTTCAACTTGAACAAGGCGGCACCCGATAGATCTGGAATGGGAGGATATTATCATCCTTCAGAACTAAAAAAGCTTGAAGGAGAGATGAGATTCCTTGGTCAATGTCGTCATGCGTCTGCCATCCATCACCCATGGTCACAATTTTCAACCAATAAAATGCCATGGTTACTGATTTTAAAAAATAAATAAATAGATTTTCCTTTTTATTTTTAAGGCTTAAATGCAGTTTTACCCCCTATTTTGATTCAATTTGGATTTTGCCTCTCTTATGTTAAAACTCGGAAATTTACCCCCCTCTGATTTATGTTTTTAGGGATTTTGTCCCCCGGCCACATTTGAGTTTATTTTAGTTAATGTATGTGGTATTGTTGACTTGGATTAAATTATATTATATAAATATTTACATATTAATTTTTTTAGGGAAAGTATCTACATAATTAATTATTTTTATTAAAAGTTCTTTTTTTTAATAAATTTTTTTTTTGAATAATTTTTTTAAAAAAAAATCGAAAAATAAAATACTAAAACAATGCATAAAAAATACTGTAAAAAAGCATAAAACTGGTATGAAAATACATAAATTAGAAAATATTTAGAGGTGCAAACTAGTTTTTTTCTGATTTTTTATTGTTTTTCTATTTTTTTTGCGTTTTCTGGTTTTCTTTTGATTTTTTACTGAATTAATATTTTTTATTGTTTTTTCCTAGTATTCTATGTTTCTTTATTTTCTTATTTATTTTTTTAAAAAAAAATTAGTCTTACATTTTTTTTGTTTATCCTACATTTTTTCTAGTATATTTTTCGTTTTTTTATAAATAAAAAATTATTCAAAATTTTTTCATTAAAAAAATAAAAAGTGAAAAAAGTGTATTTCATATAAATAATTAATTAAGTGGATATTTGTTTAATATAATTTAAGTCAAGTTAGCACTACCACATTAGTCAAAATAAACTCAAATGTGGTGGGTGGGGGTGAAAATCCTGGAAAAAAAAACATAAAACACGGGGGGAAAATTCCGAGTTCTAAAATAAGGGGGCAAAATCCATATTCAATCAAAATATAGGGGGTAAAATTTCGAGTTTTAAAATTGGGGGTAAAATCCAAGTTCAATTAAAATAGGGGGGTAAAACTGCACTTAAGCCTATTTTTAAAAATAGATTTTTTAGAAACTTACTCAAAAATAGTAGAAGTTATTTCAAACTCATTTGTTATAACTTATAAAAATAGTAGAAATTTACTCAAGAATAGATTTTGACAACCACTAACTTAAACATTCAAAAACATTCATTGTTAGAGATTTTATATAGTAAAAATCACATATATTTTTTAAAATGATATCTTTCAAAAATGATTTTTTTTGAAAAGCTATTTGAAATAGGTTTTTTTACATATTTTTTTAAAATTTTAGTATCCAAAAAAATTATACTAAAATGACGAAATATCTAAAATGACGTTCTATGATAAGCTATTCAAACCGATGTTTCATTTGAAGTTTTCCTTACAAATTAATTTGTTAAAAAAATTATAACAAAAACATACTACCTTGCAAAAATCTATTTAATTTTTTTTTTTTTATAACAAACTGGCCCTAATTGTTAATTGTTTTGGGACAAATACTAATATGGACCACCTGTTCCATATCTTCCACCACAAATCAGTTTTTGCAAATCACTTTCAGCCATAGATATAATATTAAAAATATTGAATGGTCATGATTAATTCTTTTAGGAGGTTTTGAATCATTTTTTTTTTAATGTTTTCATATTTTTAGCAAATGGTCAATAATAGTTATAAAATACAAGAAAAAACTTATAATTGTGTCATTAATCAAATGATATAACAAGGGAAATGTTAACTTGTGCCCTTAAGGCACAAGTTAATGAAATAAATATAGAAATAGTTCATTGAAATGTGTGCATTACATTTAATCTTTAGTTTTTTAATGAGTTGAATGCACAAAATTTTATATAATATTTCTTCTTTTGGATTTCTTAACATGTGCCCTAAGGGCACAAGTTAACACTACCCATATAACAAATAAGTATTAATTGCGTCATTAATGAAATGATTAAGTTTGAAATCCCAAAAATTAATATTGTGGGTTCTTCCTTCAACAATCGATCTTGTCATCATCAAAGTTTACAACTATTGCTTTACCTCCATTGTTGTTCTCAACTTGCATCTTTCAATGACTGAAGTTTTAAAAAGGTAAAGTTGGTTTGTTTATTTAGCTATTGTTTTCAATTTTAAATCATTGATTTGGTATTATTGTGTTAGGGATTTACATCAACTTGAGTTGCATGTGAGTTGGCAGCGTGTTATTAGTAAATGCAACAATGAGTTGTTTCAGTTCGCAGCATAGATTAATTCTTCAAGATTAAGAGTTGTGGGTATGTTGAGTAATTTGAAACAGGTTAATTGTGTTAGTGATTAACATTTGTCTGAGTTGCAGGTGAGTTGGGGGTGTGTTGTTATGAAATGTAGCAATGAGTTGTTCAATTGTTGTCAATTTACAACATAGATTAATGATTCTATATTAAGAGTTGAGGTTTTAGATCCCAAGATAACACAATGATTAGTTGTGGTTAAACTATCCAATTAATTCAGTTGCATATGTTTCAAACTAAGTATATCAGTTAGTAATCAGTTAAACCAACATATATTTCCTTCTTTGTTTTGAAGCATTACATTGAGTTGAGGGATGAATGGACATTCAAGGATGACAATAATAATTCATATCTCATGACAATGGTGAAGAACGAAATGAAACCGATTATTACTAATAATTGGGTATCTTTGAGGAAAGCTTTTAAAATCGAAGGAACACAAGAGCTACATGTAATCTATTTGGAGAATAACAACTTTTGCGTATTGAAGGAGAGAACCTTTACAGATTCATCCCAATACCCTACATTTCATAGCCTTAGAATGGGTTGACTAGATGCTTTTATGTACTTGTGACCAACTACATTTCTATAAGCTCACAATTATATTACATGTAGCCCTAATTGTTAATTGTTTTGGGTCAAATTCTAATATGGACCACCTGCTCCATATCTTCCACCATATATCAGTTTTTGCAAACCACTTTCAACCATAGATATAATATTAAAATATTGAATAGTCATGATTAATTTTGTGGGTTCTTCCTTCAACAATCGATCTTGTCTTCATCAAAATTTACAACTATCGCTTTAGCTTCAACGTTGTTCTCAGCTCACATCTTTGAATGGCTGAAGTTTTAAAAAGGTAAAGTTGGTAAAAAAAAATTAAGCTATATGTTGTAAAAAGAAATTATTGATAATTGTACACAATATTTTAACAAACTGTATTCTATTATTCGTATGTATTGTTCAGATTTTCGATCAAGAATTTGGGGATTACTCTAGATCGAGAGGGTACACAAGTCTTAATCTATATGGATCAAATTGTGAAATGTACGGTTATCAAGACAAATCAACCAAAGAAAATTACGAAAATTGTAGGTGGATGGAGGGACTTTTGTAGGATAGGACGGTACAAACCCGGTGACACTATCCGCTTCAAATTTTCTACTTTTACGGACAATAATTTAGTGCATGTCATCAAATTGGCAACTTAATGTCACTTAAAATATCCTGGTTATTATTTATCTATCATGTATTGTACTTTGTAATACGTACGATAATCATTTCAGTTTTTTGAAAAACGAGTGTAGACGTTAATTTTTAAGAGTTTATTTGAGAAACAGGACATTTCATAGTACATGTTAAATGAATATATTAATATAGCATGTAACCTACTGTGGTGGTTCATAAAACAACGCTCTAGCATGTGACTTTTTCTTATCGAAGCAATTTACTTTAAAATTTAGGTTGGAGCAATGGATAAATTAATAAATTAGTGAAAATCTTCTTTTGGTAATATGCATGATAATCATTTCAGTTCTTTGAAAAACATGTGTACGCATTAATAGTATAGGAGTTTATATGAGAAACAAGCAAATTGCATGGCACGTGTTAATATAGCAAGTGATCTATTGTGGGTGTTCGCAAAACAACGTTATAGCACGTGACTTTTTTTATCAGTGCAATTTACTTTAAAATTTAGGTTGGAGGAATGAATAAATTAGTGGAAATCTTCATTTGGTAATATGTATGATAATCATTTTAGTTCTTTGAGAAACATATGTTTGTATTAATAGTATAAGAGTTTATCCGAGAAACAAGCAAATTGCATGACACATGTTAATATAGCATGTGATATATTGTGACTGTTCACAAAACAATGCTCTAGCATGTGACTTTTTTTTTATCAGCGCAATTTACTTTAAAATTTAAGTTGGAGGAATGAATAAATTAGTGGAAATCTTTATTTGGTAATAGGTGTGATAATCATTTCATTTCTTCGAGAAACGTGTGTATGCATTAATTTTAAATATTTATTTTTATAATGAAAAGAAGTCACCTACTACGGACACACAAACTTGTTTTACCTCATTAATGCAGAAACGACACAATGTGTTAAATATCAATACTTATATCATACACAATAATATTTGTGATATAGTTGGACATTGTCCATGCAATTAGTCACTTGAAATTGGGCTATAATTGCACCTAGTCAATACAAAATACAAGTTATATAATAGTAGTTAAGGTTCACACAAGGACATACCATAAACGACATTGCAAAATACCATCAAAATAGAAGATAAGTAATTCATTGTACAAAGACATTACACATTCCAAAACATAATACAAATACTACCACAAAATAAGGCTACTTAACAAAGCTCATATATTTCCCTTGATCAGTTGTTAGCAGTTCTGGCCTATCCCTTCTTTTCATTGCTTTCTTTTTCAGCCTTTCCATCATTTCACTTCTTTGATCTTATTTCTTGCTCAACACCCTTTGATTTCCACTCACCATCACGCCCCTTGTCTGCCTTCTTAGTGTACAAGCAAAACATATAATCAGTAGTAACAAATAATTCCTTGTTTTTGACCCCTTATGGTCTCAAATTGATATGAAACATTACCTAGGGTTACTCTATCATCCGAACACTAACTTTTCACTCTCCTCTAATTACAACAATCTTACACATGTTTAATTCTCTACTCAAAATTTAGCCACTCAATTTCATAATTCTAATATTTATATAGCATTATCGATTTCTTATTACGTTTGTACTTCATCATTCTTTCATCATAATTTCCATTTCTTCCTCTACTATTCTCTTCTTCTCGTTTCACATTCAGCAAAACTGAAAATTCTAACTCATAAGGTCCTATTTATAATAAGTTGTCATGATCTTTTTCACTGTTATCTACTATTCTTTTACTTCTTCCCTCCCCCACTTATTAAAAACCTATTTTCTACACATCTAATTGTTTAATACTTTGCTTGGACTCACATCTTACATTTTAATTAAAATCTCCTAATAATTTTCAATCATCATCATAATTCAATTTTCTCAATGTCATATAACATTCAAACAAAACAATATCAATAATAAACTCTCCTAATAATTTTCAATCATCATCATTCAATTTTCTCCTAATAATTTTCAATCATCATCGATGTTTCGTTACTAATTGTTATTGCATACATATGTTACATTTAAACCTAAACACTTTCACACTTAAAACTATAAATTTAAATGACATATTATCGCTAAAGTCTTTGTGAATACAATAACTCAATGTACTACTTTTTTGAGCAACGATTCGATATTTCAATGAAAATGCTCACCAAGGAGTAAACCAAGTATGAACTAAAAGAGTATTGATTATGCATAAAGTAAGTGTGGATTACTAAGATAATTGATTAGACATGTAGAGACATATTTCTAAAGACTCAAACCGTCACAAACTAGTTCGAGTTGGTTAATGGATCGACCATGCTTTCAAACCGGCACAAACCGGTGTCAACCGACCAAAACCGTTCAAAACCGGTAACTCGGCGGTTGGACCAAACCGAACCGGGTTAGTGCTGGAAAAAAGGAAGCAAAACAGAAGAAAACAAATATGTCCTTCATATGTTGTGCTGTTTTGTCTTTCATCCCATTCACTGTGCATACATCTAGTGTAAAGTGAAGCAACGTTGTTCATACATGCACCATCTTGAGTAACATATTTGGGAGGATAACAATACATATGATGTTAGAAGGAGAAGAAAAAAAATAGGAGAGGAAAAGGTCACATGTAACGCCCCATTTTTATTTAATTATTTTTAGTTGATGTTTGAGTATTTTTATATGATTTTATATGACTATATTTGACATATATGATTTAGATATGATTTTATGTGAAATATATGACTTGGTATGAATTGTGTGATATTTGGTGTGATGATAATTTATTATATGATTTATGGTGTTGTGTTTTATTTAAATAAATGTTGTTTGATTATTTTATTTATTTAATAAAAAGGTAGAAAATAGTATTATTTGGTTTAAAGGGAATTAAGTATAATTATGAGGAATAAGTGGGAGTTAAGGAAATAAGAGGGGGTTATAGTTTACAATAAAAAGAAAAGGAGAGTCAGAAAGAGTTTTACGTACAATTGAAAAAAAAAAAGAGAAAGTGAGTTTTTGAGAGAAGAAGAGGAGAAAACCTAGAACCAAGAGAAGAGGCTAGAAGAAGAGAGAAGAACGCGGCTTAATTCAGGAGTCATAATCTAAGGTAAAGGTGAGATTCCTTCAATAGTATGTATATATAATTTTGATTGTTGATGAAATTGTGTTATAGGTTTAGGGTTTAGAAAGTTTATGATAATTGATATGATGTGATGAATTGTGTTGTTTAATGCATGTTTCCGTGTTGTTTTGATTGTTATGTTGTATATAGAACCTGTAAACATTGTTCTCTATCAAATTTGGGATTTGGGTAGATGAAATTTGGGTTTTTGAGTGAAAAATAGAGTATTCCCGAGAGCTACCTTTGACAGCATACCCTGTTTCATGTTGTTGCGTCTTTTGCATCAGTTTTTGTTTCGAACTAGCTTTCGGTGTAAACACGAAAGTTGTAGGTATGAATGTTATCTTTCTAATGCCGTTGGTCTGACGTCAAAATGATTTATAGAACTTGAGTTATGGTCAAATTACTGAACGTAGGTCACAGTGAATTTTTATGAATTTCAGCACCACTTTGTCCGAATTTGAAATGAAAACTGGTATTGATTGGTACATAACTGGTCTTAGGTGTAAACATGAAAGTTGTAGATAATTGAGTTAGCTTTCTAATGGCACTGGTTTAACTCGAAAATGTTTTGTAAATCTCGAGTTATGATAAAAATAGTCCAAGTAGGTCTTCAGAAAATTTTAAGAAAACTTAGCTTAACTAATCCCAAGTTAGTCCAAAACTTATGGTTGGTTTTTCAACTTCAAACTTAAGTATTAGGGATTTAGTCGGAGTGTTTTATGAGTATTTGGCTTATGTTTTATTGATCAACTTGCTTTATTTTTGAAGAATGTTTTGGTTTGATATGGATGTAGTTGATTAATGTATATGTGCTTTCCGGAGATGTGTGATTTAAATATGTGTTATATCAAGATGTGTTGTTTGTAGATGTGTGACTTAAATATGTGCTATATAAAGATGTCATATTTAAATATGTGATATTTGACGATGATGCTATTTAAAGATGTGTATTTGTCGAGTCATCTAAAGATGTGCATTGTTGAGTCTTTACTCGTGTCGTTGCATAGCATAGTCAGCGATGGGGGCTTAATGCCTGACAGGTCCTCTATGACCTTAGCGATGGGGGCTTAATGCCTGACAGGTCCTATTTGACCTTAGCGATGGGGGCTTAATGCCCTGATGGTACCACATGCATGAGGTCTAAGTGTTGCATAGTCGTGTCGTGTCGTTTGTGAAGTGATGATGTAATTGTGAAGTGATGATGTAATTTGAAAAGTGATGATGTATTCGTGATGGTGTAATTGTGACTTGTTGATGTATTTATGACGTGTTGAAGTATTTGTGATGTTATGATGTACTTGTGAATGTTTGAGATGTTTTCGTTATATGTGATGATTTGTTGATGTTGTTGATATTGTTGTTGTTGATTGTTTATTGTTGTTGTATCTTGCTAAATGTCGTTGATGTTGATAACGTTGCTGTTGCTACATATATATGTATACATACATATATGAACTTGTTGATACTTGTGGTATAATTTGTTGTTGTTTCATCGATTTGATGAATTATATATTATTATTATTGAATGTGTTTCTCACCCCTTCTGATGGAATTGTCGCCTTGTGGGCAAGTGCAGATTTCCAAGGCTTATAGGATTTTTGGCTCAAGTGTCTTAGGGCTCTGATACGTAACGGGATGAGAGTTAATTGTTGAATTTTCATTCCTTTATGTATCAATTTTGGAACTATATTGTTGGAACATTTATTTATTATTAAGAGGATTATTGAAATGATTATTTATGTTGGGGCCTTTGTGCCAAGATTTTGTTGAAGTTGATTATATTTTAAAAAAGACTTTTCCGCTGCAAAATATTACGAGATTAATTTATGTTGTTGAATAAATAGTATATTTTCTATTTATGAATTTTTGAAAAGTAGTGTAACATTCCGTTTTGTGATGAAAACTCTGATTTTACGTATATATTTTTATGCTGGGAAAACGGGGTGTTACATCACACACATACGCATAAGTAAGGGAAAAAAGAGTTTACTACCTCCGTCCTTAAATATAAGTTAAATTGGCCTACCTAAATTGGTATCGGGGAGAATCGAACTTGAGACCTCGAGGGCGACCACACTCCTAGATCCCAAGCCAATACCACCAGGCCAATCCAAGTGGGTTGACGAGGATAATCAATTGCGCATCCGTAAGGGTGATGATTTTTTTAATGATTGTCGGGTAACATACATGGAGAGTGATATATTTGATAGTGGTAAAAATGAAAAATATCTTACAACACATTCAAAATATGAAGTCACATATAGAGCAATTAATATTAATATTGTAATTCTTCAATATTAAGTTGTCTTCATTTTACGTATATACAATGACATGATTTTTGTCATCTCTAATTTTTGTATAAATATTTATGATAAACAACTTTGACCCCATTCATTGAAATTTCTGGATCCGTCATTGGTTAAATTGATTTCATTCTCTTCTCTTGTTAATAAAAGGATATGCTTGAGTCTCCATAGGTTCTAATTCAACTGAAAAAATATCGAAATTGTAAAGCCAAACACTATGATCGGCATTCGAACCATATCCTCTCCAAATTGGTTCAAAATAAAACGGGAGGCCAAAATTGATGGGTCAAAGTACAATTAAATATTGTGATTATTTGCGTTAGTATTTGTAAATTATGAACCATCTTTTTATGAAATTTGATTTTGAATATATTTACGTGTGTGCGTGACTTTCAAATTATAACAAACTCAAGAAACCATCTTTAATTTTTTCAATGATTCTAGCAATATAGAAAATGCAGTCATTTCAAAAAAAATAGAATCCATATCTTTGTATAAAAAAAATTGTTTAAGCTATAATTGGAATAATGATAAAGTATAGATTTATGAATTAAAAATAAAAAAAGGGTTGGTTTTATGACAGGTGTAGCTATGAAATTTGAGAAAGTGGGTCCAACCCAACGTATATTAAGGAGCACCGAACATAACAAAAAATGAGATGAGTTAGTTAGTTAGTTTGGGAGAAAATAAAAAAAAAATTGTTGGGATCTTGTTATGGTTGTAACATTGTTATGTTAGAATGGAGGCATCATCATCATCACCAAGTGCAGGAACAGGAATAGGAATAGAAGAAAAAGGAAGGTTTGAATATTTCGGTTGGGTTTATCACCTTGGTGTGAATTCTATTGGTCATGAATATTGTCACCTACGTTTTCTGTTCATTAGAGGCAAATGTGTTTCTATGTACAAGCGTGATCCTCATCAGAATCCTGGCATTGTATGTATTTCTCCTAATTCCATTCATTCTTATCATCATCATTTTCAATCCACATTCATTCATTTCTTTTCTTCAGAAACCCATTAGGCAGGGTGTCATAGGTCCCACACTAATGGTGGAGGAGCTTGGCCCGAGAAAGGTTAACAATGGGGTGGGTAATTTCTTTTGATTTTATATTATATTTCAATGACCGAATGTTTTTCTTATAATAAGGATCCAAGGTGATATATCAATGGTTATTAGATTGTAGATCAAAACTTACTTGATTCCTTTTTATTTACAGGATTTTTATGTAATACGTTTTTACAATCGATTAGATGAGTCCAGAAAGGGAGAAGTAAGTTAAATTTGTAAACCTGTATTGCATTATTTTAGCATGCATGTGTGGGTAACATTATTACTTTATAAAGAATACATACATATTCATTGTCTAACTCATACTCATTTTATATATATAAAAGATTACAAGTTAGTTAAGGAAGGGCATAATCATAATTGAGGTATGATATTATATAAACATGCCAACCTTCGTTTTTCCTCTTCATTTCATTGTTTCTTACTTTCCCTAACCAACATGCAAGTGGTAAACAGTGAAGCTTGCTTGCTTGGGGTAATTATAAGCTTTCATTTTCCCCTCCTTTTCCTTGGCCAAATCCTTTCTCTTCTCATCTATCACCATTTCTCAATTTTTGATTTCCAACCTTAAATGCTAATGTTCAATGCTTTGATTTGGAGTTCAAAACCAATAAGTACAAATATAACCAGAAGTTTTCTGCATGGCCGGCCTTGTCATGATTAAATTAAGAATGGCAATAAGATTAAGTTGTTGTTGTATGCGTAGTTTTAGAAGTAGTGATTAAGCATGTTTCCATAGATGGGTTGAAGTTGAGTTGACAGAAGTTAATTTTTAAGCTTAATTCCGTTTGTTGATAATTGTTGGGTGTTAGAGGCAAAGAGTTGTTAAAGTGTGGTAATAAGCTCATTTGGCATGGGAGTTGAGTCATAAGCTAAAAATTGAGGCTTAAGCTGCTCAAAGAACCATAATCAATTTTTGAGAGGGAAATGTTTATACATGCTGATTGGTTAAGCTGTTTTTGGAATTGGCAGAAGCTATAAGCTGGAGCTTAAGCTGTTTGCAAAACCTTCCATAAGTAATTAAACTGTCAGAAAAATGATTATAGAGGATTGTGACAAAGGTAGAAGTGGTTAAGCTGCTGTTGGGATGAAAGCTAGGAGCAGAATCTATAAGTTGATGCTTAAGCTGATTGGAGTGGCCAGAAATTGTATTGGTGAGTGTTCCTTTTAACTTAGAACCCACCATGGGTAGTTGGTTTTTTGAGAATTTTGTCATGATATAACTAATTATTAGAGGAACTTAGCTCCCCTTTTTTAATGTTTAGTTAGCTTTTAGGGATGAGTTACGGTCAATTCATTTTGAAGTTATAGTATGGTATCAAATCCTTCTCTAGACATGATAATGAAAAAACCCAATGACGTCTAAACTTGCATAGTTTATGTGGGATATATGTATAGTCCTCGGTAGAAACTGGGTGTGGCAAGTTTTAAAACAGGCTAGGTATATGACAAAAATAACTATAGAAATTCCCTTATGATCCAAGTTTTTAGGTTGTGTTAGATTTTGTTCACGTACGACATATGTAAACACAAGTTATAGCAGGTGAGCTATTCAGTGGAACTGCTTAGGAGGAGCTCCAAGAATACTCTTAAGACCTAAAATGAAAATACATTGTGTAAGCTATAATTAGAATCCATCCAAAATGCATCCCAAGTGGCTCCTTTTATGGTCTCATTTGTTGACGTATTAATGAGACTCACTTTGGTGACTCGGGCCAATTAAGATGTGATCCAGAGCCTCTCATATGTCGTCTAGTACAAATACAATCGCACGTGGACTTGGTTACAGCTCATCTATTGAGGGTGCACGGAGCTGAGACGCGCTTCATAGACGTTGGTTATTTGTACGAAACAGGTGGAGTTAGAGCACACACAGCTTACCTTACTTACTGTTTTGCGTGGCAAGCCATGAAGCCCTTGGAAGAGACCACAACAAGCTGACTTGCACAACCTAGTTGAGTGCAAGCTTATCATGACTTGAACAATAAGAAAGTGTTGAGGTAGGTCCTGGCTGGATGAGGTGAGCTAGCATAGCTGGAAAAGTCAAACTAATGTAGTTCCGAGGTAAGAAATGGCTGGACGAGGTGAGCTAGAACGACTTGAACAATTAAACAAGTTTAGTTATGAGTGGGCCTGACTAGTGTAGTTGAAATATTAAGAGCCACATTGGTTGTCTATTTATATATCGACATTCCATCAAGCGTCAAGCTTTTTAAGGCGTAGACATTTGTTCTTCATTAGATCGGTCCATACAAGTTCACAGTCCACAAGCGTCAAACATGTTAAGGCGTAGACGTTTATTCTTCATCAAGTTGGTTCACACCAGTCCAGAGTCCACCAAGTGTCAAGCCTATTATCCTATTATGACATAGACATTTGTTCATCACCAAGTCGGTTGTCCATAGTTTTTCGATTTTCTTTTGTATTTTTCAAGTGTGATGATTCCTGTACAAAGTAATTGAGTTATAAATGATAGTTTGATTGGAACATTTTTTTAAACTTTCAGTCTCATCATCTTTAAACTTTTGAAGTGATTGAAGTGTTAGTCTTGTCCACGCTCATAATTTCCAAATCTCCTATAAATTTATGTCCTTAAAAATAGGCACTTGTTACCATTTCTTTTTCTACTGCAGGTATTGCTCTTATTTTGGGGCTTCCTCCATCTCCGGTTCAACATAATCACTCTCGTCCTCCTACCAACTTACCCCATCCATTCCTTCTTCTAATTCCTTTTAACCAAATCTCATTCTCTTACTTTATTCACAAACATGACCTTCATTCATTGTCCCTATATGTCCAATTCCTTAACCAATAATTCAACAAAAACCACACATTCAACATACGCCTTTAATTTTATGCCATTTAACCAAAAATGTGGGCTATTGGTGGTTTTGTGGTTGATATTGTTGTTGGGGGTAATGAAAATAAGTTTAGTCTAAATGTGATAAAGAGTTAGAAGGGACAATGTTGGTTGACCAAGGAACAATTAATTTTGTGTGAAATGGAGTTTTTGGAATATATATCACAAAACGAGCACTCCGTCAACAACCAATGAATTTTGTTCCTTTCGATCAATTTTTGGAATTTATAGTTATCATATCTAGGATATTGACTCTGGCTGTTTTTGTCAGTAAATTAAAATGTAACATTTATGCAAAGTCTAGACGTACTTCTATATTGCTTTATAAATTTTTTTGTACAGTTGTAGTAATGTGGATATTCAGAAGTAATACTTACTAATTGATTTGTACATAAACAACTGGAGTAGTTTTATGCAATTAAAAGATCTACGCATTTCATAAAATCCACAACTCATATAGTAACAATTTAGTTCACCTATAATTAGTGTAAATTTCTTTAATCTCACTGTTTCATACAGGTTGAATGCTAGTGTTAGAATTGAAAAGTCATATATTTGTTTGTACTCACTGTGAACATGTTATTTGGAGTAATAGTTTTAGATAAAGGGCTAATGCAATGCAACGACATCATTTGTAGATACCACACATTTGTCCAATAGTCAATCAAAATGAAATTCCATTATGGCAAAAAAACTCTGCTCATCTAGTAATTTCCTTCAAATGTTACAACCATTCTTCTTGTTGAGGATTGATCAAAGTGCTTTAAGCCTTTCCCTTGACTAAAATGTATAACAGAAGGAGATATTTGGAATTTTGCATTGAAAAATTCAGCGTTAGTCTATCTCTGTCAATTCCATGAGCATGCAAATGGATATGAATCTATGTCTGTATTGAAGAACTTATTCATTTAAAATTGAATGAACCTCTTCATGTTGTGGTGGGTGCTGCTGGTTTTTGTATATTCAGTATAGAAATGATTTTTTTACCTATTTTTTTCTTCAAGGTTGCTTGTGCCACGGCTGGGGAAGCACAGAAATGGATGGAAGCATTTGAACAAGCCAAGAGCCAGGTATGAGAAAAATAAACTGCAAAGTTGCTTGTATATTATTTTAGCGTTTTGTTACAACCCAAACCAGGGGTTGGTGGAAAATCTATTTTTGTGTGGGGGTGTGGATTGGAGTTTGTAGTTCAAGTTTTTAAATATATTGATATTAATAATACATGAAAATTATTGAAGTTACTTTTTTTTTCTTTCTATCTACAAGAATTTGACATGTCATTGAACTATATTCATAACACCATTAATATGATTGTCTTCAATGTATGTATCTTCTTTGTAGGCTGAGTATGAGCTATCAAGAGGAGCCAGTGCTCGAGAAAGACTAAACCAGGAAACTGAGTATGCATTTTTTTCTCCACGACATATAATTATCCAACCATCTGCAAGATAACATGACGATATAGTCAGTAATTGTTATTGGTAATTGCTAATGAGGTTTTTTACGTTGGACGTACTTACTGGGAATTCCAATAATTTTAATCATCCAAGTCTGTGTTCTTTAATTTTCTTATTATCTTCCATCATTTTTTCTATTACAAAATCATGAAAGTATGAAAATTTTAGCTCCTTTGCTAAAGCCAATGTTCGATTTGCTCCTACAAGGCCACCGATTTTGAGAAAATTTAATCTCGAGTTCTTAAGTTTACTAATAAGTTGCTCCATAACTTTCTTTCTATTTAAAACTCTCAAATTCTCATTAATATTAATGAAAGATGTGTAGTTATTGAAACATTTTTAGGTGGCCTGCCTTAGAAGTCATGTTTTATAACTTGTTATAAATTGGCATGTCACTTATCTTCTATTGTGGAAGGATCAATCTAGAAGGACATCGACCTAGAGTGAGGCGGTATGCCTCTGGGCTGAGGAAGCTTAAAAGAATTGGCCAAGGTAAATTAATATGCTTAACAATTCATGACATGTATCTCTTATGCCATCATTACATTGTGGTTGTATTACATAAACCATCATCTGTTTAGTATTTAACAAGAGTGAGATGGTGTATAATGTGTACGTTTACTTTCTTATTTTTAAACAGATAGATTTAAATTATTCATAAGAACAAAAAAAAACGTTTAGACTTGTAGCTATGATTCTGAACTAATAGAGTTTGTATTTTTTACATTATTTGGTAACATTATTTTCTTCTCTTTCATTTTAAAGGCCCAGAGTCGCTCTTACGGCTATCATCAAAGTTCTTTGGTAATTCAGATGGGTTTGAAGGGGAAACTGGAGATGCATTTGAAGCACATCAGTGGAAATGTGTTCGAACAATGTCTGGTACTTTACTTTTACCACACACTGATATATGGCTTGAAATAGCTTGTAAAAGTGGCAGAAAGAAAAATCTGTTGACAATGAGATGTTGTTTTGTGAGATATGTCCTAGTGAACTTTCATTGTGATGACTAAATAGCTTTGTATCCCTCTTCAAGTTAAATTTTTCTCTATTTTCACTTCATTTGAAATCCTCTTAGGCACCATGAAGACTTCTTTTGTGAATTATATAGACCAGCCAACAGACACGTTGAATTAGTTTTTATGAGGTGTGATGGGTTTAAGGTTGAATCTCTGATCTATATGATTTTTCTAAACGTGAGCACATATTTCCACAGCAAAGAGCCCTTGATGGTTGGTCCATTTGTGTGAGAAATATTTGGGTTGGTTTCTCATGTTTCAATGTTTGACTTTCTAGGACTTTCTATTTGTATTTTATAAAGAGGTGTTTCTGGCCATACTTTGATATATTTACACTGCAAAGATAAATAATAATGCTTGTGCTAATATTTGACCTTTTGAATTTATTCTTATCCTTCCTGGCACTTCTTGTTTGTGGTTTCAGGTATTAGAATTTTTGAGGATGTTGCTAGTCACAAGGTACATTAGTGTATAGGAACCTAAAGTATATATAATTAAAATTAATTAGGTTTGAATTTATGTATGTCATTTTAATTGAAGTGCAATGCTTGATTTAACCAATTCTCTTCTTTTAAACGACATATATTCCTAAAGCACAAATACTCTTTAACAATAAAAATATACATCACAGCCTATTAGGTTAGGTGGTTTATATTGGAATGATAGCCCTTGCCTTTCTATTGATTTTCAATGATACATATACAATGTTAGTTTCTCTGTATGTTTGCTATACAATCATGACTATTTAATGACAATTATATTCTAATAATAACAATAATATTCTAATAATGACAATGATATTCTAATACACCCATGTAGTCGAAACGGGAGGCTGACGAATGTTGAGAATATCACGAAAATCATCAAAGAGTTGCAACGGAAGTCCTTTGGTGAAGATGTCAGCGATTTGGTAACATGAAGGGACATGTAAGACTCGTACTTGGCCGCGGGCGACTTTCTCACGCACAAAATGTATGTCCATCTCGATGTGTTTGGTGCGTTGATGTTGAACTGGGTTACCGGATAAATAGACAGCACTCACATTGTCACAATAAACCAGAGTGGTTGTTGTGACTAGGCAGTGTAGTCACAATAAACCAGATACTACATTGGCGACTCCACGGTACTCGGCTTCGGCACTAGACCGAGAGAGGGTGTATTGGCGTTTGGCAGACCATGAGATTAAATTGTCACCAAGATAAACACCGTAACTAGAGGTGGATCGCCTAGTGTCCGGGCATCCAGCCCAATATGCATCAGTGTAAGAAACCAATTTGCTGACAGAGGAGGGATGTAAGTGGAGGCCGAAATCAATAGTGCCATGAATATACCGAATGATACGCTTCAGTGCTGACATATATTGCGTTTTAGGGTCATGCATGAATAGGCATACATGTTGTACTGCATAAGAGATATCGGGTCTTGTGAAAGTTAAATATTGCAATGCTCCTACTCATGATATGGATTCCCAGAAGAGCCACTGAGTTTTGCCTTGGTGTCGACTGGATTGGGTGATGGTTTGCAAGAGGACATGCCTACTCGTTCTATAATTTCCTCTTCATATTTTCTTTGAGACAAGAAAAGACCACTTGTGTGTTTAGTGACAGATATTCCCAGAAAATAACTTAGAGGACCTAAATCCTTCATGGCGAATTCAGAACTAAGTTTAGACATAATAGAGTCACGAAGAGCATCAGACGATTAGTGAGAATTATGTCATCCACATATAGAGGGATATAAGCAGTATCAAGGCCGTGATGAAAGACAAATAAAGAGTGATCAAAGATGTTGTGAGAGAAACCTAATGTGGCAACATAGTCAGTGAATCTTTGGTACCAGGAACGCGGTGCTTGTTTTCAACCATAGAGAGATTTCTTGAGGAGACAAACATGCTCAGGATATCGTGGATCACGAAATCCAGGAGGCTGGTGCATATACACGGGTTTCGTCAAGGTTTCCATGCAAAAAAAGCATTTTTGACATCTAGTTGATGAAGACACCATGATTTGGATATTGCAATGCTAAGTACCATGCGAATAGTGGTTGGTTTGACGACAGGGCTGAAGGTTTCACCACAATCAACACCTCATTGTTGATTAGCACCATTACCTACAAGACGAACTTTGTATCACTCAAAAGAACCATCAGATTTCTTCTTGTGCCTGAAAATCCACAAACTTCAAATAACATTAGCATTAGAGGGACGAGGAACTAATTCCCACGTCTTATTTTCAATAAGAGCATAATATTCGTCTTTCATGGCCATTTTCCAATTAGGATCTCTTAATGCATCAATGGGATTTGTAGGTAAAGGGGAGATAGTTTGGTGGGTTGATGTATGTAGGTTGAAAAGCGTACGGGGTTTGACAATACCATGTGTTGAACGGGTTCTCATTTGAGGTGAATGAGGTACAGGAGGGGAAATGGGTGTTGGAATCGGTGGAGATGAGGTCGTTGTCTGGGAGGGAGAAGGTGTTTGAGCCGTGGGTGTAGGTTGTTGGGATGAGGAGGTTGGTGAGAGGGGAACGTTTGTGTGGTTCGTGGTTGGAGGGGGAGGAGTTTGTTGGGCTGCTGGTGATTGGGTGGCATTGATGTTGGGAGAGGGGGTTGCTGGATATGTGGTGTACAAGTGTGAGGGAAGTAGGGGGATTATGCCATCATCTAAAAAATTATAGTCAGTCGTTGTAGGAGCATTCATGGTGGAAAAGGGAAACATATTTTCCTCAAAAATGACATGTCGAGAAATAATGATTTTACGACTTGACAATTCTTAACACTTATAACCTCTATGGTTAGACGGATATCCTAGAAAGACACATGGTGTAGACCGAGCTTGAAGTTTATTTCTAGTGGTGGATGGAATTAATGGATAGCAAAGACATCCAAATACTCGAAGGTGTGAATAAGACGGGTCTTTTTGGTAGAGAATTTTGGTGGGTGATTGGAGAGTGAGTTTCTTATTTGGAAGTATGTTGTGTAGGTAAGTGGCCATTTGGAGAGCATGGTGCCAGAAAATTGGTGGAACAGAAGCATGAGCAAGGAGGGTTCGGATTATATTATTGATTGTACGAATTTTTCTTTCGGCTTTTCCATTTTGAGGGGAGGTATGAGGACAAGAGAATCTAAAAGACATTCCATTTTGTACGAATTATCGTATTCTTTGCCATTGTCACATTGAAAACATTTTATTTCACGTTCAAATTGTGTTTTAATGTGAGTACGGAATTGTAAAAAAATGGAATGTACTTGTGATTTGTTTGAGATTGGAAATGTCCACAAAAAATTAGTAAAATCATCAAGAAATAACACATAGTAGTGATGCCCTCCGGAGCTTAATACCGGAGAAGTCCAAAGATCGCTATGAACAATGTCAAAAGGCATATAAGTAAATGACAATGAATTATAAAAAGGCAATTTTATTTGTTTCCCAAGTGGACAAGAGTGACAAAAGAAATCATTTCGAAACTTATTACATAGCAAAAGTTTGTTTCGATGAAGAGAATTTAAGATAGGAGCTCCTGGATGTCCTAAACGACTATGCCATAACTCATTGGATGAAGCAGCAAAGGCGGATGGTGGTAGTACTGTTGTGTTTGGTCTTGTGGGAATAGGGGAAAGGTCGCCAGAACTGTTACATCTCATTAAAAGCGTTCCTATCTGGAAATCCTTCACAGAAAAACCAAGATAATCAAATTCAACAGAAACGTCATTATCGATTGTAAATTTTCTGACACAAACAAGGTTTTTGATAAGTTTCGGTGCATGCAAAACATTGTTTAAAGTTAGGGAATTGGGTAAAGATGCATTGCCACAACCAATTACAGGAATACGATGACCACTTCCAACAGTAATATTATTACTCATATTAAAATAAGATGTTAGATTACCTCCATTGCCCGTCATATGAGAAGTCGCTCTGTTGTCCATATACCATTGATCATCAGGAGGAGAGATGGAGAAAGTATGCATAGCAGCTTGGATGTCAGTCGGAGCATAATAAGATGAGCGTTGCTGAGGTGGAGCAGTTGCCATGTGAGCTTGCTGAGGTTTATGACCTAGTATGCCTGTTTGTTGATGGGGAGCACCGGTTGTCGGATATGGACACGGTGGAGTGGCCCATGGCTGCCATGGATATGCCCACTGCTGCTGTCTGGGATAAGTCAGAGTGGTCCACTAAGGTTGCTGAGAGGGAAACTGAGGCCATTGATGTTGCTGAGGCTGGGAACGACCTCCACCACGACCAGCACCACTGTTGTTGTTGTTGCGGTGGTTGCGCTGCTGAGAGGGAGTGGTTGAGGCCGCGTTATCATCAAGAGATGATACGAAGGCAGAGTTGCTGATGGAATTTGCGGCTTTCTTTGCTTTGGTCGTTTCTTCAAGGATAATCATAGAACGAGCTTTGTAAAAAGGTGGAAGAGAGTCTCCATGACGGATTTGTGAACCCACCATAGCATACGCATCTGTCAGGCCAGAGATAAGTTGTAGAACAAGCCTTTCGTTGGACATAGGAGCACCAACATTAGAGAGTTGATCAGACAAGGATTTGAGATGTTGACAATAGGTGGATGCATAAGGAAATTGTTCCATATGAACATTAGAAAATTCTTGCTCTAGGTAGAGAGCCCGATAATTTTTATTGTCATAGAAAATGTTGAATAATTTGTTCCACGCATTTTGCGCGGTTGAATCCTGCTCAATGATGGTGTGAAGAAGGTCATCAGAAATCGTGCCATAAATCCATTGAAGGACAACATCATGAAGACATGCCCAAAGATTAGGATCAGTGTCTTTGAGATTAGGAGGTGATGTGGTTTCAGATGGGATGATATGATCAATGACTTGATGAACACGAGCATAGATTTTGAAGAGTTCAGACCAAGTGTTATATTGACCTTTTCCAATACTTAGGGTAATTTTGATAAAATTGGTGATGTTAGAGATGGTGAATGCGGGATGAATGGGAGGATTGGTTGCAGAGTTTTTGGGAGAGGAGGATGAAGATTTGGGAGAGGAGGAGGGAGATGACTGTGCGGTAGACATGATGAGAGAAAGAAAGCTGATGAGAGCAGCGTGGGTGAGATGAGAGAAAGAAGAAGGTTGTGCAGCTGGTTACAAGGAGAGCGACGACACAAGGATTAGGGTTTAGGATTAGTACCTATGCTTACTGATACCATATTGGAATGATAGGCCTTGCCATTTTTATTGATTTTCAATGATACATATACAATGTTAGTTTCTCTGTATGTTTGCTATACAATCATGACTATTTAATGACAATTATATTCTAATAATAACAATAATATTCTAATAATGACAATGATATTCTAATAGTTTACATCACAACCATATGTCACATTATCCTAATTACAATAGCACCTTGAAACAAAATAACTGCTGTGATAATCATTATAACAAAATCAGATCCTATGATCTATCACTTAGTTCGATCTCTCTCTTTTGTCTTTGAAGATGGTATCAGAGCTTAAGACTCTTACATAACTTTCATTGATTAAAGCAAAGAAACCTCCTCGTATCAATCACCACACCATAAAAAATACACAAACAAAAATTCTCTCAAGTTGAAACTGTCACAACATCTGAAAATCAATCTCAATAATAGGATTTCAGATTCAACAAATCTATTAGAATTTGGGCATACAGTCTAACATAACCTCACAAAACTCGTTTGTAAGGTTAGGATTGTCTAAGTTTTATAAGCACAATTTAGGTCATATCTCTAGTTGTTGTGGGACTCTCAACACAGCCCTTCACGCTTGACTGTGCATTTGAAGCACGAATAAATACTGGTTGAATGACCAAGATTATAAACACCTCTCGCACCTAGTAATAAACAATCCATATTCTAGTGTGGTCTCTCTCCTCATTCCCACTGCTCAGCATTCTCCCTGTAGTCTTCTCCTATTTCTTCCACTACTTGACTTATTGTCCCTTTCTCCTCCTATTGGATTTTCTAATACTCACTATGACTAGACTCAATCCAAGGTTGCACCTTACTTTGCTTAGTATACCTTTGTGGCTTTAGATTTTTACTTCATTGTGATAACCAAAAGACAGAGACACTAGCATGTAATCCAGTATTTCATGAAAGTACTAAACTAATGAAATTGATCTCTTTCTAGTTTGTGAAAAGGTCCTCAACAGTAATAATTTGTACCATTATATTGTGTTTAGTTTCTCTCTCTCTCTCTGAACTTCTAAGAGGGCCTATTTGTTTTTGTCTTTGAAACTGCACTTATCACATTGAAAATAAACAAATGTGTATTTTAATTTATTATGGTGGAATAGATAGGTGTGTGTCTTTTTTGCTTTGACATTTGTTTTATGCTTTGTAGAATGGTAAGGGTATCCTCGCTAAATCGGTTGGCGTTATTGATGCAACTGCAGATAGTGTTTTTGAAGTGTTTTTAAACACCGATCGGAGGAAAAGATATGAGTAAGTTTTATATAAAAGAGGCTTCTTTGGATTGATAGCATATTGGGGAAATCAATCATTAGCATAATTACTTTTCAGGTGGGATATGTTGATGGGTGACTTGGAGCTGATAGAATCTTACGATGGACATTACGATGTTGTTTATGGGAAGTATGATCCTAAGTATCAAACCAGGTAACCAATTCATAACTTCAAATGTTATTATAACTGGATTGTTATAGTAGTATTTTAAGTACTTTCATCATTTATAATCTTATTCAAATATCGCATAACTTCCTCGTTTGTGTGTGTGAAATTTGGATTGTTAAGGAATAAGGAGCATGTTTTATAATCTTATTTTTCATTAGTGAATAAGGAGCATGTTTTATTTTTAAAATTGATCATTCATGAATTTCTTTTCAAACCTAATCCAGATGGCACTCGAAGCGGGATTTTATCTTCTCTAGGCAATGGTTTCATGCACAAGATGGAACATACAGTAAGACTTTGATTTTTCATTTGAATTTTAACAGAATAAAGCTTAATAAAACCTCAGAACTGATGTTTATGTCATTAAGCTTCACATCCATCATGCTTAGCATTTTTTTTATGGGATGCTTAGCAGTGGCAAATTGATGTAGAATGTATACTGTATTCTGACATGCTCGATCTGTTTAATTGATGCAGCTATCTTGCAATTTCCAGCAATACATAAGAAAAAGCCACCAAAAGTAGGCTATCGACGTACAAAAATTAATCGTAAGATATATATTTTTTTGTGTAATTTAACTTCATTGTTGGAGCAAAAGTTTTTTGTTGGGGTGTTTGCATAAACATAGGAAAAAAGTGTTGAATGAGAATCACATAAATTTTTTCGATTCTTCTTAATAGAAGCTTCTTATATCTTACTATTTCTTTAAAATGAAATCATTATCGAAAACTCAATAGAAGAAAAAGAAAAAGTTAATACTCACAAATTTTATCCACGCATGTATTTTATTGTGGTGCAGCATCTACGTGGGAGATAAGAAATTTGAACACACCAATGGGATCAAATGTACCAAGATGTTTAGTGACCCACACATTAGAAATACACTCTACAACTTGGAATAAATGGAAGAACAGCCAGGACACAAAATTTGAGAAGAGCATCCCTTATGCATTGTTGTGTCAAGTGGCAGGTTAAGGAGTTGAACTTTTTTGTTTTCATCTTGTATCTATCTGAACTCAAAAATCATTGGAAATTCATACTATCAGAAGAATGTGTCTTAAAATAGTAACATTTGTTAAATAGGTCTAAAGGAATATATTGGAGCCAATCCAGCACTCCACCAACAAGATTCTGTTACTGTTGTTCATTCCAAACTCTCCAGTATTTCGTTGTCCGGAGCTGAATATGAAAATGCAGAAGTGCAGGATGAATTTTATGATGCTATTGCTGCTGAGTCATCGACATCGGATGACGAAAGTGATGGGGACGAGGGACTTGAGAATAAGGTCTACTTGAACTTGTCGGCTACAACAAAATTTTCAATAGAAATAGATGTTGTTTGTGTGTTACTGGTTTGAAACAGAGAAAAAGTACTATTTCTGTAAAAACACTATAATTTATTACTTTTTCAAATTTTTCAGGATCAAAAGGTCAAACTAAAGAATATTTCATGGGCTATGACAGCCTTACCTTTGAAGCGAACATCAGGTCAGTTTCTTTTCCTGTTTGTTGTTATTTGCAAGAGACAAGGGGTCTAAACACATTAATAATCATTTCTGCTACACAAATTGTTAATCTTTAGTGTCCAAGTTCAATTTTTTGGTGATTTAAATCCAACTATCTTGTTACAAGGAATCTAAATCCTTATAGAGTTTGAACGTGCTGGAGTGTAGGATATGCTTCCAACACGAACACCCTACAATATATGTCACCCTTCATCAATTTTACTCTTAAAAAAATAAATTTGATGTCTTCAAACTATATCAGATTTACCAACTAAATAAGCCTCTAAACTGAAAGAAAAAAAATGTTCGATACTCCCACTGGACATTAACCATGTTCCAAAAGCTTATTGTTGGAATTTAGAAAAGAAATTAAACAAGACTTATGAGTTCTGAAAACTGAAACTCACATTTCATTCCTTCTAACAACATTTAAATACAAGAAATTCATGATCAGAAATACACAAAAGAAAAACTGCCTATAAATTTGTAACAGACAAACATAAATTTGTAACCTCCCATAATTCCTATAATTAAAATCGTAACAGTCATAACCATAGGAATATTGCAGTAAACTCTAATAATAGGTTCTGATCCATATTCTCAACACTCCTCCTTGGATCAGAAGCTATTGACACCAAGCTTCTCTCTCAAGTTGTCAAATCTTCCTTTTGAAAGAGTCTTTGTAAAGATGTCTGCCAATTGGTCATCAGTCTTGCAATATTGTAACAAGACTTCTCCTTTCTTTTGGACTTCTCTAAGAAAGTAGAGCTTAATATTGAAGTGCTTAGTCTTCCCATGAAAGACAGAATTGTTAGAGATTGCAATTGCTGCTTGATTATCTACAAACACCTTAGTTGGTTCAGCTTGAGCCATCTGTAGATCAACTAGAATTTTTCTCAGCCACAAAGCTTGATTAACAGCTGCAGCAGCAACAATGAATTCTGCTTCTGCAGTTGACTGTGCTACAATATCTTGTTTCTTTGAAGACCAAGAAAACATTCCAGAACCAAGTGTAAAACAATAACCTGATGTGCTTTTCATATCATCCAATGATCCTCCCCAATCACTGTCGGAAAATCCATGGAAATTAAATTCTTGATTGTAATTGAACCATACTCCATAATCAAGAGTACCTTTGATATATCTAAGCACACGTTTAGCAGCTTGAAGATGCACTTCTTTTGCACAATGAATGAATCTTGAGAGAATGCTCACAGCATGCATAATGTCAGGTCTTGTTGCTGTAAGGTACATGAGGCAGCCAATAAGACTTCTAAAATCAGTCTCATCAACCTTTTCTGCACCATCTTCCTTGCCTAGCTTCAATTTAAGAACCATTGGAGTATCGACATGCTTACAATTCTCCATCTGAAACTTCTTCAAAATCTCTTTTGCATATTTCTTCTGACTGATAAAGATTCCTTTTTCATTTTGTTTGACTTCCATTCCGAGAAAAAAAGCCATTTCTCCACAATCAGTCATTTCAAAGACCTTCATCATATTTTGCTTAAACTCTTCAACAAACACATTATTGCTTCCTGTAACCAAAAGATCATCCACATACAGAGAAACAATTAAAATATCAGAATTCAAGCACTTCACATAAAGAGTTGACTCACTGAGACTCTTTGTAAAGCCAATACTCAGCAAGTACTCATCAATCCTACTATTCCACGCCCTTGGAGCCTGCTTCAAACCATACAAGGCCTTTTTCAGCAAATAAACCTTGTCTTCTTGCCCTTTAACTTCAAATCCTTCTGGTTGGTCAACATATATCTCCTCTTGTAGATAACCATTGAGAAAAGCAGATTTCACATCTAGTTGAAACACCTTCCAACCCTTTTGTGCTGCCAAAGCAAGGGCCAATCTGATTGTATCAAGCCGAGCCACTGGAGCAAATGTTTCTGAAAAATCAACTCCAAATACTTGAGCGTATCCCTTCACTACAAGTCTGGCCTTGTGCTTATTAATGGATCCATCTGCATTGAGTTTGGTTCTAAACACCCACTTTACACCAATAACATTTTTGTGTTGGGGTCTAGAAACCAATTCCCATGTTTTGTTCTTCTCAATCATGTTAAGCTCCTCCTGCATTGCAACAATCCACTTTGGATCCTTCTTCGCTTCTGCAAAATTTTCAGGCTCTAACAAAGCAACATTACATTTTTCATAAATGTCAGAAAGCAATCTAGTTCCTCTAACAGGTGGATCATCTATGTGTTCATCTTTAATTAAAGATAAATCAGAAAATTGATTATGTTTATCGTTTTCCCAACTCCATTGTTCATCTTCAGCAAAATGAACGTCTCTACTTATTAGAATCTTACCAGTTTGTGGTTGAAAGACTCTATAAGCCTTTGAAGTTGTGCTATAGCCAATAAAGATTCCCACCTCTGCCTTTTTATCTAACTTGTCTCTTTTCACCTTTGGCACATGGGTAAAACAAATACATCCAAAAACTTTAAGATTTTGAACAAAAGGTTTATGACCATACCATACTTCAAAAGGAGTTTTTCCTTGAACAGCCTTTGTAGGAAGCCTATTTAATAGAAACACGGCTGTATTAGCAGCTTCAGCCCAGAATTTCTTTGGAAGACCTTTTTCATGCATCATACATCTAGCCATCTCCATTATTGTTCTATTCTTCCTCTCGACTACTCCATTTTGCTGTGGAGTGTAAGGAGTAGTAAGTTGGTGTTCAATTCCAGCCTCTTCACAAAAAGAATTAAATTGATTTGATACATACTCTTTCCCGTTGTCAGACCTTATAACTTGAATTTTAAAATCACATTGATTTTCAATCCAAGTCTTAAACCTCCAAAAAACTCCTGCAACTTCGGACTTAAATCTCAAGAAATAAATCCAGCACATTCTAGTAAAATCATCAATAAAGGCAATGTAATATCGACTTCCCTTTAAAGATAATTCAGGTTGTGGTCCTCCAAGGTCTGTATGAATCAGCTGCAATTTTTGTGATGCTCTCCAATTTGATTGAGGAAATGGTAGCCTGAATTGCTTCCCGTATCGGCATGCACTGCAGCTACTGACATAGTCTTCTAATGATGGCAAGCCTTCCACAATATTATGTTTTTTAACATTCAACAATGCAGCATGGTTGAAGTGTCCCAGTCGTTTATGCCAAAGCTCGGTAGCACTGATTGGACTTGAAACAGCAGCCTGCACCTCTTCCATAAGATCTAAAGAGAAGCTTTTTCCCTTCATTTTGACCTTAAACAGATCATGCCCTTTTGCATCTTGAATTAAACACATTTTATCTTCAAACAATACTTTGTATCCTTTTTCAAGTAATTGGCCAACACTCAACAAATTTTGATTACTATCTGGTACATAAAGCACATCAGTAATGATTTTAGTACCTGAGCAGCTTTCAATTGCAATTGTGCCCTTTCCTTTAACTGAAATGAACTCTCCATTGCCGATTTTGACTTTGGAAATGGTTGTTTTATCCAACTCCTTGAACAACTCCTCATCATAGGTCATATGATGTGTGCATCCACTATCAATTAGCCAACTTTCATCATGGTTGTTAGTGGAAAAACAAGTTGCTACAAATAACTGCTCCTCATCATCTTGTTGATCAGCCACCTGAGCTTCAGATTGAGCCTGCCTTTTGTTCTTGCAAATTTTCGCAATGTGTCCAAGCTGGTTGCATTTGTTGCAGCGTATGTCAGGCCTCTTCCAGCATCTGAAATGTGGATGATTTCTTTTTCCACAATGCTGACAGGCAGGATTATTTGTCTTCTCGTCATCAGCTTTACTACTCCATTTGTTGGAACTTTCTCCTTTATCTGAATTGTTCCATTGGCCTTTTTTCTTCTTTCCTTTGTGACTTTGATTGAGCTTCAGTTTAGCTTGTAAAGCTCCTTCAATTGTGCCTTCCTCCCTCATAAGTCTCCTTTGTTCTTGGGCTTGTAAAGCATACACCAATTCTGACAAAGTAATTGTTGACATATCTTTGGAATTTTCCAAAGAGGAAATGGTGGATTCAAACCTTTCAGGAACAGTTACAAGGATTTTTTGGACAATCCTTATATCAGAAAACTCACCTCCTAGCAACCTCACATTGTTGACAATGCTTAGAAGTTTGTCAGCATACTCCTTGATTGTTTCTGACTCCTTCATCCGCTGCATCTCAAACTCCCTGATCAAATTCAGCACTTGCATCCCTTTGACTTTCTCATTTCCTTCATACTCTTGTTTGAGAAAATCCCAAATTGCTTTTGCTGACTTTAGAGTCATGATTCTTGTGAAGATTGCTTCAGAAACAGCAGAAAATAGATAAGACTTTGCCTTCGATTTTCGCTGCTTTCTCTCCTTATGGTTTCTGATTTGTGCTAGTGTTGGATTGTCTGGTAATGGCTCAACCTCGTAATCATCCTCAACAGCCTCCCAAAGATCATGAGCATCAAGATAAGCCTCCATTCTGGTTGCCCATAGGTGATAATTCTCACCCTCAAAAATTGGCAATTTTATGACTGAGTTATCAGAGTGCATTTTCAACTATTGGGTAAGTGTTTGGGTGTTTAGTGGAACTCTCAACCTCACTAGGTCCCTCAAGAACAAGAATGCTCTGATACCACTGTTGGAATTTAGAAAAGAAATTAAACAAGACTTATGAGTTCTGAAAACTGAAACTCACATTTCATTCCTTCTAACAACATTTAAATACAAGAAATTCATGATCAGAAATACACAAAAGAAAAACTGCCTATAAATTTGTAACAGACAAACATAAATTTGTAACCTCCCATAATTCCTATAATTAAAATCGTAACAGTCATAACCATAGGAATATTGCAGTAAACTCTAATAATAGGTTCTGATCCATATTCTCAACACTTATAGTGTACTGGAAAATTCCACCATTCGAAAGATTTTATTCTTAATGGAGACACATTCACCAACAATAACTTCATCTCTTCCGCATTATGTGGGCCTCAAACGACTTCTCTGGCTCTGATCAGCCACCTATAAGTCTCTTAAAATTTGGGTAGGGTCTAACTCATCCCCACAAATCGGTTTGACCGGTGAAAAGTTCCTACCACTTATTAACATTTTGTTACTCTCAATGGATATGGTGAGGAGTTTCTACGACGTATAACACTTCTTTAAGTCGTATCACATCAAATTGAATATGAGAATCTCAATGGATTTTTGATAGACTGTGATTCTAACTTAAGATTTGGATTGGGTTTAATTCAACTACACCAAACCGATTTATAAAATGAGAGATGCCGACTACTTATAAACATTTTTCACACTATATTACGTCTGTTAAAATTAAGAATGTTTAGATATTCCTTTAATGATGCCATGACTTTTCTTATCAATCGTTTGTTCATGTTTAAAATTAGGTTTTGTTGATATCCAATCTAGTAAAATGTTGCGGCTCATTTTATTAAGCTATTGAATAGAACCTACCAGTAAAATTTTGTGCGATCCAGTCGTTGGTAGGATATGGGAAGAGTAATAAAACTACTAATTTGTAAAAGTGTTAAAGGAGAAGAAATAGAAGGATTGTAAATAGATGCCTTAAAAGTATTAAAAATTAATGAAATCTGAGTTTACACGAGTAGCTTTTTCTTTTTGATAGAAATCCCAGCAGTAGTTGTGTTACTTACGATGCAAGACTTCTATATGGTAAAACGAAGGACACTGAATAAAAACAATCTGAGTTGTTAATTTTAATTAATCAAATATAATGGTTATGTGTTCTCATTTCTCACGATAATCAAGTGTTGTTACTAGAGTTGTCCCCTATATATCAAATATAACATTTTATTAAAAGGGATCATGCAGAAGGTTTTAGCCCTTTTACTTCTGTTTGTGTATTGATATGAAGCATTTTTATCAACATGATAAAATCACTCTAGCTTCTTAATTTCACAGATCTCTTTAAACCGATTCACCTCGCACACATATATGTACACACACATTCATTCATATATCTAAACTTTAAGCCTAAAAGAATTGGTCATTCTGCTTGCAGCTCCAAATCTATGCAAAGAATTAGATCCTCATGTAAGTCCTATAGAAATTGATGCAAGTGACTTTAATGGTTCTCTGCGCAAAGGAAAGGATGACAATGACACAGACTGTTGGACGTCTCCTAGTGGCGAAGGATTTAAGATTAGAGGAAAAAACTATCTAAAAGATAATTCTAAGGTGCGTTGACAATTTAACTACTTTTATCATCCATGGAATCAAAAAGACATGACTTAGGTGGGATTTTCAATTCTAAGAAAATCATATATTCATTATAACAGATTTGAAGATTTATTCAATATTTAGATGCTTAAGTGTTTTTAATTGTTTGGGGCAACATTTCCAAATGAGCTGATTGAGTAAAGAATAAAGGTGGTAAATTGTTTTCGAAAATTTGAGTGTATCACTTGTGCTTCACTTTGCCGTTAAACTCGGTTCAGTATGGATATGCCATTCCTTATGCAGGTAGTTGGAGGAGATCCTCTTCTTAAGCTCGTAGCAATTGATTGGTTAAAAGTTGATAAACCTGTAGATAAAGTTGCGCTGCATAGTAGAAGCATGGTTCAGGTAAAAATTTATATTTGAAGACTTTACATCTTAATATTCATCTAGCTGCAAATGATTAGTTTAGTGTGAGATGCCAATAAAATTGTATTTTTTTTTCTGAACATTTTTGCTAAAAAAAAATCATAATTTATGTCTCGCCATTTTTGCTAAGCGATCGTTCCCTTCTGAATTGCAGAGTGAAGCTGGTAAAAAGCTGCCATTTATCCTTGTATTAAATCTCCAGGTATGGATATCTCTGCTCTTTCATATCAGATTACAGCTAGGTGAAGTTTAGCAAACATATTAATATTATTATAAAAAGTACTTGATTATGATTATCAAGTGGATCTTTCCCAAATGCATCCCACATATCAAGGACAATGTTTCAACTTTTTTATTTTTTCTGATTCCAATAAAAGAGGAATTTACTAAGACAAAATAACGGAAATACAAGATCACACGAATTACAAATGTTATTTGAATGCAACAAAATTTTTTAGTTGAAATCATGAATATTGTTTAACATATCATTTTTTCTATATCGATCAATCTCTGGTTTTATTCAACAATATGAGATTTTTTTGGTTCATAAATATATGTATGGTTAGTTATAAGTTTGTCAAGGAAGTTTTTGCTTTGTTGTCAATCCCAGGTTCCAGCTAAACCAAACTACAGTTTGATTCTATATTATGCATCTGAAAGACCTATAAATAAAGATTCTCTATTGGCTAAGTTTTTGGATGGAGATGACATGTTTCGAAACTCAAGATTCAAACTAATTCCAAGTATAGTTGAGGTGTGTG
Source organism: Medicago lupulina (assembly GCA_958299785.1). Lineage (NCBI taxonomy): Eukaryota > Viridiplantae > Streptophyta > Magnoliopsida > Fabales > Fabaceae > Medicago > Medicago lupulina. The sequence continues at coordinate 53,051,760 of OY283139.1, read as the reverse complement.
ATTCGTAATAAATGTCGTATGAGGTTTTTTTATTTTATTTGAGTAGCTAATGATTTTCAATTGATAAAGGGATATTGGATGGTCAAAAGAGCTGTTGGAACAAAGGCTTGCATGTTGGGGAAAGCTGTGACTTGTAAATACTTCAAACAAGATAACTTTTTGGAGGTAAAGATACAATAGCAAGTTAAGATTTGTTATAATATGACGCTTGCCTATCCAAATCCATAGAATGGAGCATCAGAATACACATGAAACTTTTCATGCATAGTCGTAAATTCTCTAATGGATTAGACTTTAATATCGATTTTCTGCATGATGCAGATAGATGTGGATATTGGATCATCCTCTGTAGCCAGGAGTGTTGTTGGCCTTGTTCTGGGATACGTCACAAGCCTGGTCGTTGACCTTGCAATTTTAATAGAGGTTTGTGCCATTATCTATCTTTCCATGTTTCTTTCATGTAGACTTGAGATTTGTCTGCAATAAAGAGTCTGGTATTTTATGAAAAAACTGTAGTTTTGTTATTCATTGGTGTAAATGTGAAATGCAAAAGGATAGTAATGCAGTCTTGGTGTATGTTATTTCGAGTAAATACTCAATTTGATCTAGTACATTCTAATGAAGTTTGTGCTAGCAGTGATGAATGAGTATATCCATCCACTTTGATTCATCAACCTCCTCGCATATTGCAGGCAAAAGAAGAGTCAGAGCTGCCAGAGTACATTCTTGGAACTGTTCGATTAAATCGCGTAAGACTTGAATCTGCTGCACCGTTTGAAGTTTGAGGTGATCTACAAAGAGTATGTGTACACTAGTTGTTTGATTGATAAGTTTTCCGTTACACTGAGGACTCTAATCATAAAATGTAAATTTGATGGATTTGATTATGTTAGTGCTAGTGACACAAGCCAATGGGGAGGTTTGGTTATATAACTAGTAACTACACAATATATTTTTCTTGTAATATAGTACTCCCTCTGTATCTTATAATGTGTCATACGAAATTATGTGCCAATGGGCTTATAAACTGCCAAATTTGAAAATATCGAAATTAGAAACCACTATAAAGTAAGATGTAAAATCAACAATACTATTAAATACTTAATGAGTATGGGTTCACTGATATGTTGTTTATATGAGACTTTTAATCTCAATCTTATACCTTTTAGAAATAAAATCTCAACTTAATCTAATGTTTGATAATTGTGTTGGAAAATATTGTCTATGAACACTACACATCACGATCAAGATAAATAACTCTTGTACCACATAACAAGTATAAAATACTATCACAAACAATTCTGCAACCACGAACCACAAACCTACAACACAAACACAAGATTAGAAAAGAGTCGTAAAATAAGGATAAGTCTGAGGCGTGTGAAGGCACATTGTTCTTAACGATTTATCCACCTAAGATGAAAATCCTTCATGATTCAACATGCTCTGTGAATGAATTACAAGAATATTGTTATTGTTAACCCAAAGAAAGAAAATGAAGAGTAAGTTTTTGTTTGTCAAAGTGAATAAAATAAAAAACTTACAAGGTTCCGCATCGAACCGGTGAACAACCCCCCACCCCAGACATATATAGTCACAAACATAAATAAATAGTGTTTGGGTACACACATTTACAAGGTTCCAGCATTTTTCTGTTTTTTTAATTCTGTTATATATTTTTGGTATTAAAATAATTAATTTAAAGAGATGGATACTTGTTTAATATAATTTAAGCCACCTCACCACTAAAACATCAGCCAAATCCTAAATTAGGGGGGTAAAATTTCTAGTTTTAAAATAGGAGGGACAAAATTCCAAAAAAAATTAAACAGGAGGGTAAAATTCCGAGTTTAAAAATAGGGGGGTAAAATTCTGTTTCAGTCAAAATAGAAGGGTAAAAATTGATTTAAACCTATATTTTATTAGAGTAATTACTTACTTTCCTTTTTTCTTTGTTGTTGTGAAAAGTACTGATTTTCCTTTATTCTAAGCAAACATTGATTGAAACTTTTATCCCGAAAAGCAGCATGCTTGCACATTATTTAGACACATTATACTAAGTAGTTTGCGTTCAAAGTAAATTTTCGCTATTCATTTTTCTTTTATCTACTAAATGTCCCATTATCTGAGATTAGGGCCAAATGGCCCTCCTAAATGTTACATAATTCAAAGGAAACCATTATTTGATGCTTAGCAGTGGCTTCCTAAGTAAGATTACCCCACTTATCAAGAAAAAGAGGCAATCAATCTCGCAATTATCTGGTTAATAATTCTGTTGATTATGCTTTCTATATGATTTTTAAAGATTTGATAAATAAAATGGCACCATATCATATGCAAAAGAATGAGTTCCTAATCTTTGGCCCCCTAGTGGTGGGAATCTAGTCCAACTGAATACAGTACTTCTTTACTTCTTTCTTAAAAGATGTGTTATTGTGCTGATCTAGGCCACACGGTCACTTATGGCTTGTTTGGAAGAAGAGAAGAAGATGAGAGAGAGATATGGACGAGAGAAGTTGCAGAGAAAGGCTTTATTTCTTCAGTTTGGAGCAGGAGAGAAATTGAGACGACAGATTAAAATAGGCTGGGACCCACTCCTTTTTGCATCTCCACAAACTAGCGAAGAAACATGAGAGAGAAGAAAAATATCACTACTTTTCCATTTTTATCCTTTTGTTTTTTATGCGGTGCCTGAACCAATTCACTAATACGTGAGTGTCTTTCTTTTTTGTTGGTCAAGTGCAAGTTTTTTTTTTTTTTTAATTGATGATCAAAACGAATCAATGCTTGATATAAGCACTGGTTATTATCATTTCAATTATTTACTAAAATAATAATTAAATGAATTATGTAAATTATAACTAAAGTAAAAACTAAGTTATGTTAAAATAAAATAAAAAACAATCAATTTTAAATGCAAGGATACTTTTGTCTTTTTAAAATCTAAACATACTTCTTTCTCTTCTATTTCTCTCATCTTTCTCTTATATCAAACAACCCATCAAATCTACTATATTTCTCATCTATTTCTCTCTTTTCACACTCTCTCTCACCTATTTCTCTCTTTTCACTTTCTACTCACAACCAAACACACAATTAACAATTATTGATGTCTTTTGAAAACTAGTATCTCTTGGGAAATTTTCATACAATTCCCTTCATTTCTCTTTCTGTATAGTACTATTCTTTTTAGGTCATTTGTTAAGGAAGTTGTTCATAATTAAAAAACAAAAATAATTGATAAAATTTATATAAAAGAAAATTCTTATTGAAGTTTTAATATGTTAAATACATCACTCTTAAGATAAAATTTACTCTTTAAATTTATTAATAAATACCTTAATAACATTCGGTAACATTTTCTTTTAATATTTGTATGCCCAGTTGTCATGATTGTTAGCAAAGTTTAAAGTTCTGGCACGGCTGTTTTCTTCTTTTTTTTTTATCCAAATTATCAAGTCATGGAGCATTACATTTGATCTAAGACAATTTTATACTTGGCCGAATAAAAAAAATTCGTGGGTAAATTCACTTGGGTTGATATGATAATGTCGGTTTGAAATTTTGGAGTTTATTATTTTCAAAGTTTTAGATTCGATTCTTCATAATTTTAATTTCAGTGGACTAACTTAATTTATTCAAAAAATATTATGGGTGGCAAAATTATTCCTAACCTTTGATTTCTTAGTTTATTTTATTTTATTTTATTTTATTTCAAGTCTCACGTTCATTAGATTGAAAATTTGAGTTGGTAATTTTGTTAATTTCGTGTGAGTGTACCTAAATAATGTTTATTTGTAATTTTGTCCATGAAAGATTTTTATCTCCCCCTAGTTGGTATACCCGCTTTCTAAGCAATGTAAACTATTTTGATTTTCGAAAAGTTTTAGCTGGGCACAACATTTAGATATCAATTAGGCATACATACATCTATCTGGAAAATGAAAAAAGAATTAAGTAATAATATTAGTGTGTTCGTTTCATCATCCAAAAGCTTTTAACGCACGTCCATATAGAAGCTATAATGTGTAGCTTTATTCTAATTTCATGTGTACGAATTTTTGCGGTGGTTTCAAACACTATCTATATATTTTTAAAATAAATAATGTGTATTTTGATGTGCATGTGTCTAAATGGTGTATCTCAATGCTTATGATCAGTAAGTATTTTTCTTGATTTTGATCCTGTGACTTGGTACATCTTCACTGTTTCGTCGATGAAGTTTGTGAAAACATAGCCTTCAAATGAAACAACCACCGTGTTCACTGAACTATTGTGTGATAATCGATTTTAAACACTAAAAATCTTCTACAATTTTTTTTTAAGAAGCCAACGTGGAATATATATTGAAATTGAGATCAGCACTCTCCCCAGCACAAGGTGTATCGAGAGAGAGGCCTAAAAAGTTACATCACAGTTTAACAAACACAAAAGAAAAGGAAGAAAAGAAATGTGTCAGCCAATTCCTGTACATGATAAAGAGCTAAGCCACCACCTATGGTAATCAAAAGCAACAGTTTTGGAATTTGCCTTTAACCACTAAAAAGAAAGAAGCTTAAGATTATCAATAAGCTTTGAAACAGTGGAAGCTTTAGACTGAAAAATCCTGTTATTCCTTTCCTTCCACAAAGTCCACGAAGTAGCACACCAGATCAAAGTGACAAGAGATCTCTTTGATTTCAAAAACCTAGCTAAAGTCTCAAACTGAAGGAAATGATCTGATACATTTCCCATATGAGCTATCTGAAAACCAATCCACCCCAAAATGTCGCTCCATAAAGAACCGACCAGAGAACACCGAGTAAAAAGATGCTCTGCTGACTTTGGTTGGTCGCAACCCGCAACACACATCTGAGCATCGTCTTGAAGAATTCCACGGCTATATAAATTAGTTTTTGCAGGCAATCTGTTACGAAGAAGCCGCAAAACAAACATAGACACCTTCAAAGGTATAACCTGACTCCGAATAACACACGGAGCCATTGCCACTTGATAAGAGTCATCAGTGTCGCTAATAATAAGATTATAAGCACCGCACACCGTAAAGCCATGCACAGGATCTGGAAGCCAAAGCCAACAATCTGGCCTATCCACCTACAAAGACACATCATGAATAACAACCCTACACTCACCTAGCAAATCCTCCTCCCACCCCAACAACCTACGACACCATTTCCACGCCTCACCATTATCCCCCCACCCTAAGTGAAACATCTCCACTACCGATGACAACTCAAAAAGCCGTCGAAACTGCATTGAAAAAGCGACATCTCCCGCCCACCTATCCGTCCAAAAAAAATACTTTGTACCATTACCCAGATACCACCTAATATTTTCGTCGAACCACCCCCCACCTTAGCGCCCCTTCCATCACGGATGAGGCGCACCTCCTTCCACTAAGTAGACGCTCGCCCCCCAACCACACCATACCTCGCCGCCAACACCTTAAACCACAAACCCTCCCTCGCATTTACCATACGCCAACACCACTTACCCAATAAGACCTCATTAAACTTTGTAATTATCCTAACCCCCCAAACCTCCTACCTCCTTATCCAAACATATAGTATTCCAATCAATCCAAGAATTTTCCTAGTTTCCTCCCAAAAAAAAAAAACAATTCAATAGTCATTATCTTGTTTCACATGCACATTTCCATTTCCTTTTCTCTGTCCCCCCATGCAATCCTCATACCACAAAACAAACCTTAATCTTAATCTTAGATGCCATCAACAATAAAGAGTGGCTTAAGAAAGTTCTCTAGAAAATGGAATCAAAGGCACCCCCTCACATAAACTTGAAATAGCCTTGCCAAATGGAAACACAATTATGACATTTTATATTATAAAAAAAAAAAAAAAAACACATATTTGAAGGCAAAATTAAGTAAAATCTCCGGATGTAGACAAATTCTGTGGATAGCAAATTTCTATTTAGAAATTGAGAAATGATATTTGAACATTCATTTTGTGACAACTTTTGTGACAACTTTCTTTCTCATATTCATATTATTTTTTTACTTTATCTTTCTATTACTCTGATTTTCGTACAAATATTTAATTTTTCTTTATAAATTATGATTGTCTCATAAATTATTAATTAAATGATTGTTCAAATAACACTCCTCATATAAGTTTTGTCACGCAGATTTAACCACATTAATTGATTTACATCCAAAAGAAAAAGGCAATGCTAAATGATCTAGACCAATACAATGATGAGAATGAGAATATGGACAAATTTGATCCATGACCCACACTGCACAGAATAAAGATAAAAAGCAGATTTAATTAACCATGACGTTTTTTCTACTTAAAGGATGGTTACTCCCCAAAAAAAAGTTTGAAAAAGATTATTTCTGATTTGAAGGTTTTATTCCTTTCCTTAATGGCAAACACCATTCAAATAAATAAACTCATCAGGGTCCCCTCTTGCTCCCAAAAGTGAACTATATAGTCTTCTTAAACCAACTAATCAATCACAAATAGTCATTCTCTCTTTTTCATACCAAAAACTTTAGTTTAATCAATTTTTTAAAACTAGATTGATTTCTTGATCTCGATTTTGTCACAATCTAATTGAACCAATAAAATTAAACATGTATTGAACTGGGTTAAACTAGTTGAACAGAACTGCATTTTGGTTAAACTAAATTTTACTTTTGCATCTTTTTATTTTTTTTAATATTGATTTATCTATTTATTTGTCATCTAATTCAACGCTAACTGAACCAAGTGAATCAAAACTTGAATGTCTCTGCATTATTTTTTTTTTTTTAATATTAAGCTGAATTGATTTTGAGCAGATCCATACCTAAAAATAGTTACAAACTTACAAAGTTGCTTAGAACATCTACAATAAGAGAAGGACCCATTATAGATGCTGTTACGGATTATTTCTTAAAGTCTTTACAACTGTAGTTGAATTTAGACACACCTTATGTTATATAAAATATAAATTGCATCCTTGTTGGCAAAATAGTCATTATCTTGTTTCACATGCACAGTACCGTTTCCTTTTCTCTGTTCCCCATGCAATCCTCATACCACAAAAACAAAATAAATATACATAAACTTATATTATACTGACACCATTACCTTTGCATAGGGTAGTTACAACTTACAACTTACAATTGTCCCTCTTCTTTCTTCTCTCCAAGTTCCAATGGAGATTTTTAAATTCTTCTACTTCATAAATCTCCTTTCTACTTTCATCTTATCATCATCTTTAGCAATTGATCCTTATTCACAAGCACTCCTCAGTCTTAAATCTGAGTTCATAGATGATAATAATAGCTTGCATGACTGGGTTGTACCCTCTGGAGCGAACTTAACTGAAAGTGGAAGGTCCTATGCATGTTCTTGGACTGGCATCAAGTGTGACAATGACTCAATTGTAACTTCCATAGACCTTTCCATGAAGAAACTAGGTGGTGTACTATCAGGTAACCAATTCAGTGTATTCACAAAGGTTATTGATTTCAACCTAAGCTATAATTTCTTCAGTGGGAAACTTTCACCAGAAATTTTCAACTTCACAAGCTTGAAAAGCTTAGATATAAGCAGAAACAATTTTTCAGGTCAATTCCCAAAAGGAATTACTAAACAAAAAAATTTGGTTGTACTTGATGCCTTTAGCAACAGCTTTTCGGGTCAATTACCTGCTGAATTTTCAGAATTGGAAAATCTTAAGATTCTCAACCTAGCTGGAAGTTACTTCAGAGGAACCATTCCATCTGAATATGGTTCTTTCAAAAGCCTAGAGTTTCTTCATCTAGCTGGAAATTCTCTATCCGGAAGTATACCACCAGAACTTGGTAACCTTGTAACAGTAACTCACATGGAGATTGGCTACAATTTTTATCAGGGTTTCATTCCACCTCAACTAGGTAACATGAGCCAGCTTCAGTATCTTGACATAGCAGGTGCCAATCTATCTGGTTCTATTCCAAAGGAACTCTCCAATCTCACAAATTTGCAATCAATTTTTCTATTCAGAAACCAGCTCACAGGATCAATACCAAGTGAGTTCAGAAAAATTAAACCTCTCACAGATTTAGATCTCTCTGATAATTTCCTTTCAGGGTCAATTCCTGAAAGCTTTTCAGAGCTGAAGAATCTAAGACTTCTTAGTCTCATGTACAATGACATGAGTGGAACTGTTCCTGAAGGCATTGCAGAACTACCATCCTTGGAAACTCTTCTCATTTGGAACAATCGCTTTTCTGGACCACTCCCAAGGAGTTTAGGCAAAAACTCGAAACTCAAATGGGTGGATGTCTCCACAAACAACTTCAATGGAAGCATACCGCCAGATATTTGTCTTAGTGGAGTACTATTTAAGCTTATCCTGTTTTCAAACAAATTCACAGGTAGTCTTTTTTCGATCTCGAATTGTTCTTCCCTTGTCCGTCTTCGCTTAGAAGATAATTTATTCTCAGGAGAGATTCCTTTAAAATTCAACCATCTTCCTGATATCACATATGTTGATTTGTCATGGAACAATTTTGTTGGTGGAATTCCCTTAGATATTTCTCAAGCTACTCAATTGGAGTATTTCAATGTCTCTTGTAATATGCAATTAGGAGGAAACATCCCTTCACAAATTTGGTCTTTGCCAAAACTTCAAAATTTCTCGGCATCTTCTTGTGGTCTTTTAGGCAATCTTCCTTCATTTGAGTCCTGCAAATCAATTTCAACAGTTGATCTTGGTAGAAACAACTTGTCTGGAACAATCCCAAAAAGTGTTTTGAAATGTCAAGCTCTTGTGACAATCGAATTATCTGACAATAATTTGTCAGGTCAAATACCTGAGGAGCTTGCGAGTATCCCTATTCTTGAAATTGTAGATTTATCTAACAATAAGTTCAATGGCTTCATCCCTGAAAAGTTTGGTAGTTCATCAAGTTTACAACTTTTCAACGTGTCTTTCAACAATATCTCGGGTTCAATACCAAAAGGAAAGTCATTCAAATTAATGGATAGCAGTGCATTTGTTGGAAATTCAGAGCTATGTGGACCACCATTAAGATCGTGTTTTAAGTCAGTAGGAATATTAGGCAGCAAAAACACTTGGAAGCTTACACATATTGTTTTACTCTCTGTAGGGTTGCTAATAATCCTTCTGGTATTGGGTTTTGGAATACTTCATCTCAGAAAGGGATTTAAGAGTCAATGGAAAATAGTTTCATTTGTTGGACTTCCGCAATTCACACCAAATGATGTCTTGACAAGCTTCAGTGTTGTTGCTACTGAACATACACAAGTTCCATCACCATCATCTGCAGTTACAAAAGCAGTTCTTCCTACAGGTATAACAGTTTTAGTCAAGAAGATTGAATGGGAAACAGGGAGCATTAAGTTGGTGTCAGAATTTATAACGAGGCTAGGAAATGCAAGGCACAAGAATTTAATCAGATTGTTGGGTTTTTGCCATAATCGGAAACTAGTTTACCTTTTGCATGATTACTTGCCAAATGGGAATTTGGCTGAGAAAATTGGAATGAAATGGGATTGGTCAGCTAAATTCAGAACAGTAGTTGGAATTGCAAGGGGACTTTGCTTCCTTCACCATGAATGTTACCCAGCTATACCACATGGAGACTTGAAGTCCACCAACATTGTATTTGATGAAAATATGGAACCCCATTTGGCTGAATTTGGATTCAAACATGTCATACAGTTGAGTAAAGGCTCATCTCCAACTACAATTAAGCAGGAAACAGGTAAGACAAAAGTTTGTGCAGTGTGCCTAAGAATTAAGAGATATTTCATCAAGTATTTTGTTCCCATTCTTAACTATATGAAAATGAGTAAGATTATAAAGTGCATAAAAGGTACATGGCTTTATGCAAACCATTAATTAATCCTAGAAGTGCATAGTCTCATGCCTTAGGGTGCTATGAAAAACAGTTAATTTTATGTGTTTATTAAATAAATACTTATGATATAAGCACATAGGTATAAGCTACTTCTACAATCAAGAGGTAATGTAGTAACATTGTTTTTGTTGTAAGCTATTTTAATAACCGACTGTGAACAGCTATAAGTTATTTTTTAGGTCTCTCAAATGTGTACGCAACCACATAAGTCTTAAGAAAGACTCAAATATCCTGTTCCAAAACCCACCCATGAACCTTACAAAGAACACTATATCAACACTGATTTTAGATTTCTTTTTAATGCAGAATACAATGAAGCAGTTAAAGAGGAACTCGGGAATGATGTCTACAATTTTGGGAAGATGATTCTAGAAATTTTAACTGGCAAAAGGTTGACAAGTGCAGCAGCTAGCATTGACAACAAATCACGGGAGGTTCTACTGAGAGAAGTTTGCAATGGTAATGAAGTGGCTTCTGCTAGTACAGTCCAAGAGATTAAACTGGTTCTTGAAGTTTCTATGATTTGCACTAAAAGCAGATCATTCGAGCGCCCATCCATGGAAGATGCTCTGAAGCTTTTATCAGGGTTAAATCGTTCAGAAGATGACAAAACCTCTAAATGAGGGAAATAAAAGAAATTCCCATTTTCATCAAAGTGTTGAAAGCCATTAGAAACCTATAATTTGCCTGGCTAACAAGTTTGCAAATGTGTAATTACCTGAGTCTGTAGCTTGTATAATACATATTTCCATTGTTTCAGTGTGCCATATAACTATGTCTCAGTCTCCCTCCCTCAATCCACTTGGTAAATACTTAAAATGGTATTAATTTGTTTATGTAATATACATGATTCACTCACTGCTCCTACAAACAAATACAATAGTGGAGACTAATCATGCCTCTGCTCCTTCTCGACAGAAAAAGGCCAAATTAGCCTAAAAACTATATCTTACCGTCAATAGAACGTCTTACTATACAGAGGACTTGGGTTAAGGAGAAAGTCATCCAGTTCATATGAAACATGACATGATCATATATACGAACAACAAGATCGTAACCTGCGTGGTGCTCTTGAACAAATAGACTGTAATCTGCATCGTGCGCCGGTGTTGAATTATTTTTGCAATGTATGTTAGATTTGTAACTAATAATTAACATTGTATGGGATGCCATGAATGATAAGCTTATTAATAAGAATGTCACTAAGGGCAGAAAATAAACACCTTGTTTGTACTTCTTTTTTGTTCACAATCATCTTCACATGTCCCTTTATAGATGCTAACCTGCACATTGCGTAGAAAAATTAAATATATTAGCATGGGATGAATTCGTGCATAAAATATTTGTATATCAGATAAAATTATTTAAAAATAAATAAATTGATATTATCATGAGATGAATTCGTGCATAAAATTTAAAGATACTATAATTTGTTGTACATTAGAGTGAAGATATGGAATAGTTGATAAATGTTTTTCAAGCATTATAAGAAATCTGTTGTAGAACTACACAATAGAATATACATGTAGTTTTCGCCTTAATGCAGTCAATATGAGCAATCCAATAACATGTCCTTAAAGATTATGCAATCTTTAAATCATAGATAAAAAATGATACTATAGAGACTGAATTGAGAGTTTATTTATATTATATGTTATCTCAACGATTGAAGAAGAGATTTAAGATATTATATTAGAGGTAAAAGGGTTTAATATAAATCTATTATAATGGAATGTTGGGTTAAGAAATTGTGACAGCATGGAAATCGTTAAAATGGGCAATTAATATTATTTTGTTGAGTAAATTGTGATAGTGAAAAATGAATGATAAGATTCTGTAAAGAACCAGAAAATGAATACTGATATTTAAACTAAAGGGCATTTTTTTTTAAGAAAAAGTATTTACACCACAAAAGTGTTATCTCCATCTGTCACATGGCTTCACAATATGTAATAACTCTTTAACATAGAGTTGCTAATCTTGACCAATTGTTTTATCAACCCGAGATTGTAAAGAAAGTGAATATAAAAGCAAGTTATTCCATTTGCCACTTTTTTACATCATATTGTGCATTCAAATCATTGTCAATATCAAACATCGAACTGATGCTCCAAATGTAGTTAACTTATATATAAGAAAAGGCATAGTAATAAGCTCCTACGACAGGAAATGCAATATTAAAATAAAAGAAGTGAACCCTTATTCTGATACCAGGCCAAATAAGATATAGATATATAGAAGGCCAACACTCAGATGCCTCACCGTATCAAATAAGCAGCTGTAAGTGCCACTGCGATCAAACATCGAACTGATGCTCCAAATATAGTCAACTTATGGCAAGCGACATCTGCAAGTTCACATCCCAAACCAGACATGTATTGTATACATAGTTTCTCCCACACACCTCCCAGAAGTTCTTCATTCCTCATCAAAGGCCTGAATCTCCACTGCCATCATGCAGAAGAAGAATATTATTATGGCAATGATAAACCCATTAAGCGTCCAACTTAATATCCTCCTCTAGCTAAACAGGACCTTTTGTACACCTTGACATAATGTAGGAAACAACCACATCATACACAAATTGCAAAATAATTTACGAAGGAAAGTAAATTAATGTAAACAATTATGATGGTAAAATCAACTCTATTTTATCACAATCAAATATGAAACACATCTTTTGTACTCTAAACTCCTTGTATCTGGACAATGTGAGTTACAACATTCAAGCTCATGATTCCGCTTGACATATGAAAAGGCTACAACATAGATTAGGAAAAAAAATAATATTTGGGCCGTTGTTGTAGTGTTTGAAAAGCATAAAAACACAATGTAAAATCTACTGTTGTGCATTGTGTGCCTCAATCAAGTGAAGAAAGCTTCAGTTGCCGCTGCTGCTTTCATTTGTTAAAAACAGAAAATTACCTAATTTGCTCAATGAACGGAGGAAACAAACGGTGACGATGCTAGTTGTGACAGCTGATGCAAGCACGCAATGGAGAGCGGATGCGAAGACACATGATGAATGTGCATAAACCGGAGGTTGCGGAACAGTGGATGGGGAGATGAAGGCAGTTCTCAACAATAACAGAGACTACATACATTAGTTAGGCAAGGAAGAAGTCGAGACACACGATTCTTGTTCGTCACAGGAACTACGTTTCTTCTTGTATCTACTTGGATCACTGAGCCATATGAGGGAGCTGAGGCATTTGTTTTCACAGTTTGTGTCTCGTAGGGAGTGATGTTGCTTCTTGCACAATGGTGTTTGTGAGTTTGTGATTGTTTCTGCAACGGAACAAAGAAAATATAATGTGGCCGTTACATATGTATGAAACTTTTAATGGTGTTATTATAGAAGAATAAGAATAAATAAGTGTGAGGAATAGTAACAGTTAAATAAGAAATGAGTTGGCAGTGGAGAGTAGAACATTCTCCGGTCCTGGAGACGTACACCTAAGAATTTTGATGATGTGGCGCAAAATAAAATACATGGCAGACATAAAGATGAGCTAGCAGAAGGAGAAAGTTGGGAGCTGTTTTAACAAGTTATAATTGATATGCAACATATTGTTAACCCTACAATAACTTATAATGGTTAAACTTCATATGTTAGCATGATGTGGAATTTCATAATAATCACAATGTACATTAGTCTTTAACAATTTCTGGAAAGAGATATTTTTTGTCATACCAGTGAAACATGAAGAACTAAATTACAATAAAATTATAGATCCAGAGCACTTACATTTATCCCTAAACACTCAACTCAACAAACATGCTAACTGATGCTTGATAACAAAATCTAATAATAGGACACGGATTTGTTCAAATACCCTTTAAAGCAACTACATTGTACATTGTTTATAACCAATGTGGTCATGCTGATGACATGATCACGAGATCAACTGTCAGTCTGTATATCTCCAATGATCAATATACAATGCAGAAATTATTAGATACACAAGCAAAAGTAAGTTGTGCAATTACCGTGTTGCTCTCTCATTTCTACAGTTTAAAAAAACATTCAAAATATACAGCAGTTTTATTTTTGTACATTACATAGTAAATACATTGCTTGTGTGTTACTTCCCATGACACCACCAAAGCATTGTATTTCCAAAAATGATTATAGACTAAGTTCAGTTTATAATAAAACTCTAATACATATATAATATGAGCAGCTCAACAAAGAAAAAACAGAAAAAATAACTATAGGATGTCAAAGAATATATTCAAACATTCTAATCAGAATATCACAAAAACATATTAAATATGTAATTTCAAAAACATTAAAACATGATGTGCAGAAAAAATGCATCCGAATAGGCAAATTAAATTTGTAAAGAAAGCCTTTATTGCAAAAAATTGTGATTATTATACTATCGCTACAATAAGCATATAATTAACCCGAACAATGTAGTTATGTTGCTGTCTGGTTCCTAACATGAAAAAAAAAAGTCCCCAAATTGTAGACACGAATCAATCATTGAAAAACAATTGCACTGCATCATTTTGTTTAACTAGAAACCTCCCTTTGGTGTATCAATATTTTTCAAGTAGTAGTATGGATGAACAACTACTATAACCAAGTAACAGAGTTAACTTTGAACCTGGGTGAGCCTAGAGTTGACCAAACCTTCAAAAATAGGCGCCTTCAGCAGGGGACAGGTTTGGCTGGTACTTGAGGCACTTCTTTCAAGTCGGTAAGTCGTCCAAAAACTCTTAAAGTAAAAACTCTTTAAGGCCATACATCCAATTTACCCATCACTAATTTATGGCCTTAAATTTAATTCTTTTTATATTACTCATAAATCACTTGTTAATTAAGGATAATCCTCATGTAAGTGAACCAGTCACAGCCAAACAACTTCACTCTTCAGTTCACCCCAGCATGATAATAATTCTTATATATTTTACAATTTACAAGTTGTGAGGTTCACAGTAACAACCATCTAAAGTGATACACTCAATTTGGATTTGGTGGAACAATGAAGCATGTATTAATTAAACTTGTAAGAAAATAAAACAATCATATGATATTTCAATCTCACATTCATGATTCATGATATTTCCCATTCATAATCTGAAACCAAATGCATGAGGGATGAGGGAGGGGAACTCACCTTTAATTCTAAGTTGAAGATGATGGTTCAAGCTTGCTATTTGATCTTTCCTTGCTCCTAATGTTTCTAACTTCTTATTCTTCTCCAGTCTTCAATCTCTAGGTTTAGAAGCTAACAATCCCAATTCTTCAATTGCATGAATGATTCGGGAAGAAGTAGAGTTTGTTGAAAATCTGATTTTCATGTATGTGTGTGTTATCAAATTACTAAAATATGGTATTCCATAATTACCCTTACTTATGGAGTGAAAAATTCATTTTCGACAAAAGACAATACTTTTTCGCATGTGTGGGCTAAATCCTTCGTTTAGGGGTTCAAAATGAGAGTTTTTAATTTCCATCAGAATTTCTCGAATGCTCATGTTTTGGGATATTACAGTTTGTTCCATTTTTATTGTTGACGTCCAACAAATAATTGGAACTGTTGTGAAGTTTTTTTATATGGACATGATATAATAGAACCCTGCAGAGGGTTGACAATCACACATTTTTTAATCCCTCCAATATAGGACATCGAAAAAGGAGAGAATTGTCTAGATCCCATTAGTAGAAATCCGAAGGATATACTTACCGGACATGAATTGGGTGGGTTAAATCATTCGACAGTTAAGAATTTAAGGAATCAATATTGTCAAAATTTTAATACTGGTTAATGGTCGAACGTTGTGGTAAGTTACGATTATGATATAGGCCGTTTTGACAACCCAACTTTTTTTTTTAACTAAAGATAAAAAGATTTTATTAATTTACAAGCATCAAGAGAAGGGTCTGCAAGCCACAATTCCACAAATGCTACCACAACCTGATTATAAACTTCAAACATAATACAACATCTTAATCAATTTTAGTTAAGCATATGAACATAGTACAAATTAAGTAGGCTTCCCAATGCCACCAATAAACCACATCTGAAGCAAAAAAAAATGGCTTAATAAACCACATCTAATCCCTTAACTTATTTTCAATTTTCAATTTGGTCCCCTAACTATTAAACGTTTCAAATTGGTCCTTTATCTTATTTCCATCATTCAATTTGGTCCTATTTTATTCATTTTAATCCTAAAAAAAAGGAGACCGTTGGATAAATAAGGTATATCAGATCTAACTGTGTATCACCAACACCTCATTATTTTACTTTTCTTCATCTTCTTCCTTCATCTTCATCTTCATCTTCATGCAACCTTCATCTTCATACAATCTTCATTATCTTCAACAACATTTTTTTTTCTTTCAAAAATTCATCATTTCAACTTCAACAAAAACCACAAAATCAAACATTTAAATTTATAATTAAGACCACCACCATCATTCAAAATCAGATCACCAAAACCCATTAACTCCAAAAACCAATTCCCAATGTAATCTTTACCGATTCCAATATCTCGTCCAACTCAAATAATTTTTTCTCCCAAAAACCATTTTATTTCTGCTTTTCCACATCTCCATTGATTCCCTGCTCACTCAACATCGTCAATCAATTCCTCTTCCCTTTGAAACAACCTCTTTTTCCAACTGCATTTCCATTCCCGTGTTTCTTAAACAAAATTACAAACTCCATTCACCTTAGCCTCGTTGTTGTTTGCTATGCTATACAATCTCCAACATCTATCTTTCAAGGTGCCATCTACTATCCATTTGTCCAACCAAAATATTGTCTAGCTGTCACTTCTCACTACCTTTCTCATTCTATCCAAACAACAATTATTTTGAGATTCCCATATATTCCCTTTTCCATCGCTTTAATGTCTCGCCACCTACTGGATTCATTACCAACCACACGCACTCCATCTATTACCATATATTACCAGAGCACTTTGCAACCTATACTGCTGCAGACCTAACATTAACCACATATTTTCTGCTAAAATTAGTTACCACTGCTATGGTATGGAACAAAACCGAGACGAACCAAAGGGCCATGATCAAAGTTTCAATATTTGCTGCTGAAACTAGATACCACTGGTATGGTATGGAACACAGCCCATACGAACCAAAACTGGATTAGAGGATATGAACTGAAACACATGCACGCTGCAAAATCACCAAAACCAGCCGAAGATTCAAACCACGATATCACCAAGACAAGCCAGTGGATTCTGATAGGAACTAACAGATCCTACCAATGAATTAATAGTAACACAACCAAGGAAGAAGATGAAACATAGGGTAATTAAGAAAAATAGAGTGCTTTATTGGTACGATTGAAAATAGTAAAATAGTAGAAGAGAGAGTTTCTCTAACTACTCCCATAGCAACTCAGAGAGGAATCCTACTCTGACCCTAAACAAAAAACTTATTCCATCATACTCTAAAACTCCTAAGAATTCCCCTTTATATACAAATAAAGAGAACATTCTAGTATTTAACCCTAATGGGCCTCTTATTATTAAATCCTAATCCTAATGGTCTACTTACTAATAATCTATTTAAACCTAACTAATACCTACTGATTACTTAAAACACCCTCTCATACTAGGTCCTAACATATTCAAACACCACAGCACAATGTTGTAATCAATGTTATTTGATTTAATACGCAACCAGAGCAAAGAATAAAATTTCAGTGAGTCCAACATCTTTTCAATGCCGTTGAGATATTGTATGATTGTGCCTTGATTGTATTGATTCATATTTCCTTTCTTAGACATTTCCTTCCTTAATCAATGGGAGCTATTGAGAGACTCATGTCTATATATGATTGCCTATTCACCTCACATTCTGTACAGAGAATATGTTTTCAGTCTAAGTAAGTTGGTATCTAGAGCTAGATTAAAAACCCTAGTTTTATTTTTCTCTAGCCGTAACACCACTGTTTTTTGTCTTGCTGCCACCATCGGTGCTCTTGCTGTCGTCTCCAACCGTGACACGGGCACTGTCGTCTTGTCCGGAAACCTCCGATCTTCCGTCATCCAAATATTTTCGACTGGAGCATCCACCACGCGCCGCCAGATTCCAAACCACTCTCCGGCGCGTGTGGGCCACGCGCCGCCTTCCACCCCTCCGTTTTTGACGTTGTTTGTTCCAGTAGTCTCGGTTTTTGATCCTGGTTTCGTTGGGACCCCTTCCAGCTTTCGGGTCTCACATTAGAGGTCTCTTTCGGCTGTTTTCTATTTCAGCTGTGTTGGTGTTTCTCTTCTCTGTCTGTTCGCATCAAACCTTCAACTTTGTTCACTGTTTCTGTAAGACAGAGCTTAATTTTTGGTGTTTTTTGCATCCTCTTTTTTTGGTTGAAAAAGAGTTTGATCCCAACCAAAGGAGGGTGATTCCGCAACGAAAAAGAGTTTGATTTCGTATGCGTTTCAAGGAGCAGCGATTATCACAACAGAAAAATTGAATGGTAAGAATTATTTGAACTGGTATTCTGCCGTTGAAATTTGGTTTTTGGGTCAACGTCTTTCTGACCATCTTACTAAAAAGGCATCAGAGATTGATGCTAAGTTGAAAGATGATTGGGAGGTGGTGTGTTGTGATGCGTCCAATGTAACACCCCGATTTCCCAACAACTAAATATTAATATAAAATCAGAGTAAATCAACAACGGAGCATTACACTGCTTTTCAAAAATTTCATAAATAGATTAAGAATACTATTTATTGAACAACGTCAACAACATATTATTGCAGCGGAAAAATCTTTTTAATCATTACAATCATGTCATATAATTCTGGCACAAGGGCCCCAACATAAGAATTATTCAACATTTATTTTCAAAATAAAACTCCAACAGCATGCTTCAAAATTTGATACATAAAGGAATGAAAATACAACAATTAGTTCCCATCCCGTTACGTATCAGAGCCCTATGACACAAGAGCCACCACTTCTACTAGTCTTCGCTACCTGCAAGTTACCCATACGAAGGGCAACATTTTCAAGCAGAAGAGGTGAGATTCACAAACAATAATAATAGAATTATAATTCATCAATTGAATCTAACACCCTAAATATCAACAAATATTTCAATATCTTTCTATATACTTCATAGATAACAGTGTAACACCCCGTTTTTCCAACGTGAAAATTTCGTAAATAAATCAGAGTTTTCACATACAACGGAGCGTCACATTTCTCAAAAACATCTCAAATATGAATAAATAACAATTTATTCCTTCGTAAAAATAGTCATTAAAATATTTAAAACATTGCAGCGGAATTCATTTAATATCATAAACAGTCTCTGGCACGCAGGCCTCATCAACGTCTCATAAAATTCCCAATATTAATCATAATCATGAAAATCATAAAGATAATACGCAAGGAATAGAAAACATAAGCAAAGTTCCCCATCCCGTTACGTATCAGAGCACCTAAGACTCAACCGAGGAATGGTCCTCACAAGACAACACCTATTCTTGATTACCTGCAAGTTACCCATACGAAGAGCAACATTTTCAAGCAGAGGGGGTGAGATTCACAAAAACAATTCTATTAAACATATAATTCAATATTTATAGTTAACAACAAATCATCACATAAAACACATCACAACAATGGCATTTAGCACCTCAACATCATCATAAGACACGTCACAATAAATCATCATGTATTATCTTCGCAAACATCTTAACAACTTGACTCGACAATGCAACTTCACTTGACTATGCAACTCTAACATCTCAAATGCATGTGGTACCAATCCAGGACATAAGCCCTCGTCTCTTTGAGCATAAATATACTCCCAGGGCATAAGCCCTCTTCGCTAGTGAGCAAAAGCTCCAGGGCAAGAGCCCTCGTCGCTGGTGAGTAAAAACTTCAGGGCATAAGCCCTCATCTCTTAATGAGTATGCATGAGACTCAACATCTTATAACTTAAACAAGTTAAACATCTTAAACGTCGCAATCATCTTAAACATCTTGAACAGACACATGCAACTTTAATTAATGTAAACAGCAACATGGCAGTAAGCAAATCACAGGATATAACAATATCATTGCAAACATCAGCTCAAACATCACATATATTTCATATATATATATATATTTCACATGATTCATAAATCATTAACAACAACATTAAATCATCACAAGCATCATTCACATTAAAAACGGCCTATTGTACCACCCAAGGTTCATCTCTCAAAGTGTCGTGCGAAACAGATCGCAACAACATAGGAAACGTGACATTCTGTCACAGCACAGCTCGCCGTGGCGAGCTTAATTGCTCGCCTGGCGAGAGATTACAGGTCTCTCTCGCCATGGCGAAAGGATTTCTCGCCTGGCGAAGCGTTACGGGTCCGTCGCTATGGCGAGCTATATCTCGCCTGGCGGGCGATGAAGGTATGTTCGCCGTGGCGAGCTACGGCTTCCGCCTGGCGAACGATGTCAGAACAGACTACGGGATTACGAACTTTTCCACTCAAAATCCCATTTTTCATCATGTTAAGCCCCAAGTTCGACTGAAATAACAGCATTATACATATTCTAGGTTCTGTAATCAATTCCTACATCAATTTCACAGTTTTACATCATCAATTCACTAATTCTTCATTTTTAACCTAATTCCCAATTCCTCAAAAACCACCTTTTACTCTTGTTAATTATGATTAAACGAATTACAGATTAATATAATTGAATTGCTAGGCTCACCCTTACCTTAATTGTGCAGAAATCGCAGCCCTCTTGCCTCTTCTCTCCTTCTCTGGTTTTTCTCCCTTTTTCTCCCAAAATTGATCGTACGTACTGAGTTATTCTTAACCTAATATTCCCTATTTATACTCCCAACAAATCTTATCTTATTTACTCTTTCTCCCACATAACTCTCTAAAATCTCAAAATTACCCCACATCTCTATATTTATTTTATTTTCAAATCTTATTTTATTAAACAATAAAATAAGCCACCACATCACATAAAAATCACTAAAATCACATAAATCTTATCTCTTCACATCTCATATATTATATATAAATATATCTAGACTCTTCAAATAATTCAAATAATTAAATAATTAAAATAATCTAAAGTGGGCGTTACAAACAGCATAATTAAATTCATCCAATCAACAACAACACAACAACAACTCAACCGACGACAACGACTATGCAACGACACAACGACGAACAACAACAATGCAACCAACGACAACTACTAATGCAATATGCATGTGGTACCATTTTACGCGTTTGAATGACAAGGCATTCCAGGGCATGAGCCCTCAACAGTTTGAATGGTTAAAGCATTCCAGGGCATGAGCCCTCAACAAATGAACGACAAGGCGTTCCAGGGCATAAGCCCTCAACAGTTGAATGATGAACATTCCAAGGCATGAGCCCTCAACAAGGTATGAGTATGAATGGACTCGAATTGTGTATATCTGCATACAACTCAACAACAACAACAACAACAACAACTACCAATATGTATAATCAACTATGACATACTCCCCCAACTTGGTCAAATGTGACACAACAACTCACACGGCAAAATTCATCAACATGGCATAAATTCTCATAAATCAATCCAATCCACATATCAAGAAGTTTTTTTTTATAGTATTTATGTGCATATACAGAGGTTATACAACTTAAAATATACATTTTAGAATGCTCAGACGGGTCCCCTAATACACGGAACAAAAATCAAAAAGTGGCTGACAAAAGCCCAGCTCGCTTGAGCGAGGGCCTGCTCGCTTGAGCGTGCTAAATCACGTAAGGTCAGGTTCTGCACGCTCACTGCTCGCTTGCGGTACGCTTGAGCGACCTAAATCACGTAGCTACAGGTTTTGCAAGCTTGTGGCTCACTTGTGGCTCGCTTGAGCGTGCGGTCATTTTCAAAATCTGGGCACAAAGTTTGAATGCTCGCTTAAGCGACGGGTTGCTCGCTTAAGCGACCATTCATCTGGGTTGGGAAAAAGCTCTCGGATTTTCTAACCCTATCTCATTCAAAACCCAATTTTTAACCCCTGATCACCCAAAACATGTTCTAACAATTGTTTACAAGTTCAACATACAATAATGTGCAACAAAGGACACAAAACAACATCATCAAACAACAATTCACTCATTCTCATCAATTTTCCAATTTCTCCAAAACCTAACTCTCATTCCTTCAATTCCAACTAATCATGTTAAATCAGAATCAGAATTATAACAATACTATTATTGAGAGATAGTCTCACCCTTACCTGAATTTAGATGAACAAAGCTTACAGAATCAGGTTCTCTCTTGGCTCTTCTCCCTTGTTCTTGGTTTTTCTCCCTTTCTCCCAAAACTTTGGTTTTCTTTGTACGTGAAAAATGTTTCTGACTTTCTCTAACTCCCACTAATATTCCTTAACTCCCTTTTTCATTTCACTTAACTCCTACTAAACTCTATTAAATAAATTGTAACCCCCAAAACACCAATAAATATTATTTCTCACTATATTTCTATTAAATAATAAAAACAACTAAATAATAAAATAACAAAACACCAAATAATCACATAAATCATTTAAAATCATATAAAAGACTTAAAATCAACCAAAAATAATTAAATAGCAACTAGGGCGTTACATCCAAGTTGGGTTTAGGTGGTGTGCTTATGCAGGATAACAAGGTGGTGGCCTATGCGTCGAGGCAGTTGAGGATTCATGAACGGAATTATCCTACTCATGATCTCGAGTTAGCCGCAGTGGTTTTTGTGTTGAAGAGTTGGAGGCATTATTTGTATCGTTCAAGATTTGAAGTGTTTAGTGATCATAAAAGCCTAAAGTATTTGTTTGACTAGAAGGAATTGAACATGAGGCAGCGAAGATGGCTTGAACTGTTGAAAGACTATGATTTTGGGTTGAATTGTCATCCAGGTAAAGCTAATGTTGTTGCAGATGCTTTGAGTAGGAAAAATCTACATATGTCTGCTATGATGGTTAAAGAATTCGAGCTGCTAGAACAGTTTAGAGATCTGAGTTTGGTTTGTGAATTGTCACCTCAGAGTGTGAAGTTAGAGATGCTGAGAATTGATAGTGAATTTCTGAATAGTATTAAAGAAGCACAAAAAGCGGATGTGAAGCTTGTGGATTTATTGGTTGAAAGTAATCAGACAAAAGATAGTGACTTCAAGGTTGATGATCAAGGTGTGTTGCGTTTTCGAGGTAGAATTTGTATTCCTGACAATGATGAGATGAAGAAGATGATTCTTGAGGAGAGTCACAGAAGTAGCTTGAGTATTCATCCGGGAGCTACCAAGATGTATCATGACTTGAAGAAGTTGTTTTGGTGGTCTGGGTTGAAACGTGGTGTGGCATAGTTTGTATATTCATGATTGACTTGCTAGAAGTCGAAAGTTGAGCACCAGAAGCCTGCAGGATTGATGACACCGTTAGATGTGCTAGAGTGGAAATGGGATAGTATTTCCATGGATTTTGTGACAAGTTTGCCGAATACCCCGAGAGGGAATGACGCTATTTGGGTGATTGTTGACAGATTGACGAAGTCAGCTCATTTTATTCCGATTAATATCAGTTTTCCCGTATCACAGTTGGCAGAGATTTATATTCGCGAGATTGTGAAACTACACGGTGTTCTGTCGAGCATTGTGTCAGACAAAGATCCAAGGTTTACTTCTAGATTTTGGAAGAGTTTGCAATAGGCTTTGGGTTCTAAGTTGAGGTTAAGTTCGGCGTATCATCCAGAGACAGATGGTCAGTCGGAAAGAACAATTCAGTCGTTGGAAGACTTGTTGAGAGTTTGTGTACTTGAGCACGGAGGAACTTGGGATAGTCATCTCTCATTGATAGAGTTCACGTACAATAACAGTTATCATTCTAGTATTGGAATGGCACCATTCGAAGCTTTGTATGGTCGGAGGTGCAGAACTCCATTGTGTTGGTTCGAATCAGGTGAGAGTTTAGTTTTGGGACCAGACATTGTTCAGCAAACTACTGAAAAGGTTAAGTTAATCCAAGAGAAGATGAAAGCGTCGCAGAGTCGACAAAAGAGTTACCATGACAAGCATAGGAAGGATCTCGAGTTTCTGGAAGGAGACCATGTGTTTTTGAGAGTCACTCCTGTGACTGGTGTTGGACGTGCATTGAAGTCAAAGAAACTGACTCTGAAATTTATTGGTCCATATCAGATATCAGAAATAATTGGAACAGTGGCGTATCGAGTGGGTTTACCACCGCATCTTTTGAATTTGCATGATGTGTTTCATGTGTCGCAACTTCGGAAGTATGTTCCGGATCCATCTCATGTAATTCCAAGGGATGATGTGCAAGTTAGAGATAACCTTACGGTTGAGACCTTACCAGTGAGAATTGAATGTCGTGAAGTGAAGACGTTGAGAGGCAAGGAGATACCCCTTTTGAAAGTCGTTTGGGAAGGAGCGACTGGTGAAAGTTTAACATGGGAGTTGGAAAGCAAGATGCTGGAATCTTATCCAGAGTTGTTTGCACGAGGTACATTTTCGAGGACGAAAATTCTATAAGTTGGGGAGAGTTGTAACGCCCTATTTATTTATTCGATTATTTTGATGAGTTTAGAGTCTAATTATATGTTTTATTTAAATATGTGATATGTGATATTTTATTAAGTGGCTTTAATTATTTATTTGGTAGATTGTGGTTAAAAATAGAATAAGATTTGATGATAAAATAGAATATTTCGAGTTGTGGGGCTGAAATATAATTATGAGAGTTGACTTATGTAAAGCCCTATTTTATTTATTTAATTATTTGATTGAGTTTAAAGTCTTTTTGAATAATTTATTTGATTTATGGTGATGTGTGTTATTTTGTGTCATGTGTTGGTGTTTTAGTAGAATATTATATTATAATATATATGTTATTTGGTGTAGAAATATATGTGTTATTTGGTGTAGAAATATTATGTTATTTGGCGTAGAAAATATATATGTTATTTGGTGTAGAAATATTATGTTATTTGGCGTAGAAAATATATATGTTATTTGGTGTAGAAATATTATGTTATTTGGTGTAGAAATATATATGTTATTTGGTGTAGAAATATTATGTTATTTGTTATAGAAATATATTTGTTATGCGGTGTAGAGATATATTTGTTATAGAAATATATTTGTTATGTGGTGTAGAGATATTTTGTTATGTGTTGATATATATATTAGTAGCCTATATTTGTTTATTTAATTATTTTTCTTGAGATAGAGTCGAATTATATGATTTATTTAATTATGTGATATGTTGATATTTTATTGAGTGACTTTATTTTATTATTTATTAGAATATATTTAGTGGAGAAATATAATTATTTAGAATAATGAGGCTTTGGGGCAGAATTGGAATTAAGAGAAAATAAATAGGTTAAGGTTTATATAAAAAGGAGAGCTAGAGTTAGAAAATATATTAGGTGCAAAACTGTTTTGGAGAAAGAGGAGAAACGAAGAGAAGAGAAGAGTCAGAGAAGGAGAAGTCTGTAGAACCTTGCTGTCAATTAATCCTAAGGTAAGGGTGGGACTAGCTTTCTCTAATAATGGGTTGTATAATTCTGAAAAAGGGTTTAACCTTGTAGTTGTTGTTAGATTTGACGTTGTAGAAATTAAGGTTAGATTCCATTCATAATCTTTTGTATAATCTCTTTTTCTACTTCTACCCATAAGTGCCTATTTGTATAAAGTGATTATTGTGGATTTAATTGGTGAAATTTGTGCTTATGTTTTGATGCAATGTTTGGGTATGTGAATATGATGTTGTTTATGATTGATGATTTATTATATGAATGTATACGTTGATGAATTATTGTTGTTAAATATGATGCTGTTCATGATTGATGAATTATTATATGAATGTATATGTTGATAAAAGATGTGATATTTGAAGATTGTTGCATTTGATTCGTGTCGTTGCATTAAGTCGTGTTGTTGCATAGCATAGTCAGCGATGGGGGCTTAATGTCTGACAGGTCCTTTTATGACCTTTAGTGATGGGGGCTCAATATCTGACAGGTCTTATTTGACCTTTAGCGATGGGGGCTTATGCCCTGATGGTACCACATGCATATTGCATTGTCGAGTCGATGTGATGTTAAGATGAGATGTTGTTGTTGTTGCTGCTGATGTTGTTGTTGTTGATGATGTTGTTGTTGCTGTTTTACCTTTATTAAATGATGTTATGTGATGTTTATTCTATGCTGGATATATGGTTGTTGATTATCTTTTATGAATTGTTGCTTATTATTATTGAATGTGAAATCTCATCCCTTCTGCTTGAAAATGTTGCTCTTCGTATGGGTAACTTGCAGGTGATCAAGATTAGTTGTTGATTGCTGTTGTGAGTGACTACCTCTCACTGTGTCCTTAGGTGCTCTGATACGTAACGGGATGAGGAACTTTGTTATTGTTTTCTATTTTTTACGTATTATTTTTATGAGATTCTATGAACATGATGTTGAAACATTTTGATGAGATTTTACGTTGAGGCCTTCGTGCCAAAGTTGTTTAAGGTTTTTGAATTAAATTCCGCCGCGAAGTATTTAAGATTTTATTTTGAGATGTTTTGAAGAATAAATTATTATTTATTTCATTTGTGAGTTCTAAGAAATGTAGCATTCCGTTTAAGTTGTGAATACTCTGATTATTTTTAAGAAATTTTTATGTTGGGAAAACGGGGTGTTACAACTTAGGTTATAAAAATAGAAAACCTAGAGTCAGAATAGTTTTCACGTAAAAACAGTTTTGGGAGAAAAGGGAGAAAAGTGAGAAGACAAGAGGAAAGCTTGAGGTCTGCGATTTTCTTCATTCAAGGTAAGGGTGGGACTAACCTTCTATAATCTTAAGTGTATAATTCTGTAGAGATTGATCGGTTTGTTGTAGGTTTTTAAGAGTTTTGGGAATTAGGTTTAATTCTATAAAAAATGTAGAAAGTATATGAATTGACATGAATTGTTGTGTTAAATTGATGTTCAGGTCTTAGTATGATCATAGGTAATGTTTCCTATCAAATTTGGGTTAGGGTTGATGAAATTGGGGTTTTTGGGGTGAAAACTGGTCCATTCCCGTAGGGTTGTCTGTCGCAACTCGCCACAGCGAGTACGTTACTCGCCTCGCGAGCTGCACAGTTACAGCATCCCCTGTTTCGCGTTCTTGCGTCTTTTTCACCCGTTTCTGTTTTGAACTGGCTTTTGGGTTCAAACATAAAAGTTGTAGATAATTGAGTTATCTTTCTAATGGCTTTGGAGTGACTCGAAAATGTTTTGTGAATCTTGAGTTATGATAAAAACACTCCAAGTATGTTTTGGGAAAACCATCCTCTGTTTCGCGTTCTTGCATCCTTTTCACCCATTTTTGTTTTGAACTGGCTTTTGGGGTAAACATGAAAGTTATAGATAATTGAGTTAGCTTTCCGGTGGCTTTGGTTTGACTTGAAAATGATTCTTAGTTTTTGAGATATGATGAAAATACTCCAGGGAGGTCTTAGTGGAATTTTATGAAAATTAACCCAAAACTTATGGATTGTCTCTAACTTTAAAGCCCGTGTACTATGAGCTCAATTAAGGTGTTTATGAGTATTTAACCTATGTTTTAATGAATCTAACTTGGTTTGATGTGAATATCTTTGATTAATGAACTATTATATGAATATATATACTGATAAATATGATGTTATAAGATGTTGTTTATGATTGATTTTATATGAATTTTATGAAGATGTTGTCTAAGATGTCAAGTTGTAAGATGTTGTCTAAGATGTCAAGTTGTAAGATGTTGTCTAAAATGATGAAGTTATAAGATGTTGTCTAAGTTGTTGAGTTGCATTGGTTGATGAGTCCATGCACAATCATTAAAGATGAGGGCTGATGGCCCTGAGAGCTTTGCTCTAAAAGATGATGGCTGATGGCCCTAGGAGCTTTCTCCACCACGATGAGGACTTACGTCCTGAGAGTTATTTCTCTAACACGATGGGAGCTTTACTCCATATGATGAGGGCTTATGCCCTGAGAGTTATTACTCTAACACGTTGAGGGCTTATGCCCTGATTGGTACCACATGCATATTGAGGTCGTTGTCGTTGCATTTGTCAAGAGTTGTCGTCGTCGTCGAGTTGTTGATGAATTAATAAGAGATTTAATGAAGATTATGTGTAGTATTAGCAATCTTAATTGTTGTTGTTCATATTGTTAAATTCTTTTAATGAATTATATGCTTATTATTATTGAATGTGAATCTCACCCCTTCTGCTTGAAAATTGTTGCCTTTCATATGGGTAACTTGCAGGTGACCGAGAATAGTTGCAGTTGTGAGTGGACTTCTCTCACGTGTGTCTTAGGTGCTCTGATACGTAACGGGATAGGAAATTTTGTCGTTGCTTTCTATTCCTTACGTATTATTTATGGAACTTTATGAACCTGTTGTTGGATTAAATTTTATGAGGTTTTACGTTGAGGCCTTTTGCGCCAAAGTTGTTTAAAAGATTGAACGAATTCCGCTGCGATGTAATTTTGAGATTTTGATATGACATGTTTTAAATAAATAGTAACTCTATTCTATTTATGATTTTTATGAAAAGAAATGTGACATTCCGTATATGTTGAAATACTCTGATTTTAAGTATGATTTATGTTGTTTGGGAATACGAGGTATTACAGTATGAATCTGTTCGGAGCTTGGCCACTCTCCAAATGACTGATAATGATTTATCAGAATATTTGACTCGAGCTCAGTCCACTATTGATGGCCTTAAACTTATGCTGGTTGGTGATGATCTTAAGAAGGTTTTGGAAAAGCTTGATAATATGTTCATGGTGTTTATCCTTCATGGTCTCCCTAAAGAGTATGCTACTGTTAAAGATCAGTGTAACGCCCATTTTTGATTATTTAATTATTTGATTTATTTGAGAAGTTGCTATATATTTATTAATATATTATGCGATGTTGAATGAAGATTTAATATGATTTTATGCGACGTGGTGACTTATTTTATTGTTTAATAAAATAAGATTTGAAAATAAAATAAAATATTTAGTTGTGGGTTAGTTTTGGATTTTAGAGAGTTATGTGGGAGAAAGAGTAAATAAGATAAGATTTGTTGGGAGTATATAAAGGGAAAATTAGTAGAGTCGTGTCGAGCCTAGTAGTGTTGTGTGACAGTTTTACACTGTCTTTTGTTGTTCTGATTTGTTGTTCTGTTTTGTTGTTTTGAATTGTTGTTTCTTAGGTACATTTTCGAGGACGAAAATTCTCTAAGTTGGGGAGAGTTGTAACGCCCTAGTTGCTATTTTACTTTTTTGGTTGATTTTGATATGTTTTATGTATTTTATATAATTTATGTGATGTTATTATTTGAATTATATTTTATTGTATGATTTAATAAAATAGGAGATATATATTATTTATTTAATTAAAAGGGAATTATTTAGAGTTAATGGAGTTAAGGAGGGGTTAAGGAGAATTAATAGAAAGTTAGTGAGGGAGTAAATGGAAAGAAAAGGGGGTTATGTTTTGGTTGGTAAGGAATAGAAAGAGGCAGACAAAAACTTGGTACGTACAGAAAAGAAAACATAAGCTTTTTGGGTAGAAGGGAGAAGAACCAAGAACAAGGGGATTAGCCTAGAAGATTGATTGTTGTAGCTTGCCTTATTCATTTAATCAGGTAAGGGTGGGTTTACCTTTCAATTGTTAATATATATGTATATGATTTCATGAAAATGGATTGAAAATGGTGGTTTTTGGAATTAGGTTTAAGAACATGATAAATTGCTCTATGATGTTGTTTTATGTTGTTGATGATGTTTCCATGAGATGTTTCTGATGTTTTGTTGTATAATAAACCCATAAACAATGTAACAATTCATTTTGGGTGATAAAGGGATCAAAGTTGGGATTTTTGGGGTAAAACCATGCTGAAATCGCATTTCTGAAAAAGCTGTTTTTTGACCTGATACTGTCAAACCGTGCCGCGATTTTTGCAGCCATAACGCGATTTTGATGGCAGAATGCTAAGTGGTTCTGGACGTAAAAACGCGTCGCGATTTCCAAAATCGTGACACGATTTTTGTGAACCAGATCCTTCATATTTCACTATTTTTCACCCATTTCTGCTTTGAACTAGCTTTTGGTGTAAACATGAAAGTTTTAGGTAATTAAGTTAGCTTTCTAATGGCGTTGGTTGGGCTTGAAAATGATTTGTAGAATTTGAGTTATGATGAAAATACTCCAAGTGGGTCTTGAGGAAAACTTTAAGAAAACTTAGTATAACTTATTCCAAGTTAGTCCAAAACCTATGGTTAGTTCCCAAACTTCAAACTTAAGTATTAGGGATTTAGTTGAGGTGTTTTATGAGTATTTGGCTTATGTCTTATTGATCAAACTTGATTTACTTGTTGAAGGATGTTTGGACTTTGATATGAATGTAATTGATTAATGTATATGTTGCTATTGTTGTTGATACGATGGATTAATGTATGTTTACATGAAAATATTATATTTTGCTAAACTTGAGTTGCTTTGGATGAGGTTAAGTGATGTTTAAATATGATGTTATGTGATTGTGATGATGTTACGTGTTGCGATGTATATGATTAATGAGATGATGTTCTGCCATGTAACTATTATACCTGCATGTGTCAGTCCTGCATTATGAATGATGTTTTGAGAAGTTGAAGTCAAGTTGTTAAATGACGAGTCCATGCATTTGCATAATTATGAGACGGTGGAGCTTTATGCTCAAAGCGACGGTGGAGCTTTATGCTCAAAGCGACGGTGGAGCATTTGCTCAAAGCGACGGTGAAGCATATTAATGCTATAAAAATATGGTACCACATGCATGATGTCAAGATGTTAGAGTTGCATTTAGTTGAGTCAAATTGTTGACATGTTATGAGACGATGTTTTGAGACGTTGATGCTTGATATGATGTTGTTATGATGATGCTTATGATGATGCTATGATGTGCTATATTGTATATGTGATGAGTTGGATTTATGATTTGTTAATCTTGACGTTTGATTCATATATTTGTATATTACTTTTGATTTGTGAACTCACCCCTTCTGCTGGAATTGCCGCCTCGTGGGCAAGTGCAGGTAGCGAAGGATAGATAGGAGTTGGCTCTCGTGTCGTAGGCTCTGATACGTAACGAGATGGGGATTTTTGATGTTTAATTCTTTCATTCCTTTATGTATCATTTTATCTGAAGAACATGTTGTTGGAGATTTTATTATTATGAAATAAATTGTAGTATGATGAGGCCTTTGTGCCAAGGATGATGACATAGTTGTTGAATTGATTATTAAATGAATATTCCGCTGCAGATTTTTATAAAATGAGGTGTTGAATTAAATAGTTTTTATAATCTATTTAAACTGAATTTTGAAAAGTAGATGTAATACTCCCTTGTATGTTGAACTCTGATGTTTTATATAATATTACGTTGTTTTGGGAAAACGGGGTGTTACAATTGGTATCAGAGCAGGTCGGTCCATCCGGCCAATTAGTAGAGTCGTGTCGAGCCTAGTAGTGTTGTGTGACAGTTTTACACTGTCTTTTGTTGTTCTGATTTGTTGTTCTGTTTTGTTGTTTTGAATTGTTGTTTCTTAGGTACATTTTCGAGGACGAAAATTCTCTAAGTTGGGGAGAGTTGTAACGCCCTAGTTGCTATTTTACTTTTTTGGTTGATTTTGATATGTTTTATGTATTTTATATAATTTATGTGATGTTATTATTTGAATTATATTTTATTGTATGATTTAATAAAATAGGAGATATATATTATTTATTTAATTAAAAGGGAATTATTTAGAGTTAATGGAGTTAAGGAGGGGTTAAGGAGAATTAATAGAAAGTTAGTGAGGGAGTAAATGGAAAGAAAAGGGGGTTATGTTTTGGTTGGTAAGGAATAGAAAGAGGCAGACAAAAACTTGGTACGTACAGAAAAGAAAACATAAGCTTTTTGGGTAGAAGGGAGAAGAACCAAGAACAAGGGGATTAGCCTAGAAGATTGATTGTTGTAGCTTGCCTTATTCATTTAATCAGGTAAGGGTGGGTTTACCTTTCAATTGTTAATATATATGTATATGATTTCATGAAAATGGATTGAAAATGGTGGTTTTTGGAATTAGGTTTAAGAACATGATAAATTGCTCTATGATGTTGTTTTATGTTGTTGATGATGTTTCCATGAGATGTTTCTGATGTCTTGTTGTATAATGAACCCATAAACAATGTAACAATTCATTTTGGGTGATAAAGGGATCAAAGTTGGGATTTTTGGGGTAAAACCATGCTGAAATCGCATTTCTGAAAAAGCTGTTTTTTGACCTGATACTGTCAAACCGTGCCGCGATTTTTGCAGCCATAACGCGATTTTGATGGCAGAATGCTAAGTGGTTCTGGACGTAAAAATGCGTCGCGATTTCCAAAATCGTGACACGATTTTTGTGAACCAGATCCTTCATATTTCACTATTTTTCACCCATTTCTGCTTTGAACTAGCTTTTGGTGTAAACATAAAAGTTTTAGGTAATTAAGTTAGCTTTCTAATGGCGTTGGTTGGGCTTGAAAATGATTTGTAGAATTTGAGTTATGATGAAAATACTCCAAGTGGGTCTTGAGGAAAACTTTAAGAAAACTTAGTATAACTTATTCCAAGTTAGTCCAAAACCTATGGTTAGTTCCCAAACTTCAAACTTAAGTATTAGGGATTTAGTTGAGGTGTTTTATGAGTATTTGGCTTATGTCTTATTGATCAAACTTGATTTACTTGTTGAAGGATGTTTGGACTTTGATATGAATGTAATTGATTAATGTATATGTTGCTATTGTTGTTGATACGATGGATTAATGTATGTTTACATGAAAATATTATATTTTGCTAAACTTGAGTTGCTTTGGATGAGGTTAAGTGATGTTTAAATATGATGTTATGTGATTGTGATGATGTTACGTGTTGCGATGTATATGATTAAGGAGATGATGTTCTGCCATGTAACTATTATACCTGCATGTGTCAGTCCTGCATTATGAATGATGTTTTGAGAAGTTGAAGTCAAGTTGTTAAATGACGAGTCCATGCATTTGCATAATTATGAGACGGTGGAGCTTTATGCTCAAAGCGACGGTGGAGCTTTATGCTCAAAGCGACGGTGGAGCATTTGCTCAAAGCGACGGTGAAGCATATTAATGCTATAAAAATATGGTACCACATGCATGATGTCAAGATGTTAGAGTTGCATTTAGTTGAGTCAAATTGTTGACATGTTATGAGACGATGTTTTGAGACGTTGATGCTTGATATGATGTTGTTATGATGATGCTTATGATGATGCTATGATGTGCTATATTGTATATGTGATGAGTTGGATTTATGATTTGTTAATCTTGACGTTTGATTCATATATTTGTATATTACTTTTGATTTGTGAACTCACCCCTTCTGCTGGAATTGCCGCCTCGTGGGCAAGTGCAGGTAGCGAAGGATAGATAGGAGTTGGCTCTCGTGTCGTAGGCTCTGATACGTAACGAGATGGGGATTTTTGATGTTTAATTCTTTCATTCCTTTATGTATCATTTTATCTGAAGAACATGTTGTTGGAGATTTTATTATTATGAAATAAATTGTAGTATGATGAGGCCTTTGTGCCAAGGATGATGACATAGTTGTTGAATTGATTATTAAATGAATATTCCGCTGCAGATTTTTATAAAATGAGGTGTTGAATTAAATAGTTTTTATAATCTATTTAAACTGAATTTTGAAAAGTAGATGTAATACTCCGTTGTATGTTGAACTCTGATGTTTTATATAATATTACGTTGTTTTGGGAAAACGGGGTGTTACAATTTTCGCAGAACCCGTAGCAGTCTGTTCATCGCTCGCCTAGGCGAGCTATGCAACTCGCCGCGGCGAGCAGACCTAGATCGCTCGCGAGGCGAGCAACCCAACTCGCCATAGCGAGCAGGACCTTAGTTACTCGCGAGGCGAGCATTCCCACTCGCCATAGCGAGTTCTGTCAGAACTCAGAACCTGTTCTGTTTGCGACCTGTAGTCGCATATGACCTTGAGAGATGACCTTGGGGTAGCTTAAGAGACTTTTAATGATGTTTAATATAATCTGTAATGAGGATACATGATGATTGAGATTGTTTATGATGATTTTATGAAGCTTATGTGTGATATATGAATTAACTAAGTCATGAATGTTTGATTTACTTGCGATGCTTGCATGATGGATGCTATTTGTATGATGTACTTGCTGCCATGTTGCTATTTACTTATGTATAGTTGCTGCATGTGTCAGTCCATGATGATTAAGATGGTTATTAAGACGTTTATGACGTTAACTTGTTTAAGTTAAAATTGCACTGAGTCTCATGCATACTCATTCTATGATGGGGGCTTATGCCCTGGAGCTTTGCTCACCAGCGACGGAGGCTTATGCCTTGGAGTATATTTATGCTCATAGCGACGAGGGCTCATGCCCTGGATTGGTACCACATGCATATAAGACGTAGGGTTGCATAGTCAAGTGATGATGTCGAGTCGAGTCGTCTAAGATGTTTACTAAGATGTTTATGATGTTGATTATGACGATGCTAAATGATGTGTTGTTTATGTTGATGCTTTATATGCTAGATGTTTTATCTGAGATATGTTGAATTGTGTTTGATTGTTGATTGTGATTATTTAATTACATGTTTAATATAATTATTTGTGAATCTCACCCCTTCTGCTGGAATTGCCGCATTGTGGGCAAGTGCAGGTAACCAAGATTAGGTGTGGACGTGTGAGGTTTTCTGCAGTTGAGTCTAGGTGCTCTGATACGTAACGGGATGGGGGATCTTCATTTATTTCTCTGTTCCTTGCGTATTATGCTAATCATATGATTTCATTTACTTTGAAGATCTTTTAATAAGACGTTGACGAGGCCTGCGTGCCAAAGACTTTTGAGATGCTTTTCCTTATGATTTTTCCGCTGCGATAATGATTAATATTTTATGAAGATTTAATGTTTATTTATTCATTAACATGAGATGTTATAGAAATGTGATGCCCTGTTTATGTGCTTACTCTGATGCATGATTATCTTTTTTAAAGAAATTTTTATGTTGGGAAAACGGGGTGTTACAATCAGGCCTTAACAAATATCACCATCCCTACGGTTGAAGAGCTTATTGATTGTCTCACCCGAGTTTCTTCGCCATCTGATGATACCCAGACAATCCCTGAGTCTTCTGCTCTTATTTCTAATTCCAATGACCGTGGTAGTGGAGGTCGTGGACGTGGTCAAGGCCAGGGACGCGGTAGAGGGGGTAGAGGTAATGGTAATCTTCGTTATACTCATTGTAAGAGAGATGGGTACACTCAAGATCGGTGCTACAACTTGCATGGTTATCCGACTGGTTATCCGAACAAAAGTGCTAATGTTGCTCAATCCTCTACAAACTCTGAGTCAAAGGTTGATCAGGTAACTACCATTTCTGCCAATGAGTATAAGGAGTATTTACAGCTAAAGGCAGCATAGCATGCCACCTCCTCGGCTACTGTTGCTCATACTGGTAATTATACTGTTTGTCTTTCTCACTCTACACCTTCTGGATGGGTTTTGGATTCAGGTGTTTCAGATCATGTGACCGGTAATTCCTCAATTTTTTCTCAATTATCTCCACCTAAATATCCACATTATATCACCGTTGCGGATGGGTCTAAAGGTGAAGCTACGGGTGTTGGACAAGTTTCACTTATTCCTTCACTCTCTTTGAACTCAGTGTTATTAATTCCTAATTGTCCTTTCAATTTGATTTCTATAAGCAAGTTAACTCGTTCATTAAACTGTGCCATAACCTTTACTTCTGATTCCTTTTTGATACAGGACCGGAATACAGGACAAACGATTGGAGCCGGAACTGAATCTCGTGGTCTTTACTACCTCCGTCCTCCCACTTCCGCTACATGTGTTGCAGTCGAATCTCCTCATCTCCTCCATCGTCGTCTAGGTCATCCAAGTCTATCAAAATTGAAGAAGATGGTGTCTGGTCTTCCTCAATTAGAGTCTTTACAGTGCGAGTCTTGTCAATTAGGAAAACATGTTAGAGTTTCTTTTCCTAACCGTATTAATAATAGAGCTACGACTCCATTTGATGTTGTTCATTCTGATGTTTGGGGTCCTAGTCGTGTTCCTTACCTTAGGGTATAAGTATTATGTTACTTTTATCGATGATTTCTCAAGATGTACTTGGGTATTTTTAATGAAAGATCATTCTGAGTTGTTTAATATTTTTAAGAATTTTTGTTCTGAAATTATGACTCAGTTTGGTAAAACAATCCGCATCCTGCGCAGTGATAATGCAAAAGAATATTTTTCTGATACTTTTAATTCTTTTATGCACTCAAATGGTATCATACATCAATCTAGTTGTCCTCATACACCTCAACAAAATGGTGTAGCTGAAAGAAAACGTAGGCATATCGTTGACACTGCTCGTACCCTTTTGGTAAATGCCAATGTACCTCTAAAGTTTTGGGGTGATGCCGTTCTTACTGCAGGATATTTAATAAATCGGATGCCATCCTCTGTTTTGAATAATCAGGTTCCTCATTCTTTGTTGTACCCTACTGAACCGTTATATGTTGTTTTTCCTCGTGTCTTTGGTTGCACATGTTTTGTTCACGATTTATTTCCACGTAGTGATAAAATGTCTCCTCGTGCTATCAAGTGTGTCTTCCTTGGTTACTCTCGTGTTCAAAAGGGGTATCGTTGTTACTCTTCATCTACACACCGCTTTTACACATCCGTTGATGTTACTTTCTTTGAGGACATACCATACTTTGCCAACTCCGATGTTCCTCCCGTGGAGTTAGATCAGGTCTTGCCTATTCCTTATTTCGAGTCTATTGAGTCCACTACTTCTCTATCTTCTCCAGCAGTTGTAGATACATCCTCTCCAACCAAGTCTCCTCCACCTATTAACCGATATGGCATCACATATGAAAGAAGGTTTGAACCACATGTTTCAGATCTTGTTCCAAGTGTTTCGTCCCCTACTCCTGATCCACCTGCATCTCCATCTCCCTCTCCTGAGTTTCCCATTGCCATCCGCAAAGGTAATCGTTCAACCCGTAATCCTTACCCTATTTATAATTTCTTGTCTTATCATCGTTTATCTCCCTCCTATTGTGCTTTTGTTTCTGCACTTTCATCTGTTTCTATTCCTAAGACTATTCAGGAAGCACTCTCTCATCCAGGGTGGAGACAGGCCATACTTGATGAAATGTCAGCTTTAGAATCTAATCATACGTGGGAACTTGTCCCACTTCCTTATGGGAAATCAGTTGTTGGTTGCAGATGGATATTTAACGTTAAGGTGGGTCCTGACGGACAAGTAGATCGATTGAAAGCTCGCTTAGTGTCAAAAGGATATACTCAAGTTCATGGTCAAGATTACAGTGATACATTTTCTCCAGTTGCAAAGATGGCATCTGTTCGTCTCTTTTTGGCCATGGCTGCCATGAAACGTTGGCCTCTATTTCAGTTGGATATTAAGAATGCATTCTTGCATGGTGACTTGGAGGAGGAAATTTACATGGAGCAACCTCCTGGGGTTGTTGCTCAGGGGGAGTGTAATCTCGTATGCAAACTTCATAAGTCTTTGTATGGTTTAAAACAATCACCTCGGGCATGGTTTGGAAGATTTAGCAAAGTCCTGCAACAATTTGGGATGATCCGTTGTGAGGCAGATCACTCTGTTTTTACTAAATGCTCCTCATCAAATAAATATATCTATCTTGTGCTTTATGTTGACGACATTGTGATTATAGGTGATGACAATGAGGGTATCAAATCGTTGAAACAACACCTATTTCAAAACTTCCAGATTAAGGACTTAGGTCCTCTTCGTTACTTTCTTTGCATCGAAGTAGCTCAGTCAGAGTCAGGTATTGCTATCTCTCAAAGGAAGTATGCTCTTGATATCCTAGAGGAAACAAGTCTTACAGATAGCAAACCAGTTGATACTCCTATGGACCCTAATGCAAAGCTTCTTCCTAATCAGGGGGAGCCTTATACCGACCCAGGAAAATATCGAAGACTTGTTGGAAAGTTGAACTATCTCACCATGACTATACCCGACATATCTTTTCCAGTCAATGTAGTAAGTCATTTTATTAACTCTCCTTGTGAAAACCATTGGAATACAGTGATTCGGATTCTTAAGTACATCAAAGGATCACTTGGAAATGGGCTTGTTTTTACTAATAGAGGCAACACTAATATCATTGGATATTCAGATGCTGATTGGGCAGGAGATACTAGTGATATACGGTCTACATCAGGTTATTGTGTTTTCATTGGTGGAAATTTGATCTCATGGAAGAGCAAAAAGCAATCTGTTGTTGCTCGTTCAAGTACAGAGGCTGATTATCGAGCCATGGCTCATGCCACATGTGAGCTTTTGTGGTTGAAGCATTTACTTCAGGAACTTCATTTTTGTGAAATTGGTCCAATGGAACTTGTGTGTGATAACCAGTCTGCTTTACACCTCTCATCCAATCCAGTCTTTCATGAGAGGATAAAACATATAGAAGTTGATTGTCACTTTCTTAGAGAGAAGATTATCACCGGAATCATTAGAACCTCCTTTGTCAATTCCAAGGATAAACTTGCTGATATCTTTACTAAATCTCTACGAAGTCCTCGGATAACTTATATATGTGACAAGATGGATGCCTATGATGTATATGCACCACCTTGAGGGGGAGTGTTGAGATATTGTATGATTGTGCCTTGATTGTATTGATTCATGTTTCCTTTCTTAGACATTTCCTTCCTTAATCAATGGGAGCTATTGAGAGACTCATGCCTATATATGATTCCCTATTCACCTCACATTTTG
This sequence comes from Medicago lupulina, assembly GCA_958299785.1. Taxonomy (NCBI): domain Eukaryota; kingdom Viridiplantae; phylum Streptophyta; class Magnoliopsida; order Fabales; family Fabaceae; genus Medicago; species Medicago lupulina. Next base: position 53,012,977 of record OY283139.1, on the reverse strand, counting down.
TACAGAGAATATGTTTTCAGTCTAAGTAAGTAATGCAAAGTACCCAACAACCAAGTAGCCAAAAACGAGTCCCAACTCGAAGGATCGCACGATCTTACGTGCCACAACACCTCGACCGTGCTTCGACTTTACTCTGGTGCGGTTTTGCTCTGTTTCCTCTGTTTTTTGTCATTTTTCCTCTGTTTCCTCTGGTTTTTTTTTTCTCTTTTGTTGCTTGGTTCCTTTGTTTTTCCTATATTATCTCTGTTTTTATGTTTAGTTCCTCTGTTTTCCCTCTATTTTCTCTATCTATTTCTCTCAACTCTATCAACAACCTACCGATCCTACTTACGAACCGTGTTACGTTCCTCGTGTTTACGTTTTCACCAGACGATCGATTATACGTAGGATCTCGATCCTGACTACATTGCCAACAACACTGACTTATGAATGTAATTCAGCGAATTATTGTGAGAGAGTAGAGAGTAGATTGTTGAGCAGGACAAAGTGGCAAGTAAGATTTTGTTCTCATGTGGCCAGAGTTGAGTAACTTGACATAAAAAGTGGTGAGATGTCATTGATATGGTTTGGAGGCTGTTCTTTTTTTTTTTTTCTGCGAAAGGTTTTAATAAATAGATTTGAGGAATTATAAGTGATTGAACGTAACCATATATATCATATCAACAGTGCCCGAGATCGATACATGTGAGACATCAAACACGTCTTCAATGTATAGTGTCTGTGTTACCTGTATTTTATAATTCATAAGGACTTTATATGACACTGATGTAATATTTACTTTTTGAATGGCAGAATACAATGAGGCAATTAATGAAAGAGGAACTCTGCAATGATGTGTACAATTTTGGGAAGATGACTCTGAAAATTTAAACTGGCGGAAGGTTGGCAAGTGCAGTAGCTAGAATTCATTGCAATTAGCAAATCACGAGAGGTTCTTCAAAGAGAAGTTTGCAATGGTAATGAAGTGGCTTCTGCTAGCACAATGAAAGAGTTAAACTTGTTCTTGAGGTTACTATACTTTGCACTTTCAGCAGATCATTCGATCACCCATCCATGGAAGATGCTCGAAAGCTTTTGTAGGGTTAAATCGTTAGAATATGACAAAACTTCTAAATAAGGGAAATAAAAAAATCCTGTTTGCATCAAAGTGTTGAAAGCCATTAGAAACCTATAATTTTCCTGGCTACCAAGATTGCAAATGTGTAATTGCATGAGTTTGTAGCTTGTATAATACATATTTACATTGTTTCAGTGTGCCATATAACTAAAATGGTATTAATTTGATTACGTAATATATATGATTCGCTCACTGCCTTCTTCTCTGTTTCTTCTATCTCATAAGTAAGTCTCCATAATTCTGGATATTACTTAGATAACAAGATTGAGATATACACATTACGCAGGAAAAATAATTTCATAACTTTTTTTCTTGTATTTTATTAGATTTGAAATCTAATAATTTCAGGACAAAATTAAATTTCTAAACATAACTTTCTGAAAATATTAAATTTCAGCATCATGTTAGTCGAAGCTGAGCTATGGTTCAAGCCAAGTACCTTAGTGTTCTTATGAGTACGTCTTCTACCAGTCTATTTTGAAATTTATATTTATTATTGGAAACAAACAAATACAATAGTGGAGACTAATCATGCCCCTGCTCCTTGTAAACAGAAAAAGACTAAATTAGCCTAAAAACCATATCTTACCATCTTTAGAATGTCTTACTATACAAAGGACTTGGGTTAAGGAGAAAGGCATTCAGTTCATATGAAACATGACATATGATAACTGATTTTGGATAACAAAATCTAATAAGGAGAGAATTGTCAAACACACATTTTTTCATCCCTTCAATACGGGACATCGGGGAAGGAGAAAATTGTCTAGACCCCATTAGTAGGAATCTGAAGGATATACATATATGAAATGGATTGGGTGGCTTAAATCATTTGACAGTTAAGGATTTAAGGGACCGATGTCTGTTGTAATTGTAATACGGGTTAACGGTTGGACATTCAACAGATTTTTGTAAGTTATGATTTTGATACAGGTTCTGACTACCCAACACTAACATATGAATGTAATTCAGAGAATTATCGCGAGAGAGTGGATTGTTGAGCTTGACAGAGTGACATGTTTCTATTCTCATGTGACCAAAGTTGAGTGACTTGGCATTAAAAGTGGTGAAATGTCATTGATATGGTGTGAAAGGTTTCATTAAATAGATAGATAGATAGATTTGAGGAATTATAAGTTATTGAATTTAAACATATATATGTGTGTGCAATCATTTCAAGAGACATACAATTTTTTTAAAGAAAAGTTGGAAAGCACTGTCAAATTAAAAACACATAATAGTAAAGGAAGTGCAAGATATGACCTTCTTTTTCAATCAAGAGGCAAAATTATATATACGTGTGAATGATGATAACATTTTCTAATTTCTAAACCTTACCAATGTGACATTAAGAACATCAATAATTTCATCAAAACTATGAAATTTGGAACTCACTACATCAACCTCTTCTCCCGGTCTTTCAGCTCAGCAGCCGTGAACGGCCCATGGGCCGCCACAACCAACCCAAGACACTTCCTCCTCAAGTCTCCAAATCCCAGCCCAAATTAACTCAAGCTCCTAAGTAGCCCATCCACCTCAGCTATAGATAAAAAATGACACTATGAAGGACGAGTAACAAATGCTATGATGTATAAATAAACTAACAAAGTTGAAACACCAAAAAAGCGCATAGATATATGTTATTAGAGAACTAAACAGTTTAATATGTAAAACTGGATAATAATGATAATTTGGTACAGGTATGATAGCAAATAAAATTTCTATCTGTCTGACCATAAGCAGAACATGTAGCTTTGGTTCGTTCGAAAATTGTAGGAATAATTGGTTCATTTGTAGCTCGGTATACTTATTATTATAAACCAATCATGCCTTTGATCAATTAAACAAATCAAAACACGATAACTTTCATAAATCTGAAATCAAAACCATGATAACTTTCATAAATCAAAATCACGATAACTTTCATAAGAATAATGTGTGATCTCTTAAGAGGGAGTGTACTACATGATTAAACCAGTCTCAGACATAGAGTGGATTCTAATTTACATAGAGGCAGACCTAAAAGTAATTAATTTGAGCATGTCAGTGGCTGTGATTTTAAAGAAAGAGATTCATTTGAGAAATTTCAGAGAAAGGTAGTCTTCAATGAAAAGTGACATCAACATTATCTCACTCTTAAGTGAAGGATCTATATTATTATATAAGGTTGCATTCACAAACGAAGATGTTCAAACTTGAAAAGTAGTAAATCTTGATAAAAATATGTTTTTTCTTCTCTTTTCTACACCAACCGATGATGATTTTGGCGAAACTGCAAAGGAAACAATAATGATAAGGGTGACTGACTGTAGTAGATGTAATTTTATGTTTTTTGTTGAACAGTCAAATAAATGAAGAAAAAAAAAAGAAATCTAACTTTCAATATTTACTTGATACTATTATTATCAATGTCCCAACATAGCACAAACTATAAACAAGTAGGAAAGTAAGTGTACATTGTGATAAAATGCATGAATGATGTTCATACCAGAAAACAAATTGATCCATGTCGTCAGCATTTGCTACTATATTCATTCAAACCGTCGTCGATCTTGTTCAAAATCTGATTTGATTTGCAATCGATCATTTTTGTTTTTTATACGTGTGTATTCAAATTACTAACATATCCCTGCTAAAATATGGTATTCCACAATTACCCTTACTTGTCTTGTCTTTGGTCGAGCGGACATAGAGAAGAGAAGGAAGGAAGATGAAGAGTGTGAATATGAATATTATTGCATGTCCTCCGCTCCCTAAACCTACAATTTTGCCTCCCCGCCGTTCAATTCACAACAACCCTTCTTCTTCTCTAACTCCGCAACATCCTCTCAGGTATGGTAATTTCTTCTTCTTAACTCATTTCATCACTAACTAACCACTCTCATTCTCATTTCATTGCTCCAGGTTCGCTGTCCTTGGCGCTGGTTTCGCTGGCCTTTCCGTTGTTTGGCATTTGTTCAAGGTACCTAGTACCTACTTACCTTCTTCATTCAATTCAATGTGTTTGTCTCAATTTACCCTAACATAATAGCATTGCATTGCAGCAAAGTCCTAAGGAGTTGAACCTAAATATTCATTTATACGATGAATTTGGTATTGGGGGCGGTGCTTCTGGAATTTCTGGAGGTCTTCTTCATCCTTATTCTCCAAAAGGTCTACATACATTTCCAATCTTCAAATAATATTCATTATTCTATTCTTGTCATTTATTATATATATGCTCATGCTCATGTAGTTAAGCCTCTCTGGGAGGGTGCTCAGTGTTGGAAAGAGACCATAAACCTTTTAACAATTGCTCAACAGGCTACTCAACATCACATCAAACCTTTTCTGCCCAATAAAAGGTTTTTTTTTCTTTCCTTTTTCACATTCATTCCAATCTTAGTTACTCAACACTGCTCATGTTCACCTGACTTCAGGGGCATCTTACGACCAGCAATGGATATGAAGACTATGGCCAAATTGAATGATGTAATGTCTCTTATTTCATACATTTCACAAGTATTTGTTATACTATTAGATTACGGTTTCTTACTGCTTATTTGTGTTTATGTGATTCTTAGAATGCCAAGACTTCCCTTCCTTGCTGCAGGGTACAAACACTTAACAATGAAGCAGCTCAAAGTCTTTTACCTGGTCTATGTTTACCATTTGACACGGCTTTCTTTATGCCTCAAGCTCTAAATATCAATCCTAGACACTACCTTGAGGTTTCGTCGACTGATTTTAAATTTTTCTGTCGTTTAAGTTCGTTCTTTTGCCTTTGTCTTTTTCCAGATTACCGCAGACTTTCATTCATTTTAATAATATGTTATTAGGCACTTTTCCTGGCATGTGAAAATTTAGTGAAAGAATCATCCAGTCTTGACTTTGGGGAGAAACAGCTTAGTTTACACAAAAAATCTGTCCATGGACTTTCTGAGTTTGAAGGTAACACTGTAAATATTTGTTATGTTGCTCTCTGACTGTAAATATGCTAACTGCTTTTAAAGTTTCCTTTAAATTGAGCGGATGAAACAATTTGAATTTGGTATTCTTATGCAAGAAAATTTAATTGTACAAAGAATGAGTAATCATAAAATATAGAAAGCTCAAGTATGCAATTTTCCAATAGTTGTGCCAGTGTTTTGGGCTATATCGATATGGAATTATTACAATATTATTTTTCCTTAGTTGCTAGTGTCCATCATTCCTCGTAATGACATCTTAACTTACCCCATTCAATTGTAAGTCTTTCATTTCCCGTTCCAATTGTTCCATAAAAAAGTTTATTGTTGGGCTGAGCAGTGTATATGAAGTCCTCGTTTGGCACATGATAGGTAAATATTTTATAGTTTAGTTAGGAGAAATAACGTATGTTGCCAATAAATAGGAATAGGGATTCTGATGGAGAGCACAAAATTAGTGGAATTAAAATTTGGGAGTGTCGTGTTACTCCTGGTCTCTCGAATATCCAGAGATTTATACATTCAATTAATAAAAAATAAAAAAAACCTTTCCTGGTCCATTTCCTATTAACCGGTATAGAGCTACAATCTTGGAGCTATGGGGGGATTTAGAGTTAAAATGGGTTCAAGAACGATGCCAAGATTTGTTAGGTGGCAACGCCTATTAGTGGATGATCAGTTTAGATTAGTACTCTGAAGACATTAGTTTTTTTTAGGAAGAGTGGTTATCATGGATTTAGATGCCATTGGATGGAGAAGCTCACCTCTGGTGATTTTCTTGGAGAGAATCAACCAGAATGCTACATTCATCTCCTTTGAGAATGGTTTGCTCGTGTGTTTCCAAACAAAACATGAAGTTTATCTTCATGCTTCTAGGTAGGGGTGGCAATTTGATCCATAGAAACCATATCCGTCCGGTCCGTCCACTACAAAATCCATCCGACCCCTCCATCAAACAATTTATTTTTAATGGATTGGACTCAAATATGACATTGTAACATTGAATATTGAAGCAAATATGAATATTGAAGATAAGCAAATATGACAATGAAAAAACATCCGACCCGATTCGCTATGAATATTGAAGCCAGAAGTAGAATGAAAAAACATAAGCAAATATGACAGTGTGAATACCACATAAGAAAACAACGAAGTGGAAGCAGAATCAGAAATTGATGGTAATGAAAAGAAGCAAGACTAAACATTGAATGCAGATTGCAAAGATCATTTTGTGGGAAACTAGGAAAGGATCGAGATAGTGGAAAACATTAATGACAAAAGAGAAACCAATAGCAGGCAAGCAGACAAGACAAAACAAAGGAAACGAAGATAGAGAGTGAAGTTGAGAAGAATAATTTCCTGGAGGGCTATCGAGTGTAGAAGCATAGATAGGTCTTCTGTCGGTGGTGATGCCAAATATAAGGTTATATAGACGGAAAGGATGCTACCAGTAGCAAAGGGAGATGGGCCTTTATTAAGGATGGAGCTGAGGGTCCTAGACATTATAACAAAATTTCCTCCACCAAAACCATTTGACGGTGTTACTAACACGGTGGCTGCTGCCACGTGAAATTACTCAACCTTATGCGTCGAAAACAACTTTTAAGGAGTGGCTATCGCTCAGGCAGAATTTGATAGAAACTGGTACAGAAATACAAATTACTAGTAATTACAATGGTTCACATCGAGAGTCTTGGGTCTCTCCTTTATCGAATTAACTGAATGACCCTCCCTTTGCCATAACTTCCTTATATATTAGAATGCATAAAACTCACATAATAAAAACTTAACACATAACAGTCGACATATAATAAAAAACTGCACAGATAAGCATAAGTCAGTTTTGGTCTTCTCTGCCCCTTCTCCTACAATTCCTTAACTAGATGTCTAACAGAATGATCTGCTCCCATCAACTAAATCGCCGCACGCATTGGTAGCATTTAGAAAGGAGACAGTGGGCATTAGTGGGGCTAATTGATATGACTTAGATAACAAAGGCAAAGGATACACTCATGCAGCTCCAGAACAAAAACATAGGAATAGGGTAAACTTTTCTAAAAAGAAGCAATAGAGGAATAAGGTAAACCTTACTTTGTTAGTTATTGTTAGGTGGTTAATTAGTTGATGAAATAATTAGTTTGAAGAAATAAGGCATGCTGCCTGAAAATAAGCATAGGGGTTCGAATGAAGAGTTGGCAATTAGTGAGATTAGAATAGGGGTCTATCGAATATCTAGAGATTAGTACATTCAGTCAATAAAGAAATTCTTTTCTGATTTAGTTTCTATAAGTCAGTGAGAATATTTATTTGATTCATGTATTCATATTGGCAAAATGAAGGCTCTCATATTTCAACGTTTTCTGATAGGACTCGAACAAATAAGGGAAACTTATATGTGTATTGTTGTGGAAAAAGAAATCTGATCAGAGGTGAGATACCTCTGTAGTGGAAAATACAACCAAACTATAAAGGAAACAAAGACCGTTACTTGAAGTAAAGCTACTTAAAGATGGATAGGAATGAACGAAACTAAAGAAGGAATCCTGGACTGAGAGTGGTAGCCTTCCTGCTCAGCTTTCCCTCAATACCAATTCTCTCAATTCTCAGATGATTCCCTCATTCTGTTACTTCCCATAATGTATTGCTTTGATTCCTAAAAAAATTCGCTCCACTCCCTTTCTTCCATGTGGCCCCTATTCTGTTGTTTCTCCCTCTCTTCCCCATTTCATACATCTGTGTCCCTACCCTCTCTTTACTTCCTCTTGTGTGACATTGTTTCTCACATACACTTTCAGGCCCTTTTCAGCTGGGCCATTTTCGCCCCTTGTCCACTTGTTCCTCTCCTGTATTGTATATTACAGGCCTATCATTTTTCATACTAGTGACTGAAATATTTTTTCCTTAACTTTTTTATGATAGCTTTTTCTTATAGTCATGAGCAGACATTTTTGCAGAGCTTTACATTTCTTCAGACTAATTAAATATCTTTCAAGTCTCAGGGGAATATGATGCAGTCATCATATGCCTCGGTGCCAAAGTGAATATGCTTCCTGAGATTTCTGGGAGGCTTCCTTTGAGAACATGCAGAGGTGTAATTGTTCACCTGGAACCGCCTGATTATACGAGGTAAAGTTTAATCTTTTAGCCTGACAAATGCTTTCAATCTGAAAAATCTCTAGTTTGGCTCAATTGGTGTTTCATGAAATAACTATTAAGCCTTATTACTTCAAGAGTATTGTTTTCATGGAAGGGACCTTCATTTAAATATACTATGCTAGAGACTGCACCAAAGTCATATCCCATTTTAGAATTATCTTGCATTGTCTTTCAGGTGTTATCCTGAGCATGGACCTTCCATATTATCAGATGCATGGATTTCTGTTCAGGGCTCCCGTAGTCTAAATGTTGGGTCAACTTGGGAGTGGAAATCTATAAATTCATCGTCAAATGTTTCTACTGATGAAGCTTCAAAAGCTCTTCATCAGCTCCTGCCGAAGGCATCGGCCATTTATCCCGGAATAAAGGATTGGCTTTTCACCGGAGCAAAAGCTGGTTTGAGGGCAATGCCTCCACTCACGCCACATGGATCGCTTCCACTTCTGGGTTGTATTAACGATTTCATTGGCAGAAACCATAGTTGTAAGTATTGGTTGTTTGGAGGGCTAGGTTCAAGAGGATTGTTATATCACGGTTGGCTAGGTAGTTTGATGGCACATGCTGTACTTTCCTGTAATGAAGAAGTAATTCCATCTGAGTTGACTACTTGGAAAAACATTAAATCCAAAGTTTAGAATTCAATTGTCAATACTCAAATACATATCACTGAATATGGAAAATATATTTTATATTTTCCCTAGGTGTCTTTAAATTAAGGTTCCATTTTGCATTATTTTTTGAGTGAAAGGAACATATGTTTGTAAGTATTCAAATTCAAATGGTATTTGAGCCTTGTCATGCAATATCCAACAGTCAAATATTGAACTTTTATGCTTTTGTAACAGTGAAAAATTGAAGTAACCATTAGCTTGAGGAATAGTCTTGTTGGGAAAAAATGCAGTAGTTTGTTCCTATGAGAGATTGTTGTTCTGATGATTTTTTTGGTTTGTCTTGTTCTAAGAATGGAACTTGAATTAGATGAGAGTTTGTTATGTAGATAAAAAAAATTAGGTGAATTATTTTTTTTTATTTTTAATAATAGGCATTGGTTTTAATCGTGTGCAATTAGTTTGGTGCAGCTAACTAATTGTGTGAACCATGTTTATGGAAGTATTTCTGTTATGCTTCTGTATTGCCCTCTGTTAAAATACACAAAATCACTAATTTAATTAATGAGTGGCAAGTTAAACCCAAAAAAATATGTCTATGTTTTGTCACTTTGTTAAGCTGAATAATCGCTGTATTGAATTGTGATCAAGGAACTATAAAAATAGCACATAGAAAACTACATATAAGTTTCATCCTTTTATTAAGCTTAAAAATAGTATTTGATAACCTTACAATTTTGTTTACTTTATTTCCTTTTGCTTCCGCAAAAGCTACCTATACCTATATCTATATCTATATTATTTACAAAACAGAATCACTCCTATTCTATGCGTCAAAGTTATATACTCGTAAAAGGGATTGGGATAAGTTCTGTGAAACATAAATTGCATATTTTTAAACCATCTCTCATATTTTGACTTCAATTTTGGAAGAAGAACAAAAGAATGTAGGACAATAAAAAATATGACATTAATATAAGTCCGAGATAAGCTATATGTATTCATCTTCTCTGTATCTGACCACATCTTCGTGAGCAGCCTAAGTTAGTTACTTAGCTGTTTTTTTACAAATATGAGTAGACTCTTTTCTTCCAACTTTTAAATATTTTTAGACTGTGTAGTGTTGTTGCATGGTTTCAATGTCAAGACCCTTCAACTTGACAACTGATTCAAGGTGTCCCTTCAGTGTGTGTAACTCTCTCAACCTGCAAAGTTGAATCAATACATTAGCGTGTTTGATTCAACTTCACCAAATTTTGTTGTTAGTCTAATACTGACCTAGCTGCCTCAGCACGTTTCTTAGCTTGTTCAGCGATTTCAGAGTGCTCATGGTGGTGGTTGTTCTTGTGGGCCTCTTGAGAGTTAAGACCGTGTATTGTACGTTGAGCCACGGCCCATTGAGCCTCCCTCTCTCCTTTACCATAGTCTTTCTTTGTTGTGAATGCAGTCTGCAACACCACAACGACAATATATGGTGATTAATTGAATAAAACAAAGGCTACAAATATATAAATAAAATAAAAAGGATGGATAATTGTTCAAAACCTTGTTCTGGAGCATGTTGTCCCATGCACTTCCTGTGAGTCCCATGCGGATGAGAAACTTGAGAATGTCAAGAGGAATGTATGTAATAATGCTGTAGATCCAGATAACTCCAGCCCATCTCCACCCAACTCCATTGATTCTAGCAAAGTCCCAGTGTGCATACACAGCAATGGCAGTTGCCACCTAGGTTGAAAGCATTTGAATGCCAAGTCAAAACCAAATTTGATGAAAGGAAACTCTCTGGTTAAGAAAAAATGGAAATATTTGTTGGAAAGAAATGGTGACTAACCAATTGTGCAGCAATGAAGGCTCCAAGAAGCATAAAACCAGGGCGCTCAACGAATGACCAGCTTCTTGACCTGGTTACAAAGATAAGTGCCTGACTAATGATACTCACTTGGAGGTAGAGAGCTGAGTTAAGTTGTTCCTCACTGTCTGCAATTGAGTGGACATCGAAGACTTTCTGAAAATCAAAAGATGTTTATCAGTTTCATTCTACGATGGTAGTTTTGTTTCCTTTATAGTGAAGAATTTAGGGTTGGTCTGAGCTACTTACTGAGAAGAAATCGGTGTCGTGAACAAGATGGAAGAAAACAGCAGTCATGATGGCCATATATGTTCCAAGAACGACTCCTGTTGCGAAGATTTCTTTGAGCTTCCATGAATCGGGAACAGGAGATGGCTTCACCCTGTCCTTGGAGATGGTCATGATGGTTCCATCGTTCAAAATGGCGATGATCAAAACCATGAAAGGGGAGAAGTCAAACTTCCAGATTAGAGCAACGAGCATGAACCCAAGAACAATACGGATTGTGATGGAAACAGCATAGATTGTGTAGTTCTTCATCCTCTGGAAGATGGCCCTACTTGTCAACACAGCACTCACAATCACACTCAAACCTGGCTCAGTCAAGACAATGTCTGAGGCACTCCGTGCGGCATCAGTTGCATCAGCGACGGCAATACCAATGTCTGCCTTCTTCAATGCTGGTGCATCATTTACACCATCTCCGGTCATACCACATATGTGCTTCCTATCCTGCAACCTCTTCACAATCTCGTACTTGTGCTCTGCATGCCACATGTCAAAGGTTTTTGTAAGCATATTTTCATGTTTTTTTTTTTTAAAAAGGTCTGCGACTTTGATTTAGGCTCAGACATAATTCTCATAATTTCTATGCGACCTTATTGTTTATCATAATTGAGGCAGCATCCGTCTCATTTGAATCCGATTTTATGTAATATAAATTATCATAATTTAAAACTGTCTACTTTTTTTTAGTTAGGGTGTTAAGTATGAGTTTAGACCAATGTAATTACCAGGGAAGACTCCAGCAAATCCATCAGCCTTCTCAATAAGTTCATCAATTGGAATTGATGCAATGGCTGCATCCTTGCTTTGGCCAAGAAGGGAGGATGAAGGGTACATGTTGGTTCCCATTCCAAGTCTGCGGCCAGTTTCTTTTCCAATGGCAAGTTGATCACCAGTGATCATCTTAACATTGACACCGAGGTCAAGAGCGCGACGAATAGTCTCGGCACTGTCATGTCTAGGCGGGTCAAAGAGGGGTAAGAGACCCAAGAACACCCATGGTTCTCCTGCACTCTCCTTGGTCTTTTCTGATACAGTCTGCCAAAATAGAAAGTAATCATGCGCATTTGTTAGAAAATCTATTCTTTTTAGAAATATAAACATGGCTACTCATATTTAAACCCTTTAATCACCTGGAAACCAACAGCCAAGGAACGCAAACCGCGCTCAGCGTACTCATCGATAGTTTTGTGTGCCCTTTTCAAAGTCTCTCCCTTAAGTTCACAGAGTTCAATAATCTGATACATACAAATAAGTAGTTAAATATCTTAAATGATATGTATTGTATGTCATTATAATTTTTCAAGGAATGTTATATCAAGGCATATGATCTATTGGCTTACTTGTTCAGGAGCACCTTTGCTGCTTCTGTGCCAGTTGCCATTTCCGTCAATATAGGTAATAGCCGTGCGCTTGTCCACAGGATTAAAGGGTAAGAAATGCACCTCAGTGATTCCTGCTCTTGCCTAACATGTCATAGTAATAACCCAGTTAGAATGTTAAGCATTCTGCATACTTTACATGGATACAAATAATATTTCATACAAGAATGTAAATCATAATAAATACCTCCTTGGGATCGCTCAACATGTTCACAATTGATGCATCAATGGCATCCTGGTTTTCAACTCTTGAAGCTCTTGCTGCATATAGGACAACACTGTCCTTGTTCATATCAGTAGGGAAGACCTGCAGTCATAAACAATTATTGAATTGCAAATTTATGCTCTTATTTGTTGATATTGTAACGAAACACTTAGGAATCATTTAACAATGTTATGTTACCTAAAACTAATGCAATTAATTTTGAATTTTAGATAAATTTCATTTCTTAACAAAAGAAATTGTAGTTCTCAATATTTTATGTTTCTATTTAATTGTGATATAGATCTAAATGAAGCCATCACTAAGGTAGTTATGTAAATGGATCGTAAAGAGGTGTTGATTCATTGCCATATTTGAAGTAAATACTATCTTTTATGTGATTCACAGACCTCAATCAAGTTCTTGTCCACAGTAAGCTTGTTAAGAGTGAGAGTTCCAGTCTTGTCACTGCATAGAACATCCATTCCTGCCATTTCTTCAATGGCTGTCATCCTCTTGGTGATAGCTCCTTGCTGAGAAAGACGGTGAGATCCAATAGCCATGGTCACAGACAAGACAGTTGGCATTGCAATTGGGATACCTCCAATGAGAAGCACCAACAAGTTGTCAATACCATCTCTGTAAGCTCTATTTTGGATGGGGTACATCACAATGATCTCAATCAACATTCCCACAGCAATTGAGCAGATACAGAAGTTACCAATAGATGTCAACACCTAATTCAAAGCAATCAAATTTGTATCTATATATTAGTCCAAATTTCGATCATATGAACAATCTATAAAGCAATGACACATACACAAACACCTTGAGTCGAAGTCAGCAATAAATTTACGAGGGGGCCAAATATATAAAAAAAAATAATTACTTTTTAAAAATTAATATATTAAATTAACTTCTAAGCAAAAAATGACAATAACTATTTAAAAAAGTTGCGTTCAACACATAAGTAAAGTAATGTCTTCTTCGACACAAACAATTAAGTCATTTTCAAGAAACTCGTTGCTAACAAAACTTTCTTTGTAGTTGTTGAAGAGACTCGAAGAGTCAAAATAAGACGAAATAAATTTATGAATTATGTGATATCCTTTTGACTTTCATGTTTCTACCAATTTTTGACAAATACATTTTATTTGAAGTACCTAAATATATATTATTATTGGGTTGGCAAAATATAAAACATACGAACTTATTAAAACAAAATAAAGAAAATATTGGGGTAGTCAAAGCCACCACATGTTCGTACTAGCATCTGCCCTTGTGAACACCGGTCATGACACTGACACCGATATGACAACACCAGTTATAATTTAAGAAAGTAGAAAATTTTAATGTATCTGTTGTTGAAAATTGACACATGTCCAACAACAGATACATATTGGTCTTTTTACACACGATCATAGTCGGCTCTGTGTAGTACAGGTCCTTGAAATTTTGAGGCACAAATTTCTTTAGTTTTTAGTGTTTCATTTGAAAAAAATGTAGTATTTTGAAATAATTTGTGCTACATAATGAACAACATAACTTTCAAAGGCCATAATAATTAATTAAAGATAGAAGATATGATAATATGTATATACCTTTTGGAAGTGACCAACATTGTTGGTGCTGTCAACAAGGTGTGCAGCCTTCCCAAAGAAGGTGTGGACACCAGTGGCAATGACAATAGCCTCGATTTCACCTTGCTTGCAAGTTGAACCTGAGAAAACCTCTTGACCAGGGTTCCTTGTTACTGGCAAGGACTCACCAGTAAGGGCAGACTGGTCAATCTTTAAGGGATCTCCTTCCAAGAGACGGGCATCAGCTGGGACAATGTCTCCCAACTTGATACTGATCACATCTCCTGGCACCAAAATTTCTGCCTCTTGCTCACTCCATTTTCCATCCCTCAACACCTAAATTGTTTAGTTCTTGTTAGCTATTGAATGTTAATAGCTCATATGATTATATAACTTATAATAAGTAATAACAAAAGTTACCTTGGTTTTGGGGGCAAGACCAGCCATCAAAGCAGCTGCAGCATTTCCGGCATTGTTTTCCTCAATGAAACTAATTGTTGAGTTAATGATAAGCAACACCATAATACCAGTGAAATCTTGCCAATCCGGCGGTTTTCCCTGTTATTTATATATACATACAAGTATGTGTCACATAACAACTTAGAAAAATGCAATAAAATGAAACATTTGTAAATAATCAATCAATCAATCACATACCCCTCCATTGGCCAATACAATGGCCATGATTGCAGCTGCCTCCATGACCCATGATAATGGATTCCACATAAAACCCAAAAACTTGAGGAGTTTGCTCTCTGATTTCTCCTCTAGCTTGTTGGGTCCAAAAACGTGGAGCCTCTTCTCTCCTTCCTCGGATGAGAGACCCTCTTTGGTACATTTTAGCTGCTGAAAGACTTCATCAATTGGAATGTTTTCCTACACACATATAATATAATCAATGTCATTATTATCAAGAGATCAAAACTAAAATAAAAATGTAAATGGTATATTATTCATTATTCCTATTAGGGTTTTAAATAACAATGGTTGAGGTCATATTGCAATATTTGATATTGCAGTTAAATAACAACTTCAAAAACTATAATGTCGCAATCCATTATTATTTAAAACCGTGAATATTATTTATTTGACTTACAAGGTCCACATTCTCGTTCTTCAGATCCTCAAATGAAATATCAGTAGTCATGATGAAAGAAAAAAACTATGAAGTTAATTTTCTTAAATTTATAATTATCTGTATACTTTCAACACTCTCCAGGTCTCTACCACCCATAGACGGTAGAGAGAAACGGAGAGTACGAAGAAAGGAACAAATGTAGAGATAGATGATGATACAAATGAAATCTGCTACACAAAAGGTAGACAGAAACTGAAGCCTTTGGTTTCTTTACATTATATAGTGGTGATATGTTGTTGGACCCATTGAGACAAAGTTAGAAAACCTGTGACTGCCCGTGGAATGCTACAATTCATGTTCCTTGGTCTTTGTTTGGTTTTTGTGGCTTACCAAACTCTACGGTATTCTGTGGGGTCTTAAAATTACATGCATGGTGTCTTCAAAATCAACAGGTTGTATGTATATCTTAACCATCTCCTTGTTCTATAATAAGGAGAAAATGCATGTTTTGTATCTAGTAATTAACTTTAAGAACCACATTTTGATTATAAATAAATATATAGACTGCGAATTATTTTATTTTTATATGCATATAGATTAGGACAATTTATTCAGTACACGTTAAATATGGTATTTAAATTAATAGCTAAATTAAAATATTTTTAAAAAATTATTTTCTATCATTTACAAGTATAATAACTAAATCTATATATCTCCATGCCCCTGCTATATATACATTGTTTTGACCTTTTGAAAACTTTTGTTTTTGTTTCCCCTTCAAATTTAGAGATGTTCCCATAAAAAATATTAGATAATTTTATTTGTGAAGAATAAAAAACACAACAGTATCATAGATAAATCTTAGAATAATTGTATGGTTACATGCATAGAAAATTTATACATTTTATAGAGTTGAAAATAAAATATCATACAGCAAAGTAGAAAAATACAAGGGTTAAATATGTTTTGGTCTCTATAAAATTGAGACTTTTTTAGGTTTAGTCCTTATTTAATTTTAATAGTTTTTTTTAGTCCCTATAAAAATTTTATGAGTGCTTACTTTTAAGTTAGATAAGATGTTTGGAGTACAAGCAACCTAACTAATTGATGTTGTTAGATGCTATGGGGCTTAGTGGTGCTTTCAAGCCCATTTACAAAGTTGTATAAGTATACATTAAGAGATTTACTTTTTCCACCCTACGCCTTTCTTCGTGCGCCCTATTTTTTTCCACTTTTACCCCTGGTTCGGATTTTGTTTTCCGAAAAAGTTTTCTAGATTTGCTCGGATTTTAAAATTCGGAAATATCATTTTCCAGAACTTTTTCATTTTAAGCTTTCAAATTCGTAAAATAATTGCAAATAGAAATATAAAACATAACCTAAAACTAAAAAGAAGTCATTTTATTAATATATGAATAATACATTACAAATGTTGAAGTTTTTTACATAAGAGAGGGGGGGGGAGGCGTAAGCTATACCAGTGACTCCGGCTGATAGGACATACCAGTAGCTTCACTGTTGGAAGGGAAATAGAGGGGGCACAGGGGCCTCTAGGGAGCAAGAGACCATGATGGTCAAATTTACACCCAGTCAGACCAACCTCACACCCAAACTGACTCCTTCCCCGTTGACCGATCAATGACCCCTGATGGATTTCCAAATATGCCTCTTTCTATGAAAGGCCAATGATGGAAACACATCATTGTAGAAGGAAGAGGGGAAAGAATAGGGTGTGAGAAATTGTGAGGAAATGAGCCTATTTATAGGGAGGGAGGGTAAAAAAAAAAAGGGTGTGAAAGCCATTAATGCAGTAAAAAAATGTGTAAAACGTTTTTTGACTTTACCACCGTCCAAAAACGTTTTGTTTATGGTGCAGACCAGCGGCCAAAGGCTTCTGGTGCAGTTCGGAAAATATAATACGGATTACACTTATATTCCAGATTTTATGTTCCGGAAAAATACGATCATGGCGTGAAACAAAGGGAAACTTGGGACTTTGTGTATGGTGAGTGTTGGTTCAGATTTTAGTTTTGTTAAGTCTGCAACATTTTAACCTAATAATTTTTCTCTAATTTGCCGTATTAGGTTAGCAGTAATTTGACCTAACAAATTTCATCTAAAAAAATGCATCGCACCAATTTCATTCCTATCTTATTGCCATTTTTTTTTACAATATTTTGTATACTTATTACATACTAAAAAAATGCATAGCACCAATTTCATTCTTACCTTTTTGCCCTTTTTTTTTGACAAAATTTTGTACACTTATTTAATACTAAAAAAATGCATCGCACCAATTTCATTTTTATCATGTTGCCTTTTTTTATTGACCATATTTTGTACACTTATTTAATACGTTTACAAACAGAATACCCTAATTTCCATGCAAACTCGGCTACCTTAATTTCCATGTAAACTTTACTATATATACCAAACCCTAATTTAATTGTTTTATGTATAGCAAGGGTCAAAGCCTAGTTATTCTTAAAATTTAAGAGTATACTTGAAGGGAAATGGATAATTTCTTTAAATCTCATCTCTCCTTTGAAACTGAAAACTACATGAATTCAAATCAAAATTTGACAGAGAATCCAAATCCAGAAACGAAAAAAAAATGTTGCTAACCAAACTTGAGTTATAAATGTGAGTTAATCAATGTCAAGCGGATCTTATTGTAATTTGCATATCTTATTTAATGTACAAATGTTAAATCAAACTCCGATAAATAAATTTTTTTTTTTTTTTAAGAAATCAAAATGGATATATTATAACCAAAAGACTATCCCTTCAACACAAGGTGTGCCAAAGAGATAGACAATAATTACATCAAAGTTTCACCGGTAAAAACTATCAACAAACTGGTTAACCAATACCCAGACATCTAAAGGGATTATGACACCAGTCATTAAAATTATAAAAGCAAATAACAGGGTACGCTTTAAACCATGAGAAAGAAAGTAACTTGATATTTTTCAAAAGCTGAGTTGTAGTGCTTCCTTTTGCACGGAAAATTCTAGCGTACATTTCCTTCTAAATGACCCAAGTGCTAGTAAACCAAATTAAATACATAAAGGAGCATCGAGATATAGTGATACCTAACGAAATACCAATCTGAATATAATAATCTGAAATGGTTAAATGGCTGACCGAAGAGATACCTAACCAAAAATGAACCAACTTCCAAACCTGACCAAACACATCGCAATGCAAGAATAAGTGATCCGTCGTTTCAATTTTCCCACAACCGGAACTCCAACAAATAATTATCATCACATATGTGGAATGAGGACTTATACATCTCAAAAACAAAAATCAATCCTACACCGTACCAATACAGTGTCTTGGATTGAAGTACCATTGTGTGATACTGTACTTTGTATTTTTTTATTTTATTTCATATTCAGCCAGTTTAAAGCATTCCTTTCCACAAGTTCAACCATATTATCAAAGCAAACCTCCTTACTATGGAATAACTTCTCATTCCTTGCCTTCTAAATGCTCCAAATACATGCAAACCACACCACATTAATTCTTTTCGAGATTGTCTTTCAACCACCCACTAGTCCTTCAAATTGATCTAAATACAACAAACTGTATTTTTTAAACACTCTGAGCTGTCTTTTTTTTTTTTATCTAAAGTATATATTATATTATAGTATTCCACTTTAGTTTTTATCATTGTTATTTCTTTACAATCGATAATCGGCGTAATTTTTTATTTGTTTGTTGTAAAAACGTAAATTTTTTCTTTAGAGGAATGTGAATTTGTTTGACCTTAACTTATTTAAAATAAAAATTACACACACGTATATAGTATAAGGATATATTAGTGTTTTCAAAAATCAAACACTTTCTTTCTCTCTTGTTGTTAAATTGATATAACACTAGCAACATATCAGATAACATGTAGAGCATGTTAGCTTAAATCTCAAGCTTCTTTCTCCTTGTAGCTTCCTCATATTACTTTGTACCAGCTTTAAAGGATCCTAGCTTTATGTTACAGCTGACAGTTGGTTACACTTTATGAGTTAGTTAGGATCGCAAGATATTATATAAAGCTACATTGTAACAAACTTTAATTTATTAAATGAATCAATAAATTTTAGGGTTAAATATGTTTTTGGTCCCTATAAATATGTCAACTTTTCGTTTTAGTCCCTCTAAAAAATTTCTTCAACTTTTAGTTCTCCAAAAATTTGTCATCTTCATTTTTGGTCCCCGCTTTAAAGTAAAATCATATGTAGAATTCATATTTTTGAATAAAATTTTGCAGAAAAGTTTATAATATTATAAGGATCTCTCCCAAAAAAAATTAGAATTTTTTACCAAAACATGAATTTAATATGAATTTATATATTTTTGGTGGTAAAAAATTCATATTTAATTTATGTTTTGTTAAAAAAATATAATTTTTGTTGGGAGTGTTTTTTACAATATTCTGTACATTTGTGCACAATTTCATTAAAAAATACAAAAATTTACTTTAAAATAGGGACTAAAAGTTGAAGGAAAATTTTAGAGGGACTAAAACGAAAAGTTGACATATTTATGGGGACCAAAAACATATTTAACCCTAAACTTTACTATAATTTTCTCTCTTTCTTCTTCCTTAAGATTTTTCATTTTCCTTGCTTTTGTCATGAAGATGATGAAGTTTATGATGGTATTAAAGCTCTTTTGAGCTCTGATGCTCATCGTTCTTCATCTCCTTGCGTGAATTTTCTCAGTTTCATCTTCTTTTACGATGGTTTGTGGTGGTAACGCCGTCGTTAATGTCGGTGGTAATGGTGGTGGCGTTGTTCCACCGATTCTTGATCCTTTTCAACAATTTGGTAATGTTTATTACGGTCATCCATATGATGGGCCTTCCTCTGTTGCAATTACACCGGTTCTTAACAATTTCAACTATCATTCTTGGTCGTGATCAATGCGCAGAGCATTGGGAGGGAAGAACAAATTTGATTTTGTTGATGGATCAATTCCAGTTCCAACTGAATTTGATCCTAGTTTCAAGGCATGGAATTGATGCAATATGCATATGCATTCATGGATCATGAACTCTGTCAAAGATTCAATTGCACAAAGCATCGTCTTCCATGAGAATGTTGTAGATGTTTGGAAAGAACTTAAAGAACATTTCTCTCTCTCGGCGATTATATATGAACTGCAGAATTACAATGCTAATTTTTTGGATTAAAGCAAGATTCACGTTCAGTTTCATAATTCTTCACTGCTTTGAAGGTTTTGTGGGAAGAACTTGAAGCATATCTTCCAACTCCAATTTTTGCTTGTCCACATCGTTGTACGTGTAATACTGATGTGATTAATATTGAAGAACATTAGGCCGACTAGAACTATATTGAACTACAATATATCAAAAATGGAGAACCAATAATGAAATAAAACCTACCCAAATAACAACCTCCCGTTACTAATACCAATATACCATTGTCTTGAAATACAATCTAAACGGTCAACATATTATATTATTCACAATAACGGTAAAAGTCATCTTTTGATCTACCCATAAACCATTCAGGAGATAACTTATGAATGATAGTTTTTGTACTTTTTGAAGGCTTATATCTCTCAAATGTTGTTTTTAAGAATAGAGAAAAAATGAAAGGCCTAAAGAGCAATCATCCCTCTCCATTCATCGGATAAGATCTGGTCCCCAATCTTAATACATAAAATGTTGAATATTGATAAACACAACTTCCGCTTACTTAAACCAAGTTGAAATTAATAAATGTTAAACGAAGATATAGAGCTAACATGAGTTTGGATTCTCTTAGATACTAGAGCGAAAACAAATTGATTACTCCGCTCGTTCCATAATACTTGACACAGTTGACCTTATTACGCATATCAATGCATAATTTTGAGCTTAAATATCTTGAATAATATATTAGAAAAAATTATGGAAATTTGATATTTTGAAAATACTAATCGAGACAAATCTAAAGACATCTTATATGATATTATTTATCTTTGTATATTAATAAAAAAATATGGTCAAAGTAAATTAGGTCAAAATTTCACATTTTCAAATAGATATTCTATTATGGGACAGAGGGAGTAATTAATTACAGTGTAGGTTGTTCTAGTTGAAAAGAATTTAACTTAAATTCCAAACACAAGTTTGATTTTTGATACCAATATAAATAAATAATTATTTCCACACATTTTGAGTCTTGAAATTTTCTCTCTGATAAGAACGCGTAATCCAATCACCTAAGTCACTTTATTAAATTTATTATAAATATAAAAAAAATAAATTATTTTGAGTGTTTTTTCAACATAAGTAAATTATTTTGACTTAGATAAATAAATAATATATAAGCATGGAATGTCTAGTTTTATTTTAGAATTTAATTCATTTGCATTTACATTGTAAAAATAGTTTACACTACCATCAACTAATCATAATTTTTTATTGTCAGAAGTGTTTGACTCTTACTTCTCTTACTTTTTTTTTAAGAAATTACTTCTCTTACTTTAATCATATCCAAAGTCATAAAGATGAATAGTTGTAATGAACTGACTCTTAATTTTTTAGACCAACAATGTATTGAAATTAAAAATTGAGTTTAATGTTGTGGTTAACGGTCCAAAATAATTGTATGTATATAATTAATTAAAATATTTAAAATAGCCACATCAATTAATGTTTTTAATTTGTTTGACAATTTAAAATGTTTTGGTGTGTTACGTGTGTAAACTTGTTTTAAACCTTCAACCCGATACCATTAAACTTAAAAAATTAAGTAGTATACTTTACCAACATATAATTATTTTACAAATAAATCTAGGGTTAAATATGTTTTTGGTACCTGTAAATATATCAACTTTCCGTTTTAGTCCATTTAAAAAAGTTCTTCAACTTTTAGTCCTTCAAAAAGTTTTCATCTTTACATTTGGGCTCTGCTTTAAAGTAAACTCATATGTAAAATTCATATTTTTGAATAAAAACTTTCAGAAAATTTATAATATTATAAGGAACTCTCCCAAAAAAAAAATTAGAATTTTTTACCAAAACATGAATTAAATATGAATTTTTATATTAAATATAAATTAAAAAATTCATATTTAATTTATGTTTTGTTAAAAAATTCTCTTTTTTTTTGGAGTGATTTTTACATATTTTATATATTTTTGCACATTTTCTTTAAAAAAACAGAAAAATTTACATAAAAATAAGGACTAAAAGTAGTGATTAAAATTTTTATAGAACTAGAAATTGAAGGAATTTTTTTACGATCGAAAACGAAAAATTAATATATTTATAGATACTAAATCATATTTAATTCTAAATCGAATAATTTGCGACCACATCAATTGACTAAAATAAAAGTAAAACCAAAAGTGGTTTACTAGTCTATAAATATTTTATGTTATTGCTGAGCACAATCATGTCTTGTATTGTTTTGCTCTTGCTCTCTCTCCAACAAGCCAGTCCTGATTTTTTCTCTCTAGGTTTTCTCTTCCAGTTTCTTCATTGAGGGGTGGTTTTGGGTCAATTCTTGAAACCACGCTTCTTCATCTTTTTCTCTCTGTTTCAATCTAAATAAGTGATTTTCACATAGATATAGGTTTTTTCTTTTTGATTTCATCATCTAAGTGTGGTGGTTTGTTATTCGTCATCTTGTGTGGTGTTGTTTGATGTCTCGTTTCTTACGGTGTTCATTTGATTCGGATCGATTATTCAATCAAAGATTTGGACGTCAACGTTGCAGATCCAGAGGTATGGATATTTCGGTCACTTTAATTTTATCATATATTTTTGTAAGTATTATGCGGTTAATGTTGTGAGTTTGTTAGTATATTATCTGTTACGTTTTTAACTGTGTTGAACGATGTAATTGAATGAATGAATAAAAACTATTTTACTAGTCATTTCGCACACACAGTAGTCGCAACTTGCATATATGTTTCAATGGGAACCGTCTTTCTTCTTCGACCCGATAATTCATCTTCCATCATCAAACCACACCGAAACCCTAACCCTAACCATGGATCCCGCAAAAAGCGAATTCCTACGACCGTGAACCCTAGTTCTCCAGATCGAAACTGCACGGTTATGAAGCATCCCGGATCGAATCTGGTGATGGGTCAGGTGAAGATTCTGAAGAGAGGTGAGAAGCTGAGTCCCGATAACAACATGATGAAGAGTGAAGAATGTTACGATTTGGTTTTAGGATCAACGAATCGTCTTGGTCCTGATCCTGTTACGGTGATGAAGCAGGTTAGGGTTCAAGATGGACTCTACGCTGGCCTCACTGTTTTGTCTCCGCCGCCGAGTTCTGTACCAGTTCCCAAGTTTCTTGTGATGGAAAAACCTTAGTGAATCATGATTCTGTTTTGTTTTTGGAATGCGTGATACACAAGAAGTTGGTTAAAGTTTGGTTTGGTTTGGTTTTCTCACATGGTCTCGATGATGATGAATTGATGATAATGGCAATTTCAGTGTGCGCAAATGAAGAATGTTGAAGGCAAAAGAACAGAGTAAGCCTTTGGATTGTTCAAGACTTTATTAGCTTTCGGTTTCTGAAATAGAGAAGGGGTTTTGGGTTAGTTTAGGTTGGAGAGATAGGTTTCTTATATAAGGGTTTTCAAATTAGAATTAGAATTAGAATGCTTAGGAGGGTTATGTTTAGATTTTATTTAGAAAATTATAAAACGAGTAAATTTATTGTGTTTTGCTTTGATCATCACTTATACTACTCATGTATTTCTGATATTCAATGCAATGAACTTTCTCGTTTTGGTAGTGATATTGGATAATTTGCTTTTATTGTTTTTGTTTTGAATTGATACCATTGAGGTATATATTCATTTTATGTTTGTAAGATATAGTTGTGAGTTTAATAGATTTACAAACTAATTTTCACACACATCAAACATGAGATCTATATTTTACTAGGTCATATCACTATCACTTTTAAGCTCTGCAGTATCAATACTTCTAATCGAAGGAGTGTCCGACACAACACCAACACTTTGAATTACGTCATTTTCTCAAATTATTATCGGTGTGGATGTGCCAATATCTGTGTCATGTCCTATCCGTGCTTCATAGCTCTTTTAAGACAAAGTTATAAGAATGGTGTGATGCGGGGTGAGGAGTGCAGCACTTCAATGTCGGTCATTGCCGGAATAATATTAGCAGGGATAACACATTTTGGTTGGTAAAAATGTCTCAATTATCTTTCTAAGCAATGCTATTTTAGTGCTTGAAAGAAACATCATTTGGTTGGCTTATGAATGAGGCAACTCTTTCTAAGGATGGATACGTGAATCTCTCTTTTCTGGTCTAACGAGCAAAGAAGAGTTTTGTTTCTTATTATATGTTATGTACTTGTTTTATTTGTTGTAATTTTCTTAAGTGATCTTATCTCAATAGATGCTTCAAATGTTTTAACAGTTTAAGTTTTAGAATTAATGTTGCTCAAGTGTCTCAGTGCCGTGCTGGAAATGGCAGTTGAAGTTAACATAAGTATATGCAAGCAAGCACCCTCAAAACCAATTTCATAAATCAGAAGGATAAAAAAGGTGCAGGTTGTTAGTTCTCTTTTTACCTTCCCTTTGCTAATCTTTACTGTTGCTGTAAAGTTCAATTTAATATGTCAAAGAAGAGTGGAAGGAGAAAGAAGATGATGAAAAAACTAAGATAATAAAG
The DNA here is from genome assembly GCA_958299785.1 of Medicago lupulina. NCBI lineage: Eukaryota > Viridiplantae > Streptophyta > Magnoliopsida > Fabales > Fabaceae > Medicago > Medicago lupulina. The sequence goes on along the minus strand of OY283139.1, from coordinate 52,988,091 downwards.
ACAGATACGAAGAAATAGCTATTTTATCCCATCTGTTTGCAGTAAGTAATTCCTTTCTGGGCTATGATTGATAAAATATACGGTATCAATTTCGGTTATGTTGGTTGATTCATTGTTTATTAAATGTACCCATTAGCTTTTGCCTTCCTAGTTTGATTAATGGCTACCAGAGTTAGAAAGGTAAGTGTTGTTAAGTTAGATTCCTGCCAGAGTTAAAGTATATCTTGCTTCTGCCTTGATATTGCTGAATGAATCATATAACCCATATATTGTGTTTCATCATTATAAGGTTTCACTGCAATGCATCTGTTTTGCATAATATAAGCTAGGAGTTTAGACTTAGACAGAAAACAAAAGAAAACAGAGATGGGTAGATCTTTTGACACTTGCACACGCAAGAAGGGCCGTTAAAAGTAGTCTTAGAGCGTTTTTGGTTGGGAATTTTACCAACAACGGTGTGTTTCTTCTAAATTCTCCGAGTTGTATCTTGGTAAACCTATGTTTAAAGAGGGAGGTAGTAGTATACCAAGTATATATGTTAGGTAACAAGGAGAAATTATAAACTTTCCTTCACACAAAAAAAAGGAGAAATTATCAACTGGATTCTTTACAAAAAGTAACAGAGAATTCAATATAGATATTATCATGTGAGGCACATAATATTTATTAAAACAGTTGCTTATAAACAAATTTCTTCCACCCTCTTCTAAAATTCTCAAGATCATTTATGATTTGAAAATTCTTTGAATCTTCAAGCTGTTCCACCCCAAGTTGCACTACAAGCTCCGATTTTACCATAATCACTTGGCAAATTGACGTAATTCTTCAATTATATTGTAAGAAAGGAAAGACTTTGACACTTCTAGTATGCTAAAAAAACATGCCACTCAAGGAGCCCCTGCACAAGAAAATAGGTACATAAATAGCTTCAGAAAAGTCAAGACTAAAGGAAAACAAAAAAACTAATAATAGATTGAGGCTAGATGTTTCTAACCAAAACCCTGAGGCTTTCTTGGTTTCATTTCTGCAAAATTTTCAAATAAACAATTCAATGAGTGTACTATTTTGGTAAGTTCAAAATTTAATTAAAAAATTTAAGATAAGATCTATTACCTAGGTTTTCCTTCAAAGGAATCATTAATTTCATCTACAGTAGGCCTTTCAGGAAAGGTAGACAAAAGTACATACTTCTCTTTTCCTGGCGACTCGTCTACTCTTTTGTACAGCTCGTAACGGTATGGATAAGACATCCTACATCATAAAGCAGTGAAGTATAAACTTAGATCAATAGGATTTGTTTCAATTGACTAATGAATTTTTCCACCCTATGAGGTTCTCACGCGCTTGAAAACACATTGAAATATTTTGGATTTTAGAAACCGAATAGAGCGCGCGAGAAACTCATAGGGTGGAAAAAGTAATGACCATAGTTTAATGACAGAAATATATGTTACCATCTAACCTGAGAGCTCCCATTATGGGATACTGGGTTCCTGCATAATAGAGAAGCCGAAAGAGGTAGCAACTTTCAAATGATGCTGCATACTCGAGTCTTTTGTCTCGCCCCATTGTCTAGTGATTAAGAAGACAAAGTTATAACCTTACTTTTCTCTTGAATAAATTGTTATCTTCAATTTGCTGGTTTAGTACTCACTTGCATGATACCACTAGAAGCAGGTAAATCCTGGATTCATAGAAATGTATTAGTTTTGTACATTACATTGGAAAATGACTAATATAAATGTGAATGAACTATTCAAAAAAGAGTTACAAGTTGTAATATCCATTGAAAAACCATGCAAACAAAGATATTCTATGCATATGTGACGACTAACTGCCAGTGTAAATTCAATAGTCGTAAGATCTTTAACCAGATGGTGCTACTTTAGTACTGTAGATCAGTCTCTGATAATGGAAAGAAAATTCTCAACATCCAAGAAATTAACTTCTAGATAGCCTAATAGAGCTCATTATTTTTTAATTTCCTATTTTCATTCTTCATTGAAAAGCTGTCAATGAACTTTTAAAACACGAAAGATAACAAGGAAGCAATTTTGTTAATAGAAATAAAAATAGAAAATATCATCTTGATGTAAATGAGTTCGATATTCCCTCTAATCCTGATAATCCTGATACCCCTCAATTAAAAAAACAGTGGAAATCATTAAATATCAGCTCTCAGCATGCAATTGAAGACACAAGGCTAGACTCCTAACTGGTTAGTTTTTAATTTATAAACTGGTTCGGTGACTACCATGTTACAATATAGTTAGGTCAACCATGCAGGCCATGATGCCTGCTCAGTGCTCAGTTATGAGTTCATCAGTTTTGGATTCTCGATATTTATATATGTCATGACAAATCTGAAAAACTTGTAAATCGTACAACTATTTCATGAAATAAACATGAACTACAGTATAGGAAACTAGAAAATGAACCTTAAGCTTAGCATTGATTAGGATAACTGGTCTGTGTTCGGCAGCAGTGGTCATTGCCTTTAAATCCTGTATATCCAACCTCAGAAAATATTAAGGTATGCGAAGAAAAAAATAACAGCTTGGAAGAGCTGTGATAAAATAAATCAAAATCCATTAAGCCAAATAGAAGGTTCAGAAGATGATATATCTCTAAAATGTGTCAAACTTCCACTCTATTCCCTTACATCAATAATACAATTCCCTACAGCATTTTGAGGAGCCACCAAGAAATACATGTCATCTTGCTCTTCAACCTCCGCTGCACCTGAGATTAGAAATCCACAATTTATTTCTATGCCGATATCAAAACAAACCATAACGAAAACTATATCAGTAGCAAAAAATAAGAAGCCCATTTAATTAGTATGAAACATTTAAATGTTTCATTTTTTATTTATTTATAGGAGGATATATATATATATATATATATATATATATATATATATATATATATATATATATATATATTAGGGCTGAAATTAATTATTTTAAATTTGTGCATTGAACAAGGATTTAACATAGCAAATGTAAAATGAGCCTTAAGGGTGATTTTCTCCTTGTTTCAACCCATATAAGTAAAATGTTAATTGTCTTGAAGCTGCTATATAGAAGTGGATGACCAAGAAAATAGATGGATAAAATAAAAAGTTTGACGTTAAGGTAAAATCAAGAAAACCAAAAGGATAACCAAAAACTTCCCAAAAACTCTTTTTTTAGTTTTTAAAAACTTGAAAATTAAAAACTTGTTTGCTAAACTATTTTTAAAATTACAGTTTTTGAAACTGTTTTGAATTTTTTAGTTTTGGAGACTAAAAAACTAAAACATGTAAAAGGATAATCATTGTGAAAAGAGGATTTATATATTTTAAAAACTGAAAACAAAAACTATTTCAAACAGACCCTAAATGTGTCCAACTCCAACCGGTTAAAATACAAAAGCGGTATTAAATCAAAAGCTGCAATGGCAGAGCCATAAAGGTTTCAGCTCATTGATATACCTATGGAACCAATGTTGATGAAGGTTCCTTTTGCACCATAATCACCCCAATCCATGAATTCTAAAATCTTTCGACTTCCAGCAAGCTGTAATGGCATTCCAGCAAGAGCACCTTCTCCCATTGACCCCTGTACACAAACCTGCATGAAAAAGTTGATTTTAAACAAAAAGAACTATGCTAATGTTTACAGATATAGCAGTGCCATTTAATCTCTAGACAAACAAAGTGTTCTATATTAGAACAAAAGGAGTAAGGAAGACACCTTTACACGCTTTCCATCATCGGCATATGAAAGTGCAAGAGATCGAATAAGTTCCAATAGTGTACCAATTCGATAAACATCCTGTATACAAAAATATATGGTTATATCAAGACAATAAGAGAAAATCAAAGGTAAAAAAAAAGTCCATACCATTTCTGGATTCAGTTCAGGAATGTTGATGTCAACCTATTAGATTTTAATGAAAAAAGAAGAAGATATCATCAGCGTAGGCCTCAGGAGCATTAAAAACAAGAAAAGTCCAGGAAAATGCGAAACTTATTTTTTCCATCAGACCATCCTAAACTTCATTCACCTCAGTTATAAGTTACAGTTTTACTCTCTAAAACATAGGAAGAATCTTCTGTAAGCAAAATGAATGCTGATTCTTACTAATTTTTACATTTTACATTTAGAAGTAGAATAGTCTTCTTACGGAAGGAGTAGGAATATATGTAGCACCGACACTTCACATTGAAACTTGTTGGTGTCCGACACTAACACGGAATCAACACAAGTGGTTATATTCAAATATTTAATTTTAACAAAATAAAACTGGTGTTGACGTGACAACATGTCTGATGTCAGTGCTTAATAGGTAGGAACGTTACGATCAAATGTCTCGTTCAAATCTAGAGTCACACAAATAACAGGAATAATCAGCAACCGTGTACAGACTACAATTACATACAGTTCTGGAATTGTTATTATACCTTTAACCTAGTTTTTCCATCATTGATGGCCCTCTGTGTAGCTAGGAGCACATCATCATAGAAATATTTCCTCATATCTCGAGAATGGGGAATGTTATTTAGTCTAGTAGGTATTCCTCTCCATTTATCCTGTAACAAGCTAAAGCAAAATAAGAAGCGATATACAAGGGAAGCTTTTCTAGCTCATAAAGGAGGAAAAATATTCAAAATAAAGAAATCAATGCCTTTTACAAAGTACTACCATCTACCTGGATCAAAGATGCTTTCCCCTTTTTCATACCAGGAATTGGTTTTTCTGAATAAATAGCAGTTGGTAAATAATCTTAAAAATTTATCAATTTTTCTTACTTATTGCATATCAATCCCCACCATGTCGATCAAGACCAATAAATGTAAGCAGAGTTTCAATCAATAAGTTATGTGTACCCTCATATCATAACAAAACAAAATAGCAGAAAGATGTAATTACGTACATATATTAACTGGTTTATAAAATACCATGTCAATTGTTAAACTCTGGAAAGCATCTTTAAATAATAAGTTCATGAACAATAACCCTTCATAATATAGATTTGTAATTCCCTACAAATATATCATGGCTGAAGATTGAAAAATAGGCTTTTGAAAATTCATACCTCCAGATTTCACTATTTTCACTCTATCTTGTTGCAATTGAGATAATAAAGATTCAATATCTTTGAAAACTTCTTCTTTAGGACGGCTTCCATCAATCTGTAAATATGCCAAATTAAGTTAATAGTGGCAATGTCCAACCAGTTGACATTAATGACATGACACAGAAAAGAGAATAATCTTCAGTAACCTTATTTGTTATGTTTGAGTAAGAGGAAGATACTGATTCTGCATTTTGCTTATAGATGTTTAGGCGTGACATAACCTGAAAATGATTAAATAAGTACACATAAGTCAGATTCATTTACTTAACGACTACCTATCTGCTTCCAGACTATGCATTGTGGAAATGAACAGAACTTGCCCAAATGAGACACAAAATATAGACAGAATGAAAGGTTCATGTCATGACATTACAGGCTTGTGAAGCATTCAAAGTGTATTTTAAAACTACATGCACCATTCCTTTAGAACCATCCTCCTTTTCTAAAACCAGTGATAATCCACCAGTTACAATAACTTTAGACCCTTAATGCTATTACTAGAGAAGGAAATCTAATTAATTTGCCATGCAAAAAACTGAAAAAGTTATTCATGGCAACAAGTATTTGAGATCTTTTGTTGAGACCATCATATTCTTATTGCAATGATGAAACATATCCGACACATTTTCAGATGATACAGCCCATGGATATATACACAAAGACAGCAAAAAAAAAAACGAGTATAGTATCTCATACTTTTTCTTTAGTGTCATCAGGACGATTTACTAGCCTTGCTTTGATTTCTTCTGTCTCTGGCGGAAAAAATTTCTCATGATAGATCTTGCCAGTTACTGGATCTAACCTTCTACCAACGCATCTGTCGATCAGAATTTCATCATGAACCTGAATATTAGAAAATTTTAGTAACTGGGCAAGGAAGATGAAACTATTTGTTTCTGATTGACACTTATAAAGCGCATACATTACTCAATGGAATGCACTTAAATTACATATGTTACTTCCATATCTCAATACCAGCAAAGCAAGTGTCCGTGTGAATTATAAATAATAAATAATTTAGTAGTTTGTTGTATATAAGTTATGAAATAAGACTAATCATTTTACAAACTTGTTAGTTTATTCAGTAACTAACAAAAGATAAGTACCTCGTTAAATTAAGTTAAATAGGTCACCCTTTGTAAGAAGTGAAACTTTGAGAGTTTGAGTAAAAGAAAAAAGCCAATGATTGATGAATTTACTGGCTTTAAGAAAATTGCAAAGCATAAGATGTTTTGGAGATAAATGAAAAAACAGTTTGTTTCAATTACCTAGTTCTGTTTGCAAAGAATTAAAGGAAACCAACATCCGAAAAAGATACTTCAATAATCAATAGTATGCAATTACTAAACATTTAACATACATCTAATACGATATACACATCAGGTCGTATCTGCATTTTCTCTAGACTCTCAGCTTGGGAGAAAGTACGAGGGTAACCGTCAAGAAGCCACCCTTTTTGCTTAACATCTTCGCAAGACAATCGTGCTGCCACCATCTACAAAGGAAAAAGAAAAGGAAAACAAACAGAGGCATCTCTTTCAGCATATGAAATGGATGAAGCACAGAACTGCAAATAAAAATGTGCAATTCTTGACAGTACAGCTGTCACAATTTCATCAGGAACCAAGCGACCAGCATTCATGAACTCTTTCGCTTTGTTTCCTATTTCTGTTCCAGCTGCTACTTCTGCTCTTAGCAAGTCCCCAGTTGATATGTGCACTAATCCATACTGCGGAAACAGACACAACACATATGATCAGGGCTCCAGCCCTTATTTCTATGAATGCACATTACAAGCTATCATGCCACTTTTATCAATAACATTAACAGATAACGGGACAGTAAAAAGATATAGTCCTTCCGTCTCATAATATCTATCACTACTAAAATTTTGATTTGTCTGAAATCATTTGTTACTTTAATATAAGAGAAAATAAAATATTATTTATAAATTAGAATCCTTTTATTCTGTTTAACGACAACACTAACCAAAAATAGTTAATGCGAATCAGTAATATTGATAATTTTCTTATTGTGTACACATTAGCTTAAATGAAAAATAATGACTCAAAGGGAGCATACCGCTAGACATATTGAAAATAAAGCAGAAACAAAATAAACACTCCTTCTGCCTCGTACATTTTTCTCCGTTCAAGGTGATGTGCAGGTCTTAAAAGAATCACTGATCATACTTATTTCTATCGTGAAATAACCATTTGTTACTCAAAATGTCCTAATTAATGAACAACTTATATTTAAACTATACAGTTTACTCATCTTTAGAAGAATATACAACATTACATTCGGTGGTGATTGAATTGATTACAAACAAGAGCATAATTAGAAACATATTTAATATATTTTTGGTATTAAAAAATGAGAAATAATTTATGACAAACCAATGCACCTTCTCGAATGAAATATAAGCAAAACTAACTCATGTTTCTTAGAAAGAAAGAGCTCTATAGGTCAGAATCTGGGTTATTTGTGGCACTGGCAAAGTATTTGTATGGCAAGAACTCTTCTAAAGGAATGGTATTAATGGATAATTGGGTATGGAAACACATAGGTTTGTGGAATGAGCGCTGACTGAAAAATAGGGAGAGACAAGTCCCTACCTCCATGGCCACAGCTATTTCTATACGCCTGAAGGTAGCCGATTTAATCAACAAAGCTGGTACAGGTTGGAAGTTTTTAGATCAAAACCAAGTTTTGGCCGTTGGCTGTTTTTGGAAATTCATGAAGGCAAGTGAATAAACAGCCTCGCATATTGGTATCAGTTCCATGATTGATATTGAACACATACAAGAAGGGAATTGGTCTGAATTTTGGAAGATGCAAGTACTATACCGAGTTAAAAACTTCTTATGAAGAGCTTGTAAAGATGTTCTTGCTACCAAAAGGCAAACACTACCAAAGCAAGAATCTTAGAAAGCAGAAGTGCATTGCTCTAACATGTGTGAGGTTTGCAGGAAAAACTATGAGAACAAACACATTGCATCTGTTTCTTACCAGTCTTTGAAGTATAGTGTTGGCAGGCAATGAGGCTTGTGGTCCATCATGCAAAATTTTCTAACCCAGTATTAGAAGTTAGAACCAGTAATTCAAAAACCAATTGTGGTTGCCAAAGATGTTTAGACCTTCCACTTACACCAGTTGTGACTTGGGTTCTAGTCCTAAATTATGTAATTGGTAGGTTATACGTCAAATCCTCAATGAGGTGGGTGGTTTTCTCCGACCTTACATGAGAGTGTGCGAATCACTTGTGTTATTCACAAAGAAATGGTTGAGCTCTGCAAATTGGGCAAGAACTAAACTAGAGCACAAAATAAGGAATTGTAGAGGCCTATTTCTCTCCCACACTACAACGTACAACAAAATTGTTTTCTCACTACTATTGACTTCTATACATCTTTAATTTAACACTTGTTTCCAATGAATGAATTAACGCGGAGTCTTTAAAAACTCATTTTCCTCTTCTAATAAATGAATTGAAAAGCAATTGCGGTAATAGAATTACTTTTTGTAAATGACATTAAGGGATCAACTACTTTTGAAATTTGCGTAATTTTGTGCAAGAGGTATTGTTAAGAGTCCCACATTGAAAGTGAGATAACATGAACAAATGTTCATTGTACCGAGTATTTCAAGTGAAAAGTAGGGTGGGACTAATTAACAAACCTTATTAACAATCAATTCACATTGAGTTCCCTTGCCAGATGCAGGTGCACCTGATATCATCACCTTCAATGGCTCGCTTGTGGAGCAATTTATCACCTTTCTTGTTGCCTTATCAAAAAGAATATAAAAAAAAAAAAAACAAAACACCATCAGTAAACAAAATTCAAAATCAAAATTTAATTAATTGACATACATTTATTAACGAACCTTGGGTTTTAATGGCAAATTGGTGTGTCTGCTGAAGTTGGTTAAGTGAAGATATTGAGTGTTATAGTTGTGGTGTTGGAGAAGTAGACATGGCTGATGAGATGAAGAAGGAAACAGAAGAGAACGAGGGAGAAGAGTTGTTGAGTGGACGTAGGAGGAAGAAGAGGATGTGGTCTGCAACATATTGTTGTTACAGAAGATTGACTCACCCTTTGCTCTCAATTGAGTTTCAGTGGTTCTTAGTCCTTCATTCCCACACTAAAGCAAAACAACCAAGACCACTACTACTTCCTACACTAAAACTAAATTTATCATATTACTAAAAAAGAAATAAAAAAATCATCAAATTGGCGTCATAAGTTGAATTCTTGTTTTTTTTTTTTTTTTTTTATGTTTTTTTGAGATAGACGAAATGACATTTTTTTTTTGTAAAATATAGTTCAACTTCTTACCAATTAAATCAACATTCATGTGTTCTTATTTTTTTTATTAACTTTTTAATTTGAACCTTATTTTTTATTCTCAATCCAAGTTTACATACGTATTTAAAGAAATTCAATAAAGATAGTAGACTCTATTGGATTTTCCCCTCTTTTTCTATATGTATAAAAAAATAATAGTAGACTATATTGCATAAGTTATAATTATAATTAATTGATAATGATCATTCACAGCTCATCAAGACAATTCCCAGAAAAACCGTATACATGGAGATTTCTTTAATCAAATTTTGGGTGCATTTTACCTTTAAAAAAATAGATTTTGTTTTAAAAAATCTAGAGATTTTTTCTAGAGATTAAACAAAATTGATGCTATTTCTGTTTGTTAACTATCATAAAAATCGTTTGTTTATGTTGTTTAACTTGTTCATGAGCCTTCAAAAACAAATAAAAATGACAAAAAAAGTGACTTTTTTTATAATCACAAAAAACATTTAAAAATGAAAAATGTGTTTTTTTTTCTTTAAAAAAAAAAGCTTAATCAAATGCGCTCTCTATTTAGGCAAAGTTTTGTTTCGTATTAGTTTTAGACAAAAATTAGAGTGTAAAAGTGTTAATAGATAGAGATGACATTTAAACTATGCTGGCATCCTAAACTCACCACCTATTATTTGCAGCACTTTAATAAATAGATTAATATAAAAAGTGGAAGAAAAAAACATGGAGGATTATGCCAAATCAAATTATACAAATCAACATATCAACAACTATTGTTTCATTAAATTTTTTTTTATAAAAACTCAAATGGATAAAATTTTAGTGAAAGGAAAAAGAGTACAATGCAAGAAAGACATAAATATAAAAAATAAAAAATAAAAAACTCGGTTGTCTAGGCAAGCAACTAGGATTACACTAAGACTAAAACACATACAAAACATCAATGAAATGAGAAGTGGACAAAATGGGCCACTTTACCCTTAGGCCCATTTCAGAGATATGAGTAGGAAAATTGTTTTTCTGATATATAAAACTTTCTAAAAATACAAATAAATGATCAAATTATCTTCGATGGTAGTTAACTAACATTGAGAAAAACGACAACACTTAACTACCGCTGCATTGCTTTTTTTCATCCTTTTACCAACTTTCTACAGTGAAGTGCAACACTCCTTCATTATTCACAAGGTCAATGTTATGCCTCTTAAATGCATATTAAATAGACATTGATTATCATGAATATATTCAATGAAATATTTTTTGTTTTTCTTATTTTAATGTTGTATCATTTATTGTTTCTCTAAATATTTTTAATATTTCTCTAAAAATATTCAACTACCTCGTATGATAACACACTAATATTGAATTACCATGTTTCTCCAACAATTGAATTATCATGTTGGGATTCAAATATTATGATATCATAGTATATAAAGATACGGAATTATTACTTTTCTTTCGGTGATAACATGTAATGATTACTAAACCTTAGGCCAAAAATATTATACAATTTTAATTCTGTCAAAACAAAATCTTATATTACAAGATTAAAATAAGAAAAACAAAAAGATATTTCATTGAATATACTCCCTCCGTCCCTTAATATAACCCCCCTTTTGTTTTTTTTTTGTCCCTAAATATAACCCCTTTTCAAATTACAACACACATTAATTATTATTTTTCCATAGATACCCTTATTTAATACTACTACTAATTCTAAAAGTACAATAAATTGACTTTTCATTTATCTCTTTAATGAGGTTAATTTTGTAAAATTGTACTATAAAACAGACACATTAACTACACCAACAACATTTCTTAAGAAATGTGAAAAAAGCAATAGGTGCTTATATTAAGGGACGGAGGGAGTATTTATGACAATCGATGTTCATTTAATATGCATTTATGATAATAGGTATGTCATTTACCTTGAATAATGAATTAGTGCTACATTTAACTTCAGAAAGTTGGTGAAAGGATGACAAAAGAAATTTAGCGGTAGTTAACTACCGCTGGAGCCAGCGGTAGTTAGCTGCTGCCGTTTTTTCAACGATAGTTAATTACCATTGGGGATAATTTGGACATTTATTTGTGTTTTAAGGAAGTTTTGTATGTCAAAAAAGCAATTTTCTATGAGTAGAAGAATCAAAGGGCCTATGACCTGAACACCTAGGCCATAAATCTTAAAATTTAAGCATCTAACTGACTAGGTTAACGTTCAGGGACAAGGAAGTCTTTGGATATCTTGTCTTAAGGAGGAGGTGATACTTAATGAGCAAGAAAGACTATTGAACCACATGAAACAAACCATAATTATACTCTATAGAAGGGGGCATTTAGCTATACAATAATCATTATGTTTCTATGCCTAGATACCTTAATACTAATGACCTAGTCCATGTAACCCAGCCTACTAGATTTGACCTAAATTTCTCAAGCAAGAACATTTGGAGCCCACCGTGGAGTCGTAGTAAAACTATTCTTGCCCTAGTTTTATCAATCTGAACCAGATGGAGCAACAAAACAATAATGAACCTGATTCATCCATTCCATCTGCTACCAAGGTTCTACAACATCGGTTCAAGACCCCTCAAACTCTTGTGCCAAGCTCTTCCCCGTTCAATGATGAAATTAATGAATAAAGACTTTTGATCAACGATCTTACAGGCAAAATCATAATAGTTAAACACCTTATACACATCATCGTTGGTGGTTTTTCCTGCAGGGGTGAATCATGTTTAGCGTGAACAAATATACATGAGACATTGATGGTAGGATTACGCAAGTGTAGCAAATCATTTACCAGGTAATAAAGTGATAAATAAAGTATCGTATCCACATGGATTGTTGTTTCGTCAAAATAATTCGCGTTACTTATTTTAAGTTGACGATATAAAATAAAAGAGATAAGGATTAAAGATTGCAATTTTTATTTGTTTGCAACATAACAAGTTACCTATTTTTCGTTGCAGAAAAGTAAGCAGCGGTTAAGACTATTTGAATCCCCCTATTTACTTTATTGGATATTAAATAGCATTCATGTCGCGTTTAGTTATCTTAAGTAGATTATACATATGATGAGGTTGTTGGGACGTTCTAACCTAGTCGGTTGTCAAGCTGCACCTATAACAACCCGATTTTTCGTTATTTAGTTTTTAATTAATTTACGTGTGTTTATGTATGCTTTTATGTGATTATTTACCCTTTGGCGTATTTTCTTGAGTTTAGTGATTAGGAGGGTATTTTGGTCTTTTGGCGAGTAAGGGTAAAATAGTAATTTTGGTCGAGAATTAATCGTAGCGTTTTTAGTAAGAACCGATTGTTTAACAATTTATTAAGTTAGTTGTAGTAATTAGTATTAGTGTCGGTTGTTGCTAAATATTTTATTGTTAGTAAGAGAAAACTAATAGGTGACGTAATTAGAATTGAGTCCAATTATTATTTTATGGGTTAGGCCCAATGGGTATGGGTGTATATTTCAACTTTAGAAAGAGAACTAGGTTTTACTTTGTTCATTTCAAAGAGGCAAAGAGGCTAGAAGAGGATTGGAGAGAAGACTTGGAGAGGGGAAGAATTGGGAGCTAAATTGAAGCCTAGGATTTGAGCATAGAAGATTAGAGGTAAGGGGACTAGACTTTAATCATAATCTCTTTTTCTACCCCTTTCTCAATAAGTGATTATTTAATTAAGTGCTTTTGAAAATAAGTGATTATGTGAAATTTAGTGAATGAATTCATGTCTAATTGTTGATGATATGTTTGTACATGTGAATTGAATGATGAATTGTTGTTGATATTGAATTCATGTGTCAAAAATCATATGTATGAATATGTTGTGTTTTTTTGTGTGAAAAATGATGAATAATGAAGTTGTGGTTTGATGAACTTGGAATGAATTCACGAATAATTGTGTTGATGATGTTTGAAAACATGTTGTTGATGAATTGGTATGATGAATATGTCATTGGTGAATTGATGATGAAAGTTGTTGTTGATATTGAATAATTTTGAAAGTTTGGTGAAATTTTGAATTGAGACAAAATGATGTTTGATTCATGAGTTTTGAGCATTCTTGTGTATGTGTTTATGTACATGACCTATAAACTTTATTTGGGACGAGTTTTGAGTGTGGGAGGATCAAAATTGGAGTGTTCGCTTAAGCGTACGCCAAGCAAACTTCAAGCGAACGTGCCCAGTTCATTTCTGAACGTAGCTCGCTTGAGCGAACCGTGAGCGAACACAAATGTAGGTTCTGTGAAGGGTTCGCTTGAGCGAGCCGTAAGCGAGCTCCAAGCGAACACGCCCAGAACGCTACTGAGACCTAGTCGCTTAAGCGAACTAGTCTTCGCTTAAGCGAACTGTACCCTGTTCAACCATACTTGATTTTTCGTTTCGTGTACTTGAGAACCAATCCTAACTTCCTAAGTGGTTTCTTTTGATTTATTTAATCATTACATGTGTACTTAATCTTTTGGAAACATCATTGGTGTGAATTTGGACTTAGTTTCATGAATTGTTCATAACGTTTGGAAAATTGTCCAAGAACACAATTTTTCGAAAACTTATTTCCTCAAAGACAATGATGTGAGATTACATACATATGCTGTCTAGATGATTAAATAAATGGTCTTGAACTATTTCTTTGAGAACTAGAATGTCTTGCTTGAAAATGGACTATGTTTTGAAAAGTAAAGTTTTGAGACGAACTTTACGAATTTTGAGAATTCATAGTGTTTGGCAGATGAAATGCTTATGTGAGTATACCTTCATGCATATGCGATTAGTATACTTCCTTAGTAGAGGCAATGGAGTCATTTTGATTTCGTTTTGGTTCACTGGTCTAAATTGTTAAAGTAGTGAATCATATCAAAATATATTCATCGAACTTTTCTATCTTGTAATTCTTTCGTGAACGAGATTGAATGTGAATATGTGTTGATTGTGATTATATTTGTTGTGTGCACATATGTTGATGGTGATTATATTTGTTGCGTGCACATATGTTGATGGTGATTATTTATGTTGAGTGCATATATGTTGTTGTTGGTGATGATATATGTAAGGTACATATATGTTGTTGATATTTCTCATTCATGCTATTGGTGATGAATATGTTGGTGCAAGCATGAATTGGAATATGTTGGTGTGGACTTGTGAATTTTGCATGGAGCATGTTTTGTTGTGGTCGAGTCCTAGTTCATACACGTTGTTGTTGTTGTCGTCTTTCATCTCCAATTGTTGTTGTTGAATACTTCGGTATTCATTATGCGGGTTGTTATGATGTGTTTATAAGCATCAGAGGCGACGGCCTCGGAGATGAAAGAGTTGGTACCACACATATAGAGTTGTCTAAACACATTGCATGTTCTAGGAAGAGTCGTGTTTGTTTATAAACTTGACGTGAATATGTGTTGGTGAAATTGTGTGATCGTTGATTGTTGAATTGGAACCTTATGATTGTATATCCATTGTTGAGAATGATTATGCTCACATTTAATTATGAAAGATATTACTATTGATGCATGCTTAATCCTGTTTATTTTGATTATGATTAATGTAAATCTAACCCCTAGTGGTCTTGGTGGACCGCCTACCTATTTGTATGAATGGGTAGACGGCGTGCAGGATTAGTGATCGCATTGCTTTTGGTGAGCGCTTGTGGTAGTGGAGCTTCATCCTTTCATGTTGCTCATCGTGTCTTAGAGGCTCTGATCTAGGACGTCGTCGTTTTATATTTCAGTTTTCCTTGAGATTATTTATGTTGTGAGGTTCATCGTATGTTGATGACATAGTTTTTATATTGAGATGTAGTTGATTTTCCGCGGTATGATTTTAATGTCGAGATATTCATGCATGATAACTTGGTGGTTAATTGTAGACGTGACGACTATTTCATGTATTTATTTAAATTGCATGATTTATCGCTTAATTAGAAATAGGGCGTTACAGCACCTGCTGATCACACAGTGATCCTTACGTGCGGGGTCTATACTATCTCGGTTGATCTGGGTTTATCCCTCCGATGGCTAATTGCTCATGTTGATCGCACGGTGGTCCTTACGTGCGGGGTCTACAAATGGGCAGTCCTATCAACGTCTACCTTACCTAGAGGTCAAGGACAATGGTTTTACTAGGTTTATTCCCCTCGGTGCTTGTTTCCATAATTACTAAACTAGTTACATCTTAGGTTCAACAGATTTTACTCAATATTAATAATATCACCTCCTAAGTGCTTATTATTAGGATCAACTCGCTTTCAGTATCTTTCGCTAGTTTACTAATCACTTACTTCGTAGACAGATAGTTACTAGTATAAGGATATAAATATCAAGATATAAACATTCATATAGTAATAACAATGTTAAGCCTTGTCACGACCTAAGTGTCTAATCTAGGGTTGCACCTCGCCAAAATAAATTAATCCTAAGTAATCATATGTTATAAGAGTTCCAAGGGAGGATCTCCATCCTCCTATTGTTCTCTCTAGGGTATATGTTTTTATATATTGGTTTTGTTATGATGTATGTTGTCATGTGCAACTAAACCTCTTGATTAGGGTTCTAAGATGAACTCCTTGTTATTTGTTGGATTCAATTAATAGAGTTTTCATTCAGTTATGTTTTTCTTGTGTCTAATTTAAATTCGTACTTGTCTCTTCTTAATGCTTTTTCAATTGAAATTATGCATCAGTAATCCTGAATAAAAAACCTAATCTTGCATTGTCTAGGGCAATTAAACCTGGCAACTCTATTCAATTCTTTTTTAATTTTACTATTTGAAATAAGTTTTACTAATTGCTAAGTTGAACGACAGTTCCTATGTAGAACAATAAACATACTATTTTATTACTTGTTACGATTTGGTGCACCTGCCGATTTCTGTTGAGGCAAAATCCCAAATTAATTTTAAAGATAATAAACAATTATGATTAAAGAATTAATGTGTAACACCCCGTTATCCCAACAATTAAATATTAAATAATAAATAAACAAGTAAATCAGAGTTCAACAATTCAACGGACATGTCACACTGCTTTTCAAAAATTCTTAAATAGAATAAAATACTATTTATTAACATCAACTATTTGGTGCACCAATATTATTTAAAATCATAAAAGGACTCTAAATAAATCAAAAATAATTAAATAACGACTAGGGCGTTACATAATGGACTTTGATTAATTCCTTGGTATTTTTAACTTGTGCTCTTGAGTGTTTTACTAAGACATGGACAATGTTTAA
The DNA here is from genome assembly GCA_958299785.1 of Medicago lupulina. Lineage (NCBI taxonomy): Eukaryota > Viridiplantae > Streptophyta > Magnoliopsida > Fabales > Fabaceae > Medicago > Medicago lupulina. The sequence continues at coordinate 52,971,402 of OY283139.1, read as the reverse complement.
ATCATATCAAGATTCAAGAAATCAAATGATATTTGAATTCATGATCTAACACTGAGGTCAGAAAGTTAGATCAGAATGTTGCTCAAAGATCAAAATGTTCAAGCAAAGATCAGAAGGTTGCTTTTATACAAGCCCAGAATCTCAAGAACATTAATCAAGGTAATGCAAGGCACATGCGACATGAATAAATGTCAAGGAAAGTACATCTGCATGGATCAATCAAGCAATAAAGGCATATACAAGGATTATGTCAAAAAGGATACTCAATGTTCATTTGAGACTATGAACATTGAAGTACTAGGAATATTCCAAAAGAGAATATCATCCTAGATGTTAAATTCACTGCTTTTCATTGTTGTTTCACTATTAGGATTTTCTTACATTAAATGTTAGTCTTACAAATCATCCTAAGTGAAACAAATGGAACATTCTGATGGTCAGAATGTTCAGCTCTGCACATGCTTACTTTATGAATAGTACAGTTGGTGAAAAGCAAAAAGCAAAAGCAAAACAAATATGTCATGCTCAATCAGAGATAGACACGCATGAGAGTTGGTACAGTACATGGACCACACAATCCCTCAAAGCATGGGCATAAAGATGCGGAATCCACTTGGACCGTCATAATATTCCTAAGGACCTGAAGGACCTCTAGAAGGGATCTTAGGCCCTCCGAGGAAGCCTTAGCGCCCTCCAAAAGGGCTCCAAGGCCTAGGGTGCGCCTCATAAGCTTCTAGAATTCTCTAGAAACCGCCTAAAATACTTAAATACCCCTATTACTTGGAGGCTAAGCAACCGAAACCCAAGCCCATAGCAGACTATAAATACCTCCCTTGAAAGCATTCTCAAGGCATCCAATAATCAGTCTAAACCATAGAAAACGATACAAACCCTAGTATTCCTTAGTCATACTTTTTTGCAAGTACAGTTGGCGCCGTTTGTCGGAACCTCGGTAAAACTAACCTAGGCCACACCTCATCGGCGACGGAACCGCCGCCACTCATTCCAAAAATCGCCGTCCAATATGGCAAAATCCTCATCATCATGGTTTTACCTCGTCGCTGTGTCAGTTTTACTCTTTTATTTTCTTTTGAACCTTACCCGCCAGAATTTAGATGATAGTTTAGTACACATTGTTTTCCATAAAACATTCAATTTCAATTGGATTTTGATTCTTTTTAACCTTTAGCTACCACACAAATTTTAGGATTAAAAAACCTTTGTTTACTTAATAGTGAATACTCTTTTAAAATCATGTGTCATTTTTCATATTATTATTATTATCCATCAGATTCCAATTGAGTTCCTTTGGCTGCCACTTTATTGTTGCTTTATGTTTTGATTTCCTATTGTTGCTTTTTTCTACAATAATATTCAATTCCAATTCTTGTGGCTGCGTGTGACAAATATGCGCAGATCATATCAGGTTTTTCATTTAAAGTATCCATCAAATTGACAGAAGACGGAGACCAAGAAATAGAAGACCTAAAAATCTACCGACGATCTCGAAAGAACCCTAAGGCCAATCATCATGGACAACACATCACCAAAGATCATATCAGGTTATTCAAACAGTGTTATTTTCTTTTGTGATGGATCATATACAATTTTTGATAACTACTATGTTACTTATGTTTCATAGACTCTTAATATATTTACAATCAATTATTCAGTGATGATGACTTTGTTTTATCTATCGAAACCAACTATATGAATGAATTTGTCATTAGTGGCTTCCGTTTCCTTTTCTTTTTTACTTGCTTTTATCATCGAGATGCTTATCTTACTTTTTCATGGATAACTTTAAATTATTTGTGATTCACCGATTCTATTCCTTACAATTTATTTTCGTCGATGAGGCCTTGCTTGCCTAAGCATCCAGTAATATCTATTTATTTTTATGCTATTGGGTTTTCAATGATTACTTTGTTCGTGTGAATATATTATTAAAGCTTATTTCTAATTATTGATGGCTAGTCTTTTAAGAAATTAATCGGTGGCTATACTTCATCATTAATGCTTATTTCTAAATTATCGATAACTATTATTTTGTGTTTGTTGAACGATTACATTAATTTTCAACAACTATCAATTCTATGTTGGGGGGAGTGCATACATCGCCAAACAACAGGAAGATACCGAGACAGATGAAGCGCGAGCCACACAACGAAGTTTGCAAGTTATAGTGTTGCTTGTTAACAAAGTTTTCTACAAGGCCGTTTTGTTGATTCTAAATGAGGTAGTGAAACACTCTTGGAGATGATCCATGAATAGGATGCACACAAGCTCGCCAAGGGCGAAATTAAATAAGAACTCGTCAAACATGTCAGAATGAAGTATAGAAAGAATGAAGTATAGAAGCAATGGTCTCGCCATTAAAAGTTTGAGGATAAAACATTGAGTTATTCTAACCTTTCTCGACCTTTAAGATTTGTTTTGCAAATTCCACAAAGAAGCACCTGGAAAAGATCATGAATGCCTAAACTGGGTTAACCTTAATAAAGGCTCTAACTCGGCATCTACAAAATAAGAACGCATAAGTCTCTTACAAGTCTACTGATATTTGTTACCTTTCTCGACCTTTAAGATTTGTTACTCGGCATCTACTGATATTTGCACTTAAGTCTTTTCAGAGACGTAGACAAGAAATAAGTCTCTTACAAGTGCATATATATACCTAATGAAAGAATACCAAAACAGTAGCATCACAAGCTCAAAGATTATATAGAAAGAATATTGTTTGAATCAAATGAATTGAAGATTCAACAAGAAAATATATTTAAGGATCAATTGACTCATCCTCGTCACCACATGGTTTTCAACAAAGCCTTAAAAGATTCGAGGAATAAAGGGTTAGTATTTGAAAGATACTCAATGAACAAGAAACATTGTGTGGAATCACTGAGAGGAATTATGAGAAGAATTGCATCATCAAACAATTCAAGGTTAATTGACCAAGAAGATATTGTCTTCTCATATACAAGAGAACATTATCAATTTTGATGAAAATAATGTTCTCATGATTGTTGCACTCGAAATTACTCTCATTACTTCATCAAAATAATTAGAATCAACTCTGAAGAGAAACCAACCCATGAATGAATTATTCATTAAGTCATTCATTAATTGGAGAATTATCAAAGAAGAAAATTCATGATCATATGGAAGAAAATTCCTGATCATATGCACAAAGATTCTATCATAAAAGAATTAGGATGATCCAAGAATCTTCCATCATTTTTCAAGTAATGATTTGGGAGAATAGAAATCAATCAAAGGAACTGTTACTTTGAGAAAGGTTTCTCATGTTCTTACAAAGAACATTCTGGTCATACAAAGTGAAAAGACTATCCTCACTTGATGTTTTTAAAGATAACACATATTTACATTTATTATCTTGTTATCTACTAATGTGTTTTGTGAAAATGTTTCAGTGAGAATGTTCTTGAGAACGTTCTGAGTTCAAAAAGATAAATAAGCATCTTCATCAATGATAAGGACAAATATGATCTTTTGATAAATGACAAGAGTATGCAGAATTAAAGATCAAGAATAATGGTTATTCTATTTGTCCAACCAAAAGAAGGATCAAAATCATAAGACATTGAGATTCCTTAAAATGGCATTAAAAAACAAAGCAAATCAAGGGTGTATTTGCACATGGGCCTTAGAACTTTTTATGGAATAAAATAAGCAGAAGCCTTATGCATATTTTGACCCAATAAAGAATCAAGTGGAAAAGAACTTCAAAGAATTGATCACAAAGTGTTCCTTGGGAATTAATTATATGACATCATTTGAGTGACATCATCGTATGACATCAAGTTTGGTTGTATAGAGAGAATGTTCTGGAGAACATTCTGGGTAAGCAAAACCATCAAAGAATGATCTCAAAGTTGTTCCTTGTGATAAAAGCATGTGACATCATCAAAGACATCATCTTATGACATCATGCAATGACATCAAGCTTGCATCATCTTAAGTGGCCTCCAAGACTTCTACAATCAGGCATACAACTCATAACAACTTGCAAAAAAATGTTGCTTTGTGCCCAAGTTATGGCTGGAACAGAGAGAATGTTCTCGGTGAACAGTTTTCATGCTTTCTCTCCAAGCATCAAGTGGAGCCAATTTTTTCAGTTTGAAATGAGTTCCATCAGCTCTTTCTTAACTTGATCTCCAAGACATACATCTCCTATAAATAGAGGACGTCCATGAAGGTTAAATGCAAGAGTTTTGATATACAAAAGCTTTGATATCTATCTCTCTCAAAGCAAAATCTATCAATCTCTTCAACATCTCTTTCAACGATCACAAAGCAAACTTCATAATCTTTCACTATATTTATCATCTTTATCTCTCATTGAGAACATCTTTTTGAGTTTGCATTTGTAAAAGGATAGTTTGTTTGAGATGCAAATATCGAAACAACATCCTACAATATTTTTGTTTGAGACGCTAGATCCAAACAACCATCATACAAAGTGATACCTAGATCTCAAGTCTATTGGGCTTAATAGTTTGAGATAGCAAAGTTCCAACCTTTATTGTGTGATCAAGAATTGTAGAAGCCTGCTGAGGCTGATAATACAGGGGTTACAGACTGTTCTGGTGTGATCAAGACCTTATAGTGTTGGTTAGAAGTTTCTGTCAACTGAATACTATAGTGGATAATCTCACACGAAGTGTGGGGACTGGAAGTAGCCGGGTTTGGTGAACCAGGATAACTCTCCTGTGTTATTCTTCTTTCTCTATCTCTCTCTCCCTCTCTCTCTCTCTCACTCTCTATCTTTAATTTTTACACGATATGCACACACTATCACACACATTAATATTTATTTATCTCCAGAATATTCTGGTCCTAATTAATCACAACCAAATTAATCCAGAGTTCCCTGGTCCTTAAATAACCATTAATATTGTTTTATCATTTAGTTTAATAATTAAGTATAACTGTTGTATATTTATCCAGAGTTCTCTGGTCCCTAATTGTCGCGTCATTTTTCGGAGATTGATTAGCTTTTGACTCACTAAATTATTTCACGACTTTGTTAAAATTATTTGATTTAGAAGGGATCCGGGGGTTGGTTATATTTAAGGAAGGTATTATCACCCTAAATATTCGTAGTACTCTACGAAAACCTTTCGACTTTATTTTACTTTTTGTGCTATAACTTGCTTGCTATAACTTGCTTATTTTTTTATTTGAAAGAAGGTTATATTTAGGGAAGGTATTAGCACCTTAAATATTCGTAGTCCTCTACGAGAACCTTTCGACTTTATTTTACTTTTTGTGCTATAATTTGTTATATTTAGGGAAGGTATTAGCACTCTAAATATTCGTTGTACTCTACGAGAACCTTTCGACTTTATTTTACTGGACTAGGTCCTTTGCCTACGTACCCGTGAGGGATCAAAACCTCGTAGTTCGGGGTAGAAATTGACCTTGATTGGTGACGTTGATTGGTTTTGTCTTTTTCAAAAAAATTTGAAAAAAGTTTTAAAATAAAAAGCCAAGTGGCAAATAAGAATTGATTTGTATTTTTTATATTAAAGAAAAAAATGACTCAAAGTATAATTAAGTTGATTGAAATTTGATTAAGAAAATAAAATAAAAATAGGTCAGTTGATTGAAAATCAAGGTTTATTATGAAAATATTTTTTGTGATTTTTGGATTATGTGAATGTTTTTGTTGTTTTAAATATTAAACATAATAATTAAACTAAACATCATAAAAAAGGTGTGAGGAATTCATGGTGACGCTGGATCACCACAAAAACCCCCTTTTCTAACCTTATATTTTTTTGCATTTTTGATATATTAAAATGAATAAATAAATAAATTAAAGACAATGCATATTTTTGTGATTTTTGATGTTTCCCCTTCTAAGTGCAAATTAATAAATAACAAAATTAAAGTAAATTACCTTGAAATGAAACAAAATGAGGTATTTTAATACCTTGGAACTAAAAGGGACAGAAAGGAGTAGAAAAAGAAGAAAAACTTGTCAACGCAAGTCGAATGAGGGAGAAGAGAGGAAAATCACAAGAAGCATCAACTGTGAATTTCGGTGTCCGGATTGCACTCTGTGAGTTCTCTATTTATAGAGAAAATTCACAACTAATAAGTGAGAGACTTTGGGAACAAGTAATTCACATATTAGATCTAGTACAAAAAAAATCTCAATTGAATGACAAAATATATTATATTGAGTACAAAAATATATTATTCAGTACATAAATATGTTATTCGGTACATAAATATATTATTGAGTATCAAAAAATATATTTCAGATCAAACACTAAAATATATTAGATTGCTTACCAAAATATTTCAGATTGTGTTCCAAAATATTTTAGATTGCGTTCTAAAATACTTTAGCAAAACTTGGGACAAAGAAAACACTTTTTAATAATGATCAAATTAAATATTTAATTTATCATTTCCAAATAATAAAATATATATCAATATATATTTTTTCTGGTGCTTACTTCGTTCACAATCATGTACCCCCATTAATTAGATGTACACCCCCACTATAGAATCTTAGGTCAAAAATTGGGGTATGACACTAATTAACCACAATATTATTTTCTCATTCAGTTTAAATAATTAATCTATATAATTATTATCCAGAACTTTCTGGTCCTTAGTAAAACTGCTTAATTATTTAAACCTTACGCTATTCAGAATATTCTGGTCCTTGATAAACAACTATTTAAATATCTAAATATTTTATAATCTTCTTTTATCTAACATTTACCAAGAATTTTCTTGAGTATATAAACTTGTTAAGTTTCAGGATTAAATTTAAAAAGGGTAACAATTCAAACCCCCCCTTTCTTGTGACTATTTCTTCCACTTCATCTTAGGCCCTCCGAGGAAGCCTTAGAGCCCTCCAAAAGGGCTCCAAGGCCTAGGGTGCGCCTCATCAAGGGCGCCGCCTCATCAGCTTCTAGAATTCTCTAGAAATAGCCTAAAATACTTAAATACCCCTATTACTTGGAGGCTAAGCAACTGAAACCCAAGCCCATAGCAGGATATAAATACCTCCCTTGAAAGCATTCTCAAGGCATCCAATAATCAGTCTAAACCCTAGAAAATGATACAAACCCTAGTATTCCTTACTCGTACTTTTTTGCAAGTACACCACTTTATCTCTTCTTCACCAGTCCTTAGGCGAATATGGGAAAGTAACTTTCTGATGTATGTGGAAAAGCCCATACTTTGGTTATTGCCCAGAAATTCATATGAAAAGCATATGACACGCCCAAAAATTCATGATGAACCCAGATGAATATCATGATGAACCCTGATGAAGATCATCAAGAACACAACAACATTCTGAAGTTCATCCTTGATCAAAATGTTTAAGCAAAATTTCAAGTAAAAGCTTGTGGTACCCAGGACACATGGCATAACACCATTGGATATCCTACAATGGCTATATGAGCCCAAAAACTCTATAAATAGAGATCAAAGGCTCAACATTACTAGCATCATTGCAAAGCATACAAGAAAAAATTTGAAACGTGTTTGAAGCTCTTGCAATTTGAATTAATTATCACTGAAGACTCTTTCTATCTTCTTTGTAGTGTAAATCAATTCTTTATGTTATCTCTTTTAAAGATAACTTCTTCCGTTCCTCTTTATTTGTTTTCAAACATCCAAACTCCATACAAATTGTAAACAAAGTCTCATCTAGCTTTATGGGTACTAAAGTGTTAGTTTGAACAAAGGTTGTAAAAGTCTAAGTGGTTAACTTAGCAAGAAGGTGCAAGCTTGCTGAGGTTTTGAGAATATAGAGTTCTAATTGTTCAGGTGAACAAAGATTGTAAGATGCAGGATTTGAGAGGTTATCTCAAGCATCATAGTGGCAACTCTCACAAGATTGTGAGGAGTGGACTAACCCTCATTGGATGAACCACTATAAATTTATGTGTGTTCTTTGTAACACCCCGTATTCCCAAACAATAAAAATCATACTTAAAATCAGAGTATCTCAACATATACGGAATGTCACACTTCTTTTCATAAAATCATAATGATAGAATAGAATTACTATCTGTTATTCAACTTCAATAAACATATCATTTATTACATCGCAGCGGAAAAACATTCAATCATTTAAACAATTTTGGCACAAGGCCTCAACGTAAAATCTCATAAAATTATTCCAACAACATGTTCATGAAAATTCGTAAAATAATACGTAAGGAATAGAAAGCAACGACAAAATTCCCATCCCCTTACGTATCAGAGCACCTAAGACACACTTGAGGGAGTCAACTCACTTCAACAGCTAGTCCTGGTTATCTGCACGTTACCCACGTAGAGGCAACATTCAAACAAAAGGGGTGAGATTCACATTCAATAATAATAAGCATATAATTCATTAAAAGAATTTAACAACATAAACAACAACAATTAATAATGTTAATACTTCACATAATTCTTCATTAACCTCTTATTAATTCATTGACAACTCGACGACACAACACTTGACAAATGCAACGACAACGACTTCAATATGCATGTGGTACCAATCAGGGCATAAGCCCTCAACGTGTTAGAGTAATAACTCTCAAGGCATAAGCCCTCATCATTTAGAGCAAAGCTCTTAGGGCATGAGCCCTCATCATTTGGAGCAAGCTCCCAGGGCATAAGCCCTCAACATTTAGAGTAATAACTCTCAGGGCATAAGCCCTCATCATTTAGAGCAAAGCTCTCAGGGCATGAGCCCTCATCTTTAATGATTATGCATGGACTCATCAACCAATGCAACTCGACAACTTAGACAACATCTTATAACTTCATCATTTTTGGCAACAACTTGCAACTTTGACATCATAGACAACAACTTACAACTTGACATCATGGACAACTTCTTCATATATTCATATAAAATCAATCATAGGAGATTTGCATATCAAATCAAGGCTACTGGAAAGGTAAGTCATATATCAACAATTCTCATGTTCGTAACAAAGCTTAATTCAAAACAGAAAAACTGGAAACGGTACAAGAATTCATCATAGGCAATCTCACACAGCATAACTCGCGAGGCGAGGACATCTACTCGCGGTGGCGAGCTCACGACCAAAGCAACTCGTGAGGCGAGGAAGGCTACTCGTTTAAGACGAGCAAAACTGGGTAGCTACGGCTTTGTGACCATTTTTTCACCAAAAATCCCAATTTTAACTCCCCAATGTCCAAAAGTGATTCTGCAATTAGTCTAGTAATTTTTAAACATCAAAAGGCACTCAAAGTCATTTAAAACTTGACACGAAACATCATTTTCCCAAAAATCACTATTTTCTACTGAACAGCTCGCTAGGCGAGGAAAAGCGCTCGCTGTGGCGAGTTGGGACTACTCGCCGAGCGGGTAAACATGCTTGCTAGGTGAGCTACTACATCAGCTTGCGAGGCGAGGATAATCGCTCGCTGAGGCGCGCGATGACAGAAGGGTCTGTGAACAGACCTCTGTTCTCACTCTAAAACTCAAAATTAAACCTTCTAAACCCCAAAACTGTTAGAAATCAATACCTACGTGTAACCTACGGCCTAGACATCACTTCCTAACTTTAATTTATGCAATTACACACTTTCTACATCATTTTTATGAAATTTAACCTAATTCCCAAAATCCCAAATTCACTGCCTACAACATGTTAAATTCAATTTCAGAATTATATAACCCTTATTAGAGAAAGCTAGTCCCACCCTTACCTTGGATGATGAAATCGCAGACCTAGCTCTTCTTCTTTGTCTTCTCACTTTTTCTCCCTTTTCTCCCAAAAACTGTTTTACGTGAAAAACTATTCTGACTCTAGGTTTTCTCTTTTTATATTCTTAACCAACTCTCATAATTCACTTAAGTCCACTAAACTCCCCTAAATTCTATTTCAGCCCCTCAAGTCTAATTATTCTATTTTTAGCCATATTCTACTAAATAAATAAATAAAGCCACTTAGTAAAATATCAACATATCACATAATTAAATAAAACATATATTTAGACTCTAAACTCCACGAAATAATCGAATAAATAAATAGGGCGTTACATTCTTTCTCTCTTCTCTATACTCTTTAATTACAGTATACACAACACACACTCGCACATTTATCTTATTAATCAGTTTTTGCGTATGAACTTCAGAACGTTCTGAAGTCAGAATACTAACTTAAATATTCCAAGTAAAAAACTTGAGAATCACTTTTAAGTTTTAGGATAAATTTTAAAGAGTCACAATTCAAACCCCCTTCCTTGTGACTATTTTATCTACTTCAATTTTGCCTATCAATGTCCATGACTTTTATAACTTAGTTGTAGTGGTTATGGAGTAATTCAACATTTGGATGAATACAAATATTCTTCCCACGGATGAACCATTGTTTATGTAATCCTTAAGAATAAAAAGTAGGTACTTTACTTTTTATGCAATCAAACAACTACTTTTATTATGAAATCAATTCAAACATACAACTCATAAACTCCTTTACCGCTTTTTAATTAATAAGTATAGAAAATTGTCAAGTTTAGTGACAATCTATGTAGAGATGATAACTTACTATTTTATTACATGTTATACTTCGGTGCACTTGTCAATTCGTCCATTACTATATGATTTGTTGGTTATTACTTTTGCATCAAATTTGTGTTTCAAGTGGTCAATAATCAGAAGAATATTGTCTAGTGGGGTGGTTTTGGGCGTTTGTAAGTTTAGAACAACGGAGGGTGTGTACCTGCAGACACTATGGAGATAAAGTTGGTAAGAAACCATAAATATTGATTAAGGGTTAAAATGAATTATACCTTTGGAGACTGTTTAAAGTCCCCTTATATAGAGAGAATGAGCATGTGTCGTTGATTGGTGGTTACGATTGCGGGAACCATAATTGTCGAGCATTATGATTTGATCATTATAAGGTTGTTATGATTATGCGTTTGAATCGGTACCCCATATTACTGCAAGCACCCCCTCACATAGAGGGGGTGTGAAGTGAGTAACTAGCTCAACGATGATTGGACCTGTTTATTGTTTGGTTTCGACTGTAATAGACTTAGAATTTTGCTCTTCACCCTGCACTTTTCATTCGCGCCCTGCATCCATTCCGAAAATGCCCCTACGCTACTTAACTGGCGCAAGTGCTAAATGCTGCGCTAGTTAACGCATGTTGCGCTACTTAACTGCCGCATGTGTAAAACACTGCGCGCGTTAACTGGCGCAACATTTAGCACGTGCGCCAGTTAAGTGGCGCACATTATGTGCATACGGCACAGACAAGGCAGAACCTCTATTTTCCCTGAGTTTTCAATCCTTCTTTCATACATTCATTCAAGCATGCATTTTTCATCATTTATTCAAACATTCATTCAATCAACGAAAAATAGCAGAATAAAACAACGGGAAAAAGTAACGAATAATGTCATAAAAGGGAAAATGTTATAGGATTACAATCAAATCCTTCAAAATGTCATAAAAAACCTAGAAAAAAACCTACAAAAAAACCTAGAATGAAACCTTAGTCCCGTGGACTCCTACTCCTCCTCCGGGGAGGCGGCATCTGCTCCATCATGCTCCACTCCGACTGGATGCCCTGCATTATGCGAAGAACCTCTGGATTACCAACCACATCAGGATGCCCCATTGCACTGTCCACTTTGGCCCTGATGTTGTTAATGATCTGGTATGGGTCTGGAGGATGTCTGGCCCACTGCTGCTCAACAATAACCTCCTGGTAAGGAGGGACAGGATGAGGAGGGGCAGCAGCTGCATAATCAGGAATGGCCGCAGGGGGGTTCACAATAGGATGTGACACTGCAACGAACCATCTCATGTAGCCTCTAGTATGAGCCCACGGCTGGTTATCCGGAACTTGATCACCCCTCTGCTGATGGCTGAGGACATGTAGAGCAAACTCCGTGAAGGCATGGGCCACATCATCCGCCGCAAGAACCTCGATGTCTGTAGGAGGCCTGGGAATCCTCTGGACATACCCGTACTGCCTAAGAACCCGCTCTAGCAAGTGACGGACCATCCTGTTACGGCCGGCCATGATCCATCCGGAGTACCAGCATATGTCCTGGAAGGGCGTGATGTGTCGTCGTCTCTCGTACAGCCTCCAGGTGACATGTGAATGGTCCGAGGAATCAATGGCAGCTCGGTAGTGTCCAGGATTAGAAAAGCCCCTGGGAGGTCTCCATTGACTCACAAGCGGGGCAACAGTAGGATCGTACTCATCAGCATCAATCCTCGGAATGATGTTCGAGAAGTGCGCCAAAGTCCATCCCTGCAAACACAAAGAAACAAATATTTATATCACAGCAAGAATTATACAAACAACTAAACATTTACGATCAAATAAGTAAAGAAGAAGAAAAACAAATATTACCACAAGCAATGTCATGTAACCACCACAGGAGGCCACTGATGAGTCGGAGGTAAGTGACAACTGCTCATATAGGAAAACAAGTCTCATCCCACCCCATGACCAGCTGCCTAACTCGTCCATATCTTGCAGCGCAAGCAGCCAGAGAAGATTAATGTTTTTGTTGTTCTTGGCGAAAAAAATGGTCCAGCCAAGCAAGAGCAACAAAAACGCCTTAATGCAGGCCAACCTAACTAGAGCTTGCTCGTGTTGCTCCTCCTCGGTGTCAATCTCAACCAGCTAATTACACCTATGCAAGAGCTCCTCGTAGTGCCTCTTCAAGACACCGAAACTGACGTGACAACCACCCTGTCTTGTCAGCTCCTTAGCGGCATCCTCTTCTGTAAACAGTAGGTCCGCCTGCATCATCTCTAGCCCCTCCTCGAGGTTAACTCTCTATCAGGAAGGAGCCTCCTAGTGATGGGGATGCCTAGGAGACACGCCACATCATCTAATGTGATGGTCATCTCTCCAACAGGTAGGTGGAAGCTGCTGGTCTCCCCATGCCATCTCTCGATCATCGCACAAACGATCCCGTGAGATATGTTCTCATATCCACTACTGAGGAGGGGAGTAAGGCCGGACGCATTCACTTCATCCCAAAACCAATCATTTCCTTCCCCGGGCATAGGCAATGCCAAGTTTGTAATGCTCAGCTTCTTCCCGTGTGATATGCCTTTCACCCTATGTTTTCTTCGAAACTGAAATACAAAAACAAAACACAACAAACAGCACCGTTAAATAAATAACAAGCAAAACAAACATTAATTACATGCTAACATTAAATAAATAAGTAAAATAATAATTACATTAAGTTGTATAAATAGTAAAAGAAGTAAAATAAACATTAAATTATACTTACACCGGCATTGACCCATATCCTGCATGCCACATGTCCACCAAAGTCAGGTAGAAGCCTGAGGTCAGAAGGCCCCTCTGCATAGCCGTTCGGGCCGGCCTCGTACACCACCCTCGGCACCCCCTGAAAACGAGCCGGAGGTTCGTCAACAACAGCCTCCTCATGCTGCTGAGGTTCCTCAACAACAGGCTCCTCATGATGATACTGATGCTGCTGATAAGCATCAAACTGCTACTGGTGAGGCTGAGGGTCCTCAAACTAATACTCATGACCATGCGAGTGCTCACACACCTGATACTGCATTGGGTCCACCGTTTGGGATGGACCTGTATGCGACGATGACCCTCCCACAACATCAACTCTAGCAATCCTCGTTCCCCCACCTCTCCCTCGACCAGCCATAGGAGGGCGTAATGCTTCTTTCTCCCTCCTTACACTACCAGTAGGGGCAATCCTCCCTGCCCTAAGTTTGTTGCTCCTATCCTACTCAGACGGTATCTGAGAAGTATTCATCTGAGACATATCTGCACAATATTTAACAAAACACAAATTAAATGATACAATTTCATACGAACATTGTGTCATTTCCAACAATTCAACAACAACAGTAAAATTCCAACAATGACATTTCAATATGTAAACTACCACATTGCAGTCAAACATATTATAATCAAAATTAACAAACCATATGCTAACTAATTTCATAAGTCACAATCCAAAAAAACAAAACAATTACCATTGAGACATTTTACCAAACACTTGGTGTGCAATTTTCAAACAACTACGGAATCTAACAATTTGTAAACCCTAAACTACCACAATGTACTCTAAACAACTTTTAAACAACAATTCCTAAGTTAATTCATCACTAACAATCATCAAAACTAACATGCAAGCAAAATTTATAAAACCCTAAAAAGGTTATATTTCTTCAAAAAACAAAAATTTCTACAAGTTAAATGCAATTAAGTAGGGTAATCATCACTTACTTGATAATATGGGATAAATTGGCTTTGAATGACGCAAGAATGGTGAAAATCGCACTTGGAGGGGAAAATTTCGTGTTTAGAGAAGTTTGAGAAATGAGGAATCGTGTCTCTGTTTTGCTATATGACTTAAGTAACACTGAGCTACTTAAGGTGCGCGACGCTACTTAAGTGGCGCACAAAACACTACTTGCGCTAGTTAAGGCGCGCGACGCTACTTAACTAAGGTAAGGATATTTTTGGCATGGCTGCAGGATGCGAGTGTTTTGTGCTGGGGGAGAGCAAAATTCATAGACTTATTGAGTAGTCAAGAACAGTTTGTCCAAAAAAATTACTACTTTATTATTACTTTTGTAATTTATTTATTTATTATTATTCTGACCGATTATCATTTATTTTTATGCAAATTATATAATATTCTTTTAAATATTTACGGATCATGCTAGCCTAACATAACATGTGCTCCACTCACATGTTAAAGAATTCTACAAAAATATTATTTATTAATAAAAATTAATTTTCAATATTTTAAAAAATAAATTGATATAATTTCTAAAACAGAATTTCTATGTTAGAGTTCTTTAACTAGGACTTTGCCTATTTTTATTGAATAACATTTTTTGGGTTCTCAAATTTAAATTGAACACGAAATTACAGTACATAATTTCCGAACTAGAATCCAACTAACTAGCATGAATTGTTGTGTTGTACTGCCTGGTCTTGGAAGTGAACCACAAGACACGGATCTCACAACGCATGTGTCGTTTACCGTCAACAAATTTCATTTTCTCTTCCTCTTTCTCTTTCTCTTTTTTTTATGCCTTTTAACAAACGTTGCCAACTCTTTATATAAAATGTCCACCACCCTCGTAATAAGGTCTTAAACTAAACAACACTTTTGTGATAAACCAAACAATACACATTGTGATTTCACAAGCCTAGCTAATAGCTAATAACTTGGCTATCAGCATGGCTACCGGTGCCGGAGATGGGTTTCTTCGGCCAATATTTGAGGGTTGCATTTCTGGATACGACCACTCCGTGGAGCGTCGTCCTTATCATCGCAAGTGTGGTTGTGTACTTCATAGCAAATCAAGAAAATCATCAAACACACAAAAATCGCCAATGATGTGTGACAAAGTCAAATACCCTATAAGAAGAGCATTTAGTGAAGGGAATTTGGCTTTGTTTGCTTCAGCTCATTCTTCTCCTTCTCCTTCTACTTCTCCTGCTCCTCTTGTTGGAGGTGTAAAGTCTCGTCGTGGTTCCGTCGATCTAGGTCATGATCATATGGATGAACAACTAAATAATAAAACTAGTGGTTTTGTTTGAGGTGTGAATCAATCATTTTCACCATGTTTTTTCTTCTTTAGTTTGTTTGATTATATTTTTTAGGTTACAGTTTTGAATTATTAATAATTTAAGTCCAGTTGAGGTCTTGTTAACTTTTTCTTCTTTGAATTAATATTAAGATGATTTGTTGGAGGTTTTTTTTTTGGCTTGTAATCGATTTGTTTATTTTTTATTAGACAACCCGTTTATTTTAACAATGTATTTTGTATCTTTTTTAATGTATGAGTATATATCTAACCTCTTATGTGAATTACTTGTGGTTCAGAATTTTGATGAATGAATAGTATAGCCAACAATTACCTTTAAATTCCCTTTATTTTGTGTTTCTTTTTGTTCAATTCGATATTAATGTTGCAATTCGAGTTAGTGTTCATGTAAATGTTTCTCAAGTAATCAATTTGGTTTGAATTTCATTGTTCTTAATTTCCAAAACTGGATTGAGAAATCGTAATTCAATAAGGGATCTATATTCTCTAGCATTGTGAGTAGTTAATTTTAAATTATATTTTAATAAAAGACAGATCTAGTAAGTAAGATGGGTTATGAAAAGTCTCATGACCATGTGGCCAGCAAATAATGCACCGAACCTTTTAATGAGAAGTGGGTGCCGGCAACACGGAGAAACAGCTAATATTTCCAAAAACTTTGAGTGTTTTTTATTGAAAAGGACTAAAGATATTTTATTGATGAAAGCTAAAGATTTTTTTTGACAAATGATGAAAGCTCAAGATAGCTGTCCTTTGTTTAAATGTGTAATCTATGAACCGTTTATGAAGTTGATCTATTAGGACGGTTGTATTTACAATTTAGAACAAAGAATTGATTCATGATTTAAAAATAATTATTGCAGCATCAAAATATTCCTTTATTTATATATAAAAAAATATAGGGTGAAGGAATGGCGCTATAAGATGAAGAATATCTTAAAGTTTAAAGAACACTTGTAAATTACATTAGTAGAATTTGAATCAAAATCTAGTAATTCAAATTAGTCTTATTACTATCGGCATCTGTACTATAGATTGAGGGTAAGTTTTACATGGACATAAATCTTTGACACACTAACAAAAAAGAAAAACGTAGAATCAACTTTTAAATTATCTTTGAAATAATTAAAGAATAAAAGGTAGAATTAATATTTTGTAAATGTGTCTAGAAAAATTTATTTGATCTTGTGACCTTTTGTCAAAAAGAAATATATTTGATCTTGTGACCAAGAATCAACCATTGATTGAAATAAGAACTTTACTTAGAAACAAAATGATTCCTATAATCATAGAACAAGTGCTTCTCAAAGGAGAGATAGCACTCTTTCTGCATTGCTGCTAACCATGTCCTTAATATGACTGTCCTTCCTCTCCATCTGATTATCCATGTAAGGAAATGAGCGTTGCTTTTGAACAACATTTTTTATGTTTATAAACGTTTCGGGAGATAATTCTCAAAGGTTGGTTTTCAAGATAAAAAGCAAATAAGGAGGCCAAAAGAGCAACCATCTAAGCAAATTGTAACTAATTCTCTGTTGGGCCCATTTGTTGGTCTAAGGTCCAAACCATACTTAAGATTGTGCCATCTAAAAACAACCTGAAATCGTTGGTTCTGTTTTATTGTTGGTAGTTGGGATTGCATATATTATGTCTTGTTTCTATAAGCTAAAATCGTTCGTTATATATCAATCAATCATTTTTTATATTTGATTTTTAATATTACGTGGGTTAGTATGATGTAATTACTTGCTCTTCCATTGGATAGCTAGTTGCTCTATAGATCTAACTCATTGAATTATATCATCTTCTATTAAAACTAAAATATTCTATTTGAATTTTCCTCTCATTTTAGCTATGATTTCCTTCTTTTCTCTCAACTCTCCAAGTATGGTAACGGAACAATATCATTCCTTCGTTGCCATCTTAAAGCAACTTTCACCTCTTTTGCTCACATTGTCCTTGGAATGTCTCCATCAAACTAGCTTGCTACACCACCACCATATTCATATTCCTTGCTCTGGTTCTGCTATTAGATCTGCAAAGCCCGTAACAATGGCTCTTAATTAGAAAATGTACTCGAGTTTAAAAAAAATAAAAAATAGAAAATGTACTCTGCTTAGTTAATATTAAGATAACACATGAATTTTGTTCAGGATTGGTGTGCAACTTTTGCATAAAAACGCCACAAGGAAAAAACAGTTTAATGAAGGTCCATGGGGATTAATATTTTGAGACTCAACCCGACTTTATGTGCTCTCTTTGTGCCATTCTAGCGCAATTTTCTGTCATTTAATCTTTTAACCTATTTGCTTAATCGATTTAGTATGAATTAGCCAATTTTGCTAGTACTACAACAGAACTTAATAAATTAAGTGTTGTCGTTTAATTGATTAACACACACATTGCATTAAATAAACACTTGGTTAAATAAAAGCAGATAGAAACAAAACTTTTTGTAAAATAGTATTTGTATTACTAAATCACAGCTTTGAAGTAAACGAAACCAAACTATTACGCAGAACTATGTTTTGTCCCAATGTTTAACTTTACTTTATTTCAATTTTCAAGTCATTCATTTTGTTCACTTCAGGTTTTATTAATCATCAGTTCCTTTGAAATAATTTGAGTATGATTTTACATACAACAGTTAAATGTAGTTCTCTTGGATAATAATATACACAGGGAAAGAAGTTAAGGGAGAGAAGGTGTGAGGGAAGGCTTTGCAACCTCTAGCACCCCACAGTCACTAATATAAATTGTGGTGAGAGGCCTGTTCCATATGGCGCGAGCATTCTGAGCCCTTTCGTCTCCGAAAAATTCAGCCAAGTCATTAAATTGGCGAATTCGTTCACCTGGTTGGTAAGTGGGAGTTGATGCTATGGCTGTGATGACATCCAACCCTGCAATTAGATTCAACTAGAAGCTGAGCAATGTAATTGGTAAAAAAAAAACAAGATTTATGATCTATAAAATCTAGTCCAAAAAGAGATCAAATATTTCAATATCTGAAAACAACTCTAACAGGTGGATACACAAAAAATTTGTGACAAAATGGCTGAATAGAGATCAAAAGTCAAAACTATTTAACATGGAAGTATAAAACATGACCTCTTACTAATGGGAGAGTACAATGCTTGTGCAAAAAACAAATGCACAAACGTTTCACCAAGTTTAGTTACAGAGATTATAGTCTACACACAATCAAACAGTGAATTCAGCGAAGCAACTAAGACCTTATGATACTGTGACAAACCATCATTGTAACCTAGTTCTCAATTCTCTTTACTACATGGTATGAGTTCGGGTACACGATATGCTACTCTTGAAGTATTGGGTACTTGGGGGGTATACATAGCTGGTTTGCTGGTGCTCAATTCTCTTTAGACAATAATTTTTTATCTTGTCTAGTTAAAAATAATTAAGTACATGCTAAAATTAAAAACAAATAATCCAACAACTAACAATAATAAGATGAGAGTAGTCCATTTTTCAAAAATAGAAGATGAAAATAGTCCGGCATTGAAAGTTGAGAGCATAGAACAATGTCCCTGTAGTTTAAGATATTGCACTAATGTTAAAATAGTCCCACATCAGGAACTTTAAACAATATAAAAGGAAGCATTTTTCAAATACTCTGTTGTACCGCAGAATCAAATTAGTGCACTAAGTCATAATAGAAGGCGCGGGTTTCCATATAATAAATTTAATGGTCACAAACCAATTTTTTACCATGGGTATTTCAATGGTCATTAAAACTAGAAGTAAATAGTTTTATTGGCCAGTGATTTCCTACGAATTGGGCACGAGTTTGTGCGAACCAAATTGTAAAAGTACTGCAAAGCGGTACACACAAACTGGTTTGCAATTCTCAAGGCACCCTGGCAAATTATGTCAGCACTCATTTTGAGAATAGATGCAAGATCTCAAGCTTAAATGTGAATACCAACAACACTCAGTGTGTCACTCTTTTGTTAATTCTCCTTATCTCCTACAAAGGTATCTCCAGTTTCCAGTTTAAACATTGAAAAGGTGCAGAACCAGGTTTCGAAAAAAGGTAGCCAACCACAATTTGGATTGGGACATCCAAGGTAATGGCCATGGCAGAATTTTTTACAGCTGCACTTAGCCAATTTGTGAAGGATCCCTTGCCTGCCATGGTTTATATGGCAGAGTTTTTACCTTCCGTCACCACAACACTGATTCTCAATCATACCAAATGAAAGAATTGCAACACAAATGAAATTTAAAACAATTTGCATATTGAATTTTTGTGTGCCCTGATTTTGCTGCTTTTGACCGTAATATTTGATATATACAATGCATAACCTATATTCATGAATCCTAAGCTTCTTGTGTTTGAAACAGATGAATCATAACCTTCAAGTTAATCGAGCATAAAACTGTTATTTGCCGCAAGTGTTTATAAACCATTTTGCAGGGTTGAGTTTGATTCAACCCAATTTCTTTTAAATGTAAGATTTGTTGGGTCAGCCCCTATCAAACAATCGGAAACACTTATGCGCAGTCCTGTATATGAGGGCTATGCTAAGAATAGAACATTGAATAACATATAGCCTAAAAAGTGCTATAAATGAGACACATTCCATATACTACTACACAAGGATTAAGTTATTTTCAATTTGGTTCACTAAGCAACACGTGAAAAACACTGCAAAAAGAGTTAGTTACCTTCAAGCACGGTTCCAAAGACAATGTTCTTATTATCAAGCTGAGGACAAGGTCCAGGTCCAGTGGTGATTAAAAACTCAACATTCCTATAGTCAGGGTCAAACTTGATCTCATCATCGTCATCATTCTCCGAGAGCGAAAGCGAAACAACGCCGGGGCGAGAATGCGTAAGCGCAAACGCCTTGGGGTCAACCGTTTCAATGTTGCGTGGGAGGTGACGAGGAGGGCGGACCTCGCCTTTTTCAGGACGACCCTGACGTCCAGCAAGAAAGTACTGACCTGGTAAAACCTTGTGGACGAATGTGTTCTTGTAGGAAGATGATGAATTAGGAGAGGAAATGCAAAGGGATTTGAAATTTGAGACTGTGCGTGGAACGAGGTTACCGTAGAGGCCGAGAATGACGCGACCGAGTAAGGTGGAATCAGAGCATAGGGTGGAGATGGTGTCGCCGAGGGTGCGATTTGGGAGGTAATAGTTGGGGCAGAGGCTGAAGTCCATGAAGATGCGGTCGGTGATGGTGGGGTTTGGTGGTTGTGGTGAGGCGGAGGAGGAGAGGGAGGGGAAGGTGAGTGTGGTGGTGGTGGATGTGAGGAGGAGTGAGCGGCGGGTGATGGTGGGTTTGAGAATTGGGTGGTGGAGAGAGGGGAGTGGTGGTGGTTGTTGGGTTATGGAGGAAGCCATTGAGGAGAGTAGTGAGTTAGGTTGTTCATGACGCAGAGGTTGAACTAGGAGAGGTGCCAATTAATGTGGGGTCTACCTTAGTTTAGATTAGATTATACTCGTGAAATGTTTGCCAGCAAGGCCTTATTTTCATGACCTGCAACCAAGTGTCAAACTTTTTTTTAATTTTATAGTTATGGAATGGAAAAAATTTAAATTATCAACTACAGTTTTATTAAATAAAAAAAAATCTACCAAAAAAAAAACCTTGTGGTGTAGAGGTTCGGCAATTCTTCGATGGCGTAGAGGGTTCATCTAGAGATTTACTCGTTCCGATCACATTTATAAGCAAAAAACTATTTTTTAAGTTCATGAAATAATTAATGTATCAAGTCACATTTATAGACCAAATACATTAGTTATTCAATGAGTTATGTTTTGCTTATAAATGCGACCGAAGGGAGTAAGTATTTAATCTCGTGCTTCGTGACTTAGTTGGTGCTTGTGATCGTCAAATGCCTTGAGACCTTGGTTTACTTTGCGATTTTTAGGTTGGAGGACTGTGCCTCGACCTAGCCTGGAAGTATATCCCCCAAGTCGTCGTCTCGTTGTTCGAGACAGAGACTTAAGATCTTGGAGGCCGCAAATTCGATTTGATAAAGTTTCGAGCCATGGTATTCAATCACTAGACAAGAGTGATGTTTAAGTGAGGGACTTTGGTCATGCTAAAGGACGTGTTCTTTTGTTTTTTGCGAGGACATGGACTTTGTGAGTAATGAATGCGTGTTTTTTCTGCCCTTCTCGAGTTCCCACTTTGTTGGGTATGTGACGCTATTTTTCAAGAGACATTGATTGTTGACAACACATTTGATGAGACCACACATTCTGTTGGAAGGTCAAGCAAAAATGTTGATTGTGCATTTTTGGATTGTGAATCGTTGGAAGTTGAAGGAAGTTATCTTATTGGTTTTTTTCCTCGTTGAGTACTTTTTTCACTTTCCCCTAGAATTAGGGCCTCAATAGCATCCTTTAGTTGAATGCAGCTGACCATGTTATGGATTTTTCTTTTGATGGAAGTTGAACTGTCCAGTAAGAGATCGATGTAGGCAACAGAGGCAAAAAGTGCTCCGGTACGGTGGCGATGAGTCTTCGCGGTGGAATGAAGGGTGCCTACAGACACGTTAGCACTCCAACGTTCAAGTCAGTATTGGAACTGAGAAAGAGAGTGTGAAAAGTGCGGGAAAAGTGAATCATATCTTGGGGTTGAAGCTAAGTCACTCTTATATAGGCGTGTGTGAGAATAACTGTTTCCGTGAGATGCGGCGCATGATTAGGAGGCAGTTAAAGGACATGTGTACGATGTTTGATGCCAGAAGGCGTGCTTTAGTGAGGTGGTGTGCACTGATATTGTCGTGTTCCTTCACGCGACACACCTTAGTCTGGTGGACATTCTGTCAATGTGTCATAGTTGGATTGGCCTTTTGGCCGGTCCAGAACAGAAGTAGTAGTATTTGTTCTTGTCCATGGGCGAACTTTCCTTTAACAGTTTCGGAAACTCCACCATTTCTTCTCTAAATTCGTTTTCTCGCATTCCACTAGGATATTTTCTCTGAATGTGTTCAGCGGAGTACACTTGGAGAACCTTATCATGGATGATCAATATTCGTATTGCCTTTCCTTCCTTGGCTTATCCATCATGTCTTTGAGTTTGAAATTTGCGGCGGTCACTTTTTTCTTGTATTGTATGTAAATTGTGGTTCTAACAAACAACTCAGTGAAGGATTGGTCATCCTTTATGAAGTAGATAAAATAGTCACAAGGAAGGGGGGAGTTGAATTGTGACCCTTTAAAAATTATCCTATAACTTAAAAATAATTATCTTACGTAGACTTTACACCTTTCTACTCAAACTAACACTTAGTACCCCTAAAGCTAGATGAGACTTTCTTTACAATTTGTATGGAGTATGAAGTTTGACAGATTGAAATCAGACAAGGGAAGAATGGAGATAGAAGTTTATCTTCTAGAAAGATAAGAGATAATTAATTTACACTTTTAAAGACTTCTTGGAATCTTTGTGATGATCAATTTTTGCTAAAGCTTCAAAACACTCTTTGTTGTTTTTCTTGTATGCTTTGCAATGGTGCAAGTAATGTTGAGCCTTTTGATCTCTATTTATAGAGTTTTTGGGCTCATATAGTCGTGTCCATCTCTGATTCATTAGGAGAAGATCTCCTTTTTGCTTTGCTTTTTAACTTTCCACCAACTATACTGTTCATAGTGTGAAGCATGTGCATAGATGAAAATTCTGACCTTCAAAATGTTCCAATTGTTCTCACTTTAAGATGATTTGTAAGAATTTCTTTTAATGTAATCAATCCTAATAGTGAAAACATAACGGAAGTGCAGTGATTGTAACATCTAGGATTAATTCTATTTGGAATATTCCTAGTACTTCAAGTGTTCATAGTCTTGAATGAACCTTGAAGATCCTTTTTGACATTAATCTTGTAAATGCCTTTGTTGCTTGATTGATCCATCCATATGTACTTTATTGGAAATTTACTCATGTCACGTATGACTTGCATCTTTTGGTAACTTTCTTGAGTTTTCTGGGTTTGTCTATGAACAACCTTCTGAACTCTTTCAAAACGTTCTGATCAACTCACTGAGCAACATTCTGAACTAACTTTCTGATCTTCAGAATTAGTTCATGAATTCAATGTCCTTTGATTTCTTGCATCTTGGTATGATTTAAACCTTGTTCATGTCTTAGTAAAACACTCAAGAGCACAAGTTAAATACCAAGGAATTAATCAAAGTCCATTGAGTCCTAAATCATTAAAGTTTATTATCTTTAAAATTAATTAGGGATTTTGCCTCAACAGAAACAACTGCCAAGCAAACAACATAACTTTCAAAGGAACGTCCTTATGCCAAAGAGATGAAACGGGCACCGGTGTAGCAATAGAAGGTTGCGCCGTTAAAAAGTTGCAAAAACTACAAACAATTTTTTTTGAGAAGTTTCCAATGTCAATAGCCATTTATTGTCCTTGTTAACCTGCAAAGTCACGTTCTGAAGCAGAAAAATAAGTTCCCCCACCAACTCATCCTCCCACACAAACAACCTCTGCCTCCACCTCCACACCCCTCCCTCCTCCCCCACCCTAATTGACTCAAATCAAAAACAGACTCCCCCTTAAACACCGACAAGTCATATAACCTGCTAAACCTAACACAAAACGACACCCCACCAAGCCAAACATCCGTCCAAAAAAGAGTATGTTTCCCACTCCCGACATAACGGGTAAGATGATCGCTAAACCACTCCTCCCTACACAACGCGTGGACATCACACCACCACAAAGATGCCTCACGACCGCCACCCATTAGCCGACCCCCCTCAACCCCATAACGCGTCGACAACACCTTAAACCATAAGCTCTCCCTCTCCTCCAACAATTGCCAACACCACTTCCCTAATAGAGCAATATTAAACTACCTAATTCTCCTTACCCCCAAACCACCAACCTCCTTACCCCTACAAACAGTGTTCCAGTCCACCCAAGATATTTTATTGTGGTCAGCACTCCCCCCCCCCCCCCCCCCCCCCAAAAAAAAATAAAAAAAAATAAAAAGAGATTCAATAGAGGAGACGATACCTGACAGAGCCTTGAAAAAAGGAAGAGCATAAACAGGCAGAGTTGTCAGGACAAACTTTAGCAAACCCAGACGACTGCCCAAAGAAAGATGTTTCGAGTTCCACCCTGTCAGTCTACTTATGTCAAGTAGCAATAAACGTCACAAGAAAGGGGGGGTTTGAATTGTGACCCTTTTTAAATTTTAATCCTGAAACTTAAATAAGTTTATATACTCAAGAATAATATTCTTAGTAAAGTTTAGTTAAACAATTCATATTGTCTGTTTATATAAGAATAAATTTATACTATCTTTATTAGTTAAATAATTTAAGCAAGGACCAGATCGTTCTGGAGAGTGATTATATTAATAATCAGAATAAATCGATTTAAGTGGGACCAGAGAACTCTGGATTAATTTAATTGGTTAATTAGGACCATATCGTTCTAGAGAATGATTAAATTTAATTGCAAGATAATATTAAAGATTGTGATAGGACCAGAGCACTCTGGATTGACTTAATTAATTAAGGACCAGATTATTCTAGAGAGTGATTAACTTAATTAACAAGATAAATATTTAAGGTTTAAGTTTAGGACCAGAGCACTCTGGATTAATATAGTGTAAATTAAAAGACAATATAAAGGAAGAGAGAATAACATATGAGAGTTATCTTGGTTGACCAAATCCGGCTACTTCCAGTCCCCACACTTTATGTGAGATTGTCCACTATAGTATCCTGCTAACATAAACTTTTGACTAGCAATATAAATTCTTGATCACGCCAGATTAGTCCGTGCAGGTGAGAAAAAACACAAGAAGGGGGGGGGGGGGGGGGGGGTTGAATTGTGTTGATTTTTTCTTCTTTTTCTCCTATTGAAGTCACTGATCAGAAGTAGTTAGATTACAGCTTCTGAAGAGATGTTTAGATTCTAAATGCAGCGAATAAAAAGAAAGAGAGAGAGAGAGAAGAAAGACACAAAGCAATTATACAGGTTCCTTCCACAAAACGGAAGTAGTCCTATCCCCCTTGCACTTCCAAGGACAGTTCACTAAAATGTAATATCTGATTACAAATGCTTACTGCTAAAACTAGCAAGAGACTTCAAATTACTCAAACACAACTGCAAGAGATTTCCTATGCTCCTGAACACAATCAAGAGACTTCTATGCTCAAGCACAACTACAATAGACTTTTATTCAAACAGAATTACAAAGAAAAATGTTTGAGGTTGAACACTTGATATACAATAGGTGGTGTTCACAATACAAATCAGATGCAGACTCTTAAGACTCTAGAATTTCTAAGATATGAATTTTGATAAGAAATTCTAAGTGAACTTTCGATGCAGAACAATTTCAGCAGAGGTTCAGCGCTTTTAAATTGTTGTTGAGTCTCTTACAATTCTCTAAGTCTTCACTCCTTTATATAGAGGTGTGAAAGAGATGTAACACCCCGTTTCCCAAAACAACATAATAATATTAAAACAATCAGAGTTCAATAATAACGGGCATGTCACACTGCTTTTCAAAATTTATTAAATAGAATATAAAACTATTTAACTTCAATAAATCATCTTATAAAATCTGCAGCGGAATATTTATTTAAAAATCATAATCAACAGCTACATCAACGTCCTTGGCACAAAGGCCTCACCACTAAAATTTATTTAATAATAAATAAATCTCTAACAACATAGTTCATCAATGATACATAAGGAAATGAAGAATGTAAACAGCAGAATCCCCATCCCGTTACGTATCAGAGCCTAGGACACAAGAGCCAATAATCTAACTAGCCTTCGTTACCTGCACTTGCCCACGAGGCGGCAATTCCAGCAGAAGGGGTGAGTTCACAAATCAAAAGTAATATATAGATATATGAATCATCAAAGTAAATTGAAAACAACAACAATTAATAACAACCAACAGCAACATTATCAACAATATCATCTCAACATTATAATTTTGATTCATCTTTGATTAACATCAACAACAGCAACCCTTGTGGCGACATCTCACCAACTACAACTCCAACAAGACATCTCACACCTACAACAACTATGCAAGACCTCAACTACTAATGCAATGCACATGTGGTACCATACTACGCGCGTTGAATGCTAAGCATTCCAGGGCAGTAAGCCCCCAACAGTTTGGATGGTTAAAGCATCCCAGGGCATAAGCCCCCAACAGGTGAATGACTAGCATTCCAGGGCATAAGTCCTCAACGGTTGAATGTATAAACATTCCAGGGCATAAGCCCCCAACGATGCAAATGAGTATGAATGACTCTGTGGTGTATATCTGCATACAACCCTACAACAACTAATGGTGCATATCAGCATGCAACCAACAACAACAACTACTTAGGACATCAACGACTGTGTCTAACAACTAAGACACCCTCCCCAACTGGACAACACCACTCAGCAACATCAAGGATAACTTCAAACTTAGCAAAGCATACTTAATTTCAAGTAATCATACATAAATCCATCTTAATCATCTTCATATATAAGTTTTATCATCTAAACAATTCTTAATAAATCCAATAAACAAGTTAGGAAGCTTAGGTTTGGGTTAGGAGCACTTTGAAAAATTGCACAAAATGGTCGCACAGGACCAATCTCGCTTAAGCGAAGCTAATCTCGCTTCAAGCGACTTAAATGACGAAAGTCTGGGGGAATCTCGCTCGGGGTTCGCTTGCATCTCGCTTAAGCGAAGTTTCATCTGGACAGCATTTGGGGAATCTCGCTTAAGCGAAAAATATCTCGCTTCAAGCGAAGCTTCATCTGGGCAGTTTTCAAACTACGATTTTCTAAGCCCTTTTTCATCCAAAAACCCAATTTTGATCCCCCAATCACCCAAAACGAATTAGAACAATGTTTATGGGTTCACTACACAACAAAACAACAGAAACATCTCATAGAAACATCATCAATCATACATAATTCATCAACAATGGCATTTTTCATATTTCTTAACCCTAATACAACAATCACCATTTTCAATCCATTTTCATGAAATTATACATATATACATTAGCAATTGAAAAGTAAACCCACCCTTACCTGATTAGATGAACAAAAGCTACAGAACTCAACTCTTCCTAGCAATCTCCCTTGTTCTTGGTTCTCCCCTCTTTCTCCCAAAAGCTTATGTTTTGTTATACTGATACGTGCAAAATATTTTGTCTAACTTTCTATTTTCTTACCAACCAAAACATAACTCCCCTTTTCTCTTTACTCCCTCACTAACTTTCTATTAATTCTCCTCAACCCCTCCTTAACTCTATTAACTCTAAATAAATCCCCTTTTTCTAAAATAAATATTATTTCTTCTATTTTCATAAAACAATGCAATTAATCACCAATTTTCATATAAATGAATATAAATCAAATAACACACCACATATCACATAATTATTTATAAATTCAAATAAATTATGCAAAACAACTAAAAATAACAAATTAGAAATTAGGGCGTTAAAACTCTCCCCAACTTAGAGAATTTCGTCCTCGAAATATTACCTCAAGCAACAAACAACTCAAGATAGGATTCTTGCATCTTACTCTCCAACTCCCAAGTCAAACTTTCACCAGTCACACCGCCCCAAACAACCCTCACCAAAGGTATTTCCTTGCCTTTCAGCTGCTTCACCTTACGATCATCAATCCTTAAAGGTAAAGTCTCAACGGTCAGGTTATCCTGAACTTGCACATCATCTCTAGGAATAACATGCGAAGGGTCTGCTACATACTTCCTCAGTTGCGACACATGAAACACATCATGCAAGTTCGATAGATGTGGTGGCAATCCAATCCGATATGCCACGGTTCCAACCTTCTCTGAAATCTGATAAGGACCAATGAACTTTGGAGTCAACTTCTTAGACTTCAATGCACGTCCTACACCCGTCAAAGGAGTAACCCTCAAGAACACATGATCACCCTCCTGAAACTCAAGGGCCTTTCTTCCCTTGTCATGGTAACTCTTCTAACGATCTTGCGATGCTTTCATATGTTCTCTGATCATCTTGACCTTCTCCGTAGTCTGTTGAACCAACTCTGGTCCCAACACAATACTTTCACCCGACTCAAACCAACACAAAGGAGTTCTGCACCTCCGACCATACAAAGCTTCGAACGGTGCCATACCAATACTCGAATGGTAACTATTGTTGTATGTGAACTCTATCAACAGTAGGTGGCTGTCCCAAGCTCCACCTTGCTCGAGCACACACACCCTCAACAAATCTTCTAAGGATTGGATAGTCCTCTCCGACTGACCATCTGTCTACGGATGATAAGCCGAACTCAACCTCAACTTCGAACCCAAAGCATCCTGTAAACTCTTCCAAAACCTCGAAGTGAACCTCGGATCTCTATCCGACACAATACTAGACGGAACACCATGCAGTTTCACAATATCACGGATATAGATCTCCGCCAACTGAGCTACCGGATAACTAATATTGATCGGAATAAAGTGCGCCGACTTAGTCAACCTGTCGACCACGACCCAAATGGCATCATGCCCTCTTGGAGTATTCGGTAAACTCGTTACAAAGTCCATAGAAATGCTATCCCACTTCCACTCAGGTACATCTAACGGAGTCAATAGCCCTGCAGGCTTCTGATGCTCAACCTTAGACTTCTGGCAAGTCAAACATGCATACACAAACTGAGCAACATCTCTTTTCAAACCGGACCACCAAAACAATTTCCTCAAGTCATGATACATTTTAGTAGCTCCCGGATGAATACTCAAACTACTCTTGTGACTTTCTTCTAAAATCAACTTCTTCAAACCCTCATCATCAGGAATACAAATCCTTCCTCTAAACCTCAACACACCTTGGTTATCAACCTTGAAATCACTATCCGCATTTTGATCACTAGCAGCCATCAAATCCACAAACTTAACATCAATCTTTTGCGCCTCCTTGATACTATTCAAGAAATCACTATTAATTCTCAGCATGCCCAACTTCACACTCTGAGGTGATCTTTCACAAACAAGACTCAAGTCCCTAAACTGTTCAAGCAACTCGAACTCTTTCACCATCAAAGCAGACATATGCAACGTCTTTCTACTCAAAGCATCCGCAACCACATTGGCTTTACCAGGGTGGTAATTCAAGCCAAAATCATAATCTTTCAACAGTTCTAACCACCTCCTCTGCCTCATGTTCAACTCCTTCTGATCAAATAAATACTTTAAACTTTTATGATCACTAAATACCTCAAATCTGGAACTGTACAAATAGTGCCTCCAAATTTTCAACACAAACACCACAGCTGCTAACTCTAAATCATGTGTAGGATCATTCTTTTCATGGATCCTCAATTGCCTAGAAGCATACGCTACCACCTTGCCATCTTGCATCAAAACACCACCTAAGCCCAGCTTAGATGCATCACAATAAACAACAAAAGGCTCTTCCGGCTTCGACAGAATCAAAATAGGAGCAGTCGTCAATCTTTGCTTTAACTCATTGAAATTACTCTCACATTGAGTATCCCACACAAATGCTTTTCCTTAACAAGTCAACTGCGTCAAAGGAAGTGCCAACCTTGAAAATCCTTCAACGAACCTACGATAATAACCAGCCAAACCAAGAAAACTTCTAACCTCGGTAACTGACTTCGGCGTCTTCCACTGCGATACAACATCAACCTTCGAAGGATCTACAGCAATACCATTACCAGAAATGATGTGGCCAAGAAAACTTACTTCATGCAACCAGAATTCGCACTTGGATAACTTGGCATATAATTTCTTTTCCTTCAGCACTTGCAATACAATCTTCAAATGCTCTGCATGCTCTGCTTTAGTCTTAGAATAAATCAAAATATCATCAATAAAGGCCACCACGAACTGATCCAGATACTCATGAAAAATTCTGTTCATGTATTCCATAAACACACTAGGCGCATTAGTAACACCGAAAGGCATCACCTTATATTCATAATGACCATACCGCGTCCTAAAGGCCGTCTTCTGCATATCTTCATCCTTTACCTTAATCTAATGGTATCCTGACCTCAAGTCAATCTTACTAAACACGCGGGCACCCACCAGTTGATCCATCAAATCATCAATCCTCGGAAGTGGATACCTGTTCTTTATCGTCACTTTGTTCAACTGACGGTAATCTATACACAACCGCATGCTACCATCCTTCTTCTTTACCAACAACACCAGCGCTCCCCATGGTGAAACACTCGGTCTCACAAACTTCTTGTCAAGTAAGTCCTCCAATTGCTTCTTCAATTCAGCTAACTCAGAAGCTGACATACGGTAAGGAGCCATCGACACAGGCTTCGTACCCGGCACAAGGTCAATCGAAAATTCAACCTCCCTCTCTGGTGGCACATCTGGAATCTCATCAGGAAAAACTTCAGGAAATTCTTTCACAACAGGCAGTCCATCAATTACAGCTTGATTCTCTACCGACAAGTATGCCAACAAAGAAAACATTAAGACTCCATCTTGTTCCAACCGCTTCATCTCCTTAGTGGATAAAAATTCTGCACCACTCTCTTCTTCAGCAGAAGAAAACCGCACCGTCTTGGTAAAGCAATTAATCAGGACATGATTGTACTCTAACCAATTCATTCCCAATATTACATCCATTCCCACCAACGACAAACAAACGAGATCAACCTCAAAATCTCTACCAAAAACAGACAACGGACAACTTAAGCAAACAAGGGAAGTAGTCACTGAACCCTTAGCTGGAGTTTCAACAACCATCTCCCCATTCATATCAGACATAATCAGACCCAATCTTTTTGCACAATCAATAGCAATGAAACAATGCGTAGCACCAGTATCTATAATAGCAATTAAAGGAGTACCATTAAAGAAACAAGTACCTCTGATAAGTCGATCCTCATTATCGGTCTGGGTACCAGTCAAAGCAAAAACTCTCCCACTGGTCTGCGTCTTCTTAGGCTTAGTACACTGAGAGCTAAGATGACCTTCTTCATCACAATTGAAACAAACAATGTCCCCACGCTTGCATTCAGCAACAGTGTGGCCCTTCTTACCGCATCGGAAACACTTCTTCTCATCACGGTTGCAGGCATTACTCTTGTGGCCCTTGACACCACACTTATAACAAACAACATCAGCCGGAGCATCACTACATGCAGGCCTCCTCTCATCATGCATCCTCTGTTTGCCCTTATCAGCTGGGGCACTGTAAGGCTTCGGGCGACTCGGCTGCCCCTTACCTCTACGGTCATTCATCACCTTGTAATGGGCTTTAGTGTCCTCTTCATAGATCCTACAACTGCTCACCAACTCAGAAAAGTCTCTGATCTTCTGATAGCCAATGGCCCGCTTGATATCAGCTCGCAGACCATTCTCAAACTTGATACATTTGGAGAACTCAGCAGTCTCCGCAGCATAATGTGGATAAAACTTGGCAAGCTCCACAAACTTTGCAGCATACTCGGTGATAGACATGCCTCCTTGCTTCAGCTCAAGGAATTCAATCTCTTTTCTACCACAGACATCCTCCAGAAAGTACCTTATCAAGAACTCCCTTCTAAACACAGCCCACGTAATCACAGCACCTTCATTCTGAAGAATTGGTTGAGTGCTTGCCCACCAGTCGTCAGCCTCTTCCGCCAACATATGTGTGCCAAACCGCACCATCTGAGCATCGGTACACTGCATCACCCGGAAGATTCTTTCGACCTCCTTCAGCCAAGTCTGCGCTCCATCGGGGTCGTACCTTCCCTTAAAGGTTGGTGGATGATTCCTCAAGAATGTTTCTAGCATCCGCACACCTTCACCACCACCAGCACCTTGTTGTTGTCCTACAACTTGAGCCATTGCTTGCAAAGCAGCAGCAAGAGCAGCATCATTCCTTCCAGCCATCTCGATAATTCTACATAACAACAAAAATTAGAACAACAAAGACAGTTAAAACTGTCAGACAACTCTACTAGGCTCGACACGACACTACTAATGGTCTGACAGACCGACCTGCTCTGATACCAATTGTAACATCCCGTTTCCCAAAACAACATAATAATATTAAAACAATCAGAGTTCAACAATAACGGGCATGTCACACTGCTTTTCAAAATTTGTTAAATAGAATATAAAACTATTTAACTTCAATAAATCATCTTATAAAATCTGCAGCGGAATATTTATTTAAAAATCATAATCAACAGCTACATCAACGTCCTTGGCACAAAGGCCTCACCACTAAAATTTATTTAATAATAAATAAATCTCTAACAACATAGTTCATCAATGATACATAAGGAAATGAAGAATGTAAACAGCAGAATCCTCATCCCGTTACGTATCAGAGCCTAGGACACAAGAGCCAATAATCTAACTAGCCTTCGTTACCTGCACTTGCCCACGAGGCGGCAATTCCAGCAGAAGGGGTGAGTTCACAAATCAAAAGTAATATATAGATATATGAATCATCAAAGTAAATTGAAAACAACAACAATTAATAACAACCAACAGCAACATTATCAACAATATCATCTCAACATTATAATTTTGATTCATCTTTGATTAACATCAACAACAGCAACCCTTGTGGCGACATCTCACCAACTACAACTCCAACAAGACATCTCACACCTACAACAACTATGCAAGACCTCAACTACTAATGCAATGCACATGTGGTACCATACTACGCGCGTTGAATGCTAAGCATTCCAGGGCAATAAGCCCCCAACAGTTTGGATGGTTAAAGCATCCCAGGGCATAAGCCCCCAACAGGTGAATGACTAGCATTCCAGGGCATAAGCCCCCAACGATGCAAATGAGTATGAATGACTCTGTGGTGTATATCTGCATACAACCCTACAACAACTAATGGTGCATATCAGCATGCAACCAACAACAACAACTACTTAGGACATCAACGACTGTGTCTAACAACTAAGACACCCTCCCCAACTGGACAACTCCACTCAGCAACATCAAGGATAACTTCAAACTTAGCAAAGCATACTTAATTTCAAGTAATCATACATAAATCCATCTTAATCATCTTCATATATAAGTTTTATCATCTAAACAATTCTTAATAAATCCAATAAACAAGTTAGGAAGCTTAGGTTTGGGTTAGGAGCACTTTGAAAAATTGCACAAAATGGTCGCACAGGACCAATCTCGCTTAAGCGAAGCTAATCTCGCTTCAAGCGACTTAAATGACGAAAGTCTGGGGGAATCTCGCTCGGGGTTCGCTTGCATCTCGCTTAAGCGAAGTTTCATCTGGACAGCATTTGGGGAATCTCGCTTAAGCGAAAAATATCTCGCTTCAAGCGAAGCTTCATCTGGGCAGTTTTCAAACTACGATTTTCTAAGCCCTTTTTCATCCAAAAACCCAATTTTGATCCCCCAATCACCCAAAACGAATTAGAACAATGTTTATGGGTTCACTACACAACAAAACAACAGAAACATCTCATAGAAACATCATCAATCATACATAATTCATCAACAATGGCATTTTTCATATTTCTTAACCCTAATACAACAATCACCATTTTCAATCCATTTTCATGAAATTATACATATATACATTAGCAATTGAAAAGTAAACCCACCCTTACCTGATTAGATGAACAAAAGCTACAGAACTCAACTCTTCCTAGCAATCTCCCTTGTTCTTGGTTCTCCCCTCTTTCTCCCAAAAGCTTATGTTTTGTTTTACTGATACGTGCAAAATATTTTGTCTGACTTTCTATTTTCTTACCAACCAAAACATAACTCCCCTTTTCTCTTTACTCGCTCACTAACTTTCTATTAATTCTCCTTAACCCCTCCTTAACTCTATTAACTCTAAATAAATCCCCTTTTTCTAAAATAAATATTATTTCTTCTATTTTCATAAAACAATGCAATTAATCACCAATTTTCATATAAATGAATATAAATCAAATAACACACCACATATCACATAATTATTTATAAATTCAAATAAATTATGCAAAACAACTAAAAATAACAAATTAGAAATTAGGGCGTTACAAGAGACGTTGTGAATTGCCAGCACATCAAAAAGAATCGTTTGAAGCTTTGATCAATC
Source organism: Medicago lupulina (assembly GCA_958299785.1). Lineage (NCBI taxonomy): Eukaryota > Viridiplantae > Streptophyta > Magnoliopsida > Fabales > Fabaceae > Medicago > Medicago lupulina. Next base: position 52,936,713 of record OY283139.1, on the reverse strand, counting down.
AACAATGATCATTTGCCTGATGTGGTTATTCTTGAAGCTTTGAAGGATCAATTTCAAATCCATTCCAAGTCTGAAGGAACATTGTTGCAGGCATAGTTGTTATTCTTGTCCTTTAGCAGAGACACACTCTGAGTAGTGGAGGTAGTGGTTGTACACTTCGTACAATTGTACTTTGTCAACGTTCTTCAAAGACCAAGCATCCAATGCCTTCAAATCCATTTAAATTAGTCGTTGCTTTACTCTTTTGGTCTTCTGCAATGCTAGACGTGATTAAATCCTTTGAACATCCTTTGAAGCTTTAAGTCTCTCATCTTCTGATGAACTTCAGCTTCTGGTGATCTTGCTTCTGATGGGGTGCTTCTGATGAACTTGCTTCTGATGACGTCATCACTTCAGGAGCACTTTTCTTCATATGCATAAAGCTTCCTTCTTATTGATTCCATTGCTCTCATTTGTTCTTCTAGTACCTAAGCTTTAAGTAGACACAAAATTTTTGTCGATGGTCCTGTACACTTGAACAAATATTAGCATATCCAATTGACAATTTTTAATACCTTGCTATCATCAAAACTCTCAAGAGGTAATGTTAAACACATTTTGTTCCAACAATCTCCCCCTTTTTGATGATGATAAACATTAGTATTTGAAATGTTCAATTGTTGTTAGTCTAATTAACAAGTTGACTATAAGGGTATGAGGTTTGTAAGCTCCCCTTGAGTCCAATAGTACTTTAAGGTGAGGTTTTTAAGCTCCCTCTGAGTTCTATCCGTGTTAATTAAATTCATCATTAAAAACGTAATAACTCTTAGAATTATCTCACATTAATTTAAATTGTTTGAAGTTAAATTAATGGGGCTCAAAGCCTATAAATACTATACATCTACTCCCCCTTTTGTCATCAACAAAAAGTATAAAATAAAGACAAAAAGAAAGAGATGAGTCAAACAGTGAGAAATTCTTTAAAAACAAATAAGTATAATACATAAACTGGTCAGAAGCATAAAGTAAGTTCAGAAGCATAAAATAGTATTCAGAAGCAGAAACATAGTTCAGAAGCAGCAAAAGTACAAACATAGAAAAGAAATAAACAAGCTAGGGGTGTGCAACTAAGGTTGGGCTTGTTTTTGGAACATTTCCATCATTTGTTTCATCAGCCTGTTTGTTTCTTTTGCCTGTTGCTTCATTTCTCTCTTGAAGTCTTCATTGCTTTTGATCAAGTTCTCTTCTCTGACTTTAGCTTCTTCTAACATAGCTTCAGTAGAGGTCTTGTATTCCAGTAGCAGCAGTTTCTGTTAAAGAAGCTCTTTCCTGAGCTACTTGTTCTCTCTTTCAATAGAGTGTTCCTTTGCATTAATTCCAGTTTAGTAGAAGCTGACTTGAAATTAATCTTATCCAACCAAGTTAGATCTAGCTCCCTTGGGTGAACAGCAGAAGGAATAACACTTCTTGCAGTTAAGCACAGAGGGATCTTCACAAGAATTCTGCTAACTGGTACTTCTTGCATATCATTCATAATTCCTCTTAACCAATCCTGAAGCTTGTTTTGGGCAGCATCTTGAGCAACAAAAGAGGATCTTTGCAGCTCAGACAGAATATAATCTATCATTTCTCTTAATCTTCTCCATTACTTAACATAGTTGTCTTCATGAATCAAGTTGTTTCTAGCTTGAATCAACTTGTTTAGCTCTTGGAAAATATTCTCACACACATTTGCCAAAATAATAGAATCTAGAAACAATGTGGGTGGAGAAGGGATATTTTTGGGTCTAGCAGGAGCACAAGTTTGAAGAGCTAGGTTGGAGGAAGAGGTTTGGTCATATGTGGTTATTTCAGGTTCAACAATAGTGTTGGTTGCAGGGGACTGGTTAGAGATGACCTATTCAGGAACAAATAGTTCAAGAACATCTTGTTCAGGAACAAATAGTTCAGGTGCATCTTGTTCAGGGTGAATATGATCAGGTATAAGTATATAATCTGTATTGGTTGATGAGGCCATTTCTGAGTTTGGTGTTTGTTGATGGGGGCTTTCTGCCATAACTTCATCAGAAGATATGTCAGAGGCTTTCTCTAAGTTGGACTCATAACCAGGTAATTCACCTGAATAATGGTTCATCAGGTCTTGAATGATTGATGGTTCAGAAGTTTGGGTAGGTGAGATGGGATGAGATGATGATATATCAATGTTTGCAGAATATGATTTTGTGTGATCAACTACACCCTCTGCATCAGCAGTAACAAATTGAATAGGTTCAATCATGGGTGGTTGTAATGGATGATTAGCAGGCAATTTGACACAAGCATCGATCCTTCTTTGTTGCATGTCATATATCCTTTCCTTAACAGAAGGATACATGGGAACAAAGGTATCACTATCTGGCTTTTTCTGTGTTTTGGTGGATGGTGATGTGCATAATCGTTTGTTGAGGTTTTCATAGACTTTGTTAAGAGGAATATCATCCAAGTTAGATGAGGTTGATGAAGATGTTGAGAGGGAGGCTGGGTTTGACCTAGAGTTAGAGGAAGTACTAGATTCAATATTAACTATTTCAGCAGCAGTGTGTAGAGAATCAATATTACCTTTAGGAGCTTCTGAAACAACAACTTCTGAGCAGCCAACTTCCTCTTGAACACCTTCAATAGCTTTCACCATATCATCAACCACTGCCATCTGCTGCAAGTTCTCAGTGAGCTCAATCCCCAGTTGAGCAGCTTCAATTGCAGATTCCTTTGCTAGAGTTTCAGCAGCGACTTCAATTTCTATAGCCAGCTGAAGTGCTTTCTCCAAAGCAGCAGCATCAACTTCTTTCTTTCTTCTTACTACCCTTGACACAAGATCTGTTGCTTCTTCAATATCTTCTTCTTCAGGAGCAGTCTTTAGCTTCCTAACAACATGTTTCCTTTTCCTTCTAGAAATAGAAGGTTAAGCAGGTTGAGGTGGTGAAGGTTCAGCTTCCTTGCCTCTTCTGGTTCTTTTTCTTAGAACTTCAGCAGGAGCTAAATCCTTAACCTCTTCTTGAATGGATGGTATGGCAGGATCAACTTGAGTAGAAGCCTTCTCCTTCTTAGCTTTCTTAGCTTTCTTTGAAGGTTGTTCAGAAGCATCATCCAGATACTCAGCTTCTGTGAGTGCTCTCTTCTTTGACTTTCTGCTCTTGGCTACTGGCAGAGTACCACCATACATTTCTTCTGGTATATCCTCCAATTTGATAGTCTCTCCAGTCTTTGTCAAGTGATCATGAATGAAGTATAATTGCACATCAAGTGGATCTTGTTTGCAGATTGGAGGAAATTCTTGCATTAGATTGGATATAGCTTTAGATTCCTTCATATTTGTGTCTAGCTTCTTATCAGATTCATATTCCTCATAGTGCTTCCATTGATTATCTTCCAAGTAACTGTGCCAAGTTGTTGATCAGTGAAGACCTTTGTATCAATCAGTGCCTTCAAAATCACTGCTTGATGAAAGATTTCTAAGATGAGTCTTCCATAGGGAATCCAGGTTCTCCTTATTGTTTGACTCTCTCTTAGAGTCTTAATCATGTGCTTAAAGATATACTTGGGCACATTTGCTTTTTCCTTTGTGATGAAGTAGTGAAGGAACACCCTGTGCTCCAAAGAAGGTTGATCAGAACCACCACCTTTTGGTAGAAGGTTCTCATTCTGAATCTTCAGAAGCATTTTCTTCTCCATTGTTAAGTCACTGTAAGCACCTTTCTTCTTGCTGTTGAACATAGTCTGGTTAACTATTTCATTCCAGGGACTTTTCTTGTTGTTGTCCAGACCATCTTTAAAGCTACCTTCAGAAGCTCTCCTGATTACATACGCAATCACTTCCTGAGAGATGAAGACAAGAATACCCATGATGCTTGACCTAATCTAAGTACAAGTAAAGGGTTCCAATCCCATTTCTTTTCTAGATTTACTAGCTAAAGAAGGGTCAATAAGCACCTTTTCATCCATTTCCAGTTGGGCAGCCTTACGATCATACACATGAGCTCTTACCCAGAAGTGCCATATGTAACGCCCACTTTAGATTATTTTAATTATTTAATTATTTGAATTATTTGAAGAGTCTAGATATATTTATATATATTTTAAGAGACGTGGAGATTAAGATTTAAGTGATTTTTATGTGATGTGGTGACTTATTTTATTGTTTAATAAAATAAGATTTGAAAATAAAATAAATATAGAGATGTGGGGTAGTTTTGAGATTTTAGAGAGTTATGTGGGAGAAAGAGTAAATAAGATAAGATTTGTTGGGAGTATATATAAGAGAAATTAGGTTAAGAAACCTTCAGTACGTGAAATAATTTTTGGAGAAAAAGGGAGAAAGAGGCTAGAAGAGAGAAGAGACCAAGAGAGGCTGCAATCTGCAAAACTAAGGTAAGGGTGAGCCTAGCATTCAATATTATTAACCTGTAATTCATCTAATTGTAATTAACAAGCTGTAGGAAGAGTTTTTGAGAATTATGAGTTAGGTTAAAAGGTGAAGATTCAAATAGTTTTGAGGCTAACCATGGTGGGATTTGGGACTTTGGGTGAGAAAAATTGCAATCCCGTAATCTGTCTGTTCATCGCTCGCCTAGACGAGCTAAGCAACTCGCCACGGCGAGTAGACGTTCATCGTTCGCGAGGCGAGCAACCCAACTCGCCACAGGCGAGTAGACCCTGGACGCTCGCGAGGCGAGCAATCCCACTCGCCATAGCGAGGGACACCCGTAATCACTCGCAAGGCGAGCAATCCCACTCGCCACAACGAGTTGTGCTGTGATAGAATGTCACGTTTCCTTTGTTTGCGATCTGTTTCGCGTAGGACTTTGAGAGTTGACCCTTGGGTAGTAATGGAAGATAACTATACTATAAATGACGATCTGTACTGATGCTCTGAGATGATTTAATGTTGTGATGATGATTTGTGATTTATGTGAATTATATGCGAAGTATATTTATATTGTTTGAATGATGATTCCCTTGATGTTGCTATATGCCATGATTGATGATTTGCTGACATGTAGTTGTCCATTTAAGAGTTCAAGCTGCATGTGTCCGTCCAAGATGTTTAAGACGTTTTTAAGATGTTTAACTTGTTTAAGTTATAAGAGATTGATTCTCATGCATACTCATTCAGAGATGAGGGCTTATGCCCTGGAGTTTTTACACAACAGTGACGAGGGCTCATGTAACGCCCTCTTTGAATTATTTGATTGTTTTAAAAGGTTTAGAATATATTTATATGATTATGTGATTTATTAAGTAGCTTATTTTAGTATTTATATGATTTAAATGATTATGTGGTGTGTCGTTATTTTATTAAGTAGTGTTATTTTATTATTTAATATAATAAGTCTTGAAAATAGAAATAAGATTAAGTTGTGGGGGCTGATTTGGAAATTAGAAGAGTTTAGTGGAATAAATGGAAATATATGTAGAAAATATATGTTATTTGTTGTAGAAAATATATGTTATTTGTTGTAGAAATATATGTTATTGTTGTAGAAAATATATGTTATTTGTTATAGAAATACATGTTATTTGTTGTAGAAAATATATGTTATTTGTTATAGAAATACATGTTATTTGTTGTAGAAAATATATGTTATTTGTTATAGAAATACATGTTATTTGTTGTAGAAAATATATGTTATTTGTTGTAGAAAATATATATTATTTGTTGTAGAAATATATGTTATTTGTTGTAGAAATATATGTTATCGTTGTAGAAAATATATATATATATATATATATATATATATATATATATATATATATATATATATATATGTTATAGAAATATATTTGTTATAGAGATATAATTGTTATTTGTTATAGAAATATTTTGGTAGGCAATCTAATATATTTTAGTGCATGCTTTGAAATATATTTTGGTACTCAATTGAGATATTTAAGTACTAGATCTAATAGGTGCATTACTTGTTCCCAAAGTTTCTCACTTATTAGTTGTAAACTATCTCTATAAATAGAGAACTCACACAGTGCATTCTACACACCGAAATTCACAATTGATGCTTCCTGTGCTTTTCTTCTCTTCTCCCTCTTTTGACTTGTGTTGACGAGTCTTTCTTCTTTTTCTACTCCTTTCTGTCCCTTCGGAATTAAGAGTGTTCTCAAGACCATAATCCCTCTTCTGTTTAATGTCCTTCGTCGATCAATCCAAGGTAAGGGTGGGACTAACATTCAATAATCTTGAGTCTATGATTCTGAAAATTGTATTTAACATGTTGTAGGTTTAGTTTTTGAGAATTGGAGAATTAGAGTTAAGAGTGATAATTGATGGATTATGTTACTTGGTTGTCAATTGTGAAGTTTGAATAATATAAGTTGTTTTTCCTGATTTTTCTTAATTCTGTCCCGAATTTTAAAATGAAAACTGGTATTGATCAGTACAGAATTGGTCTTAGGTGTAAACACGAAAGTTGTAGGTATGGATGTTAGCTTTTTAATGTCGTTGGTCTGACGTCAAAACGATTTATAGAACTTGAGTTATGGTCAAATTACTGCATGTAGGTCACAGTGAATAATTGAATATGATTGATGAATTAGTATATGTATGTATATGTTTGTGAATACGATATTGTTCATGATTGATGAAGTGTTATATGAATTTATATGTCCATGAGTATGATGTTTATGATTGATGAATTAGTTATGAATATTATATATGATATTAATGATGATTTGAGAAACTGATTTATGATGATTTGATGTTGTTCATATTGTGATATAATTGTATACGCATTACTTGAATTATTTATGAATATTTGAGATATTGATGACTTGCATTCAATATTATTATGTCATGCCGTTTTGTATACTATCTATGTTGCTGTTGTTATTTAACTAAGCTGCATGAGTCGGTCTAAGTTGATGTTGATGATGTTTCAAATTATTGGACTTACTTAAGAGGTCGTTGTTTTAAGGTGTTTTGTTGATAGAGTCCATGCATTAGCATTCATTGAGCTTAGTCCTCATGATTATTAGGAGCTTTGTCCTCCGCACGATTATTAGGAGCTTTGTCCTCCACACGTTTAGGAGCTTTGTCCTCCGCACGAATTAAAGTATATTAATACTATGATGAAGTTTGGTACCACATGCATGATTTAGAAGATTAAGTTGCATAGTCGCATTGTCGAGTCAAGTTGTTAAGTTGCATAGTTAAGTTGAAGTCGTTGAAGTTGCATTGTCGTTTTTTAATGAGTTGTTTATGAAGTATTATTATTATGATGTTTATGATGTGATGATTATGTTGTTATACGATGATGTTTATGATATGATGATTATGTTGTTATACGATGATGTTTATGATATGATGATTATGTTGTTATACGATGATGTTTATGATATGATGATTATGTTGTTATACGATGATGTTTATGATGTGATGATTATGTTGTTATATGATGAATGTATATGATGTGATGAATATGATATTAATGATGACTAGAAGTTGATTGATGATGTTTAAGCTGTTAAATATAATTGTTGAATTATATGCTTAATATTATTGTTTTGTGAAATCTCACCCCTTCTGTTGGAATTGCCGCCTTGTGGGCAAGTGCAGATTTCCAGGACTAGCTGTTGATGTGAGTGGACTCCTCGCGTGTCTAGGTGCTCTGATATGTAACGGGATGGGGAATTTTGTTGCATGTTTTTCTATTCCTTACGTATTGTTTATGAATTTACAAGATTAAGTTGTTTATTGGATTTTTATGAGATATTTTAATGAGGCCTTCGTGCCAAAGACTATTTTAGATGTTGAATAAATTTCGTTGCGAAGTATTAAATATTATGTTATTGATTTATGAAGGATAAATAGTTATTTATTCCATTTACGATTTTTGAAAAGAAGTGTGACATTCCGTTTATGTTAAAAACTCTGATTTTTGTAAGAAATTTTTATGCTGGGAAAACGGGGTGTTACAGCTCATGCCCTGGAGCTTTTGCTCACTAGCGACGAGGGCTTATGCCCTGGGAGTATATTTATGCTCAAAGCGACGAGGGCTCATGCCCTGGATTGGTACCACATGCATATAAGATGTCTAAGATGAATAAGAAGTTGAAGTTGCATAGTCGTGTCGAGTTGTCTAAGAAGTTGAGTCGCCAGTGATGTGCTTTGATGAATTAAATATGAATGCCTTTGTTGTTTAACATGATGAATTTGATGAAGTTTAAGATGTTTGCTATACTTGAAATGTGACGAAGTGTTTGATTATACTTGTGAAGAATGTGTTGCATTGATGATATGCTATGTTGTTGTTATGCTATATTGATGATGCTTGATTGTTAATTGTAATTGTTGAATTACATGCTTAGTAATATTGTTTTGTGAATCTCACCCCTTCTGCTTGAAAATGTTGCTCTTCGTATGGGTAACTTGCAGGTAATCAAGATTAGGTGTAGGCTTGTGAGGACTTTCCTCGGTTGAGTCTTAGGTGCTCTAATATGTAACGAGATGGGGAAACTTGTTAAATGCTTTTCTATTCCTTGCATGTCATTTATGATTTCATAACACTATTTTTAGATGAACTTTCTGAGATGTTTGATGAGGCCTGCGTGCCAAGACTTTTTATGATTCTGATGGGATAAAACTGCAAGTGCACAGTCTTATCGGAGTAGTAATAAAGAGAGTATCGTTCCGACAGGGAGTTGGTTAATTTAATCAACTTAGAGTTATGATTAGAAGAGAGAATAATAAAATTGGGGTTTTTAATGTTTGAAAGAGAAAATAATAATAAAGAAGAGCCTTGGGATTATTGGTTTATCATAATAACAAACCCTCTACAAACCGAAGCTTTATTCCTTAAAACCTTATGATAGACCTAGTTTCGTATGACCGGTTTCCCTTTAGCCCCTTACTTTTCCTCTCAGTCCAGTAAGAGTTTACTCTTTAGCAATCAATCCTATTACACTCGCTGAATTTGATTACTAGGAGATGCATTAAGGCTGTGAAACTACTTCGTCCCAAGATTGCAAAGAATATTTCACTGCCTTTGCAATCTCTGTCTAATATTTCACTCGCTGAATATTGACTTTTGACTTTTTTTTGGAGGGTTGGTTTTGGTGAAGATTTGGTGGTTTTTTGGGTTAGGTTTTGAAGGATTTTGATTTGGTGAATTTGTGGTTTGGGTGAATGAAAGTTGTTTTTGATTTGTGGGTTTTGGTTGTGGTGATGTTTAGAGTTGTTTATATGAAGAAATTTTGTGAATTGGTTGAGTTTTGATGGAGGTTGGAAAATTTGGAGGTGAGAAGTTATGGAGGTTTAGAGGTTAGGTAAGTTTGAGAGAGATGTTTTAAGTGAAGAATGGATGAAGGAGAAGAGTAAAAAGTCATTAAAAACAAACCTGGAACTGCGCACGGCCGTGCCAAATTTGGCACGGGCCGTGCCTACACTCTGAGTTTGTTTGGTTCTGGCTGGCTCAATGTGGCACGGCTGTGCCACTTTTAGCACGGGCCGTGCCAGCTTCCTGGACGTCCGGGGTTCAAATTTTTGTGGTTTTCTTGAACTTTAAGCGGACAACGACCTACAAAACATGAAACAAGAACAAAACGAAAGCAATTAAATGCGTGGGTTGCCTCCCACGAAGCGCTCCTTTAACGTCACTAGCTTGACCGTTAGAAAGCAAATCTTAAAATGGATCAAATAGATCATGTTGTGTAGATGACATTAAAGAACGTTCTTGCACAAGACAAAGGAGAAGGCTTGGTTTGCTTTGGATTATGTCATTAGACTATCCAACAATCCCAAGACAAAGGAGTCTACTCACTCATCATCATAGTAGACAAAGGGAAGAAGAAGAAAGAAGACATAAGTAAAATAAAGAGAAAATAGAAATTATTATTAGAAACTGTTATACCCTCATTTTGGACCTAAAAACTACTCCTTCAAACTTCCTCCTTTACCGTTTACCTCTGATACTTTTCAAATTCACTGTGTTTACTCCACAATTTTCTACTGTGCTTCAAATGCATATTGTACTGTTTTTGTCTCCAATTTTCTTGCATATCAAACCATTCAAAGCGTTTTCTTGCATTACAAGTCGTTAAAAAGGGTTTCTAAAATCATTGCATATTTTCTTGCATTTTATTCCAATTTTTTTACATAAAATCATACAAAAAGGGTATTTTGGTCATTTCCTACAGAGGAACCCACTTTAGTCCCTACAATTTGTCTCTGGGTCTTTTCAACTTGTCTGCGTAAATCATTAATCAAATTTTGCCAAAAATCATCTCAGCGTTGCATCTGAGCTAGTCTGAGTCGTTTTGGTCCCTAAGGGGCATTTTGGTCTTTTCACATCAAATAATTTTTTGACAGAGAGGTATTTTAAAATACCTCATTTTGGTAGTTTGTTCGTTTTAAGTCCATTTTTGTCGTTTTTAACTGTTTCACTTTACGTTGTTTTCAAAGTTACATTTTTTACCCATTTTATTTTACTTTTTGCAAGTAAGTCCTTTTCTTTGTTTTAATTGCAAATGTGTCCAATTTTAATTTCAAAACAGTCCAATTCCAATTTTTATATTTTTTAAACAGTCCAATTCTTTTATTTCAAAATAGTCCTTCATTCTTTTTGAAATTGCATTTTAGTCCTTAAGGTCTTTGTTTTACAGTTTAGTCCAGGTGTCACGTTTCCATTGGTCCAGAGGCCACATGGCAGCCTATATAAGGCCACGCGCTGCACCAGTCAGAGAGGAGTCCACAGAATCAGTGCCAAGTCACAAACAGAATCAAATTTTTTCTCTCCATTCAGTTAGATCAAAATTACAACAAACTCAGAAAGCTTAAGAACACGAAGAAAAAACCCTAGTTTTCCAGAATTCAATTCAGGCCAAATCCATGGAATCCATGGCAGCTCTCAGAGATTCAATGGCGAATCTTCATCCTTGATCCAATCCTTTCTGCAATTCGAGCGCGAATTCACCACCAAAGGTAGCGAATTCAAGCGCGATCACAGAAAAGAGAAATTGAGAAGAAAAGGGAAAGAATTTCAAAGGTTTTGAACCGGTGAAGAAGAAGAAAAAGAATCACCGATTTATTTTCGGATTTCAAACCAAAATCAACAAAACAGAATCAAATCCAAAGAATCCTGAAAGTTCTAGTTCGAATCTCCGAATAAAACACAGGTGAACACTGAAACTTACCTCTTTCATACTCAAGAACATCAACGAGTCTGAATCAACGTAGATCCGTAGGAGTTCAAAAGGTTCGGTTAAAAAAAAATTGAAACCCTAAAAAAATTCCAAAACCGTAAAGGATTTCACGGTTTACGACGTGAATCAACCGTTGTAAACCTATAAATCCATAAGTAGTTTCATCAGAACAAAGATTTGAACCAAAGAAAGAACCAAAAACCGTTTGAAATCCGTGAAAAAAGATTCAAGATCTACGTTGATTCAATAGATGCATGCGGTTTCTAGGGGCGGATTCATGTTTAGAACACTAAGACGAAACGTTTAAGCCATGTTTCATGAGATTCTGGGTAAGATTGAGCAATTTAGGGTTAGGGTTTCATCAGAGTCCGCCGGTGTGAGAAGAGAGAAGAGGGAAGAGAGAAGAGAGAAGAAAGAGAAACGTTTCAAGAAAATTAACGGAACCGGGTGGGAAACCTTTTATATAAGCGCTGAACCGGGCGGGTTCTGACCCGATCCAGCGCCCCATGCTGTGGACCGTTAGATCTAGGTCCTGATGGATTTGGATCAATCCAACGCCCCTGTGGCGTTCTGGAGATCCGGATCCATCAACTAGCGTGGGTTTGGGCCGGATACCCTAGGTTTTTGGTTTTCTTTTCAGGTTTCTTGATTTTTTGCTATATTCACCCCTGTTCGTGCTACTTGGACCACCTGTGCGTTTTAATTTTCTCGCAAAAATTCCAAAAAAATTACTATGTGTTCTTGATATGTTTCGACTGTTTCTTGATATTTTACATGTCTAAAATTGATAAAAATAATATGCGCTAGTTTTTCTATTGATTTGTACATTTTTTTTGCATTTTTTGTGAAGTGTCTTGCTTGATTCTTGATCCAAATATTTGTCATGTTATATTGATGTTTAGCACTTGATTTTCTGATGTGATCATTTCTGATTTCTTGCAATATTTTCAATCTTGTTAATTTGATTTTTGTTCGCATTTTTGCAATACTTCTATTCTTGTTAATTTGATTCTTGTTTACAACTTTGCTAATATTTTCAAATCTTGTTAGTTTGGATTTTTGTTTACAATTTTGCAACATTTTCAATCTTGTTAGTTTTGATTTTTGTTTACAATTTTGCAACATTTTCAATCTTGTTAGTTTTGATTCTTGTTTACAATTTTGTAATATTTTCAATCTTGTTAGTTTCTTGCTTCGTAAGTAATGTTAGTTTTCATGCATTTTCTTCCCATTTTACCATTCTTTCCTTCCTTTGTTTGTCATTTCTACTATCATTTCATATTGCTTCACTAACCATTTTATGTTTCATGCACATTGAGCACCCCATTTCATCTCCATTCCTTTAAGTTTAGGTTTTGTTCAATCATTTAATTTTTTTAGGTAGTTTCTTTTACTTCCATTTCTTGCAAGACCATAGAATGTAAACTAGGGACAATGTAAAGGATAATGGACACTATAATGATGTACACCGACACAAGCACCGACACGCACACACGTTGTATGATTTACCGTTAGATGTATGTTTAGGAAGCGCGAAACTTAGAAAAATTATTTTCCAAAAAGTGTTAACAAATTCATCACTTGAAAACAATTTTTTTTCCAATAAACCTTGGAGTCAAAACTCCATTGTATTTTCTCTTTTTTCTTAATCAAAATTCAAATGAAAATAATTCTTACTTAGACCCTTTTTCTAAATAATTGAGCCAACCTCACATTTTTCTTTTTCTCAAGCCTTTACGGCCCCTTTCTCTTCTTCAAAACCATTTTCGAAAATTAAAATCAATCAAAACCCACAAAGATATTTTTTGAGAGAGAACTACATGGAGTTTGATCCCTTAAAAGGGTATGTAGGCAAGAGGTCAAAACCTCTCCAAGTCCAATAAAAATAAATTCCAAACACTTCTTTCCCCCCATTCTTAAAAACAACCTTTTCAATAAATAGCATTAAAAATAAAGCGTAAACGTAAATCTAGAAAAACGGCTCCTATAGAGTACTATAGTCGTTATGGGTGCCTAACACCTTCCCGTAGCGAAAATTGCCCCGAACTTAGAATTTCCAAGGGTTTTCTCAATTTTACCCTTCCCCAAAAAAAATAGATATATCAATGATTGAAAGGTTCAAGCCTAATTAATGACTTGACACTCGAAAATCGCGATAACAGAAATGGCAACTTCACTGGGGACTTTAGGGCTATGCCTAGTTTTTCATGCTTTATGTTTTACGCTTTACTTTATTGTTATATGTAAATATTTTCATGCAATGTGTGGGGTGAGAATATCAAAAGTCCTACACCCGGGCTGAGTGAACTTAGGAATAGGCGGAGATATAATCGACAATCCAATCCGGGGGTTGCCTCGTGTATTGGGTTATGCGATCAATCTCACATAGCTGAGGCATTTTGGGGGTGATGTTGTCGGCGTGTGTTGTCATGCTTAGGCACTTTATTTCCAACTGACCGGTGATGCTATGGACCGTAGTTACCAAACCCATCTTTGGCCTTTTCTTAGGGCGTAGTGCGGTGGCTAAACCGAGCGTTGTCTCGAAATTTAGTCGTCACGCGATACTACACTCAAACTAGACCTTCTTACGAATAATCGTGGAACGGGTGTTGTCTTGTGCTACCATGATATACGTAAGAGAGGTTGCAGTTTGGGAACTGTGTTAGAACCATGGTTACTACTATCAAAACTCTAGTTTCACCGGACACCGTGTCCACCCGCAACACCGCAACTGTGAACCTTAACCCACCGTGCTTACTTTAAACAAAATCATGCATACATGCATTCATGCATAAATCTTTTTCATGCATTTATCGAAAGGTCTAGACAAATTAAAAACTTTGTAAACATTCCAGGTATGAAGAAGACTAAGTCTTACAAATTCAAGGAAGTCGATTTGGCTAGCTTAAGGGAGTTGGCACTCAAGGTCGAGAATCCAACTGGCTTTCGTCTCCGATACGGTGGTTTGCTTACTATTCTCCGAACTAGTGTGGAAGAGAAGTTGGTGCACACTCTGGTGCAATTCTATGATCCGGTCTTCCGTTGCTTCACTTTCCTGGATTTCTAGTTAGTTCCTACACTTGAGGCTTATTATAGTTTGTTGGGTTTACCTGTAGCCGAGGAGACACCTTTCACGGGTCCCGGATCTCCTCTCGCTCCTTTGGTGATTGCCAAAGATCTTTATCTTAAGACTTCCGAGGTGTCCATGAATCTCATTGCCAAATCTCACATCCAGGGTTTCACTTCGAAGGACTTACTTGAGCTGGCTAACCTCGAATCTACTTGTCAAGACACTCTTGAGGCTATTCTTGCACTACTTATCTACGGGCTCGTTCTCTTCCCGAATCTCGACAACTTTGTGGACATGAATGCCATTGAGATCTTCCACTCCAAGAACCCTGTTCCTATTCTGTTAGCCGACACATACCACGCCATCCATGATCGGACTCCCAAAGGTCGTGGGTATATTCTTTGCTGTGTGCCTCTCCTATATAGGTGGTTTATTTCTCACCTTCCGAGCTCCTTCCATGCTAACCCGGAGAATTGGTCTTATCCACAGCGGATTATGTGTAACGCCCTCTTTAATTATTTAATTATTTTATTAGATGATATGGTATATGTTTATATATTATATGATTTTGATGATTTTGTGACGTATTTGTGACGTGTTTGTGACGTGTGACGTGTTATTATTTTATTGTTTAATAAAATAATATAAGTGATGTTTATGTGAATATTTATTTAGTAAATAAATAGATTTGGTGGAAAAAGATAGAATTTTAAGAGATGGGGTTATAATTATAATTAAGAAGAGTTGTGTGGGTTAAGAAGGAATTAATTAAGTTGTGAGGGAGTGTCATACCCTCATTTTGGACCTAAAAATACTCTTTCAAATTTCCCTGCTATTTTCTAATCCTTTCAAATTCACTGTGTTTTCTACTGTGTTTCAGCTGCATACGTTACTGCTTCGGTCTTTTAATTTTTTGCATAAAATCATACAAAAGGGTATTTTGGTCATTTCCTACAAAGGAACCAATTTTTTAGTCCCTGCGATTTGTCCCTGAGTCTTTTCTGTCTGTTTGCATGAATTATATATCAAATTCTGTTTAAAAATCGTCTTAGTTTTGCATCTGAGTCAGTCTGAGTCAGTTTGAGTCGTTTTTGGCCCAAGGGCATTTTAGTCTTTTCACATCAAATAAATTTTGGGCAGAGAGGTATTTTAGAATACCTCATTTTTGGTAGTTTGTTCGTTTTAGTCCGTTCTGTCAATTTTAAACGTTTCACTTTACGTTGTTTTCAAATTACATTTTTTAGCCAATTTTATTAATTTTACATTTTAGTCCAAATATTTTGCGAAATTGCATTTTAAGGCAGTCAGTTTTCTTTTTAAAAATTCCAAAACGGTCCCAATTCTTAATTTTCAAATAAATCCAATTTTTGTTTAATTGCAAATCAGTCCCACAGTTTCATAAAATTGCAGATTGGTCCAATTTCAAGTCCAAGGCCACGCAAGTGTTCAATTCCACGTGGCAGTCCCCTATTGGCTCGCAGGCACACATGGCATGCTATAAAAGGCACACAGTGTCAGAACTCAGATCCACAGAAATTACGCCACATCATCACAAACAGATCACACTTTCTCTCTCATTTCAGTTACAGATCAAATCACAAAATTCATCAAAAAGCTCAAGAACACAAAACCCTAACCGTTTTCCAGAAATCAAATTCAAGCTAAAACCATGGAATCAGTGTGAGCTCTCAGAGATTCAAGCTTGAATCCTCATCATTGAGCTCTATTCCTTGCAATTCAAACACTGAATTCATCACCAGAAGCGACGAACTCAGTGCGATCACAAGGAGAAGATTGAGAAGAAGAAGGAAAGTGAAAGAGTTTGTGGATTCTGAATCGGACAGGAAGAGGAAGAAGAAATCACCAGCTTGCAATTGAATCCGAACCAAGAATCAACAGAACAGGATCCATAGTTCCAAGTTCTTGAAGGTTCTAGCTCAAATCTCCAATTGAAACTCAGGTAAACACAAGAATCTCATCTTTACACGTTCAAACACAACAATGAATCTCAAAACAATGTAAATCATCACGGATTCAAAGGTTTTGGTTCGGAATCACAGAAACCCTAAAATTTCCAAAAAAAACTTTCAAGATTCTGAAGCTTACAACGTGTAACAAGCTTTGCAAACAACTGAATCAACGCGCAAAAAACGTTTAAAAGCAGAATCGAACAAAAAAAAAACGAAACCAAATCCTTTCGAATCCGTGAAACAGAATCCATGATTCGCGTTGTTCTAGTCGAAGCTTGCGAATTCCATTGATAGATTCATGTTTAGAACAAAGAAACACAAGTTATAAGCCATGAATCTTGAAGTTTTGGGTAGGATTCACGATTTAGGGTTAGGGTTCTCAAGAACACGAAGCAACGGCGGAGAAGAGAAAGAAAAAGGTTGAAAAATGAATGAAACCGGGTTAATACCCCTTTTATACGCGTACTTGGGTCGGGTCGACCCAAACCCGACCCACTCTCTCCTATGCATGACCGTTGATTAAGATCCTGATGGATCTGGATCAATCCAACGCTCCTGGAGCGTTAGCTTGATCCGGATCCATCAGATCCGTGGGTATGGGCCGGATTTTTGTTGTTTTTTTTGCTTTCTTTCAGTTTTTTGAGTTTCTTTGCTATCTGCACCCTTTGTTCTTGCTAATTGAACCTTCTGCATGCCAAAATTTTACTAAAAATTCCAAGTTTTTTTACTGTATGTTTTTTACTATTTTCTTGGCGTTTTGTGCTATTTCTCATGAAAAAACTGAATAAAATTATGTGTTTTCTCTTTTTGTGCTAATTTGTGTCCATTTCGTTGTTTTCTCGGCGTTTCGCATGCGATGTTCGTGCCAATTTTGTGTCATGTGTCTCCGGTACTTAATGCGCGTTTTATGTGTTATTTTGCAATTTTGTTAAGCTGGATTCTTGATACTAATAATGCGATATTTTACTATTTTGTTACGTTTGATTCTTGATTACTATTTTGTGATATTTCCATTTGTTTGTTAAATTTGATTCTTGATTACAATTTTGTGATATTGCCATTTGTTTGCTAAATTTGATTCTTGATTACAATTTTGTGATAATTCCATTTCTTGCTAAATTTGCTTCTTGATTACAATTTTGTGATAATTCCATTTTTTTGTTAAATTTGATTCTTGATACTAATTGTGTGATACTTTGCAATCTTGCTTAGTTAGAGTTTTGGTGCCAATTTTGTGATACTTTGCAATTTTTTGTTTAGTGTGATTTTATGCTAATTTTGTGATAGTTTACCGTTTTGCTTAAGATTAATGTTTCATTATCATTTCATCTTGTTTTACTAACCACTTTACTCTATGTTTCATGCATACTAAGCATCCCATCTCATTCCCATTTCTTCCTTTAGTCACCCTTATGCAATTTTCAATTTGGTTCATGTAATATTTTAGGTTTAGTTTACTTTTCTTTAATTTCATGCAAGACTATAGAATGTAAACTAGGACCCGATGTAAAGGACTATGGACTATAATGATGTACACCGACACATGCACCGACACACGCACACACGTTGTATGTTTATCGCTAGGTGTATGTTTAGGATACGCGGTACTTAGAGAAAATCAATCTTTTGAAAAACAAACAACTTCCATCACTTCAAATATTTTCCAAATAAACCTTGGAGTCAAAACTCCAAAGGATTTTCCCTTTGTTTTCTCAATCAAAAATCAAAATGAACACTAATTCTCAACTTTAACCGTTTTTGTAAATAAATTGGACCAACCTCATTTGTTTTCAATTCTAATGCCTACACGGCTTCTTTCCCTTCTTCAAAATCTCTTTTCAAACTAAAAAACAAACAAAACTCACAAAAACATTTTGGAAGAGAACTACATGGAATTTTGATCCCTTAAAAGGGTATGTAGGCAAGAGACTTACATCTCTCCAAGTCCAATAAAATAAAATCCAATTTTCTCCCTCTCATTCTTAAAACCAATTTCTTTTACAAGTAGCAATAAAAGCAACGCATAAACGTAAAGCGTAGTAAAACGGTTCCTATAGGATACTATAGTCACCGCGGGTGCCTAATACCTTCCCGCGATGAAATCAGCCCCGAACTTAGGATTTCTAAGGTTTTCTCGATTTTACCTTCCCCAAAAAAAATAGAGACATCAATGATCGAAAGGTTCAATTAATGATTTGACACCCGAAAATCGCGATGACAGAAATGGCGACTTCACTGGGGATTTTTAGGGCTACGCCTAGTTTTTCATGCTTTATATTTATGCTTTGCTGTTACATGAAAATTTTTCTTGTGTACGTGTGGGGTGAGAACATCAAAAGCCCTATACCCGGGCTGAGTGAACTTAAGATTAGGAAGAGATATAATCGACAATCCATTCCGGGGGTTGCCTCGTGCATTGGATTACGCGATCAATCTCACGTAGCTGAGGCATTTTGGAGGTGATGTTGTCGGCGTGTGTTGTCATGCTTAGGCACTTTACTTCCAATTGACCAATGAAGGCTATGAACCGTAGTTACCAAGCCCATCCTTGGCCTTTCTTAGGACGTAGTGCGGTGACTAAACCGAGCGTCGTCTCGCAATTTAGTCGTCACGCGATACTACACCCAAACTAAACCTTCTTACGGATAGTCATGGACAAGCGTCGCTTTGTACTACCATGATGTACGCAAGAGAGGTTGTGGTTTGGGAACTTTGTAGAACCTTGGTTACTATTATCAAAAGCCTTAGTTTCACCGGACACCGTGTCCACTTGTTACCTTAGCCCACCGTGCTCTCCCATTATTTAAATCATGCATACATGCATTCATGCATAAAATTTCTACATGCATTTATCAAAGGGTATAGACAAACTAAAATTCTTTGCAAATATAATCAGGCATGAAGAGGACTAAGTCTTACAAGTTCAAAGAAGTTGATTTGGCTAGCCTAAGGGAGTTGGCACTCAAAGTTAAGAATCCGACTGGGTTTCGTCTCCGATACGGTGGTTTGCTTGCTATCCTCCGGACTAATGTGGAAGAGAAGCTGGTGCACACTCTGGTGCAATTCTATGACCCGGTTTTCCGTTGCTTCACTTTCCCGGATTTTCAGTTGGTTCCTACGCTTGAGGCTTATTCTTGTTTATTGGGTCTACCTATAGCTGAGAGGGTACCATTCACGGGCCCAGGATCTTCTCTTACTCCTCTGGTTATTGCTAAGGATCTTTATCTCAAGACTTCCGAGGTGTCTAAGAATCTTATCACGAAATCTCACATTCAGGGCTTCACTTCAAAGTACTTGCTTGAGCAGGCTAATCTTGAGTCTACTTGTCAGGACACCCTTGAGGCTATTCTTGCACTACTCATCTATGGGCTCGTTCTCTTTCCGAATCTCGACAACTTTGTGGACATGAATGCTATTGAGATCTTCCATTCCAGGAATCCGGTTCCTACGTTGTTAGCTGACACATGCCATGCTATCCATGATCGGACTCTCAAGGGCCGCGAATTTATTCTTTGCTGCATACCTCTTCTTTATAGGTGGTTTATTTCTCACCTCCCGAGTTCTTTCCATACCAACACGGAGAATTGGTCTTATTCGCAGCAGATTATGGCTCTTACTCCCGATGAGGTGGTTTGGATCACCCCAGCAGCTCGAGTCAAGGAGATTATTACTGGTTGTGGAGATTTCCTCAATGTACCTCTTCTCGGTACCCGGGGAGGAATCAACTACAATCCCGAGTTAGCCATGAGACAGTTTGGTTTTCCTATGAGGACGAAGCCCATCAACCTTGCTACATCTCAGGAGTTCTTCTACTATTCCAATGCTCCCACCGGGCAAAGGAAAGCTTTTACAGATGCTTGGTCTAAGGTTCGTAGGAAAGACGTGAAGCATTTGGGTGTGAGATCCGGTATTGCTCATGAGGCCTATACTCAGTGGGTGATAGATCGAGCCGAAGAGATCGGCATGCCTTACCCTGCCATGAGGCATGTATCTGCATCTACTCCGTCTAGACCATTACCGTTGCTTCCCGCGACTCAGGAGATGTATCAGGAGCATCTAGCTATGGAGAATGAGGAGAAGCGAGCATGGAAAGCCCGTTACAGTGAGGCTGAGAACTTGATCATGACTTTGGATGGCAGGGACGAACAGAAGGATCATGAGAACCGAATGTTGAAGAAAGAGCTAGCTAGAGTTAGGAGAGAGCTTGAGGAAAAGGACGATCTATTGAGGAGAGACTCCAGGAGAGTCAGAGGTCGTCGAGATTTCTTCGCCAGTCATTGTGGTTCAGCTTCAGACTCGGATTCCGAATACTACCCAGTCACTCCTTAGTTCTGGATGATAGGACTGTTATTGGTTATATTGCTATTGGTTATGTTGTTTGTTCAGCTTATGTTTCAGAAGCCTACTCCCTTGGCTCAGTGTATCAAAACGATTTGCTTTGAATAATTTGTTAGTCCAATAATGTTTGCAAAGAATTCTAATCTGTCTAGAAAACCCTTTGGTAATAAAAGAGTCATTTTTTGCATCCGCATCTGCATATCATGCATCATATGCATCATTCATCGGTCACAAAAAACTTCCAAATGCTCATTGCCTCCTAGTTCTTCTGCCGCAGTGTGAAAAGTGGCTCGTGCTCGAAGGACTGATCCACCTACCAGAGTACATCAGACCAGACAGTACAGAAGGAGAAATCAAGTAGCTATGGAAGAAGAGAATGCACAGCTCCGCACTGAACTAGCTTCTGTGAGAGAAGAGTTAGCCAAAGCTCTCGACGCCATGACCGCTCTGGTAGCCGCTCAAGAGCAGCCAACCTCATCCGCTCCAGAGACCACCGAGGCAATCCCAACATCATCTCTCGATAGCCGCTTCGCCATGCCAAGAGGATACCCGTACGGGCTCCCACTTTTCTTTGCTCCAGATCCCACAACAGTTGCTTCCAGTGCTGCCCACAGCAACCAGATCCCCGTCTCGGGACAAGCATCTCTTCACACTACCTTGCCTCAGTCAACGGTCTTCA
Organism: Medicago lupulina; assembly: GCA_958299785.1. NCBI lineage: Eukaryota > Viridiplantae > Streptophyta > Magnoliopsida > Fabales > Fabaceae > Medicago > Medicago lupulina. Next base: position 52,915,490 of record OY283139.1, on the reverse strand, counting down.
CAGATCCGATTGTGCACTCTACGCCTCAGGGCGCCAATGCTAATGATTACCGTGGAAAGACTCCTGTATTGGGAACTATGGAAAAAAAAATGGAAGAACTTGCCAGAGAACTCCGTCGCGAGATCAAGGCCAACCGTGGGAGCAGTGACCTCGTCAGAACCCACGACCTTTGTTTGGTGCCAAGGGTGGATATTCCCAAGAAATTCAAGGTCCCGGAATTTGACCGCTACAACGGGCTAACTTGCCCCCAGAACCATATCATCAAGTACGTCCGGAAGATGGCGAACCATGCAGACAATGATTCACTCATGATCCACTGCTTCCAGGACAGTCTAATGGAAGATGCCGCGGAGTGGTATACCGGTTTGAGCAAGGATGATATCCGTACTTTTGATGATCTAGCTACTGCTTTCAAGAACCACTATGGGTTCAACACCAGGCTCAAGCCGACTAGAGAGTTCCTCCGGTCTCTTTCTCAGAAGAAGGACGAAAGCTTTCGCGAATACGCACAAAGGTGGAGAGGGGCAGCTGCCCGTATCACCCCCGCCTTGGACGAGGAAGAAATGACTCAAACATTCTTGAAGACCTTGAAGAAGGATTATGTTGAAAGAATGATTATTGCTGCCCCAAGCAACTTCTCTGAGATGGTCACTATGGGAACCCGCTTGGAAGAAGCTGTTCGAGAGGGGATCATCGTGTTTGAGAAAGGTGAGTCCTCGAATGCACCGAAGAAGTACGGCAATGGTCACCATAAGAAAAAGGAATCAGAAGTTGGAATGGTGTCCGCCGGAACCAATCAGTCTGCTGCTGCCGCTCTTGTCAATGCTACACAACTGCCTCAACCGTATCAGTACCTACAGTATGCCCAGCATCCGTTCTATCAGCCGTTCTACCATCAGTACCCTTCTCTACCGGGCCAGCCTCAGGTCCCTGTTAATGCCATCGCCCAACAAATGCAACAACAACCATTAGCTCAACAACAACCGCAACAACAACAACAAGGCCCTCAATCTAGACCATCTTTCCCGCCGATACCAATGGCGTATGCCGAACTACTCCCAACTCTTTTACATAAGGGGTATTGCACCACTAGGCCTGGCAAGCCTCCGCCAAACCCATTGCCTCCCAGATTCCGCTCCGATCTCAGATGTGATTTCCACCAAGGCGCCCTAGGTCATGACGTAGAAGGTTGCTACGCTCTGAAATACATTGTAAAGAAGTTGATCGACCAGGGAAAGCTATCCTTTGAAAACAATGTCCCACACGTACTTGATAATCCACTCCCCAACCATGCTGCTGTAAATATGATTGAAGTCTGTGAAGAAATCCCTCATCTCAGTGTCCGTAATGTTGCTACACCCCTGGTGCCACTACATATCAAGCTGTGCCAAGCTTCCTTGTTTAGCCACGACCACGCTGCCTGCTGTGAATGTCTTCAGAACCCTATGGGTTGCAGCGTAGTCCAGACTGATATCCAAAGATTGATGAATGACAACTACTTGACTACCAGTGACGTCTGCATGATAGTCCCAATCTTCCATGATACTCCAGTCAGGAGCGCGCCCGTCCAGAGGGATGTTGAGCCGTTGGTCATACGGTTACCTGGTCCAGTGCCATATACTTCTGCAAAAGCCATCCCGTACAAGTACAGTGCGACTATGTTGGAAAACGGGAAAGAAGTACCTTTGGTGTCCTCAAGCACAGTAGGCAGTATCGCTGAAGTGACAGCCTTGAGGAGCGGCAAGGTCCGACCACTTTTGTTTCAGAAGAAAGATGATGTGCAAATTACAACTCCTGCTAATAAAACCGCTCCATTAACAATCCCTCCTGTTGTTGAAAGTACCAGCCGTCCAGGCCAATCCATTGAAGATTCCAATCTGGATGAGATCTTGAAGATAATTAAGAAGAGCGATTACAAGATCGTTGATCAGCTGTTACAAACTCCTTCGAAGATATCCATCTTGGCCCTACTCCTCAGTTCGGAGGCTCACAGGAATGTGTTATTGAAAGTGTTGGAACAAGCCTATGTTGACCACGAGGTCACAGAGGATCAATTTGGTGGAATAGTGGCTAACATCACTGCTTGCAGTAACCTTTGGTTTGGCGAGGATGAACTTCCAGAGGCAGGAAAGCACCACAACTTGGCCCTGCACATTTCCATGAACTGCAAAACAGATATGCTGTCCAACGTGTTGGTAGACACTGGGTCGTCGTTGAATGTGATGCCTAAATCGACTTTGGATCAGTTGAGTTGCCGAGGAGTTCCCTTGAGGAGGAGTACTGTTCTAGTCAAGGCTTTTGATGGTTCCCGTAAAACTGTGCTTGGAGAAGTAGATCTCCCCATGACTATTGGCCCTGAAACATTCATGATTACTTTCCAGGTTATGGACATAGATGCCTCTTACAGTTGCCTGCTCGGGAGACCTTGGATACACGAGGCTGGGGCAGTCACTTCTACTCTCCATCAGAAGCTAAAGTTCGTAAAAAATGGCAAACTTGTGACAGTGCATGGGGAAGAAGCTTATCTGGTCAGTCAGTTATCATCCTTCTCTTGTATCGAAGCTAAGTCTGCCGAAGGAACTGCATTCCAGGGTTTGACTATCGAGGGTGCGGAGCCCAAGAGAGCTAGTGCTGCTATGGCTTCGTTGAAAGATGCGCAGAAAGCTGTTCAGGAGGGTCAGGCCGCTGGTTGGGGCCAATTGATACAGCTGCAGGACAACAAATACAAAGAGGGTCTCGGTTTCTCTCCGACGTCAGGCATGTCAACTGGAACGTTCCGTAGTGCTGGATTTACCAATGCAATTCTTGATGGTGCTGCTGAAAGAGGGGTTAGGCCCACATTTGTGATACCAGGAGGCATTGCAAAGAACTGGAACGTTATCAATCTCCCTATGTCTGTGCATGATTCTAAGTAACATGTCTTGCTGTTTAGGCTTTGTTTTCAAAATAACAATCCTTCCGTCTTGCCCGAGGCGGAAGTGACCTTTTTGTAAAGGGCATGTTTGTTCCGACATCACCATTATCAATAAAAAACGTCGTTTCTTTCACGACTCTTTTTTCTTTCTTTAATGCTTTTCCCTTGGAAATAATGGTAATGCCAGAAAAAACCAAAACATCTGTGTTTTCTTATTAATTTCAAAGATCTGCATGAAAACTATTTTCTAAAATCATCCAATCATGTCACGCAGATCGAACCAAAATAAACCCGTTGAACACGGTAACTCTATGCTTCTCCAAACTGTTGAATCCCCGGTATTCGAGACCGAAGATGAGGATAGTGATGATATACCAGATGAGATTGCCCGATTGCTTGAACAAGAAGAGAAGACCATTCGGCCTCATCAGGAGGAGATCGAGCTAATCAACTTGGGTACTGAGGATAACAAAAGAGAAATCAAAGTCGGTGCTGCACTGGAGGAAGGGGTCAAGAAAAAGATCTTCCAGCTCCTCCGCGAGTACTCGGACATTTTTGCATGGTCGTATGAAGACATGCCAGGATTGGATCCTCAGATTGTGGAACATCGGATACCGACAAAGCCAGACTGTCCCCCTGTCAGACAAAAGTTGAGACGGACTCGGCCGGACATGGCTCTGAAGATCAAAGCGGAAGTGCAGAAACAGATCGACGCGGGTTTTCTCATGACGGTTGAATATCCCGAGTGGGTTGCTAACATCGTGCCAGTGCCGAAGAAAGATGGTAAGGTTCGGATGTGTGTTGACTACAGAGATTTGAACAGAGCAAGCTTGAAGGACAATTTCCCACTGCCTCACATCGATGTGCTCATTGACAATACTGCCCAGTGCAAGGTGTTCTCTTTCATGGACGGTTTTTCTGGCTATAACCAAATCAAAATGTCACCCAAGGACAGGGAGAAGACGTCGTTCATCACTCCATGGGGAACTTTCTGCTGCAAAGCGATGCCGTTCGGTCTAATAAATGCTGGTGCTACCTACCAAAGGGGGATGACCACTTTGTTCCATGACATGATTCACAAGGAGGTTGAGGTGTATGTAGATGATATGATTGTCAAGTCGAGCAATGAAGAACAACACGTGGAGTATTTGGCAAAGATGTTTGAAAGGTTGAGGAAGTACAAGCTTCGGCTGAACCCAAACAAATGTACATTCGGTGTTAGGTCAGGGAAATTGCTAGGCTTCATTGTCAGCCAGAAGGGCATTGAAGTAGACCCTGATAAAGTCCGCGCCATCCGCGAGATGCCGGCCCCGCAAACTGAGAAGCAGGTCAGGGGATTCCTCGGGCGCTTGAACTACATTTCCAGATTTATATCTCACATGACCGCGACCTGTGGGCCCATTTTCAAGTTACTCAGGAAGAATCAGCCTGTGGTATGGAATGATGAATGCCAAGAAGCTTTCGACAACATCAAGAGTTACTTGCTAGAACCTCCTATCCTCGTTCCACCGGTGGAAGGAAGGCCTTTGATTATGTATCTGTCTGTGTTGGATGAGTCCATGGGATGTGTGCTCGGTCAGCAAGATGAAACTGGAAAGAAAGAGCATGCAATCTATTATTTGAGCAAGAAATTCACCGATTGTGAGACTCGGTACACGATGCTCGAGAAAACCTGTTGTGCACTAGCCTGGGCTGCCAAACGCCTGCGTCATTACTTGATAAATCATACAACTTGGTTGATATCCCGGATGGATCCAATCAAGTACATCTTTGAGAAACCGGCTGTCACTGGAAAAATCGCACGTTGGCAAATGTTACTGTCAGAATATGATATTGTGTTTAAAGCTCAGAAGGCCATTAGAGGGAGTATCTTGGCTGACCATCTTGCTTGCCAACCGCTTGATGATTACCAGCCTTTAAAGTTCGATTTCCCAGACGAAGAGGTCATGTTCCTAAAGTCAAGAGACTGTGAAGAACCACCGATCGGTGAAGGTCCAGACCCTGATAGCAAGTGGGGATTGGTCTTTGATGGTGCTGTTAATGCTTATGGCCGAGGAATTGGCGCAGTAATTGTGGCTCCACAGGGACATCACATTCCTTTTACAGCCCGGATTGTGTTTGAATGCACCAACAATGTCGCTGAGTACGAAGCGTGCATCTTGGGAATTGAAGAAGCCATCGATATGAGAATCAAGCATCTCGACATCTATGGAGACTCTGCATTAGTCATCAACCAGATAAAGGGAGAATGGGAGACCCATCATGCTAATCTGATCCCTTACCGTGACTATGCAAGACGTCTGTTGACGTATTTTACAAAGGTCGAGTTGCACCATATCCCCCGAGAGGAGAACCAGATGGCCGATGCTCTTGCTACCCTATCTTCTATGCTTCGAGTGAACCATTGGAATCATGTGCCGATGATCAAAGTACAACGCTTAGATCGGCCCGCTCATGTGTTTACTGTCAGTGATGCAATTGTACAAACAGGTTCAGGCGAGGTTGGCAACAAGCCCTGGTACTATGATATCAAACAATTTTTGCAAAGCCGTGAGTATCCTCCAGGTGCTTCCAACAAAGACAAGAAGACGTTGCGCAGGCTGGCTAGCAGGTTCCTGCTGGATGGCGACGTCCTGTACAAAAGGAATTTCGATATGGTGTTGTTAAGATGCGTTGATGAATGTGAGGCAGAACAGCTAATGCACGATGTGCACGATGGCACCTTTGGGACCCACGCATCGGGGCACGTTATGTCTAGAAAGCTGTTGAGAGCTGGTTACTACTGGATGACCATGGAGCGCGATTGCTATCAATATGCCAGGAAGTGCCACAAATGTCAAGTATATGCCGATAAGATCCACGTGCCTCCGCACGCTCTCAATGTTATGTCTTCTCCGTGGCCTTTCTCTATGTGGGGCATTGATATGATCGGAAGAATTGAACCGAAAGCTTCAAACGGTCATCGTTTTATCCTGGTAGCAATCGATTATTTCACCAAATGGGTCGAAGCTGCATCCTATGCCAACGTGACTAAGCAAGTGGTAGTCAAATTCATCAAGAACAATATCATCTGTCGGTATGGTGTCCCTAGCAAAATCATCACTGACAACGGTACCAATCTGAACAACGACATGGTGCAAGCCTTATGCGAGAAATTCAAGATTGAACACCACAACTCCTCTCCTTACAGACCTCAGATGAATGGTGCAGTTGAGGCTGCTAATAAGAACATCAAGAAGATTGTGCAGAAGATGGTAACAACATACAAAGACTGGCATGAGATGTTGCCCTATGCTCTACATGGCTACCGCACTACAGTCCGTAGTTCAACCGGGGCGACGCCGTTTTCTCTTGTATACGGCATGGAAGCAGTCCTCCCATTGGAAGTGGAGATTCCGTCTCTCCGTGTGATTATGGAAGCAAGGTTGTCCGAGGCCGAGTGGTGCCAGAGTCGGTACGACCAGTTGAATTTGATTGAGGAAAGACGCCTAGATGCTTTGGCTCATGGTCAGATGTATCAAACAAGGATGAAGAATGCTTTTGACAAAAAAGTCCGTCCTCGGGAATTCAAGGAAGGTGAACTCGTGTTGAAAAGAAGAATGAGTCAGCAACCCGACCCAAGGGGCAAGTGGACGCCTAACTACGAGGGACCTTATGTTGTCAAGAAGGCTTTCTCTGGCGGTGCTCTGATCCTCACACACATGGATGGTGTAGAACTTCCGAATCCTGTGAATGCCGATGTAGTCAAAAAATACTTTGTCTAGATATGAAAAGAACAGCGTGGTAGGTCGAAAACCCGAAAGGGCGGCCTAGGCAAAAATGCGCTTCCCGGTGGATCGAAAACCCGAAAGGGCGGTCCAGGCAAAATAAGGGACAAGAAACAAAAATGTAAAAGCTCGCTGAGATTACATGTAACTCAGGCAAGAATGAGCGTCTCGATGAGCCGAAAACCCGAAAGGGCGGTTCATGCAAAAATGAGATTGAAATAAAAGACAATTGACTATATCTGGCAAGTTACTATTCCCCTTGGGATCTTTGCGACTGATGATCGGTTGTTCTCATCCGAGGTTCCGACGCCTGTGGATTCAAGAGTTTCAGATACCATAGCAGTTACTGTGTTCAATGTACCACCAACCAATAAAATTACCATTTTCCAAGATTTGTAAATCTGTGGGGTCGCGCTTTTGGCCGACCACCACCCTTATACATCAATTTGAGCCTATGCTCTTGTTTGACACTCATTTTCCGTTCTATTTTCAAAGCTTTATACAAAAAGATTTCTTCTATGTTAATAATGATGCATGTCTGGAATAAACATTCTGAAAACTGAAAACCTTTTCGAGTATTTTGAAAATAAGCTTGAACAGCTAGGTACATTCAAATGAACATGCATGAACAAATCTATATTGATATCAGTTCCAATTCAAGTTACTAGCAAGTCTTCCTCCCAGTGATGGTCTGTGGTCAATGGCAAGAATGAAAGAACAGAATGAAAAGCATGAAAAATAAATATGCTCGCTAAGTCGAAAACCCGAAAGGGCGGCTTAGGCAAAAATGAGCACCCCGATGGATTGACGACCTTCAAAGGCAATCCAGGCAAAAACAGGGGCAACACAAAAAAACTATTTCCCGGTGGGTCGAAAACCCGAAAGGGCGATCCAGGCAAAAATGGGATGATGATAGAAAAATGAGATGAAAAAACATGCGAAAGCATTGACCACAGATGCGATGTCCAAAGCACTTACGCGACTGTTCCAACAAGCAGCAATACCATTCAAACTGTCTTTCTCTATAATTTTACAACTTCCTGCCTTCAACGATGGTCTCGATGTATCTTCAAGCGACGGCATCCCCAGAAGAGGAACTTTTGCAGTATATGTCCGAGCACGAGCCATTACGTGCCCAATTTTCCAGTATTCTGTCTGTCTATGCGAAATTCTGTCTACAAATTGCCAATCATCATGCATTTCAAAACATTCATACATGCATAATCATGCATTTTACATGTTCATGCATTTGGTAAAATTGTCATGCTATTCATACGCATCTGCATTCTCAATTCCTATGTTAATCTCAATCAAAATCAATCTTGTCAAACTTCAAATTTCTTCTGCTAACAACAAATGTCTACTGTCATGTCAATTTCAAAGTTCAACAGTCTTGTCAACATTCCTGTCAAATTCAAGCTCCTGCAGTTATGTCAATCAAATCCAATTCTTTTTCAAATACAATTTGTTTCTGTTAACGGCCAAGTGGCTAGTTCGCACCCAAGAACAGCTTGTGCCTGTCGATTTGTTTCTGCTATCGGTCAAGCGGCCAGTTCGCATCCAAGAACAGCTTGTACCTATTCTTTTGATATCCGCCGAGCGACCAGTTCAGACCCAAGAACAGCTTGTGCTTTCTATTTTGTTTCCTTTCAGCCAAGTAACCAGTTCGTGTCCAAGAACAGCTTGTGCTTTCTATATTTGCTTTCAGCCAAGTAACCAGCTCAAATACAAGAGCAGCTTGCGCCCTTTGTTGTCAATATTCCCGGTCAAGTGGCTAGTTCGCATCCAAGAACAGCTTGTACCTGTCAATTTGCTTTCGAGTCTCACCGGTGAGTCTTGTTATCTGCTATTTTGTTAATGTCAATCAGTCCCGCAATGGATGCGACATATTCCTTTTTGTTATTCTGTTAATGTCAACCAGTCCCGCAATGGATACGACATACTCTGTTGTTTGCTATTCTGTCAATGTCTACCAATCCCGCAATGGATACGACATATTTTGTTAAACTCAATTCTCAGTTTGTCTTGCATTCATAACGCAAATGTTGCATGGCATACATTTACAAATGTATTTTTACGCCCAAAATCAGTGCTAATGTCGATATTTAAGTATCTTCATCGTGTCAAGCCAAAGACTCCGTCTCTTGACTCTCCAGACGAAGAAACTTAAATAGGGGCAGCTGTCATACCCTCATTTTGGACCTAAAAATACTCTTTCAAATTTCCCTGCTATTTTCTAATCCTTTCAAATTCACTGTGTTTTCTACTGTGTTTCAGCTGCATACGTTACTGCTTCGGTCTTTTAATTTTTTGCATAAAATCATACAAAAGGGTATTTTGGTCATTTCCTACAAAGGAACCCATTTTTTAGTCCCTGCGATTTGTCCCTGAGTCTTTTCTGTCTGTTTGCATGAATTATATATCAAATTCTGTTTAAAAATCGTCTTAGTTTTGCATCTGAGTCAGTCTGAGTCAGTTTGAGTCGTTTTTGGCCCAAGGGCATTTTAGTCTTTTCACATCAAATAAATTTTGGGCAGAGAGGTATTTTAGAATACCTCATTTTTGGTAGTTTGTTCGTTTTAGTCCGTTCTGTCAATTTTAAACGTTTCACTTTACGTTGTTTTCAAATTACATTTTTTAGCCAATTTTATTAATTTTACATTTTAGTCCAAATATTTTGCGAAATTGCATTTTAAGGCAGTCAGTTTTCTTTTTAAAAATTCCAAAACGGTCCCAATTCTTAATTTTCAAATAAATCCAATTTTTGTTTAATTGCAAATCAGTCCCACAGTTTCATAAAATTGCAGATTGGTCCAATTTCAAGTCCAAGGCCACGCAAGTGTTCAATTCCACGTGGCAGTCCCCTATTGGCTCGCAGGCACACATGGCATGCTATAAAAGGCACACAGTGTCAGAACTCAGATCCACAGAAATTACGCCACATCATCACAAACAGATCACACTTTCTCTCTCATTTCAGTTACAGATCAAATCACAAAATTCATCAAAAAGCTCAAGAACACAAAACCCTAACCGTTTTCCAGAAATCAAATTCAAGCTAAAACCATGGAATCAGTGTGAGCTCTCAGAGATTCAAGCTTGAATCCTCATCATTGAGCTCTATTCCTTGCAATTCAAACACTGAATTCATCACCAGAAGCGACGAACTCAGTGCGATCACAAGGAGAAGATTGAGAAGAAGAAGGAAAGTGAAAGAGTTTGTGGATTCTGAATCGGACAGGAAGAGGAAGAAGAAATCACCAGCTTGCAATTGAATCCGAACCAAGAATCAACAGAACAGGATCCATAGTTCCAAGTTCTTGAAGGTTCTAGCTCAAATCTCCAATTGAAACTCAGGTAAACACAAGAATCTCATCTTTACACGTTCAAACACAACAATGAATCTCAAAACAATGTAAATCATCACGGATTCAAAGGTTTTGGTTCGGAATCACAGAAACCCTAAAATTTCCAAAAAAAACTTTCAAGATTCTGAAGCTTACAACGTGTAACAAGCTTTGCAAACAACTGAATCAACGCGCAAAAAACGTTTAAAAGCAGAATCGAACAAAAAAAAAAAACGAAACCAAATCCTTTCGAATCCGTGAAACAGAATCCATGATTCGCGTTGTTCTAGTCGAAGCTTGCGAATTCCATTGATAGATTCATGTTTAGAACAAAGAAACACAAGTTATAAGCCATGAATCTTGAAGTTTTGGGTAGGATTCACGATTTCGGGTTAGGGTTCTCAAGAACACGAAGCAACGGCGGAGAAGAGAAAGAAAAAGGTTGAAAAATGAATGAAACCGGGTTAATACCCCTTTTATACGCGTACTTGGGTCGGGTCGACCCAAACCCGACCCACTCTCTCCTATGCATGACCGTTGATTAAGATCCTGATGGATCTGGATCAATCCAACGCTCCTGGAGCGTTAGCTTGATCCGGATCCATCAGATCCGTGGGTATGGGCCGGATTTTTGTTGTTTTTTTTGCTTTCTTTCAGTTTTTTGAGTTTCTTTGCTATCTGCACCCTTTGTTCTTGCTAATTGAACCTTCTGCATGCCAAAATTTTACTAAAAATTCCAAGTTTTTTTACTGTATGTTTTTTACTATTTTCTTGGCGTTTTGTGCTATTTCTCATGAAAAAACTGAATAAAATTATGTGTTTGCTCTTTTTGTGCTAATTTGTGTCCATTTCGTTGTTTTCTCGGCGTTTCGCATGCGATGTTCGTGCCAATTTTGTGTCATGTGTCTCCGGTACTTAATGCGCGTTTTATGTGATATTTTGCAATTTTGTTAAGCTGGATTCTTGATACTAATAATGCGATATTTTACTATTTTGTTACGTTTGATTCTTGATTACTATTTTGTGATATTTCCATTTGTTTGTTAAATTTGATTCTTGATTACAATTTTGTGATATTGCCATTTGTTTGCTAAATTTGATTCTTGATTACAATTTTGTGATAATTCCATTTCTTGCTAAATTTGCTTCTTGATTACAATTTTGTGATAATTCCATTTTTTTGTTAAATTTGATTCTTGATACTAATTGTGTGATACTTTGCAATCTTGCTTAGTTAGAGTTTTGGTGCCAATTTTGTGATACTTTGCAATTTTTTGTTTAGTGTGATTTTATGCTAATTTTGTGATAGTTTACCGTTTTGCTTAAGATTAATGTTTCATTATCATTTCATCTTGTTTTACTAACCACTTTACTCTATGTTTCATGCATACTAAGCATCCCATCTCATTCCCATTTCTTCCTTTAGTCACCCTTATGCAATTTTCAATTTGGTTCATGTAATATTTTAGGTTTAGTTTACTTTTCTTTAATTTCATGCAAGACTATAGAATGTAAACTAGGACCCGATGTAAAGGACTATGGACTATAATGATGTACACCGACACATGCACCGACACACGCACACACGTTGTATGTTTATCGCTAGGTGTATGTTTAGGATACGCGGTACTTAGAGAAAATCAATCTTTTGAAAAACAAACAACTTCCATCACTTCAAATATTTTCCAAATAAACCTTGGAGTCAAAACTCCAAAGGATTTTCCCTTTGTTTTCTCAATCAAAAATCAAAATGAACACTAATTCTCAACTTTAACCGTTTTTGTAAATAAATTGGACCAACCTCATTTGTTTTCAATTCTAATGCCTACACGGCTTCTTTCCCTTCTTCAAAATCTCTTTTCAAACTAAAAAACAAACAAAACTCACAAAAACATTTTGGAAGAGAACTACATGGAATTTTGATCCCTTAAAAGGGTATATAGGCAAGAGACTTACATCTCTCCAAGTCCAATAAAATAAAATCCAATTTTCTCCCTCTCATTCTTAAAACCAATTTCTTTTACAAGTAGCAATAAAAGCAACGCATAAACGTAAAGCGTAGTAAAACGGTTCCTATAGGATACTATAGTCACCGCGGGTGCCTAATACCTTCCCGCGATGAAATCAGCCCCGAACTTAGGATTTCTAAGGTTTTCTCGATTTTACCTTCCCCAAAAAAAATAGAGACATCAATGATCGAAAGGTTCAATTAATGATTTGACACCCGAAAATCGCGATGACAGGGAGTATATAAGAGAAGTAGGTTAAGAAAGGAATTACTTTGAGAACGTGTACAGACATTTTAGAGAAGAAGAAGAACGGTCAAGAGAGAAGAGAAAGCTAGGTTCCAATTCTGCAATTTTTCCAGGTAAGGGTGAGCCTAACTCCAGTAGTATTAATGTTAAATCATCTGTTCTTGTTTGGCTTAGAGATTGGGAAGAATTGGGAGAAGTTTTGGGAATTAGGGTTATGATGATTTTGATGAATTGGATGTGAGAATGTGTTGCATTGCTGTAGAAATGTGTTACAGGACCTAGATTATCCCCTAGGATAACATTGTTGATGAATTAGAGGCTTAACATGAGAGTTTTGGGATGAATTGGTGTGATTTAGGCTGAACCCGTAGTGGTTCTGAGATCGCTCGCCTGTGGCGAGCAGATCACTCGCCCGTGGCGAGTAACCCTTGGTTGCTCGCGAGGCGAGCAGTATAGCTCGCCGTGGCGAGCTTGTCCCTTAAATTTAAGATTTTCGCCAAACTTTAGATGGTTTTGAGTGCCCCTATATTTATAGAAATGACCTGTGAAGTTGGTTTGGTCAAATTTAATTTAGGGAGCTTAAAAATGAGGATTTTGTTGAAAAATGTCAAAAAGGCCGAAGCACCCAGTATTTCTCGCCTCCAGCTCGCCCCCAACTCGCCTTTGGCGAGTGAGCTGCTGGGAGTACTCGCCTGTGGCGAGCAGATGTACTCGTCGTGGCGAGTTAGTTGGTTCAGGACTGTTTGTTGTTTTTGCGATCTATTTCGCATGGGACGTTGAGAGGAACCCTTGGGGTAGTATTAGTGAAGTTTTATATCCTTAAATGTATGCTGTGAAGATGACTGCTGATGATTAACTTGAGCTGTTGATAAATGACGTGTTGTTGAAAATAAGTGATGTTTAAATGTGATGAATATGTGATTGTGACGATGCTATGTGTTGCAGTGTGTATGTATAATGAGTTGATGTCCTGCCATGTATTTTTATAACTGCATGTGTCAGTCTATAATTTGTAAATGACGTTTGAGACGGTGTATAAGTTGTTAAGCGACGAGTCCATGCATTTGCATATTTATGAGACGGTGGAGCTTTATGCTCAAAGCGACGGTGGAGCATTTGCTCAAAGTGACGGTGGAGCATTTGCTCAAAGCGACGGTGAAGCATATTAATGCTATAATCATATGGTACCACATGCATGATGTTGAGACGTTAGGTGTTGCATTTAGTCGAGTCAATTGTGACATATATGAGATGATGTTTTGAGACGTTTATGCTTGATATGATGTTGTTATGATGTTGTATGATGAGGTTTAAGGTGATGCTATGATGTGCTGCAAAAGTATATGTGATGAGTTGGATATATATATGATTTGTTAATCTTGACTTATGATTTATATATTAATATTATTGTTGTGAATCTCACCCCTTCTGCTGGAATTGCCGCCTTGTGGGCAAGTGCAGGTACCCAGTCTTAGTTGCGATGATGCGAGGATGTGTGAAGTTAGGATTGCTCTGATATGTAACGGGATGGGGTCTTTTGTAGAGTCTGTTCCTTATGTATCATGTTTGAATAAACGTTGACTTTTGTGATGTAGAACCTTAAATATTTTGAGACGTTTTTGCTGGCTTTTAAGCCAAGACATTTATGAGATGAAACTTTTTGAATTCCGCTGCTTAACTGAATGTTTTGTAATTCGATAAATTATTATCTAAGCTATTTTTAAAGATGAAATGTGACACTCCTTTATGAAGAATACTCTGATGTATGATTTATTTAATGAAATTTTTAAGACGGGAAATTGGGGTGTTACAATTGGTATCAGAGCAGGTCGGTCCGTCCGGCCAAGTAGAGAGTCGAGTGACTTTGTCTTAGAGTTAGAATAGTATTATTGTATTATTCTGACTTATGTTTGTTTCCAGAGAACTAGATGGCTGGTAGAAACGATGCTGCTCTTGCTGCTGCTTTGGAAGCAATGGCTAACGCTGTGGGTAATCAGAACAACGCTGGTGGTAATGACGGGACGAGAATGTTGGAGACGTTTCTGAGGAATCACCCGCCTACCTTCAAGGGGCGTTATGATCCTGATGGAGCTCAGATGTGGCTCAAGGAAGCAGAGAGGATTTTCAGGGTCATGCAATGTGACGATGTTCAAAAGGTGCGGTTTGGTACGCACATGTTAGCGGAGGAGGCTGATGATTGGTGGGTTAGTCTCCTGCCTATTTTGGAACAAGATGGAGCTGTGGTGACGTGGGCTATTTTCACGAGGGAGTTCCTTAACAGATACTTCCCAGAAGATGTCCGTGGGAAGAAAGAGATAGAGTTCCTAGAGCTTAAGCAAGGGAACATGTCTGTGACCGAGTATGCGGCCAAGTTTGTGGAGTTGGCTAAGTTCTATCCGCATTACGCACCCGAGACGGCTGAGTTTTCGAAATGCATCAAGTTTGAGAACGGGTTGCGCGCTGATATCAAGAGGGCTATCAGTTATCAGAAGATTCGTGACTTTTCCGAATTGGTGAGTAGCTGTCGGATATATGAGGAGGATACTAAGGCTCACTACAAGGTAGTGAACGATAGGAAAGCTAAGGGCCAGCAGAGTCGCCCTAAACCTTATGATGCCCCTAGAGATAAAGGGAAGCAAAGAGTAAATGATGAGAGGAGGCCCCAGAAGAAGACTGCTCCTGCTGAGATTACTTGTTACACTTGTGGCGAGAAGGGCCATAAGAGTAATGCATGTACTGTTGAGGTGAAGAGGTGTTACCGTTGTGGCCAAAAAGGGCATATTACTAGTGACTACAAGTTTGATGATGTGGTGTGTTTTAACTGCAACGAGCAAGGACACATTGGTTCGCAGTGTAAGCAACCCAAGAAGACTAAGACTACTGGGAGAGTGTTTGCATTGACCGGCACTCAGACTGAGAATGATGATCGTTTGATCAGAGGTACTTGCTATATTAATAATACTCCTTTAGTTGCTATTATTGATACTGGTGCTACGCACAGTTTTGTTGCTTTTGATTGTGTTTCTGCTTTGGGACTTGATGTTTCTGATATGAATGGAGAAATGGTTGTCGAGACTCCAGCTAAGGGTTCGGTGACTACTTCTCTCGTATGTTTGAATTGTCCTTTATCTATGTTTGGCCGTGACTTTGTGATGGATTTAGTGTGCTTACCTTTAAGTGGTATGGATGTGATTCTGGGTATGAACTGGCTAGAGTACAACCGAGTTCTGATCAACTGTTTTAGAAAGACGGTGCATTTTTCTTCTGTCGAAGAAGAGTGGGGCGCAGAGTTTCTATCTACTAAGCAGCTGAAGCAACTAGAACGTGATGGGATGTTGATGTTTTCGTTGATGGCTTCGTTATCTTTAGAGAACCAAGCTGTGATTGATGGGCTGCCTGTTGTGAAGGAATTTCCTGAAGTCTTCCCTGATGAGATTCCAGATGTGCCACCAGAGAGGGAGGTTGAATTTTCGATAGACCTTGTGCCGGGTACGAAGCCGGTGTCGATGGCACCTTATCGTATGTCTGCTTCTGAGTTAGCAGAGTTGAAGAAACAGTTGGAAGACTTGCTTGAGAAGAAGTTTGTGAGACCTAGTGTTTCACCATGGGGAGCTCCGGTGTTGTTGGTAAAGAAGAAGGATGGTAGTATGCGGCTGTGCATTGATTACCGTCAGTTGAACAAAGTGACGATCAAGAATAGGTATCCACTTCCGAGGATTGACGACTTGATGGATCAGTTAGTGGGTGCAAAAGTATTTAGCAAGATTGACTTGAGGTCAGGTTACCATCAGATTAAGGTGAAGGATGAAGATATGTAGAAGACGGCCTTTAGGACGCGTTATGGACATTATGAATATAAGGTGATGCCTTTCGGTGTTACTAATGCGCCTGGTGTGTTTATGGAATATATGAACAGAATTTTTCATGAATATCTGGATCAATTTGTTGTGGTTTTTATTGATGATATACTGATCTATTCTAAGACTGAAGCTGAGCATGCAGAGCATTTGAAGACTGTATTGCAAGTGTTGAAGGAAAAGAAGCTATATGCTAAATTGTCTAAGTGTGAGTTCTGGCTAAACGAAGTAAGTTTTCTTGGCCATGTTATTTCTGGTGAAGGTATTGCGGTTGACCCGTCTAAAGTTGAAGCGGTATCGCAATGGGAGACGCCTAAGTCGGTTACGGAGATTAGAAGCTTTTTGGGACTAGCTGGTTATTACAGGAGGTTTATAGAAGGATTTTCTAAGTTGGCTCTTCCGTTAACGCAGTTGACGTGTAAGGGTAAGTCGTTTGTATGGGATGTACACTGTGAGAATAGTTTCAATGAACTGAAGAAGCGCCTGACGACGGCTCTGGTTTTGATTTTGCCGAAGTCTGATGAACCTTTTGTGGTATATTGTGATGCGTCCAAGTTGGGTTTAGGAGGTGTGCTCATGCAAGAAGGTAAGGTGGTAGCATATGCTTCAAGACAATTGCGAATTCATGAGAAGAATTATCCGACGCATGACCTAGAGTTGGCAGCAGTGGTCTTCGTATTGAAAATATGGAGACATTACTTATATGGTTCAAGGTTTGAAGTATTCAGTGATCATAAGAGTTTGAGATATTTATTTGATCAGAAGGAGTTGAATATGAGGCAGAGGAGGTGGCTTGAGTTACTTAAGGATTATGATTTTGGTTTGAATTACCATCCTGGTAAAGCAAATGTGGTTGCAGACGCCTTGAGTAGGAAAACGATGCATATGTCCGCGTTGATGGTGAAAGAATTTGAGTTGCTGGAGCAGTTTAGAGATTTGAGCTTGGTGTGTGAAAGAACACCTCAGAGCATAAAACTGGGAATGTTGAGAATTGATAATGATTTTCTGAAGCATATCAAAGAAGCCCAAAAAGAAGATGTCAAGTTTGTAGATTTGTTAATTGCTGGTAATGAGACTGTGGATGGTGACTTTAAGGTCGATGATCAAGGAGTGTTGAGATTCCGAGGGAGGATTTGCATTACTGACAATGAAGAGATTAAGAAGATGATTCTTGAAGAGAGTCATAGAAGTAGCTTGAGTATTCACCCGGGAGCTACAAAGATGTATCATGACTTAAAGAGGCTGTTTTGGTGGTCTGGTTTGAAACGCGATGTGGCACAATTTGTGTATTCTTGCTTGGTTTGTCAAAAGTCGAAGATTGAGCATCAGAAGCCGACTGGTGTGATGGTACCTCTAGATGTGCCAGAGTGGAAATGGGATAGTATATCCATGGATTTTGTGACGAGGTTGCCCAATACTCCTAGAGGGAACGATGCTATTTGGGTAATTGTTGATAGGTTAACGAAGTCTGCTCACTTTCTACCGATCAACATTACTTTTCCTGTGGCTCAGTTGGCGGAGATTTATGTTCGAGAGATAGTTAAGCTGCATGGTGTTCCTTCTAGCATCGTATCTGATAGAGATCCAAGATTTACTTCTAGATTTTGGAAGAGTTTGCAAGAGGCGTTAGGATCTCAGTTGAGGTTGAGGTCGGCTTATCATCCGCAAACAGATGGTCAGTCGGAGAGGACGATTCAGTCGTTGGAGGACTTGTTGAGGGTTTGCGTACTTGAGCAGGGAGGGACTTGGGATAGTCATCTTCCATTGATAGAGTTCACGTACAACAACAGTTACCATTCAAGTATTGGAATGGCGCCGTTTGAGGCTTTGTATGGTCGGAGATGCAGGACTCCGTTGTGCTGGTTTGAGTCGGGTGAAAGAGTGGTCTTAGGACCAGAGATCGTTCAACAGACTACTGAGAAGGTGAGAATGATCCAAGAAAAGATGAAAGCGTCGCAGAGTCGACAAAAGAGTTATCATGATAAGTGTAGAAAGGACCTTGAGTTCCAAGAGGGGGATCATGTGTTCCTGAGAGTGACTCCTTTGACGGGTGTTGGACGTGCTTTGAAATCGAAGAAGTTGACTCCGAGGTTTATTGGACCGTATCAGATTTCAGAGAGGATTGGGCCGGTGGCGTATCGGGTTGGATTACCACCGCACTTGTCGAATTTGCATGATGTTTTTCATGTATCTCAGCTGAGGAAGTATGTTCCGGATCCGTCTCATGTGATCCAAAGCGATGATGTGCAAGTTAGGGACAACCTTACGGTTGAGACCCTACCCGTGAGGATTGATGATCGAAAGACAAAGACGTTGAGAGGCAAGGAGATACCTCTTGTGAGAGTTGTTTGGGACGGAGCGACGGCTGAAAGCTTGACTTGGGAGCTAGAAAGTAAGATGCTGGAATCCTATCCAGAGTTGTTTGAGCGAGGTAAATTTTCGAGGACGAAAATCCTTTAAGAGGGGGAGAGTTGTAACGCCCTCTTTAATTATTTAATTATTTTATTAGATGATATGGTATATGTTTATATATTATATGATTTTGATGATTTTGTGACGTATTTGTGACGTGTTTGTGACGTGTGACGTGTTATTATTTTATTGTTTAATAAAATAATATAAGTGATGTTTATGTGAATATTTATTTAGTAAATAAATAGATTTGGTGGAAAAAGATAGAATTTTAAGAGATGGGGTTATAATTATAATTAAGAAGAGTTGTGTGGGTTAAGAAGGAATTAATTAAGTTGTGAGGGAGTATATAAGAGAAGTAGGTTAAGAAAGTAACTACTTTGAGAACGCGTACAGACATTTTAGAGAAGAAGAAGAACGGTCAAGAGAGAAGAGAAAGCTAGGTTCCAATTCTGCAATTTTTCCAGGTAAGGGTGAGCCTAACTCCAGTAGTATTAATGTTAAATCATCTGTTCTTGTTTGGCTTAGAGATTGGGAAGAATTGGGAGAAGTTTTGGGAATTAGGGTTATGATGATTTTGATGAATTGGATGTGAGAATGTGTTGCATTGCTGTAGAAATGTGTTACAGGACCTAGATTATCCCCTAGGATAACATTGTTGATGAATTAGAGGCTTAACATGAGAGTTTTGGGATGAATTGGTGTGATTTAGGCTGAACCCGTAGTGGTTCTGAGATCGCTCGCCTGTGGCGAGTAACCCTTGGTTGCTCGCGAGGCGAGCAGTATAGCTCGCCGTGGCGAGCTTGTCCCTTAAATTTAAGATTTTCGCCAAACTTTAGATGGTTTTGAGTGCCCCTATATTTATAGAAATGACTTGTGAAGTTGGTTTGGTCAAATTTAATTTAGGGAGCTTAAAAATGAGGATTTTGTTGAAAAATGTCAAAAAGGCCGAAGCACCCAGTATTTCTCGCCTCCAGCTCGCCCCCAACTCGCCTTTGGCGAGTGAGCTGCTGGGAGTACTCGCCTGTGGCGAGCAGATGTACTCGCCGTGGCGAGTTAGTTGGTTCAGGACTGTTTGTTGTTTTTGCGATCTGTTTCGCATGGGACGTTGAGAGGAACCCTTGGGGTAGTATTAGTGAAGTT
Source organism: Medicago lupulina (assembly GCA_958299785.1). Classification (NCBI taxonomy): domain Eukaryota; kingdom Viridiplantae; phylum Streptophyta; class Magnoliopsida; order Fabales; family Fabaceae; genus Medicago; species Medicago lupulina. Next base: position 52,895,795 of record OY283139.1, on the reverse strand, counting down.
TTATATCCTTAAATGTATGCTGTGAAGATGACTGCTGATGATTAACTTGAGCTGTTGATAAATGACGTGTTGTTGAAAATAAGTGATGTTTAAATGTGATGAATATGTGATTGTGACGATGCTATGTGTTGCAGTGTGTATGTATAATGAGTTGATGTCCTGCCATGTATTTTTATAACTGCATGTGTCAGTCTATAATTTGTAAATGACGTTTGAGACGGTGTATAAGTTGTTAAGCGACGAGTCCATGCATTTGCATATTTATGAGACGGTGGAGCTTTATGCTCAAAGCGACGGTGGAGCATTTGCTCAAAGCGACGGTGAAGCATATTAATGCTATAATCATATGGTACCACATGCATGATGTTGAGACGTTAGGTGTTGCATTTAGTCGAGTCAATTGTGACATATATGAGATGATGTTTTGAGACGTTTATGCTTGATATGATGTTGTTATGATGTTGTATGATGAGGTTTAAGGTGATGCTATGATGTGCTGCAAAAGTATATGTGATGAGTTGGATATATATATGATTTGTTAATCTTGACTTATGATTTATATATTAATATTATTGTTGTGAATCTCACCCCTTCTGCTGGAATTGCCGCCTTGTGGGCAAGTGCAGGTACCCAGTCTTAGTTGCGATGATGCAAGGATGTGTGAAGTTAGGATTGCTCTGATATGTAACGGGATGGGATCTTTTGTAGAGTCTGTTCCTTATGTATCATGTTTGAATAAACGTTGACTTTTGTGATGTAGAACCTTAAATATTTTGAGACGTTTTTGCTGGCTTTTAAGCCAAGACATTTATGAGATGAAACTTTTTGAATTCCGCTGCTTAACTGAATGTTTTGTAATTCGATAAATTATTATCTAAGCTATTTTTAAAGATGAAATGTGACACTCCTTTATGAAGAATACTCTGATGTATGATTTATTTAATGAAATTTTTAAGACGGGAAATTGGGGTGTTACATTATGGCTCTCATTCCCGATGAGGTGGTTTGGATCACTCCAGCAGCTCGAGTCAAGGAGATCATCACTAGTTGTAGAGACTTCCTCAACGTACCTCTTCTCGGTACCCGGGGAGGAATCAACTACAATCCTGAGCTATCCATGAGACAGTTTGGTTTCCCTATGAGAGAAAATCCCATCAATCTTGCTACATCTCAAGAGTTCTTCTACTATTCCAATGCCCCCGCCGGGAAAAGGAAAGCTTTTATAGATGCTTGGTCTAAGGTTCGAAGGAAAGATGTGAAGCATTTGGGTGTGAGATCCGGCATCGCTCATGAGGCCTATACTCAGTGGGTGATAGATCGAGCCGAGGAGATTGGCATGCCTTACCCTGCTATGAGACATGTATCTGCATCCGTACCGTCCAGGCCATTACCTTTGCTTCCCGCAACCCAGGAGATGTATCAGGAGCATCTAGCTATGGAGAGTCAGGAAAAGCGAGCATGGAAGGCCTGATACAGCGAAGCCGAGCACTTGATTATGACTTTGGATGGCTGAGATGAGCAGAAAGATCATGAGAACCGGATGTTGAAAAGAGAGCTAGTCAAAGTTAGAAAAGAACTTGAGGAAAAAGACGATTTGCTTATGAGAGACTCCAAGAGAGCCAGAGGTCGTCGGAATTTCTATGCGAGATATTGCGGTTCAGTTTCGGAGTCCGATTCTGAGAGCTACCCTGTTACTCCATAGGCTTAGAGGATTATGTTGTTTGTATTGTGTTTCAAAGCCTACTTCCCTTGGCTTAGCATTTCAAAACGATTTGTCTTGACAGCCTCCTAGTCTCTTTATTTTTCCAATAATGTTTGCAAGGTTTCTAATTTGTTTAAAAGACCTTTCGATAACCAAAAAGAGTCATTTTTGCATCTGCATTTGTACATATCATGCATCATATGCATCATTCATCAGTCACAAAAAAACTTCCAAGTGCTCATTGCCTCCTGGTTCTTCTGCCGCAGTTTGAAAAGTGGCTCGTGCTCGAAAGATCTATCAGCCTACCAGAGTACATCAGACTAGACAATACAGAAGAAAGAATCAAGTAGCTATGGAAGAAGAAAATGCACAGCTCCGTACCGAGTTAGATTCTCTGAGGGAAGAGTTGGCTAAGGCTCATGATGTTATGACCGCCCTGTTGGCTGCCCAGGAACAACCAGCCTCATCTGCTTAGACCACTGCCGAAGCAATTCCAACAACATCTCTGGACGACCGCTTCGCTATGCCGAGGGGACGCCCTTATGGACTCCCACCTTTCTTCGCTCCCAATACTGTAGCGGGTACTTCGGGTGCTGCCAACGGTAACCAAATCCCCACACCAGATCCTGCTTCTCTCCACACTACTCTGCCTCAGACAACCGTCTTCACTGACCCAATCATATATTCTATGCCTCAAGACACCAACACCGTTACTTACCATGGGAAGACTCCCATGTTCGGAACTATGGAAGAAAGGATGGAGGAACTTACCATGGATTAACTCTGATTTATTTAAAGAAATTTTTACGTTGGGAAAACGGGGTGTTACACCATATAAGATTTATGTAGGTTGGACCGTTCAGCACGTCGAAGTAACTAATGAGGTTCTGAGACTCATAGTACTCTATGATGTTGCATCCATGATACGATAGAGATGTGAAATCCACCAGACTCTCAACTTGAATAGTTAAATCCCACTTTTCTAACGTCACGGTTCTTCCTTTAATTTCATAAGCCGGAGCTTCTTGAGGGGAAGTTCCTTGAACTGTTTCTTGCATGTTTGATTCTGGAACAGAGCTTGAAGACGCCATTGATGAGAATGAAGTTTTAGGGTTCTAAGGTTTTGATTGAAGAAGATGAACTTTTTCTTCGCAGAGATTCAGTGAAAATAGAGAGTGTAAGTTGTGAAGTGAGTAGTGTGTGTTTTGTCTAAGTGATTTGAGTAAAAACAAACGATTGCAATTTAGTGGGGACAAACAAACACAATACGCCCTATTTTATTATTTATTTATTTTTATCGAGTTTAGAGTCTTTTTATATATTTTATTTGAACAATTGCGATGTGTGACTTTTGTATTAGGTGTGGGTATTTATTAGTGGTTTATTATGACATTATTAGTAAATGAATATAATTAAATTAGATTAATGAGGCATAAGGGCAGTTTTGGAATAAGGGGAATTTGTTAGGTTAAGAATATGAGTGAGATGAGTAATGTTTTAATGATTTAACAGAGGGGAGTGCATATAGCAAGACGATATAGTTACATAAATAATAGTAACAAATTCAAGAGGTGCGGGTAGTAATAAGAAAAGATTAGTAACAAACTCAATTAAAGCTTATAAATAGAGAAGAGAATTAGAGAAGAAGGGTTACCGATAAAGAGAGCAACAAACGGCAAAAGAAAAACTAGGGTTGTGGAGAAAAGAGGCAAGGAGGAATAGCGAGAAGAACCTAGAGAGAGACTTCACCGTAGGAAATCATCAATTTCGCAAAACTAGAGGTATGGGTGGGACTAACCTTCTTTAATCATAAGTATATAATTCTGAAAAGAGTTTAATCATGTCGTTGTTGTGGAATTTTCGATGTTATAGAAGTTAGGATTAAATTCAATTAGATTGTTGAGAGTATAGGTAATTCAATGAATAAATGTGAAGAAATGATGTCTAGGTTGTAGAATAACAATAGGTAATGTTTCCTATCCATTTTGGATTTGGGTTGTCAAAATTGGGGTTTTGTGGAGAAAACTGAGGTCTGTTTGTAGAGCTGTCTGTCATCGCTCGCCACAGCGAGTGTTCTTTCTCGCATGGCGAGTAGATGCCATCGCTCGCCACATCGAGTGTCCTTAGTCGTCTGGCGAGTAGATCCCAACTCGCCACAACGAGTGTTTTTCCCCGCCTGGTGAGTAGCTCAGATGTTAACTGTAACGCCCATTTTGATTATTTAATTATTCGATTTATTTGAGATATTGCTATATATTTTTATATATATTATGTGATGTTAAGTGAAGATTTAAGATGTTTTTATGTGACGTGGTGACTTATTTTATTGTTAAATAAAATAAGATTTGAAAATAAAATAAAATATTTAGTTGTGGGTTAGTTTTGGATTTTAGAGAGTTATGTGGGAGAAAGAGTAAATAAGATAAGATTTGTTGGGAGTATATAAAGGGAAATTAGGTCAAGAGAGTCAGTACGCGTACAGAGTTTTGGAAAAAGGTGCAAACGGACGTGAAGTGAGAAGAGAGCATAGCGGGCTGCGATTTCTGCTTTTGATCAGGTAAGGGTGAGCCTAGCACTTAATTCTATTGAACTGTAATGCATCTAATCAGGATTAACAACATAGGATTGAGTTTTGAGAGAATTGAAATTAGGTTAAAAATGGAGAAAAATCATGAATTAGGCTATGAAGCTGTAGAACAGAAGTGTAGGATGAGTACATAACGTAGATTAACCATAATGATGATGTTTATGAGAGTTTAGATGATTTAGATGTCGAATTTGGGACTTTTTGGGTGAATTTTCGTAGAACCCGTAGCAGTCTGTTCATCGCTCGCCTGAGGCGAGCTATGCAACTCGCCGTGGCGAGTAGACCTAGTTTACTCGCGAGGCGAGCATTCCAGCTCGCCATAGCGAGCGTTACCCTAGAGCTCGCGAGGCGAGCAATCCAACTCGCCATAGCGAGCAGGACCTTAGTACTCGCGAGGCGAGCTATCCCACTCGCCATAGCGAGTTAAGTCAGAACCCAGAACTGTGTACTGTTTGCGAACTGTTTCGCATAGAACCTCGTGAGATGACCTTTGGGTAGTTTATGGGACTTTTAATAATGTTTATTATAATCGGTAACGATGAATACATGATGACTGAGATGATTTTGATGCTTTTCATGCCGCTTAAGTGTGTTATATGAAATATTAAAGTTGTAAATGTTTGACTTACTTAAGATGCTTGCTTTATGGATATTATTTGAATGATGTGATTACTGCCATGTTGCTGTTTACCTTTGTATAGTTGCTGCATGTGTCAGTCCTTGTTGTTTAAGATGTTTGCGACGTTTAAGATGTTAACTTGTTTAAGTTAAAAGTGTTGAGTCTCATGCATACTCATTCTATGATGGGGGCTTATGCCCTGGAGTTTTTACTCACCAGCGACGAGGGCTTATGCCCTGGAGCTTTGCTCACCAGCGACGAAGGCTTATGCCTTGGAGTATATTTATGCTCATAGCGACGAGGGCTCATGCCCTGGATTGGTACCACATGCATATAAGACGTAGGGTTGCATAGTCAAGTGTTGATGTCGAGTCGAGTCGTTTAAGATGTTTATTAAGATGTATATGATGTTGATTATGATGATGCTAAATGACGTGTTATTTATATTGATGTTCTAAATGCTAGATGTTTATCTGTGATAAGTTGAATTATGTTGGTTGTTGAATTTGTGATTATTTGATTACATGTTTAATATAATTATTTGTGAATCTCACCCCTTCTGCTGGAATTGCCGCCTCGTGGGCAAGTGCAGGTAACCAAGATTAGGTGCAGACGTGTGAGGATTCCTGCAGTCGAGTCTAGGTGCTCTGATACGTAACGGGATGGGGAAACTTTGCTTACATTTTCTCTGTTCCTTGCGTATTATGTTTTTGATTTGATTATGTTATGTTACATGCTTATGTTTAACTCGAAGACTTTGATAATAAGATGTTGATGAGGCCTGCGTGCCAAAGACCTTTGAGATGTTTATTTTATATGATTATTCCGCTGCGAGATTTTACGAAAATCTAATGATTATTTATTCATTAACATGAGATGTTTTAGAAATGTGATGCCCTGTTATGTGCTTACTCTGATGCATGCTATTCTTTTTAAAGAAATTTTTATGTTGGGAAAACGGGGTGTTACAATTGGTATCAGAGCAGGTCGGTCCGTCCGGCCAAGTAGAGAGTCGAGTGACGTTGTCTTAGAGTTAGAATAGTATTATTGTATTATTCTAACTTATGTTTGTTTTGTTAAGGATTAAGATGGCTGGAAGAAACGACGCTGCGATTGCTGCTGCCTTGGAAGCTGTTGCTCAAGCTGTGGGACAGCAGCCTAATGCTAATGCTGGTGCTGGTGCAGAGGTCCGTATGCTGGAGACCTTCTTGAGAAACCATCCTCCTACTTTCAAGGGGAGATATGATCCGGATGGAGCCCAGTCTTGGCTCAAAGAGATAGAGAGGGTTTTCAGGGTGATGCAGTGCACGGAGGTGCAGAAGGTGCGTTTTGGTACGCACATGCTGGCTGAGGAGGCAGACGATTGGTGGATTAGTCTTCTACCCACCCTGGAGCAGGACGGTGCTGAGGTGACCTGGGCAGGATTTAAGAGAGAGTTCCTCAACAGATATTTTCCTGAGGATGTGCGGGGTAAGAAAGAGATTGAGTTCCTGGAGCTAAAGCAAGGGAACATGTCTGTGACTGAGTATGCTGCGAAATTTGTGGAGCTGGCCAAGTTTTATCCACACTACTCTGCTGAGACCGCCGAATTTTCTAAGTGTATTAAGTTTGAGAACGGATTGAGAGCTGATATCAAGAGGGCTATAGGGTATCAGAAGATTAGAAACTTTTCTGAGTTAGTGAGCAGCTGCAGGATTTACGAGGAGGACACTAAGGCTCATTACAAGGTGGTTAATGAGAGGAAAGGAAAGGGGCAGCAAAGTCGTCCTAAGCCCTACAGTGCCCCTGCAGATAAGGGCAAACAGCGAGTTAATGATGAGAGGAGACCTGTTAAGAAAGATGCTCCTGCTGAGGTTGTCTGCTATACTTGTGGCGTGAAAGGCCATAAGAGTAATGCTTGTCCTGGAGAGGTGAAGAGGTGTTTTCGTTGTGGCAAGAAGGGTCACACCACTGCTGATTGCAAACATGGTGATGTTGTATGTTTTAACTGCGGCGATGAGGGTCACATTGGTTCGCAATGCACGAAGCCTAAGAAGGCTCAGACTTCTGGGAGAGTTTTTGCCTTGACGGGTACGCAGACGGAGAGCGAGGATCGCTTGATCAGAGGTACTTGTTATTTTGATAATATACCTTTAGTTGCTATTATTGATACTGGTGCCACACATTGTTTTGTTGCTCTTGATTGTGCTGCTAAGTTGAATCTTGTTGTATCTGATATGAATGGGGAGATGGTTGTCAAAACTCCAGCTAAGGGTTCGGTGACTACTTCCCTTGTGTGTTTAAGATGTCCTGTGTCTATGTTTGGTCGTGATTTTGAGATTGATCTAGTGTGTCTACCGTTGGTTGGGATGGATGTAATTTTGGGGATGAATTGGTTAGAGTGCAACCACGTTCTGATTAATTGTTTTAGCAAGACGGTGCATTTTTCTTCTCCCGAGGAAGAGAGTGACGCAGAGTTCCTATCTACTAAACAGTTGAAGCAGCTGGAACGCGATGGAATTATGATGTTTTCTTTGATGGCGTCTTTATCTATTGAGAATCAGGCGGTGATTGATAAGCTACAAGTGGTATGCGACTTTCCTGAAGTTTTCCCAGATGAGATTCCTGATGTGCCTCCAGAAAGAGAAGTTGAATTTACGATTGATCTTGTTCCTGGAACGAAGCCTGTGTCTATGACGCCTTATCGTATGTCAGCTTCTGAGTTGGCTGAGCTGAAGAAACAGTTAGAGGATTTGCTTGATAAGAAGTTCGTGAGACCAAGTGTTTCACCGTGGGGAGCTCCAGTGTTGTTAGTCAAGAAGAAAGATGGAAGTATGAGGTTGTGCATCGACTATCGTCAGTTGAATAAAGTAACGATAAAAAATAGGTATCCACTTCCGAGAATTGACGACTTGATGGATCAGTTGGTGGGTGCTTGTGTATTCAGCAAGATAGATTTGAGATCGGGTTACCATCAGATTAAAGTGAAGGATGAGGATATGCAGAAGACGGCATTTAGGACGCGTTATGGACATTATGAGTATACAGTGATGCCTTTCGGTGTTACTAACGCACCTGGCGTATTTATGGAGTATATGAATAGAATCTTCCATGCTTACTTGGATCGTTTTGTTGTGGTATTCATTGATGATATTCTGGTTTACTCTAAGACTGAAGAAGAGCATGCCGAACATTTGAACATCGTCTTGCAAGTGTTGAAAGAGAAGAAGCTTTTTGCTAAGTTGTCTAAGTGTGAGTTCTGGTTGAAGGAAGTAAGTTTTCTTGGTCATGTTATTTCTGGCGATGGCATTGCGGTTGATCCGTCTAAAGTTGAAGCGGTTTCGCAATGGGAGACTCCGAAGTCGGTTACTGAGATTAGAAGCTTTCTGGGTCTAGCTGGTTATTATCGAAGATTTATAGAAGGATTTTCTAAGTTGGCTCTTCCGTTAACGCAGTTGACGTGTAAAGGTAAATCTTTTGTGTGGGATGTGCATTGCGAGAACAGTTTTAATGAGTTGAAGAAACGTTTGACGACGGCTCCAGTTTTGATTTTGCCGAAACCCGATGAACCTTTTGTGGTATATTGTGATGCGTCCAAGTTGGGTTTAGGTGGTGTACTTATGCAAGATGGTAAGGTGGTAGCTTATGCTTCAAGGCAATTGAGAATTCATGAGAAGAATTATCCGACGCATGACTTAGAGTTGGCGGCTGTGGTCTTTGTATTGAAAATATGGAGACATTACTTGTATGGTTCGAGGTTTGAGGTGTTTAGTGATCACAAGAGTTTGAAGTACTTATTTGACCAGAAGGAATTGAATATGAGGCAGCGAAGGTGGCTTGAATTGTTAAAGGATTATGACTTTGGTTTGAATTATCATCCGGGCAAAGCTAATGTGGGTGCGGATGCTTTGAGCAGGAAAACTTTGCATATGTCTGCCATGATGGTGAAGGAATTCGAGTTGTTGGAACAGTTCAGAGATTTGAGTTTAGTTTGTGAAAGAACGCCTCAGAGTGTAAAGCTAGGAATGTTGAAGATTGATAATGAGTTCTTGAAAAGTATCAAAGAGGCGCAGAAAGAAGATGTTAAGTTTGTGGACTTGTTGGTTGCTAGTAATCAGACGGAGGATAGTGACTTTAAAGTGGATGATCAAGGAGTGTTGAGATTCCGAGGTAGGATTTGCATTCCTGATAATGAGGAAATGAAGAAGATGATCCTTGAAGAGAGTCATAGAAGTAGCTTGAGTATTCATCCGGGAGCTACGAAGATGTATCATGATTTAAAGAAGATGTTTTGGTGGTCTGGTTTGAAACGTGACGTGGCACAGTTTGTTTATTCTTGTTTGGTTTGTCAGAAATCGAAGGTTGAGCATCAGAAACCTGCTGGTATGATGGTGCCTTTAGATGTGCCAGAGTGGAAGTGGGATAGTATATCCATGGATTTTGTGACGAGCTTGCCGAATACTCCTAAAGGGAATGACGCTATTTGGGTGATTGTTGATAGATTGACGAAGTCGGCTCATTTTCTACCGATTAATATTACTTTTCCTGTTGCTCAGTTGGCAGAGATCTATGTCAAGGAGATTGTGAAGTTGCATGGTGTTCCTTCGAGCATCGTATCAGATAGAGACCCGAGGTTTACTTCTAGATTTTGGAAGAGTTTGCAAGAGGCCTTAGGTTCTCAGTTGAGGTTGAGTTCGGCTTATCATCCGCAGACAGATGGTCAGTCGGAAAGAACGATTCAGTCGTTGGAAGATTTGTTGAGAGTGTGTGTACTTGAGCAAGGAGGAACTTGGGATAGTCATCTTCCGTTGATAGAGTTCACGTACAACAACAGTTACCATTCGAGTATTGGGATGGCACCCTTTGAGGCTTTGTATGGTCGGAGATGTAGAACTCCGTTGTGTTGGTTTGAGTCAGGCGAGAATGTGATGTTAGGACCGGAGATTGTTCAACAGACTACTGAGAAAGTAAGAATGATCCAAGAGAAGATGAAAGCGTCGCAGAGTCGACAAAAGAGTTACCATGATAAGCGTAGGAAGGACCTTGAGTTCCAAGAGGGGGATCATGTGTTCCTGAGAGTGACTCCTATGACCGGTGTTGGTCGTGCGTTGAAGTCAAAGAAGTTAACCCCGAAGTTTATTGGTCCGTATCAGATTTCAGAGAGGATTGGGGCGGTGGCCTATCGTATTGGATTGCCACCACATCTGTCGAATTTGCACGACGTGTTCCATGTGTCGCAACTGAGGAAGTATGTTCCGGATCCGTCCCATGTGATCCAGAGTGATGATGTGCAAGTTAGGGACAACCTTACGGTTGAGACCTTACCAGTGAGGATTGATGACAGAAAGACGAAGACGCTGAGGGGCAAGGAGATACCTCTCGTTAGAGTCGTTTGGTCGGGATCGACCGACGAAAGCTTGACGTGGGAGTTAGAGAGTAAGATGCCAGAGTCGTACCCTGAGTTGTTTGCTTGAGGTAAATTTTCGAGGACGAAAATCTTTTAAGTTGGGGAGAGTTGTAACGCCCATTTTGATTATTTAATTATTCGATTTATTTGAGATATTGCTATATATTTTTATATATATTATGTGATGTTAAGTGAAGATTTAAGATGTTTTTATGTGACGTGGTGACTTATTTTATTGTTAAATAAAATAAGATTTGAAAATAAAATAAAATATTTAGTTGTGGGTTAGTTTTGGATTTTAGAGAGTTATGTGGGAGAAAGAGTAAATAAGATAAGATTTGTTGGGAGTATATAAAGGGAAATTAGGTCAAGAGAGTCAGTACGCGTACAGAGTTTTGGAAAAAGGTGCAAACGGACGTGAAGTGAGAAGAGAGCATAGCGGGCTGCGATTTCTGCTTTTGATCAGGTAAGGGTGAGCCTAGCACTTAATTCTATTGAACTGTAATGCATCTAATCAGGATTAACAACATAGGATTGAGTTTTGAGAGAATTGAAATTAGGTTAAAAATGGAGAAAAATCATGAATTAGGCTATGAAGCTGTAGAACAGAAGTGTAGGATGAGTACAGAACGTAGATTAACCATAATGATGATGTTTATGAGAGTTTAGATGATTTAGATGTCGAATTTGGGACTTTTTGGGTGAATTTTCGTAGAACCCGTAGCAGTCTGTTCATCGCTCGCCTGAGGCGAGCTATGCAACTCGCCGTGGCGAGTAGACCTAGTTTACTCGCGAGGCGAGCATTCCAGCTCGCCATAGCGAGCGTTACCCTAGAGCTCGCGAGGCGAGCAATCCAACTCGCCATAGCGAGCAGGACCTTAGTACTCGCGAGGCGAGCTATCCCACTCGCCATAGCGAGTTAAGTCAGAACCCAGAACTGTGTACTGTTTGCGAACTGTTTCGCATAGAACCTCGTGAGATGACCTTTGGGTAGTTTCTGGGACTTTTAATAATGTTTATTATAATCGGTAACGATGAATACATGATGACTGAGATGATTTTGATGCTTTTCATGCCGCTTAAGTGTGTTATATGAAATATTAAAGTTGTAAATGTTTGACTTACTTAAGATGCTTGCTTTATGGATATTATTTGAATGATGTGATTACTGCCATGTTGCTGTTTACCTTTGTATAGTTGCTGCATGTGTCAGTCCTTGTTGTTTAAGATGTTTGCGACGTTTAAGATGTTAACTTGTTTAAGTTAAAAGTGTTGAGTCTCATGCATACTCATTCTATGATGGGGGCTTATGCCCTGGAGTTTTTACTCACCAGCGACGAGGGCTTATGCCCTGGAGCTTTGCTCACCAGCGACGAAGGCTTATGCCTTGGAGTATATTTATGCTCATAGCGACGAGGGCTCATGCCCTGGATTGGTACCACATGCATATAAGACGTAGGGTTGCATAGTCAAGTGTTGATGTCGAGTCGAGTCGTTTAAGATGTTTATTAAGATGTATATGATGTTGATTATGATGATGCTAAATGACGTGTTGTTTATATTGATGTTCTAAATGCTAGATGTTTATCTGTGATAAGTTGAATTATGTTGGTTGTTGAATTTGTGATTATTTGATTACATGTTTAATATAATTATTTGTGAATCTCACCCCTTCTGCTGGAATTGCCGCCTCGTGGGCAAGTGCAGGTAACCAAGATTAGGTGCAGACGTGTGAGGATTCCTGCAGTCGAGTCTAGGTGCTCTGATACGTAACGGGATGGGGAAACTTTGCTTACATTTTCTCTGTTCCTTGCGTATTATGTTTTTGATTTGATTATGTTATGTTACATGCTTATGTTTAACTCGAAGACTTTGATAATAAGATGTTGATGAGGCCTGCGTGCCAAAGACCTTTGAGATGTTTATTTTATATGATTATTCCGCTGCGAGATTTTACGAAAATCTAATGATTATTTATTCATTAACATGAGATGTTTTAGAAATGTGATGCCCTGTTATGTGCTTACTCTGATGCATGCTATTCTTTTTAAAGAAATTTTTATGTTGGGAAAACGGGGTGTTACATTAACTCGCCAGCGAGTGTTTTCTTCGCCTAGCGAGCTGTTGAGTAGTAAAATAGTGATTTTGTAGAAATGATGTTTTGTGTAACGCCCTATTTTATTTATTTAATTATTTGATTGAGTTTAGAGTCTTTTTGAATAATTTATTTGATTTATGGTTATGTGTGTTATTTTTGTGTTATATGTTGGTGTTTTAGTTGCATATTATATTATAATATATATGTTATTTGGTGTAAAAATATATGTGTTATTTGGTATAAAAATATATGTGTTATTTGGTGTAGAAATATATCTGTTATTTGGTGTAGAAATATTATGTTATTTGGCGTAGAAAATATATATGTTATTTGGTGTAGAAATATTATGTTATTTGGCGTAGAAAATATATATGTTATTTGGTGTAGAAATATTATGTTATTTGGTGTAGAACTATATATGTTATTTGGTGTAGAAATATTATCTAGGTGTAGAGATATTTTGTTATGTGTTGATATATATATATATCAGTAGCCTATATTTGTTTATTTAATTATTTTTCTTGAGATAGAGTCGAATTATATGATTTATTTAATTATGTGATATGTTGATATTTTATTGAGTGGCTTTATTTTATTATTTATTAGAATATATTTAGTGGGAGAATATATTTAGTGGAGAAATATAATTATTTAGAATAATGAGGCTTTGGGGCAGAATTGGAATTAAGAGAAAATAAATAGGTTAAGGTTTATATAAAAAGGAGAGCTAGAGTTAGAAAATATATTAGGTGCAAAACTGTTTTGGAGAAAGAGGAGAAACCTAGAGAAAGAGAAGAAACGAAGAGAAGAGAAGAGTCAGAGAAGGAGAAGTTTGTACAACCTTGCTGTCAATTAATCTAAGGTAAGGGTGGGACTAACCTTCTTTAATCATAAGTATATGGTTCTGAAATAGGGTTTAACATGTTTGTTGTTGTTTTATTTTGATGATTAGAGAAGTTAGGGTTTTGAATTTCAATTTAATTGATGAAATTCGTGCTCTAGTTGTAGTGATATGTTTGGGTATGTTAATTTGTTGATAAATGAATTGTTGATGATGAAATTGCATGCTCTTGGTATATGTATTTGGATACTTGATGAATTATGCTCAATTGATGATTTATGTTATGTTGTTGTAGATTTGTGGTTGGATTCATGATTATGAGTTGTGGTTGTTGATGATTGTTGTTGTTAATGTCATATTATGAATTGGGTATGAATTATGTTGAGTTGTTGTTGTTGATTGTGATGATTTTGAATGAATGTGAAGTTTGAATAATATAAGTTGCTTTGTCTGATTTTTTTTATCTCTGCCCTGAATTTTGAAATGAAAACTGGTATTGATCGGTGCGGAATTGGTCTTAGGTGTAAACACAAAAGTTGTAGGTATGGATGTTAGCTTTCTAATGTTGTTGGTCTGATGTCAAAACGATTTATATAACTTGAGTTATGGTCAAATTTCTGCACGTAGGTCACAGTGATTTTTTATGGACTTTCTGCACAACTTTTTCGAATTTGAAACGAAAACTGTTATCGATCGGTACAGGATTGGCCTTGGGTGTAAACATGAAAGTTGTAGATAATTGAGTTAGCTTTCCAGTATCTTTGCTTTGTCTTGAAAATGATTATTAGTTTTTGAGATATGATGAAAATACTCCAGGGAGGTCTTAGTGGAATTTTATGAAAATTAACCCAAAACTTATGGATTGCCTCTAACTTTAAAGCCTGTGTAATATGAGCTCAATTAAGGTGTTTATGAGTATTTAACCTATGTTTTAATGAATCTAACTTGGTTTGATGTGAATATCTTTGATTAATGAACTATTATATGAATATATATGTATATTGATAAATATGATGTTATAGGATGTTGCTTATGATTGATTTTATATGAATTTTATAAAGATGTATTATTTGAAAATGTGTGATTTAAAGATGTGTCATATAAAGATGTGTTATTTTAAAATTGTGATTTAAGGATGTGTTATTTGAAGTTGTGTGATTTAAAGATGTGTTGTATAAAGATGTGATATTTGAAGATTGTTGCATTTAAGTTGTGTCATTGCATAACATAGTCCAACGAAGGGGGCTTGACGCCCGACAAGTCGAATGAATTTAACGAAGAGGGCTTGATGTCTGACAAGTGGAATGACTTTAATGAAGGGGGCTTGATGCCTGACAAGTCCAATTATGACTTTAACGAAGGGAGCTTGATGCTCTGTTGGTACCACATGCATAATTATGCTGCATCTTGTTGAGTAGTCGTTGTTGCATTGTCGAGTCGTTGTTGTTGCATTGTTGATGTTGCTGCTGCATTATTTGCATGAAGTTAAATGATTGATTGTTGTTGGAAATATGTGAAGTATTATTAATGATGAAAAGTTGTTGTTTTAGTTGATTAATTCTTTATATGAATTGTTGCTTATTATTATTGAATGTGAAATATCACCCCTTCTGCTTGAAAATGTTGCTCTTCGTATGGGTAACTTGCAGGTGATCAAGATTAGCTGTTGATTGCTGTTGTGAGTGACTACCTCTCACTGTGTCCTTAGGTGCTCTGATACGTAACGGGATGGGGAACTTTGTTATTGTTTTCAATTCTTTACGTATTATTTTTATGAGATTCTATGAACACGATGTTGAAAGCATTTTGATGAGATTTTACATTGAGGCCTTCGTGCCAAAGTTGTTTAAGGTTTTTGAATTAAATTCCGCTGCGAAGTATTTGAGATTTTATTTTGAGATGTTTTGAAGAATAAATTATTATTTATTCCATTTGTGATTTCTAAGAAATGTAGCATTCCGTTTAAGTTGTGAATACTCTGATTATTTTTAAGAAATTTTTATGTTGGGAAAACGGGGTGTTACATTTTGAGTCAAGTTTTATATGAATTCGAATGCCTGTTCATGTTTAGAAACGATTAGACAACTTTTAGAATCAAATTTGGGCATTGGGAAGTTAAAATTGGGATTTTTGGGTGAAAAATGTCTAGTTCCCGAGAGCTACCTGTTTTAGCTCGCCCTGACGAGTTGTAACACCCCGTTTCCCAAAACAACGTAATAATAATATATTTGATCAGAGTAATCAACAAACGGGCATGTCACACTGCTTTTCAAAATTTATTAAATAGAAAATAAAACTATTTAACTTCAACAACTTTAATCTCATAAATAATTGCAGCGGAAAATTCTTTTCAACATAATAAATCTCCTTCAACAAAATCTTGGCACAAAGGCCTCAACAATAAAATGATATCCAACATAATTAAGGTTCAACAACATTATTTTAAAATTCGATACATAAAGGAATGAAAGAACAAGACAACATTTCCCATCCTGTTACGTATCAGAGCCCTAGGACACTTGAGCCGACATCCTACTAGTCTTCATTACCTGCACTTGCCCACAAGGCGGCAATTCCAACAGAAGGGGTGAGATTCTCAAACAATAAATAATAGAAGTATAACTTATCAATGATTCTAACACCCTAACATCAACAAAGTAATTCAATATACATCACTTACAATAAATCAACAACATCAACATCACCTTTAACTCAACTAACAACAACGACAACGACTCACCAACAACGACTCCGACAATGCACCGACGACAACAACAAATGCAATATGCATGTGGTACCATTTTACGCGCGTTGAATGACAAGCATTCGAGGGCATGAGCCCTCAACAATTGGATGGTTAAAGCATCCCAGGGCATGAGCCCTCAACAGGTGAATGATAAACATTCCAGGGCAATAAGCCCCCAACGGGTGAATGATAAACATTCCAGGGCAATAAGCCCCCAACAAATGCATATGAGTATAAAATGAACTCAATGGTGTATATCAGCATACAACCAACAACAACAACAACAGCTACTATGACAACGACAACTGTGCCTAAATCATTTAAGACACACTCCCCAACTTGGACGACAACAACAACAACTCAACAAATGCATATACGAGGTATGACTTACATTTTCAACAATTCAATCAATGATACTCCAACCTTTGAAACTAAGTTCAATAGCATATAATAGACATATACAAATACACCAATAACCATATTATTATCGTCAACCGAATTTACCCAACCAAGTAGTCAAACATAGAAACTCACTTCAGATACAGGGCTACTCGCCTCGGCGAGTACATCTACTCGCCATGGCGAGCTCAAAGGATGGGCTACTCGCCTTAGGCGAGCTAGGGGCAAGCTGGGAGTGAGTAGAACTGGGAGCTCTCGGCCTTTTTGACATTTTTCTCACCAAAACTTCATTTTTAAGCTACCTAATCATCTTTTTAATCTGAAAATTGTCCCAGTCATCTCTAAAAATATTTAGATACACAAAACTATCCATCCCAAACCTTATAACAACATTTCAAAAATCACATTTTCTAAGGCCCTACTCGTCGTGGCGAGTGGTCTTGCTCGCGAGGCGAGCTAAGAACATTTCTCACTCGCCATGGCGAGTCATGCTGCTCGCCGCGGCGAGCGATGAATGTCAGCACGGGCAGTACACAGTTCTCTCCCAAAAATCCCATTTTTCTCAATTTCCAACCCCAAAACAATCCACAGAAATGTAATAAAGTTCTGCCTATAACCTAATTGCATTTTAACATCAATACAGTACAATCTACACCTTTAATCTCTCATATTCATACTCTAAACCTAATTCCCAATTTTCATAAATTTCCACAATTTCATGTTAAATTCAAAATCAAAGATGTACAATCTATTACTATTGAAAGATAATCTCACCCTTACCTGATTTCAGCGAGTTCTACAGCAAAAATGGATGGATTCTCTCTTCCTAGCTCTTCTCCCTTTCTCCCAAAACTCTGGTTTTGCTCTGTTGTCTTACTAAACGTGAAGAAATGTTTTTCTGCCTTACTGACTTCCTCTTTCCTAAAACATAACCTCCCTCTTTCACTTAACTCCCTCCTTAAAACTCATTAATTCTAATTAACCCCCATAATTCTAAATAAATATTTTTTTCTCCTATTTTACTTAAATAATAAAAAGTCATCACTAATTATCATATAATAAAATATAAATCAAATAACAACACCACATATTCACATAATCATTTAAAAATCAAATAAAATATTCAAAAGCAACTAAAATAAATAAAATAGAAATTAGAGTGTTACACGAGTGGTCCAATTATTAGCTCGCCACAGCGAGTAATTGTGCTCGCCTAGCGAACTGTTCAGTGGCAGACTGCCTTTCGCGTTCTTGTGTCTTTTTCACATGTTTCTGTTTTGAGTTGGACTTTGGTATAAACATGAAAGTTGTTGATAATTGTATTATCTATTCAGTGGTCTTGAGTTGATGTGAAAATCTTTTGTGGTTGATTTAATATGTTTATATGATGTTGCTGTTGTTGCATTTTAAGTTGTGTCATTGCATAAACATTGTTTAGCGTAGGGAGCTGTAGCACTGTTGATTTTTATGCGAAGGGAGCTGTAGCTTTGTTGATTTTTAAGCAAAGGGAGCTGTAGCTCTGTTGATTTTAAGTGAAGGGGGCTGTAGCCTGTCAAGCCGAATTAAGGCATTAGCAAAGGGAGCTGTAGCACTGTTGGTACCACATGCATAATTACATTGCATTTGTTGAGCCGTTGCTGTTACATTGTTGAACGAAGTTAAATGATGATTGTAGTTGGAATTATATGAAGTATTGTTGATGATGAATTGTTGTTGTTTTGTATTGATTAATTCTTTACATGAATTGTTGCTTATTATTATTGAATTTGAAATCTCACCTCTTCTATTTGAATGTTGCCTCTACGTGGGTAACGTGCAGATACCCAGGAGTAACCGCTGATGTGAGTTGATTCCTCGCGTCGTCATAGGAGTCATGCTCTGATACGTAATGAGATGAGGATATTTATGTGTTCTGTTTTTCCTTATTACGTATTTTCTTTTATAAGTTGACGTTGGACCACTTTTAAATTTGGAACTTTATCATGTTGTTGATGTTGAGGCCTTAGTGCCAAGAATTGTTTAAACCTTGAATATTTTCCGCTGTGACATTGTTTTAAATTATGAAGGAAGTTGTTCAAATAAATAGTGGATTTTAACTCTATTTATATTTAATGATGTTTTGAAGAACGAAATGTGACATCCTGTTTACGATGAACTCTGATTTATTTTATACTATTTATATGTTGGGAAAACGGGGTGTTACACACAACATTAATGACAATTGGGGGCGCGAGATAGAAGTACATTCAAAGCTTAAAATAATCATTTCCCCTTAAGTTATACACCAATACAATTAAGCCACGTTAGATAACTTCAGATGAGCTGCCAAGTTAGTGGGACATGTGTTACCAAAAAGTAATTCCAACGTTTCCACTAGCTCTGCTATTCAGAAGCACAAAATCCAGCTTCTGAAGTTAAGATGCTGATGTCATCTTCAGAAGCACATTTTCCTCATAATCTCAGTTAAGAGCTTCTGATGGACCATAGCTTCTGAACTAACATCAGGACCAAACTTCTTGTTCAGGAGCAATCGAATTTAATCAGACACAAAGTGCATGTTCAAATTTTTCTTTATAAAATCAAATCTTTCCACAGTTAAAGGTTTAGTGAATATATCAACCCATTGATGTTCAATATTAATGAATTGTATATCCAAGATTCCTCTTTGAACATAATCTCTAATAAAATGGTGTTTGATTTCAATATGCTTGGCTCTTCAATGTAAAATTGCATTCTTTGACAAACAAATAGCAGCAATATTATCACAGAAAATGGGAATACTGTTAGCATTAATCTGATAATCTTCCAACTGATGTTTCATCCAAAGTAGTTGTGTACAACAACTTGGAGGTGAGATGTATTCTGCTTCTGCTGTAGACATAGCAATAGTTGTTTGTCTTTTGCTAGCCCAGGATATCAGATTCTCTCCCAGGAACTGACAGTTACCATTGGTTGATTTTCTTTCAATCCTATCACCAGCATAGTCAGCATCACATAATCCAACCAAAGGTTATGTTCAAGACCATCTACCAACCACACATTATTAATAGAGATAGAGGAGTTACCAATAGTTCTTGTACCAATGATCTTGCCAGACTGGTTGCCTCCAATTTTCACATTTCCTCCTTCTTTCATTGCGAGGTCGAGAAACATTGACTTCTCTCCTGTCATATGTCTTGAGCAACCGCTGTAATGCCCTATTTTTATTATTTATTTATTTTGTCGAGTTTAGTGTCTTTTTATATATTTTATTTGAATAATTGCGGTATGGGGTTTTTTGTGTTATGTGTTGGTAATAATAGTAGTTATTAAAATATTGTTAGTAAATGAATAATTTTAAAATAGAATATTGAGGCAGTAAGGGCAGTATTGGGAATAAGGAAAAGTTATTAGGTTAAGAATACAAGAGGTAGGGAATAGAAAGTCAGTATACGTGAAAACCAGTTTTTGGGAGAAAAAGAGAAAAGTGAGAAGTCAGAGAAGAGAAGCTTGTGGATTTGCGATTTCAACAAACCTGAGGTAAGGGCGAGACTAACTATCTATAATCTTAAGAATATGGTTCTGTAAAGGGTCTGATCATGTAGTTGTTGTAGTTGTTGTTAAGTTTTGAGATTATAGGAATTAGGCCTAAATTCAATAAAATTGATGAAAGTGTAGGTAATTCCATGAATTAATGTAAGGAAGTGATGTCTAGGTTGTAGAATAACAATAGGTAATGTTTCCTATCGATTTTGGGGTTTGGGGTTGTCGAAATTAGGGTTTTGGAATGAGACAGAGGTCTGTTTGCAGACCTGTCTATCATCGCTCGCCACAGTTGTAACGCCCACGTTCGTTTTAGTATTTATTTAAATCGAGTTTAGGTGATTATATTATATTTATATAATATATAAGTGTTTTGATATGTTTTGATATGTTTTGATATGTTTTGATATGTTTTGACATATTTTGGATGATTTGGTGTTAAGATATAATGCTAAGGATAAGGTTAAGAGACTTATTTTATTGTTAAATAAAATAAGATTTGAAAAGAAAATAAAATATTTAGTTATGGGTTAGTTTTGGATTTTAGAGAGTTATGTGGGAGAAAGAGTAAATAAGATAAGATTTGTTGGCAGTATAAATAAGGAAAATTAGGTTAGAGTCAGTAACGCTTTCAGAACTTTTGGGAAACAGAAAGAGAGAGGCCGCACGCGTGAGAAGAGAAGAGAAGGGTGTGCTGCGATTTCTGCTTCTAACCAGGTAAGGGTGAGACTCATGATTAAGTAATATTGATTAGCATGATTCTGATAGCAATTAACAAGGATTAGGATTGAATTGAGAGAAGGTGAAAACTAGGTCAAAACCTTATAAATTGATGAATTAACGGTTGGAATAGGTTTAATTGATGTAGAAAGTGTTCCTAGACCTTAGATTATGCTTAGGATGAATTCTGGAATCAATAGCAGGCTTGGAACCATGTGAATCGTAGGATTTTTGGGAAAATAGCAGTTCTGGCCGCAGCGAAATTCATCGCTCGCCACGGCGAGCAGTGATCCTCGCCTCGCGAGTTGCTTCGGGCAGCTCGCCATAGCGAGCAGTGATCCTCGCCTCGCGAGTTGCTTCTGGCAGCTCGCCATAGCGAGCACTTTTCTTCGCCTCGCGAGTTGCTCCTGGCAGCTCGCCACGGCGAGCTTACCCACTCGCCTCGCGAACACTACCAGTTTTGGAAGTTGTGAGGGTTGTGTGACCTGTTCCGTGTGATTGATTGGGAGATGTTTCCTGAGTGTTAATCAAGCCTAGTGGTGATGCTGAGAGCCCTGTTCAGAGCTCTTTTAATTATGGATAGTTGGGTTATGGTAGTAGAGTATTAATTAAGTATTATACCTTGTGCAATTATGTTAAAGTTTTATGTTGCCTTGAATTGTAATTGATATAATAATATCATTCTGTTCTTATGAATTGAATTATGCTGCTGATGTTATTAAACTGAACCGTTATGATATATGTATATGTTATATATGCAATGATAAGTGGTTGTTTAGCTCCAATTTCTTGGATGCATGTTGATAAAGTGATTAAGGATAAATGTTATTTGAGTTGAGTCCATGCACAGCATACATTGAGCTTAGTCCTCACCATGATAGGAGCTTTGTCCTCCGCACGTTTATCAGGAGCTTTGTCCTCCGCACGTTTTAAAAGTATATTAATACTTATGATGAAGTTTGGTACCACATGCATATAAGGAGTCTAAGAGCATTGTCGCATGGTCATATTTATGATGTCATGTTGTTGATGAAGAATGAATATATGATTAAGTGATAAGTGTTAATTATCTATGCTACTTGCTTAAAGATGATATGAAATTGATTATGTGATTACGTGCTATATGTTATCAAATGATGCAAGAATGCTATTAATGTTTGATGTTAATTGTTATTCCGTATTATGTTGATTAGTATTATTTTGTTATGAATTCTCACCCCTTCTGCTGGAATTGCCGCCTTGTGGGCAAGTGCAGGTGATCGTGCTTAGTGTTGCAGTTGCTCGTGAGTGGCCTTGCATCACTGTGTCGTTTAGGTCGCTCTGATACGTAACGGGATGGGGTTGTCTTTATGCATGCTTCATTCTTTTACGTGACTATTTATGTTATTTTGCAAATAATGGAACTAACTCCTTGAGATATTTTTATGGGGCCTGCGTGCCAAACGTTTATGAATTTTTAGTAATAATTCCGCTGCAAAGTTTTGAAGTAAATTGGTTAAATTATTATTTAACTGTTTCAGATTAAGTTTTCATGTGACATCCCGTTGTTGTGTTTGCATACTCTGATAATCGTTTACGAAATTTTTATGTTGGGAAAACGGGGTGTTACAATTGGTATCAGAGCAAGTCGGTCTGTCCGGCCAATTAGAGAGTCTTGTTGAGTCTTAGTAATACTTGTATTACTAAATCTTATGTTGCTGTTACTGTTTGTTGTAGAATATCAGAATGGCTGGAAGGAACGATACCGCGTTAGCTGCTGCACTTCAAGCTGTTGCCCAAGCTGTGGGACAACCTAATGCAAATGCTGGTGTGAATGCTGAGACAAGGATGTTGGAGACTTTCATGAGGAATCATCCTCCAACTTTTAAGGGAAGGTATGACCCCGATGGAGCCCAGACGTGGCTTAAGGAGATTGAGAGGATCTTCAGAGTGATGCAGTGCACCGAGGTTCAGCAAGTGCGATTTGGTACACATCAGCTGTCAGAGGAAGCTGATGATTGGTGGGTCAGTGTGTTACCTAGCCTCGAGCAAGATGGGGCTGTTGTGACTTGGGCTGTTTTCAGGAGAGAGTTCCTGAGAAGATACTTTCCGGAGGATGTTCGCGGAAAGAAGGAAATGGAGTTCCTTGAGCTTAAGCAAGGAAACATGTCAGTGACTGAGTATGCTGCCAAGTTCGTGGAGTTGGCAAAGTTCTATCCGCACTACGCTGCTGAGACTGCAGAGTTTTCAAGATGCATCAAGTTCGAGAACGGTTTGAGGCCCGACATTAAGAGGGCGATTGGGTACCAACAGATTAGAGTGTTTCCGGATTTGGTAAACAGCTGTCGGATATATGAAGAGGATACGAAGGCTCACTACAAGGTAGTGAATGAGAGGAAAGCCAAGGGCCAGCAGAGTCGCCCTAAACCTTATAGTGCCCCTGCTGATAAAGGGAAACAGAGGATGGTCGTGGATAGGCAGGCCGCGAAGAAGGGTACTTCCGCTGAGATCGTGTGTTTTAATTGTGGCGTGAAGGGCCACAAGAGCAATGTTTGTCCAGAAGAGATCAAGAAGTGTGTCCGGTGTGGCAAGAAGGGTCATTTAGTAGCTGATTGCAAGCGTAATGACGTCGTGTGCTTTAACTGCAATGAAGAGGGTCATATTGGTTCTCAGTGCAAGCAGCCAAAGAGGGCGCCTACTACGGGTCGAGTTTTTGCCCTGACTGGTACTCAGACAGACAGTGATGATCGGTTGATCAGAGGTACTTGCTATATTAATAATACTCCTTTAGTTGCTATTATTGATACTGGTGCTACGCATTGTTTTATTGCTTTAAACTGTGTTTCTGCTTTGAGTCTTGCTATGTCTGATATGAATGGAGAGATGGTTGTCGAAACTCCAGCTAAGGGTTCGGTGACTACTTCTCTCGTATGCTTAAGTTGTCCTTTGTCTATGTTTGGTCGCGATTTTGAGATGGATTTAGTTTGTCTACCTTTAAGCGGTATGGATGTAGTTCTGGGTATGAATTGGTTAGAGTACAACCACGTTCTTATCAATTGTTTTCGCAAGACGGTGCAATTCTCGTCTCCTGAAGAGGAAAGTGGCGCCGAGTTCTTATCTACTAAACAGCTGAAGCAACTAGAACGTGACGGCATGTTGATGTTTTCGTTGATGGCTTCCTTATCTTTAGAGAATCAAGCGGTGATCGATAAATTACAAGTGGTATGCGACTTTCCTGAAGTTTTCCCAGATGAAATTCCTGATGTGCCTCCAGAGAGGGAAGTCGAGTTTTCTATTGATCTTGTTCCTGGAACTAAGCCGGTGTCGATGGCACCTTATCGTATGTCTGCTTCCGAACTAGCTGAATTGAAGAAACAGTTGGAAGATTTACTCGAGAAGAAATTTGTTAGACCAAGTGTGTCACCTTGGGGAGCGCCAGTGTTACTAGTAAAGAAGAAAGATGGTAGTATGAGGCTATGTATTGACTATCGGCAGTTGAACAAGGTAACTATCAAGAATAGGTATCCACTCCCGAGGATCGATGATTTGATGGATCAGTTAGTGGGTGCACGCGTTTTCAGCAAGATTGACTTGAGGTCGGGTTATCATCAGATTAAAGTAAAGGATGAGGATATGCAGAAGACAGCTTTCAAAACGCGTTATGGCCATTATGAGTACAAGGTTATGCCTTTTGGAGTTACTAATGCACCGGGAGTATTTATGGAGTATATGAATCGCATCTTCCATGCATTTTTGGATCGGTTCGTAGTTGTATTTATTGATGATATTTTGATTTACTCCAAGACTGAGGAAGAGCATGCTGAACATCTGAAGATTGTTTTGCAAGTATTGAAGGAGAAGAAACTTTATGCCAAACTGTCTAAGTGTGAGTTCTGGTTGAAAGAAGTGAGTTTCCTTGGTCATGTTATCTCTGGTGATGGTATTGCAGTAGATCCATCTAAGATTGAAGCCGTATCGCAATGGGAGACTCCGAAGTCAGTTACTGAGATTAGGAGCTTTTTGGGTTTAGCTGGTTACTATAGAAGGTTTATCGAAGGATTCTCCAAGTTAGCTCTTCCGTTGACCCAGTTGACTTGTAAAGGTAGAGCTTTTGTTTGGGATGTGCATTGTGAGAACAGCTTCAACGAGTTGAAGAAGCGTTTGACGACTGCTCCAGTTTTGATTCTGCCGAAGCCAGACGAGCCATTTGTAGTGTATTGTGACGCGTCTAAGTTGGGTTTAGGAGGTGTGCTTATGCAAGCAGGTAAAGTGGTAGCTTATGCTTCAAGACAGTTGAGGATTCATGAGAAGAATTACCCGACGCATGATTTGGAATTAGCAGCTGTGGTTTTTGTATTGAAGATGTGGAGACACTACTTATATGGTGCGAGATTCGAAGTGTTTAGCGATCACAAGAGCTTGAAGTATCTTTTCGATCAGAAGGAATTGAATATGAGGCAGAGAAGATGGTTAGAACTTTTGAAGGACTTCGACTTTGGGTTGAATTATCATCCGGGTAAAGCGAATGTGGTAGCAGATGCCTTGAGTAGGAAGACTTTGCATATGTCTGCTATGATGGTTAAGGAGTTCGAATTACTTGAGCAATTTAGAGATTTGAGTTTGGTTTGTGAAAGGACGCCTCAGAGTGTGAAGCTAGGGATGCTGAAGATTGATAGTGACTTCTTGATGAGTATAAGAGAGGCGCAGAAAGAAGATGTCAAGTTTGTGGATTTAATGGTTGCGGGTAATCAGACTGAGGATAGTGATTTTCAAGTCGACGATCAAGGAGTGTTGAGATTCCGAGGTAGAATTTGCATTCCTGACAATGAAGAGATTAAGAAGATGATTCTTGAAGAGAGTCACAGAAGTAGCTTGAGTATTCACCCGGGAGCTACGAAGATGTATCATGATTTGAAGAAGTTGTTTTGGTGGTCTGGATTGAAACGTGATGTAGCACAGTTTGTGTATGCTTGTTTAGTTTGCCAGAAGTCGAAGATCGAGCATCAGAAACCGGCTGGCATGATGGTATCTTTAGATGTGCCAGAGTGGAAATGGGATAGTATATCCATGGATTTTGTGACTAGCTTGCCGAATACCCCAAGAGGGAATGACGCCATTTGGGTGATAGTTGACAGGTTGACGAAGTCAGCTCATTTTCTACCGATTAATATTAGTTTTCCTGTTGCCCAGCTGGCAGAGATTTATATCAAGGAGATTGTGAGATTGCATGGTGTTCCTTCGAGCATAGTATCCGATAGAGATCCAAGATTTACTTCTAGATTTTGGAAAAGTTTGCAAGAGGCTTTAGGTTCTAAGTTGAGATTGAGTTCGGCGTATCATCCGCAGACAGATGGTCAGTCGGAGAGGACAATTCAGTCGCTAGAGGATTTATTGAGAGTTTGTGTTCTTGAGCAAGGAGGAACTTGGGATAGCCATCTTCCCTTAATCGAGTTCACATACAATAATAGTTATCATTCTAGTATTGGAATGGCACCTTTTGAGGCTTTGTACGGTCGGAGGTGCAGAACTCCGTTGTGTTGGTTTGAGTCAGGTGAAAGAGTGGTTTTAGGACCAGAGATTGTTCAGCAAACTACTGAGAAGGTTAAGATGATTCAAGAGAAAATGAAAGCGTCGCAGAGTCGACAAAAGAGTTACCATGATAAGCGATGGAAAGATCTTGAGTTTCAGGAAGGAGACCACGTGTTTCTAAGAGTCACACCTATGACTGGTGTTGGACGTGCGTTGAAGTCAAGGAAGTTGACTCCGAGATTTATTGGCCCGTATCAGATTTTAGAGAGGGTTGGAACGGTGGCGTACCGAGTTGGGTTACCACCGCATCTTTCGAATTTACATAATGTTTTCCATGTGTCGCAACTTCGGAAGTATGTCCCGGATCCATCTCATGTGATCCAGAGCGATGATGTGCAAGTTAGGGACAACCTTACGGTGGAGACTATACCGGTAAGGATTGATGATCGGAAAGTGAAGACGTTGAGAGGCAAGGATATACCTCTCGTTAGAGTCGTCTGGTCGGGAGCGACTGGTGAAAGCTTGACGTGGGAGCTTGAGAGTAAGATGCTGGAGTCTTATCCAGAGTTGTTTGCTTGAGGTAATTTTCGAGGACGAAAATCTTTTAAGTGGGGGAGAGTTGTAACGCCCACGTTCGTTTTAGTATTTATTTAAATCGAGTTTAGGTGATTATATTATATTTATATAATATATAAGTGTTTTGATATGTTTTGATATGTTTTGACATATTTTGGATGATTTGGTGTTAAGATATAATGCTAAGGATAAGGTTAAGAGACTTATTTTATTGTTAAATAAAATAAGATTTGAAAAGAAAATAAAATATTTAGTTATGGGTTAGTTTTGGATTTTAGAGAGTTATGTGGGAGAAAGAGTAAATAAGATAAGATTTGTTGGCAGTATAAATAAGGAAAATTAGGTTAGAGTCAGTAACGCTTTCAGAACTTTTGGGAAACAGAAAGAGAGAGGCCGCACGCGTGAGAAGAGAAGAGAAGGGTGTGCTGCGATTTCTGCTTCTAACCAGGTAAGGGTGAGACTCATGATTAAGTAATATTGATTAGCATGATTCTGATAGCAATTAACAAGGATTAGGATTGAATTGAGAGAAGGTGAAAACTAGGTCAAAACCTTATAAATTGATGAATTAACGGTTGGAATAGGTTTAATTGATGTAGAAAGTGTTCCTAGACCTTAGATTATGCTTAGGATGAATTCTGGAATCAATAGCAGGCTTGGAACCATGTGAATCGTAGGATTTTTGGGAAAATAGCAGTTCTGGCCGCAGCGAAATTCATCGCTCGCCACGGCGAGCAGTGATCCTCGCCTCGCGAGTTGCTTCGGGCAGCTCGCCATAGCGAGCAGTGATCCTCGCCTCGCGAGTTGCTTCTGGCAGCTCGCCATAGCGAGCACTTTTCTTCGCCTCGCGAGTTGCTCCTGGCAGCTCGCCACGGCGAGCTTACCCACTCGCCTCGCGAACACTACCAGTTTTGGAAGTTGTGAGGGTTGTGTGACCTGTTCCGTGTGATTGATTGGGAGATGTTTCCTGAGTGTTAATCAAGCCTAGTGGTGATGCTGAGAGCCCTGTTCAGAGCTCTTTTAATTATGGATAGTTGGGTTATGGTAGTAGAGTATTAATTAAGTATTATACCTTGTGCAATTATGTTAAAGTTTTATGTTGCCTTGAATTGTAATTGATATAATAATATCATTCTGTTCTTATGAATTGAATTATGCTGCTGATGTTATTAAACTGAACCGTTATGATATATGTATATGTTATATATGCAATGATAAGTGGTTGTTTAGCTCCAATTTCTTGGATGCATGTTGATAAAGTGATTAAGGATAAATGTTATTTGAGTTGAGTCCATGCACAGCATACATTGAGCTTAGTCCTCACCATGATAGGAGCTTTGTCCTCCGCACGTTTATCAGGAGCTTTGTCCTCCGCACGTTTTAAAAGTATATTAATACTTATGATGAAGTTTGGTACCACATGCATATAAGGAGTCTAAGAGCATTGTCGCATGGTCATATTTATGATGTCATGTTGTTGATGAAGAATGAATATATGATTAAGTGATAAGTGTTAATTATCTATGCTACTTGCTTAAAGATGATATGAAATTGATTATGTGATTACGTGCTATATGTTATCAAATGATGCAAGAATGCTATTAATGTTTGATGTTAATTGTTATTCCGTATTATGTTGATTAGTATTATTTTGTTATGAATTCTCACCCCTTCTGCTGGAATTGCCGCCTTGTGGGCAAGTGCAGGTGATCGTGCTTAGTGTTGCAGTTGCTCGTGAGTGGCCTTGCATCACTGTGTCGTTTAGGTCGCTCTGATACGTAACGGGATGGGGTTGTCTTTATGCATGCTTCATTCTTTTACGTGACTATTTATGTTATTTTGCAAATAATGGAACTAACTCCTTGAGATATTTTTATGGGGCCTGCGTGCCAAACGTTTATGAATTTTTAGTAATAATTCCGCTGCAAAGTTTTGAAGTAAATTGGTTAAATTATTATTTAACTGTTTCGGATTAAGTTTTCATGTGACATCCCGTTGTTGTGTTTGCATACTCTGATAATCGTTTACGAAATTTTTATGTTGGGAAAACGGGGTGTTACAACAGTGAGTGCTCAAACTCGCCTAGCGAGCAGATATCATCGCTCGCCCAGCGAGTGTACTTGGTCGCCTGGCGAGTAGTTCCAAACTCGCCACAGCGAGTGTTTTTTGTCGCCCGGCGAGTAGATCCCAACTCGCCACAACGAATGTTTTCCCCGCCTAGCGAGTAGACGCCGTCTCTCGCCACAACGAGTAGTAGTGTTCGCCTAGCGAACTGTTTAGTGGCAGTATGCCCGTTTCGCGTTCTTGTGTATTTGTCACTCGTTTCTGTTTTAAGTTGGATTTTGTCATAAACATGAAAATTGTTGATGACTGATTTATCTTTTCAGTGGCTTTGAGTTGATGTGCAAATCTGTTGTGGTTGGTTTAATATGAATTTATTATGTTGATGTTGTAACACCCCATTTTTATTTAATTATTTTTAGTTGATGTTTGAGTATTTTTATATGATTTTATATGACTATATTTGACATATATGATTTAGATATGATTTTATGTGAAATATATGACTTGGTATGAATTGTGTGATATTTGGTGTGATGATAATTTATTATATGATTTATGGTGTTGTGTTTTATTTAAATAAATGTTGTTTGATTATTTTATTTATTTAATAAAAAGGTAGAAAATAGTATCATTTGGTTTAAAGGGAATTAAGTATAATTATGAGGAATAAGTGGGAGTTAAGGAAATAAGAGGGGGTTATAGTTTACAATAAAAAGAAAAGGAGAGTCAGAAAGAGTTTTACGTACAATTGAAAAAGAGAGAGAAAGTGAGTTTTTGAGAGAAGAAGAAGAGAAAACCTAGAACCAAGAGAAGAGGCTAGAAGAAGAGAGAAGAACGCAGCTTAATTCAGGAATCATAATCTAAGGTAAGGGTGGGATTCCTTCAATAATATGTATATATAATTTTGATTGTTGATGAAATTGTGTTCTAGGTTTAGGGTTTAGAAAGTTTATGATAATTGATATGATGTGATGAATTGTGTTGTTTAATGCATGTTTCTGTGTTGTTTTGATTGTTATGTTGTATATAGAACCTGTAAACATTGTTCTCTATCAAATTTGGGATTTGGGTAGATGAAATTTGGGTTTTTGAGTGAAAAATAGAGTTTTCCCGAGAGCTACCTTTGACAGCATACCCTGTTTCATGTTGTTGCGTCTTTTACGTCAGTTTATGTTTCGAACTAGCTTTCGGTGTAAACACGAAAGTTGTAGGTATGAATGTTATCTTTCTAATGCCGTTGGTCTGAAGTCAAAATGATTTATAGAACTTGAGTTATGGTCAAATTACTGAACGCAGGTCACAGTGAATTTTTATGAATTTCAGCACAACTTTGTCCGAATTTGAAATGAAAACTGATATTGATTGGTACATAATTGGTCTTAGGTGTAAACATGAATGTTGTAGATACTTGAGTTAGCTTTCTAATGGCACTGGTTTGACTCGAAAAGGTTTTGTAAATCTCGAGTTATGGTAAAAATAGTCCAAGTAGGTCTTCAGAAAATTTTAAGAAAACTTAGCTTAACTAATCCCAAGTTAGTCCAAAACTTATGGTTGGTTTCCGAACTTCAAACTTAAGTATTAGGGATTTAGTCGGAGTGTTTTATGAGTATTTGGCTTATGTTTTATTGATCAACTTGCTTTATTTTTGAAGAATGTTTTGGTTTGATATGGATGTAGTTGATTAATGTATATGTGCTTTCCGGAGATGTGTGATTTAAATATGTGTTATATCAAGATGTGTTGTTTGTAGATGTGTGACTTAAATATGTGCTATATAAAGATGTCGTTTTAAATATGTGATATTTGACGATGATGCTATTTAAAGATGTGTATTTGTCGAGTCATCTAAAGATGTGCATTGTTGAGTCTTTACTCGTGTCGTTGCATAGCATAGTCAGCGATGGGGGCTTAATGCCTGACAGGTCCTCTATGACCTTAGCGATGGGGGCTTAAAGCCTGACAGGTCCTATTTGACCTTAGCGATGGGGGCTTAATGCCCTGATGGTACCACATGCATGAGGTCTAAGTGTTGCATAGTCGTGTCGTGTCGTTTGTGAAGTGATGATGTAATTGTGAAGTGATGATGTAATTTGCACAGTGATGATCTATTCGTGATGGTGTAATTGTGACTTGTTGATGTATTTATGACGTGTTGAAGTATTTGTGATGTTATGATGTACTTGTGAATGTTTGAGATGTTTTCGTTATATGTGATGATTTGTTGATGTTGTTGATATTGTTGTTGTTGATTGTTTATTGTTGTTGTATCTTGCTAAATGTCGTTGATGTTGATAACGTTGCTGTTGCAATATATATATATATATATATATATATATATATATATATATATACACATACATACATATATGAACTTGTTGATACTTGTGGTATAATTTGTTGTTGTTTCATCGATTTGATGAATTATATATTATTATTATTGAATGTGTTTCTCACCCCTTCTGTTGAAATTGTCGCCTTGTGGGCAAGTGCAGATTTCCAAGGCTAGTAGGATGTTGGCTCAAGTGTCTTAGGGCTCTGATACGTAACGGGATGGGAGTTAATTGTTGAATTTTCATTCCTTTATGTATCAATTTTGGAACTATATTGTTGGAACATTTATTTATTATTAAGAGGATTATTGAAATGATTATTTATGTTGGGGCCTTTGTGCCAAGATTTTGTTGAAGTTGATTATATTTTAAAAAAA
Source organism: Medicago lupulina (assembly GCA_958299785.1). Taxonomy (NCBI): domain Eukaryota; kingdom Viridiplantae; phylum Streptophyta; class Magnoliopsida; order Fabales; family Fabaceae; genus Medicago; species Medicago lupulina. Next base: position 52,864,320 of record OY283139.1, on the reverse strand, counting down.
GACTTTTCCGCTGCAAAATATTACTAGATTAATTTATGTTGTTGAATAAATAGTATATTTTCTATTTATGAATTTCTGAAAAGTAGTGTAACATTCCGTTTTGTGATGAAAACTCTGATTTTACGTATATATTTATATGCTGGGAAATCGGGGTGTTACAGTTGGTATCAGAGCAGGTCAGTCCGTCCGGCCAAGTAGTAGAGTCGTGTCGAGCCTAGTAGTGTTGTGTGATAGCTTTATACTGTCTTTTGTTGTCCTAATTGTTGTTTGTTGTGTAGAGAACTAAGGTGCTGAAGTCCTATCCAGAATTGTTTGCATGAGGTTCATTTTCGAGGACGAAAATTCTTTAAGTTGGGGAGAGTTGTAACACCCCATTTTTATTTAATTATTTTTAGTTGATGTTTGAGTTTTTTTATATGATTTTATATGACTATATTTGACATATATGATTTAGATATGATTTTATGTGAAATATATGACTTGGTATGAATTGTGTGATATTTGTTGTGATGATAATTTATTATATGATTTATGGTGTTGTGTTTTATTTAAATAAATGTTGTTTGATTATTTTATTTATTTAATAAAAAGGTAGAAAATAGTATCATTTGGTTTAAAGGGAATTAAGTATAATTATGAGGAATAAGTGGGAGTTAAGGAAATAAGAGGGGGTTATAGTTTACAATAAAAAGAAAAGGAGAGTCAGAAAGAGTTTTACGTACAATTGAAAAAGAGAGAGAAAGTGAGTTTTTGAGAGAAGAAGAAGAGAAAACCTAGAACCAAGAGAAGAGGCTAGAAGAAGAGAGAAGAACGCAGCTTAATTCAGGAATCATAATCTAAGGTAAGGGTGGGATTCCTTCAATAATATGTATATATAATTTTGATTGTTGATGAAATTGTGTTCTAGGTTTAGGGTTTAGAAAGTTTATGATAATTGATATGATGTGATGAATTGTGTTGTTTAATGCATGTTTCTGTGTTGTTTTGATTGTTATGTTGTATATAGAACCTGTAAACATTGTTCTCTATCAAATTTGGGATTTGGGTAGATGAAATTTGGGTTTTTGAGTGAAAAATAGAGTTTTCCCGAGAGCTACCTTTGACAGCATACCCTGTTTCATGTTGTTGCGTCTTTTACGTCAGTTTATGTTTCGAACTAGCTTTCGGTGTAAACACGAAAGTTGTAGGTATGAATGTTATCTTTCTAATGCCGTTGGTCTGAAGTCAAAATGATTTATAGAACTTGAGTTATGGTCAAATTACTGAACGCAGGTCACAGTGAATTTTTATGAATTTCAGCACAACTTTGTCCGAATTTGAAATGAAAACTGATATTGATTGGTACATAATTGGTCTTAGGTGTAAACATGAATGTTGTAGATACTTGAGTTAGCTTTCTAATGGCACTGGTTTGACTCGAAAAGGTTTTGTAAATCTCGAGTTATGGTAAAAATAGTCCAAGTAGGTCTTCAGAAAATTTTAAGAAAACTTAGCTTAACTAATCCCAAGTTAGTCCAAAACTTATGGTTGGTTTCCGAACTTCAAACTTAAGTATTAGGGATTTAGTCGGAGTGTTTTATGAGTATTTGGCTTATGTTTTATTGATCAACTTGCTTTATTTTTGAAGAATGTTTTGGTTTGATATGGATGTAGTTGATTAATGTATATGTGCTTTCCGGAGATGTGTGATTTAAATATGTGTTATATCAAGATGTGTTGTTTGTAGATGTGTGACTTAAATATGTGCTATATAAAGATGTCGTTTTAAATATGTGATATTTGACGATGATGCTATTTAAAGATGTGTATTTGTCGAGTCATCTAAAGATGTGCATTGTTGAGTCTTTACTCGTGTCGTTGCATAGCATAGTCAGCGATGGGGGCTTAATGCCTGACAGGTCCTCTATGACCTTAGCGATGGGGGCTTAAAGCCTGACAGGTCCTATTTGACCTTAGCGATGGGGGCTTAATGCCCTGATGGTACCACATGCATGAGGTCTAAGTGTTGCATAGTCGTGTCGTGTCGTTTGTGAAGTGATGATGTAATTGTGAAGTGATGATGTAATTTGCACAGTGATGATCTATTCGTGATGGTGTAATTGTGACTTGTTGATGTATTTATGACGTGTTGAAGTATTTGTGATGTTATGATGTACTTGTGAATGTTTGAGATGTTTTCGTTATATGTGATGATTTGTTGATGTTGTTGATATTGTTGTTGTTGATTGTTTATTGTTGTTGTATCTTGCTAAATGTCGTTGATGTTGATAACGTTGCTGTTGCAATATATATATATATATATATATATATATATATATATATATATACACATACATACATATATGAACTTGTTGATACTTGTGGTATAATTTGTTGTTGTTTCATCGATTTGATGAATTATATATTATTATTATTGAATGTGTTTCTCACCCCTTCTGTTGAAATTGTCGCCTTGTGGGCAAGTGCAGATTTCCAAGGCTAGTAGGATGTTGGCTCAAGTGTCTTAGGGCTCTGATACGTAACGGGATGGGAGTTAATTGTTGAATTTTCATTCCTTTATGTATCAATTTTGGAACTATATTGTTGGAACATTTATTTATTATTAAGAGGATTATTGAAATGATTATTTATGTTGGGGCCTTTGTGCCAAGATTTTGTTGAAGTTGATTATATTTTAAAAAAAGACTTTTCCGCTGCAAAATATTACTAGATTAATTTATGTTGTTGAATAAATAGTATATTTTCTATTTATGAATTTCTGAAAAGTAGTGTAACATTCCGTTTTGTGATGAAAACTCTGATTTTACGTATATATTTATATGCTGGGAAATCGGGGTGTTACAGTTGGTATCAGAGCAGGTCAGTCCGTCCGGCCAAGTAGTAGAGTCGTGTCGAGCCTAGTAGTGTTGTGTGATAGCTTTATACTGTCTTTTGTTGTCCTAATTGTTGTTTGTTGTGTAGAGAACTAAGGTGCTGAAGTCCTATCCAGAATTGTTTGCATGAGGTTCATTTTCGAGGACGAAAATTCTTTAAGTTGGGGAGAGTTGTAACACCCCATTTTTATTTAATTATTTTTAGTTGATGTTTGAGTTTTTTTATATGATTTTATATGACTATATTTGACATATATGATTTAGATATGATTTTATGTGAAATATATGACTTGGTATGAATTGTGTGATATTTGTTGTGATGATAATTTATTATATGATTTATGGTGTTGTGTTTTATTTAAATAAATGTTGTTTGATTATTTTATTTATTTAATAAAAAGGTAGAAAATAGTATTATTTGGTTTAAAGGGAGTTAAGTATAATTATGAGGAATAAGTGGGAGTTAAGGAAATAAGAGGGGGTTATAGTTTACAATAAAAAGAAAAGGAGAGTCAGAAAGAGTTTTACGTACAATTGAAAAAAAAAAGAGAAAGTGAGTTTTTGAGAGAAGAAGAAGAGAAAACCTAGAACCAAGAGAAGATGCTAGAAGAAGAGAGAAGAACGCAGCTTAATTAAGGAATCATAATCTAAGGTAAGGGTGGGATTCCTTCAATAATATGTATATATAATTTTGATTGTTGATGAAATTGTGTTCTAGGTTTAGGGTTTAGAAAGTTTATGATAATTGATATGATGTGATGAATTGTGTTGTTTAATGCATGTTTCTGTGTTGTTTTGATTGTTATGTTGTATATAGAACCTGTAAACATTGTTCTCTATCAAATTTGGGATTTGGGCAGATGAAATTTGGGTTTTTGAGTGAAAAATAGAGTTTTCCCGAGAGCTACCTTTGACAGCATACCCTGTTTCATGTTGTTGCGTCTTTTACATCAGTTTATGTTTCGAACTAGCTTTCGGTGTAAACACGAAAGTTGTAGGTATGAATGTTATCTTTCTAATACCGTTGGTCTGAAGTCAAAATGATTTATAAAACTTGAGTTATGGTCAAATTACTGAACGTAGGTCACAGTGAATTTTTATGAATTTCAGCACAACTTTGTCCGAATTTGAAATGAAAACTGGTATTTATTGGTACATAATTGGTCTTAGGTGTAAACATGAAAGTTGTAGATAATTGAGTTAGCTTTCTAATGGCACTGGTTTGACTCGAAAATGTTTTGTAAATCTCGAGTTATGATAAAAATAGTCCAAGTAGGTTTTCAGAAAATTTTAAGAAAACTTAGCTTAACTAATCCCAAGTTAGTCCAAAACTTATGGTTGGTTTCCCAACTTCAAACTTAAGTATTAGGGATTTAGTCGGAGTGTTTTATGAGTATTTGGCTTATGTTTTATTGATCAACTTGCTTTATTTTTGAAGAATGTTTTGGTTTGATATGGATGTAGTTGATTAATGTATATGTGCTTTCCGGAGATATGTGATTTAAATATGTGTTATATCAAGATGTGTTGTTTGTAGATATGTGACTTAAATATGTGCTATATAAAGATGTCATATTTAAATATGTGATATTTGACGATGATGCTATTTAAAGATGTGTATTTGTCGAGTCATCTAAAGATGTGCATTGTTGAGTCTTTACTCGTGTCGTTGCATAGCATAGTCAGCGATGGGGGCTTAATGCCTGACAGGTCCTCTATGACCTTAGCGATGGGGGCTTAAAGCCTGACAGGTCCTATTTGACCTTAGCGATGGGGGCTTAATGCCCTGATGGTACCACATGCATGAGGTCTAAGTGTTGCATAGTCGTGTCGTGTCGTTTTTGAAGTGATGATGTAATTGTGAAGTGATGATGTAATTTGCAAAGTGATGATGTATTCGTGAAGGTGTAATTGTGACTTGTTGATGTATTTATGACGTGTTGAAGTATTTGTGATGTTATGATGTACTTGTGAATGTTTGAGATGTTTTCGTTATATGTGATGATTTGTTGATGTTGTTGATATTGTTGTTGTATCTTGCTAAATGTCGTTGATGTTGATAACGTTGCTGTTGCAATATATATATATATATATATATATATATATATATATATATATACACACACATACATACATATATGAACTTGTTGATACTTGTGGTATAATTTGTTGTTGTTTCATCGATTTGATGAATTATATATTATTATTATTGAATGTGTTTCTCACCCCTTCTGTTGGAATTGTCGCCTTGTGGGCAAGTGCAGATTTCCAAGGCTAGTAGGATGTTGGCTCAAGTGTCTTAGGGCTCTGATACGTAACGGGATGGGAGTTAATTGTTGAATTTTCATTCCTTTATGTATCAATTTTGGAACTATATTGTTGGAACATTTATTTATTATTAAGAGGATTATTGAAATGATTATTTATGTTGGGGCCTTTGTGCCAAGATTTTGTTGAAGTTGATTATATTTTAAAAAAAGACTTTTCCGCTGCAAAATATTACGAGATTAATTTATGTTGTTGAATAAATAGTATATTTTCTATTTATGAGTTTTTGAAAAGTAGTGTAACATTCCGTTTTGTGATGAAAACTCTGATTTTACGTATATATTTCTATGCTGGGAAATCGGGGTGTTACAGATGTCGTTGCATTTAAGTTGTGTCATTGCATAGCATAGTCAAGCGAAGGGAGCTGTAGCCTGACAATTCGAATGACTTTAGCGAAGGGGGTTGTAGCCTGACAAGTCGAATGACTTTAGCGAAGGGGGTTGTAGCCTGACAAGTTGAATGACTTTAGCGAAGGGGGCTGTAGCCTGGCAAGTCCAATTATGACTTTAGCGAAGAGAGCTTAATGCTCTGCTGGTACCACATGCGTAACTACATTGCATTTTGTTGAGTAGTCGTTGTTGCATTGTCGAGTCGTTGTTGTTGCATTGTTGATGTTGCTGCTGCATTATTTGCATGAAGTTAAATGATGATTGTTGTTGGAAATATGTGAAGTATTATTAATGATGAAAAGTTGTTGTTTTAGTTGATGAATTCTTTATATGAATTGTTGCTTATTATTATTGAATGTGAAATCTCACCCCTTCTGTTTGAATGTTGCCTCTACATGGGTAACGTGTAGATAACCAGGAGTAACCGCTGATGTGAATTGATTCCTCGTGTCGTCATAGGAGTCATGCTCTGATACATAACGAGATGGGGATATTTATATGTTTTGTTTTTCTTGTTACGTATTTCTTATAAGTCGATGTTGAACCACCTTTGGATTTGGAATTTTATTACGTTGTTGATGTTGAGGCCTTAGTGCCAAGTTTTTATTAAAACGTTGAATATTTTCCGTTGCGACATTATTTTAAATTATTGAACGAAGTTGTTTAAATAAATAGTGAATTTAACTCTATTTATATTTGATGATATTTTGAAGAACGAAATGTGACATCCTGTTTTGCGATGAAACTCTGATTTATCTTATACTATTTATATGTTTGGAAAACGGGGTGTTACAACCGCTGTCCATATACCATGATTTTTGCTTTTCCTTTGCTCTTAGGCATTTATGCAGTATTGACAATTTCGAATTTAGGTACCCATTGTTTTATGGGTCGTTTGAGGTTAGTCCTGAAAGTTTTACTCTTTACTTCTTGTACCTTGAGGTTTGATTTTGATAGCTTCTGATTGATCAGTACTTTAGGTCTAGCACCTTTTAGTACTGATTCACCTGAAGCCTCAACAATTTTGTTCTTCTGAGACTTAGACTTCAAGATACCAAATTCTGGCTTCAACAGACTCTTAGGAACAGGTTCTGATCTCTTCAGAATCTTGATCTTTGAGGTCTTAGAATAAGAATTTTTCATAGCCTTAGACTTAGATTTCTTTGGCTTTGAAGTAATCTTAGCCTTAGAGCTAGAAGCTTCAGGTTCTTACTGAACCACAGTTTCAAATTTAGCACCTTCAGGTACAAAGAAGGTTTTCAATCCTTCCTTGATACATTCACAACATGCTTTATGTAACACCCCGTTTTCCCAACATAAAAATTTCTTTAAAAAGAATAGCATTCATCAGAGTAAACACGTAAACAGGGCATCACATATCTTAAAACATCTCATGTTAATGAATAAATAAGCATTAACCCTTCGTAAAATATTCATAAAACATTACTCAATATTGCAGCGGAAATATCATAATGAAAAACATCTCAAAATCTTTGGCACGCAGGCCTCATCAACATCTTATTAGCAAAATCCTCAAAATAAACATAAGCATGTAAAATAACATAATACGCAAGGAACAGAGAAAATAAAGAAGATCCCCTATCCCGTTACGTATCAGAGCACCTAGACTCGACTGCAGAAATCCTCACACGTCTGCACCTAATCTTGGTTACCTGCACTTGCCCACGAGGCGGCAATTCCAGCAGAAGGGGTGAGATTCACAAATAATTATATTAAACATGTAATTAAATAATCACAATTCAGCAACCAAACATAATTCATCACATCGTAGATAAACATCTAGCATTTAGAACATCATTATAAACAGCACATCATTTAGCATCATCATAATCAACATCATATACATCTTAATAAACACCTTAGAAGACTCGACTCGACATCAACACTTGACTATGCAACCCTACGTCTTATATGCATGTGGTACCAATCCAGGGCATGAGCCCTCGTCGCTATGAGCATAAATATACTCCAAGGCATAAGCCTTCGTCGCTGGTGAGCAAAGCTCCAGGGCATAAGCCCTCGTCGCTGGTGAGTAAAAACTCCAGGGCATAAGCCCCCATCTTAGAATGAGTATGCATGAGACTCAACACTTTTAACTTAAACAAGTTAACATCTTAAACGTCGCAAAACATCTTAATCATCAAAGGACTGACACATGCAGCAACTATACATACATAGACAGCAACATGGCATCAAGTACTTCATAAAGTATAACATTAATATGGCAAACATCGCATGTAATTCAAGCATTCATCACTTATTCAATTCATATCATCACACATAAGCTTCATAAAATCATCTTAAACAGTCTCAATCATCATGTATCATCATTACAGATCATAATAAACATCATTAAAAGTCCCAGAAGCTACCCAAGGGTCACCTCTCAAGGTTCTATGCGAAACAGTTCGCAAACAGCACACGGCTCTGGGTTCTGACTTAACTCGCTATGGCGAGTGGGATAGTTCGCCTCGCGAGTACTAAGGTCCTGCTCGCTATGGCGAGTTGGATTGCTCGCCTCGCGAGCTCTAGGGTAATGCTCGCTATGGCGAGCTGGGTTGCTCGCCTCGTGAGTAAACTAGGTCTACTCGCCGCGGCGAGTTGCATAGCTCGCCTAGGCGAGCGATGAACAGACTGCTACGGGTTCTGCGAAAATCACACAAAAGTGTCCCAAATTCATCATCTAAATCATCTACACTCTCAGAAACAACATCATTATGATTAATCTACGTTCTGTACTCATCCTACACTTCTGTTCTACAGCTTCATAGCCTAATTCATGATCTTTCTCCATTTTTAACCTAATTTCAATTCTCTCAAAACAGCCCTATGATTGTTTAATCTTGATTAGATGAATTACAGAATAATATAATCAAATGCTAGGCTCACCCTTACCTGATCAAAAGCAGAATCACAGCCCTCTACCTCTTCTCCCTTCACGTGCTTGATTTCTCTCTTTTCCAAAATTCAGTAACGCGTACTGACTTCTTAACCTAATTTCCCTTTATATACTCCCAGCAAATCTTATCTTATTTACTCTTTCTCCCACATAACTCTCTAAAATCCAAAACTAACCCACAACTAAATATTTTATTTTATTTTCAAATCTTATTTTATTTAACAATAAAATAAGTCACCACGTCGCATAAAATCATATCAAATCTTCACTTAATATCACATAATATATATAAAAATATATAGCAATTTCTCAAATAAATCAATTAATTAAATAATCAAAAATGGGCGTTACAACTCTCCCCAACTTAAAAGATTTTCGTCCTCGAAAATTACCTCAAGCAAACAACTCAGGGTACGACTCTAGCATCTTACTCTCCAATTCCCACGTCAAGCTTTCGCCAGTCGCTCCCGACCCAACGACTCTCACGAGAGGTATCTCCTTGCCCCTCAGCGTCTTCGTCTTTCTGTCATCAATCCTCACTGGTAAGGTCTCAACCGTGAGGTTGTCCCTAACTTGCACATCGTCACTTTGGATCACATGAGACGGATCCGGAACATACTTCCTCAGTTGCGACACATGGAACACGTCGTGCAAATTCGACAGATGTGGTGGCAATCCAATACGATAGGCCACCGCCCCAATCCTCTCTGAAATCTGATACGGACCAATAACCTTCGGGGTTAACTTCTTTGACTTCAATGCACGGCCGACCCCGGTCATAGGAGTCACTCTCAGGAACACATGATCTCCCTCTTGGAACTCAAGGTCCTTCCTTCGCTTATCATGGTAACTCTTTTGTCGACTCTGCGACGCTTTCATCTTCTCTTGGATCATTCTTACTTTCTCAGTAGTCTGCTGAACAATTTCCGGTCCTAACATCACATTCTCGCCTGACTCAAACCAACACAACGGAGTTCTACATCTCCGACCATACAAAGCCTCAAAGGGTGCCATCCCAATACTCGAATGATAACTGTTGTTGTACGTGAACTCTATCAATGGAAGATGACTATCCCAAGTTCCTCCTTGCTCAAGTACACACACTCTCAACAAATCTTCCAACGACTGAATCGTCCTTTCCGACTGACCATCTGTCTGCGGATGATAAGCCGAACTCAATCTCAACTTAGAACCCAAAGCCTCTTGCAAACTTTTCCAAAATCTAGAAGTAAATCTTGGATCTCTATCTGATACGATGCTCGAAGGAACACCATGCAACTTCACAATCTCCTTGACATAGATCTCGGCCAACTGGGCAACAGGAAAAGTAATATTAATCGGTAGGAAATGAGCCGACTTCGTCAATCTATCAACAATCACCCAAATAGCGTCATTCCCTTTAGGAGTATTCGGCAAGCTCGTCACAAAATCCATGGATATACTATCCCATTTCCACTCTGGCACATCTAAAGGTACCATCATACCAGCAGGTTTCTGATGCTCAACCTTCGATTTCTGACAAATCAAACAAGAATACACGAACTGTGCCACGTCACGTTTCAAACCAAACCACCAAAACAGCTTCTTTAAATCATGATACATCTTCGTAGCTCCCGGATGAATACTCAAGCTACTTCTATGACTCTCTTCAAGGATCATCTTCTTCATTTCCCCATTATCGGGTATGCAAATTCGACCTCGGAATCTTAACACTCCTTGATCATCCACTTTAAAGTCACTATCCTCCGTCTGATTACTAGCAACCAACAAGTCCACAAACTTAACATCTTCTTTCTGCGCCTCTTTGATACTTTTCATGAACTCATTATCAATCTTCAGCATTCCCAGCTTTACACTCTGAGGTGTTCTTTCACAAACCAAACTCAAATCTCTAAATTGTTCCAACAACTCGAATTCCTTCACCATCATGGCAGACATATGTAAAGTCTTCCTGCTCAAAGCATCCGCAACTACATTAGCTTTGCCCGGATGATAATTCAAACTAAAGTCATAATCTTTCAACAATTTGAGCCACCTACGTTGCCTCATATTCAATTCCTTCTGGTCAAACAAGTACTTCAAACTCTTGTGATCACTAAACACCTCAAACCTCGAACCATACAAGTAATGTCTCCATATTTTCAATACAAAGACCACAGCCGCCAACTCTAAGTCATGCGTCAGATAATTCTTCTCATGGATCCTCAATTGCCTTGAAGCATAAGCTACCACTTTACCATCTTGCATAAGTACACCACCTAAACCCAACTTGGACGCATCACAATATACCACAAAAGGTTCGGCAGGCTTCGGCAAAATCAAGACTGGAGCCGTCGTCAAACGTTTCTTCAACTCATTAAAACTGTTCTCACAATGCACATCCCACACAAAAGATTTACCTTTACACGTCAACTGCGTTAATGGAAGAGCCAACTTAGAAAATCCCTCTATAAATCTTCGATAATAACCAGCTAGACCCAAGAAGCTTCTAATCTCAGTAACCGACTTCGGAGTCTCCCATTGCGATACCGCTTCAACTTTAGACGGATCAACCGCAATGCCATCGCCAGTAATAACATGACCAAGAAAACTTACTTCTTTCAACCAGAATTCACACTTAGACAATTTAGCAAAAAGCTTCTTCTCTTTCAACACTTGCAAGACGATCTTCAAATGCTCAGCATGCTCTTCCTCAGTCTTAGAATAAACCAGAATATCATCGATGAATACCACAACAAAACGATCCAAATAAGCATGGAAGATTCTATTCATATACTCCATAAATACGCCAAGTGCGTTAGTAACACCGAAAGGCATCACCGTATACTCATAATGTCCATATCGCGTTCTAAACGCTGTCTTCTGCATATCCTCATCTTTCACTTTAATCTGATGGTAACCCGATCTCAAATCTATCTTGCTAAATACACAAGCACCCACCAACTGATCCATCAAGTCGTCAATCCTCGGAAGTGGATACCTATTCTTTATCGTTACTTTATTCAACTGACGATAGTCGATGCACAACCTCATACTTCCATCTTTCTTCTTGACTAACAACACTGGAGCTCCCCACGGTGAAACACTTGGTCTCACGAACTTCTTATCAAGCAAATCCTCTAATTGTTTCTTCAGCTCAGCCAACTCAGAAGCTGACATACGATAAGGCGTCATAGACACAGGCTTCGTTCCAGGAACAAGGTCAATCGAAAATTCAACTTCTCTTTCTGGAGGTACATCAGGAATCTCATCTGGGAAAACTTCAGGAAAGTCGCATACCACTCGTAGCTTATCAATCACTGCCTGATTCTCAATCGATAAAGACGCCATCAAAGAAAACATCATAATTCCGTCGCGTTCCAACTGCTTCAACTGTTTAGTAGATAGGAACTCTGCGCCACTCTCTTCCTCGGGAGAAGAAAAATGCACCGTCTTGCTAAAACAATTAATCAGAACATGATTGTACTCTAACCAATTCATCCCCAAAATTACATCCATCCCAACCAACGGCAGACACACTAAATCAATCTCAAAATCACGACCAAACATAGACACAGGACATCTTAAACACACAAGGGAAGTAGTCACCGAACCCTTAGCTGGAGTTTCGACAACCATTTCCCCATTCATATCAGATACAACAAGATTCAACTTAGCAGCACAATCGAGAGCAACAAAACAATGTGTGGCACCAGTATCAATGATAGCAACTAAAGGTATATTATCAAAATAACAAGTACCTCTGATCAAGCGGTCCTCGCTCTCCGTCTGCGTACCCGACAAAGCAAAAACTCTCCCAGAAGTCTGAGCCTTCTTAGGCTTAGTGCATTGCGAACCAATGTGACCCTCATCGCCGCAGTTAAAACATACAACATCACCATGTTTGCAATCAGCAGTAGTGTGACCTAGGGGTGTTCGCGGTCCGGTTTGGATCGGTTTTGAGGCAAAATATCATCCGATCCAAAATAAAAATCACATGCGGTTCGGTTCGGTTTGGATGATTATTTAAAAAAAATCCGAACCGATCCGATCCAAATATATGCGGTTTGATTTGGATCGGTTTTTGGATATCCAAAATGTAAAAAAAATAAAATTATTTGCATATTTTTTATTAATACTAATATTACCTAAACACGGTAAAATAAATGTTTGATGCAAACTATATTAAAAAAATTAAATTATAATATGAAAATCATCGATCATTTTTTAACACATGAAATAATAATAATAATATAGATTAAATTAGTGAAATATATAAGATTAAAAACCAACAAGCAACATAATAATGTAGCATATAATAATATTAAAAAAAAAAAAGTATTAATATTTACTTTTGCGGTTCGGTTTGGTTCGGTTCGGTTTTGAAAAAGTGATCCGAAAACCGATCCGATCCTAGCGGTTTTTACAAAACAACGTCCAAACGCATCCAAAAATATTCCGTTTTTTGCGGTTTTCGGTTTTTTTGGATCAGTTTGCGGTTTTATTTTGGATCGGTTTGGATTTGAACACCCCTAGTGTGACCCTTCTTGCCACAACGAAAACACCTTTTCACCTCTCCAGGACAAGCATTACTCTTATGGCCTTTCACGCCACAAGTATAGCAGACAACCTCAGCAGGAGCATCTTTCTTAACAGGTCTCCTCTCATCATTAACTCTTTGTTTGCCCTTATCTGTAGGGGCACTGTAGGGCTTAGGACGGCTTTACTGCCCCTTTCCTTTCCTCTCATTAACCACCTTGTAATGAGCCTTCGTGTCCTCCTCGTAAATCCTGCAGCTGCTCACTAACTCAGAAAAGTTTTTAATCTTCTGATACCCTATAGCCCTCTTGATATCAGCTCGCAATCCGTTCTCAAACTTAATACACTTAGAAAATTCGGCGGTCTCAGCAGAGTAGTGTGGATAAAACTTGGCCAGTTCCACAAATTTTGCAGCATATTCAGTCACAGACATGTTCCCTTGCTTTAGCTCCAGGAACTCAATCTCTTTCTTGCCCCGCACATCTTCAGGAAAGTATATGTTGAGGAACTCTCTCTTAAACACTGCCCAGGTCACCTCAGCACCGTCCTGCTCCAAGGTAGGTAGAAGACTAATCCACCAATCGTCCGCCTCCTCAGCCAGCATGTGCATACCGAAACGCACCTTCTGCACCTCTGTGCACTGCATCACCCTGAATACCCTTTCTATCTCTTTGAGCCACGACTGGGCTCCATCCGGATCATATCTCCCCTTGAAAGTAGGAGGATGGTTTCTCAAGAAGGTCTCCAGCATACGGACCTCCGCACCAGCACCAGCATTAGCATTCGGTTGCTGTCCCACAGCTTGAGCAACAGCTTCCAAGGCAGCAGCAATCGCAGCGTCGTTTCTTCCAGCCATCTTAATCCTTAACAAAACAGACCTAAGTTAGAATAATACAATAATACTATTCTAACTCTAAGACAACGTCACTCGACTCTCTACTTGGCCGGACGGACCGACCTGCTCTGATACCAATTGTAACACCCCGTTTTCCCAACATAAAAATTTCTTTAAAAAGAATAGCATGCATCAGAGTAAACACGTAAACAGGGCATCACATATCTTAAAACATCTCATGTTAATGAATAAATAAGCATTAACCCTTCGTAAAATATTCATAAAACATTACTCAATATTGCAGCGGAAATATCATAATGAAAAACATCTCAAAATCTTTGGCACGCAGGCCTCATCAACATCTTATTAGCAAAATCCTCAAAATAAACATAAGCATGTAAAATAACATAATACGCAAGGAACAGAGAAAATAAAGAAGATCCCCTATCCCGTTACGTATCAGAGCACCTAGACTCGACTGCAGAAATCCTCACACGTCTGCACCTAATCTTGGTTACCTGCACTTGCCCACGAGGCGGCAATTCCAGCAGAAGGGGTGAGATTCACAAATAATTATATTAAACATGTAATTAAATAATCACAATTCAGCAACCAAACATAATTCATCACATCGTAGATAAACATCTAGCATTTAGAACATCATTATAAACAGCACATCATTTAGCATCATCATAATCAACATCATATACATCTTAATAAACACCTTAGAAGACTCGACTCGACATCAACACTTGACTATGCAACCCTACGTCTTATATGCATGTGGTACCAATCCAGGGCATGAGCCCTCGTCGCTATGAGCATAAATATACTCCAAGGCATAAGCCTTCGTCGCTGGTGAGCAAAGCTCCAGGGCATAAGCCCTCGTCGCTGGTGAGTAAAAACTCCAGGGCATAAGCCCCCATCTTAGAATGAGTATGCATGAGACTCAACACTTTTAACTTAAACAAGTTAACATCTTAAACGTCGCAAAACATCTTAATCATCAAAGGACTGACACATGCAGCAACTATACATACATAGACAGCAACATGGCATCAAGTACTTCATAAAGTATAACATTAATATGGCAAACATCGCATGTAATTCAAGCATTCATCACTTATTCAATTCATATCATCACACATAAGCTTCATAAAATCATCTTAAACAGTCTCAATCATCATGTATCATCATTACAGATCATAATAAACATCATTAAAAGTCCCAGAAGCTACCCAAGGGTCACCTCTCAAGGTTCTATGCGAAACAGTTCGCAAACAGCACACGGCTCTGGGTTCTGACTTAACTCGCTATGGCGAGTGGGATAGTTCGCCTCGCGAGTACTAAGGTCCTGCTCGCTATGGCGAGTTGGATTGCTCGCCTCGCGAGCTCTAGGGTAATGCTCGCTATGGCGAGCTGGGTTGCTCGCCTCGTGAGTAAACTAGGTCTACTCGCCGCGGCGAGTTGCATAGCTCGCCTAGGCGAGCGATGAACAGACTGCTACGGGTTCTGCGAAAATCACACAAAAGTGTCCCAAATTCATCATCTAAATCATCTACACTCTCAGAAACAACATCATTATGATTAATCTACGTTCTGTACTCATCCTACACTTCTGTTCTACAGCTTCATAGCCTAATTCATGATCTTTCTCCATTTTTAACCTAATTTCAATTCTCTCAAAACAGCCCTATGATTGTTTAATCTTGATTAGATGAATTACAGAATAATATAATCAAATGCTAGGCTCACCCTTACCTGATCAAAAGCAGAATCGCAGCCCTCTACCTCTTCTCCCTTCACGTGCTTGATTTCTCTCTTTTCCAAAATTCAGTAACGCGTACTGACTTCTTAACCTAATTTCCCTTTATATACTCCCAGCAAATCTTATCTTATTTACTCTTTCTCCCACATAACTCTCTAAAATCCAAAACTAACCCACAACTAAATATTTTATTTTATTTTCAAATCTTATTTTATTTAACAATAAAATAAGTCACCACGTCGCATAAAATCATATCAAATCTTCACTTAATATCACATAATATATATAAAAATATATAGCAATTTCTCAAATAAATCAATTAATTAAATAATCAAAAATGGGCGTTACAACTCTCCCCAACTTAAAAGATTTTCGTCCTCGAAAATTACCTCAAGCAAACAACTCAGGGTACGACTCTAGCATCTTACTCTCCAATTCCCACGTCAAGCTTTCGCCAGTCGCTCCCGACCCAACGACTCTCACGAGAGGTATCTCCTTGCCCCTCAGCGTCTTCGTCTTTCTGTCATCAATCCTCACTGGTAAGGTCTCAACCGTGAGGTTGTCCCTAACTTGCACATCGTCACTTTGGATCACATGAGACGGATCCGGAACATACTTCCTCAGTTGCGACACATGGAACACGTCGTGCAAATTCGACAGATGTGGTGGCAATCCAATACGATAGGCCACCGCCCCAATCCTCTCTGAAATCTGATACGGACCAATAACCTTCGGGGTTAACTTCTTTGACTTCAATGCACGGCCGACCCCGGTCATAGGAGTCACTCTCAGGAACACATGATCTCCCTCTTGGAACTCAAGGTCCTTCCTTCGCTTATCATGGTAACTCTTTTGTCGACTCTGCGACGCTTTCATCTTCTCTTGGATCATTCTTACTTTCTCAGTAGTCTGCTGAACAATTTCCGGTCCTAACATCACATTCTCGCCTGACTCAAACCAACACAACGGAGTTCTACATCTCCGACCATACAAAGCCTCAAAGGGTGCCATCCCAATACTCGAATGATAACTGTTGTTGTACGTGAACTCTATCAATGGAAGATGACTATCCCAAGTTCCTCCTTGCTCAAGTACACACACTCTCAACAAATCTTCCAACGACTGAATCGTCCTTTCCGACTGACCATCTATCTGCGGATGATAAGCCGAACTCAATCTCAACTTAGAACCCAAAGCCTCTTGCAAACTTTTCCAAAATCTAGAAGTAAATCTTGGATCTCTATCTGATACGATGCTCGAAGGAACACCATGCAACTTCACAATCTCCTTGACATAGATCTCGGCCAACTGGGCAACAGGAAAAGTAATATTAATTGGTAGGAAATGAGCCGACTTCGTCAATCTATCAACAATCACCCAAATAGCGTCATTCCCTTTAGGAGTATTCGGCAAGCTCGTCACAAAATCCATGGATATACTATCCCATTTCCACTCTGGCACATCTAAAGGTACCATCATACCAGCAGGTTTCTGATGCTCAACCTTCGATTTCTGACAAATCAAACAAGAATACACGAACTGTGCCACGTCACGTTTCAAACCAAACCACCAAAACAGCTTCTTTAAATCATGATACATCTTCGTAGCTCCCGGATGAATACTCAAGCTACTTCTATGACTCTCTTCAAGGATCATCTTCTTCATTTCCCCATTATCGGGTATGCAAATTCGACCTCGGAATCTTAACACTCCTTGATCATCCACTTTAAAGTCACTATCCTCCGTCTGATTACTAGCAACCAACAAGTCCACAAACTTAACATCTTCTTTCTGCGCCTCTTTGATACTTTTCATGAACTCATTATCAATCTTCAGCATTCCCAGCTTTACACTCTGAGGTGTTCTTTCACAAACCAAACTCAAATCTCTAAATTGTTCCAACAACTCGAATTCCTTCACCATCATGGCAGACATATGTAAAGTCTTCCTGCTCAAAGCATCCGCAACTACATTAGCTTTGCCCGGATGATAATTCAAACTAAAGTCATAATCTTTCAACAATTTGAGCCACCTACGTTGCCTCATATTCAATTCCTTCTGGTCAAACAAGTACTTCAAACTCTTGTGATCACTAAACACCTCAAACCTCGAACCATACAAGTAATGTCTCCATATTTTCAATACAAAGACCACAGCCGCCAACTCTAAGTCATGCGTCAGATAATTCTTCTCATGGATCCTCAATTGCCTTGAAGCATAAGCTACCACTTTACCATCTTGCATAAGTACACCACCTAAACCCAACTTGGACGCATCACAATATACCACAAAAGGTTCGGCAGGCTTCGGCAAAATCAAGACTGGAGCCGTCGTCAAACGTTTCTTCAACTCATTAAAACTGTTCTCACAATGCACATCCCACACAAAAGATTTACCTTTACACGTCAACTGCGTTAATGGAAGAGCCAACTTAGAAAATCCCTCTATAAATCTTCGATAATAACCAGCTAGACCCAAGAAGCTTCTAATCTCAGTAACCGACTTCGGAGTCTCCCATTGCAATACCGCTTCAACTTTAGACGGATCAACCGCAATGCCATCGCCAGTAATAACATGACCAAGAAAACTTACTTCTTTCAACCAGAATTCACACTTAGACAATTTAGCAAAAAGCTTCTTCTCTTTCAACACTTGCAAGACGATCTTCAAATGCTCAGCATGCTCTTCCTCAGTCTTAGAATAAACCAGAATATCATCGATGAATACCACAACAAAACGATCCAAATAAGCATGGAAGATTCTATTCATATACTCCATAAATACGCCAAGTGCGTTAGTAACACCGAAAGGCATCACCGTATACTCATAATGTCCATATCGCGTTCTAAACGCTGTCTTCTGCATATCCTCATCTTTCACTTTAATCTGATGGTAACCCGATCTCAAATCTATCTTGCTAAATACACAAGCACCCACCAACTGATCCATCAAGTCGTCAATCCTCGGAAGTGGATACCTATTCTTTATCGTTACTTTATTCAACTGACGATAGTCGATGCACAACCTCATACTTCCATCTTTCTTCTTGACTAACAACACTGGAGCTCCCCACGGTGAAACACTTGGTCTCACGAACTTCTTATCAAGCAAATCCTCTAATTGTTTCTTCAGCTCAGCCAACTCAGAAGCTGACATACGATAAGGCGTCATAGACACAGGCTTCGTTCCAGGAACAAGGTCAATCGAAAATTCAACTTCTCTTTCTGGAGGTACATCAGGAATCTCATCTGGGAAAACTTCAGGAAAGTCGCATACCACTCGTAGCTTATCAATCACTGCCTGATTCTCAATCGATAAAGACGCCATCAAAGAAAACATCATAATTCCGTCGCGTTCCAACTGCTTCAACTGTTTAGTAGATAGGAACTCTGCGCCACTCTCTTCCTCGGGAGAAGAAAAATGCACCGTCTTGCTAAAACAATTAATCAGAACATGATTGTACTCTAACCAATTCATCCCCAAAATTACATCCATCCCAACCAACGGCAGACACACTAAATCAATCTCAAAATCACGACCAAACATAGACACAGGACATCTTAAACACACAAGGGAAGTAGTCACCGAACCCTTAGCTGGAGTTTCGACAACCATTTCCCCATTCATATCAGATACAACAAGATTCAACTTAGCAGCACAATCGAGAGCAACAAAACAATGTGTGGCACCAGTATCAATGATAGCAACTAAAGGTATATTATCAAAATAACAAGTACCTCTGATCAAGCGGTCCTCGCTCTCCGACTGCGTACCCGACAAAGCAAAAACTCTCCCAGAAGTCTGAGCCTTCTTAGGCTTAGTGCATTGCGAACCAATGTGACCCTCATCGCCGCAGTTAAAACATACAACATCACCATGTTTGCAATCAGCAGTAGTGTGACCTAGGGGTGTTCGCGGTCCGGTTTGGATCGGTTTTGAGGCAAAATATCATCCGATCCAAAATAAAAATCACATGCGGTTCGGTTCGGTTTGGATGATTATTTAAAAAAAATCCGAACCGATCCGATCCAAATATATGCGGTTTGATTTGGATCGGTTTTTGGATATCCAAAATGTAAAAAAAATAAAATTATTTGCATATTTTTTATTAATACTAATATTACCTAAACACGGTAAAATAAATGTTTGATGCAAACTATATTAAAAAAATTAAATTATAATATGAAAATCATCGATCATTTTTTAACACATGAAATAATAATAATAATATAGATTAAATTAGTGAAATATATAAGATTAAAAACCAACAAGCAACATAATAATGTAGCATATAATAATATTAAAAAAAAAAAAGTATTAATATTTACTTTTGCGGTTCGGTTTGGTTCGGTTCGGTTTTGAAAAAGTGATCCGAAAACCGATCCGATCCTAGCGGTTTTTACAAAACAACGTCCAAACGCATCCAAAAATATTCCGTTTTTTGCGGTTTTCGGTTTTTTTAGATCGGTTTGCGGTTTTATTTTGGATCGGTTTGGATTTGAACACCCCTAGTGTGACCCTTCTTGCCACAACGAAAACACCTCTTCACCTCTCCAGGACAAGCATTACTCTTATGGCCTTTCACGCCACAAGTATAGCAGAGAACCTCAGCAGGAGCATCTTTCTTAACAGGTCTCCTCTCATCATTAACTCTTTGTTTGCCCTTATCTGTAGGGGCACTGTAGGGCTTAGGACGGCTTTACTGCCCCTTTCCTTTCCTCTCATTAACCACCTTGTAATGAGCCTTCGTGTCCTCCTCGTAAATCCTGCAGCTGCTCACTAACTCAGAAAAGTTTCTAATCTTCTGATACCCTATAGCCCTCTTGATATCAGCTCGCAATCCGTTCTCAAACTTAATACACTTAGAAAATTCGGCGGTCTCAGCAGAGTAGTGTGGATAAAACTTGGCCAGTTCCACAAATTTTGCAGCATATTCAGTCACAGACATGTTCCCTTGCTTTAGCTCCAGGAACTCAATCTCTTTCTTGCCCCGCACATCTTCAGGAAAGTATCTGTTGAGGAACTCTCTCTTAAACACTGCCCAGGTCACCTCAGCACCGTCCTGCTCCAAGGTAGGTAGAAGACTAATCCACCAATCGTCCGCCTCCTTAGCCAGCATGTGCATACCGAAACGCACCTTCTGCACCTCTGTGCACTGCATCACCCTGAATACCCTTTCTATCTCTTTGAGCCACGACTGGGCTCCATCCGGATCATATCTCCCCTTGAAAGTAGGAGGATGGTTTCTCAAGAAGGTCTCCAGCATACGGACCTCCGCACCAGCACCAGCATTAGCATTCGGTTGCTGTCCCACAGCTTGAGCAATAGCTTCCAAGGCAGCAGCAATCGCAGCGTCGTTTCTTCCAGCCATCTTAATCCTTAACAAAACAGACCTAAGTTAGAATAATACAATAATACTATTCTAACTCTAAGACAACGTCACTCGACTCTCTACTTGGCCGGACGGACCGACCTGCTCTGATACCAATTGTAACACCCCGTTTTCCCAACATAAAAATTTCTTTAAAAAGAATAGCATGCATCAGAGTAAACACGTAAACAGGGCATCACATATCTTAAAACATCTCATGTTAATGAATAAATAAGCATTAACCCTTCGTAAAATATTCATAAAACATTACTCAATATTGCAGCGGAAATATCATAATGAAAAACATCTCAAAATCTTTGGCACGCAGGCCTCATCAACATCTTATTAGCAAAATCCTCAAAATAAACATAAGCATGTAAAATAACATAATACGCAAGGAACAGAGAAAATAAAGAAGATCCCCTATCCCGTTACGTATCAGAGCACCTAGACTCGACTGCAGAAATCCTCACACGTCTGCACCTAATCTTGGTTACCTGCACTTGCCCACGAGGCGGCAATTCCAGCAGAAGGGGTGAGATTCACAAATAATTATATTAAACATGTAATTAAATAATCACAATTCAGCAACCAAACATAATTCATCACATCGTAGATAAACATCTAGCATTTAGAACATCATTATAAACAGCACATCATTTAGCATCATCATAATCAACATCATATACATCTTAATAAACACCTTAGAAGACTCGACTCGACATCAACACTTGACTATGCAACCCTACGTCTTATATGCATGTGGTACCAATCCAGGGCATGAGCCCTCGTCGCTATGAGCATAAATATACTCCAAGGCATAAGCCTTCGTCGCTGGTGAGCAAAGCTCTAGGGCATAAGCCCTCGTCGCTGGTGAGTAAAAACTCCAGGGCATAAGCCCCCATCTTAGAATGAGTATGCATGAGACTCAACACTTTTAACTTAAACAAGTTAACATCTTAAACGTCGCAAAACATCTTAATCATCAAAGGACTGACACATGCAGCAACTATACATACATAGACAGCAACATGGCATCAAGTACTTCATAAAGTATAACATTAATATGGCAAACATCGCATGTAATTCAAGCATTCATCACTTATTCAATTCATATCATCACACATAAGCTTCATAAAATCATCTTAAACAGTCTCAATCATCATGTATCATCATTACAGATCATAATAAACATCATTAAAAGTCCCAGAAGCTACCCAAGGGTCACCTCTCAAGGTTCTATGCGAAACAGTTCGCAAACAGCACACGGCTCTGGGTTCTGACTTAACTCGCTATGGCGAGTGGGATAGTTCGCCTCGCGAGTACTAAGGTCCTGCTCGCTATGGCGAGTTGGATTGCTCGCCTCGCGAGCTCTAGGGTAATGCTCGCTATGGCGAGCTGGGTTGCTCGTCTCGTGAGTAAACTAGGTCTACTCGCCGCGGTGAGTTGCATAGCTCGCCTAGGCGAGCGATGAACAGACTGCTACGGGTTCTGCGAAAATCACACAAAAGTGTCCCAAATTCATCATCTAAATCATCTACACTCTCAGAAACAACATCATTATGATTAATCTACGTTCTGTACTCATCCTACACTTCTGTTCTACAGCTTCATAGCCTAATTCATGATCTTTCTCCATTTTTAACCTAATTTCAATTCTCTCAAAACAGCCCTATGATTGTTTAATCTTGATTAGATGAATTACAGAATAATATAATCAAATGCTAGGCTCACCCTTACCTGATCAAAAGCAGAATCGCAGCCCTCTACCTCTTCTCCCTTCACGTGCTTGATTTCTCTCTTTTCCAAAATTCAGTAACGCGTACTGACTTCTTAACCTAATTTCCCTTTATATACTCCCAGCAAATCTTATCTTATTTACTCTTTCTCCCACATAACTCTCTAAAATCCAAAACTAACCCACAACTAAATATTTTATTTTATTTTCAAATCTTATTTTATTTAACAATAAAATAAGTCACCACGTCGCATAAAATCATATCAAATCTTCACTTAACATCACATAATATATATAAAAATATATAGCAATTTCTCAAATAAATCAATTAATTAAATAATCAAAAATGGGCGTTACACTTTAAGATTGGTTTCAGTAGGTTTTCCTTCTGAGAATCCAATCCCTTTGACATTGTTTTTGTAAATCATAGAAGCAACTCTGCTTCTGTCAATACCAGACATAATAAAATCTTCAAGAACAATTTCATGGTTACTTAAAGGTTTTCCATTACACTTTTCTTGTAGCTTCTGACACAAAAACTTGAGCTTCTCTTCATAGGTTTTACAAATGAAGTCAAAGCCTCTAAGTCCTTCTTTAGAAGCTTTCAGATCCAATAGAGCTGATTCTTGTTGTTTCATTAAATATACATATTTTTCTTTTAAATCTTTCAACTCATTCGTTCTCAGTTCAAAATATGTAAGGAGCTCTTTAAGAGACTCAATAAGTTCTTCTTTGGGAATTTTAGAGTATACCTCATTTTCTTCTTATGAGTCTGATTCTGGTTCAGCTTCTGAAGTTACTGTAGCCAGTTACCCCACAACTACCTTTGCATCTTCATCAGCATCATCCTTATCAGATTCAGATTCACCATCTAAATCTTCCCAGGTTGCCATTAAACTCTGCTTGATCTGCTTCTTGATCTTGTTTGATTTGAAAGTTGATTTCTTAGACTTGTCCTTTGATTTCTCCTTCCGAAGATCAGGGCAATCAACAATGAAATGTCCAGGCTTCTTGCAGTTGAAGCAACCCTTCTGATCTTATTTCCTAGAGCCTTTGTAACCACTTATTCTACTCAAGAACTTCTTGTTCTTCTTGGCCAGATACTGCATCCTGTTTGAAAGCATAGCCATCATCTCAGCAGGATCTTCATCAGAATCTCCATCAGGTGATTCTTCTTCAGATTCTATAACTTTAAGAGCTTTTGATGACTTCCCTTTAGATGGTAGAGCAATAGATTTACTCTTCTTAGCAGGCTCATGTTCATTAAGACTTATCTCATGAACTTTGAGAGAGCTGACAAGATCTTGAACACTCAGAGTGTTTAGATCTTTATCGCCCTCAATAGCAGTAACCTTTGGTTTCCATCTAGCAGGCAGGCTTCTTAGTATCTTGCTCACATGATCAGAAGCAACATAGCTTTTCTTTAGTATTTGTAGTCTAGAGACTAGGGTGTGAAATCTTGAGTACATTTCCTCAATACTTTCATCATCCTTCATCTTGTACAACTCATACTAATGAACAAGCATAAGTGCTTTTGCTTTTCTAACCTTCTTACTACCTTCATAGTTTGAACAGAGAGAAGCAAACATTGCCTTTGCAGTAGATTTGTCACTCATCTTCATATACTCTGCATGAGGTATAGCAAGAACAAGTAAACCTCTGATCTTGTGATGTTTCTTGTACATTTTCTTCTGAGCAGGAGTACGTTTCTTTCTATCAACATTAGCTCCTTCTTCATCAAGGTCCAAGTCACCAACTCCATCTTCCAGAATATCCCATAATTCTTCATCTAAGCCCATGATATAACTGTAGAAGTTGGTTTTCCACCAGGAGAACTCTTCAGGATCACCATTGAACTTTGGAACTTTTCCAGAATCAGCTTTCTTATCACCATAATCATAAGAGACATCATTATGATTAACACTAGAGCCAGAAACAGATGATTCACCAGCAGACATGTTTTTCTCAGATCTTGGATTGTTACACTGTTAAGTGTTCTCAACAGAACCAAGGCTCTAGATACCAATTGAAGGTGAGAAAAAATACAAGAAGGGGGGGGGGGGGGGGGTTGAATTGTGTTTGCTTTTTCTTCTTTTTCTCCTACTGAAGTCACTGATCAGAAGTAGTTAGATTACAGCTTCTGAAGAGATGTTCAGATTCTAAATGCAGCGGATAAAAATAGAGAGAGAGAGAGAGAGAGAGAGAGAGAGAGAGAGAGAGAGAGAGAGAGACAAGAAAGACACAAAGCAATTATAGAGATTCCTTCCACAAACCGGAAGTAGTCCTGTCCCCTTTGCACTTCCAAGGAGAGTTCATTAAAATGTAATATCTGATTACAAATGCTCACTACTAAAACTACCAAGAGACTTCAAATTATTCAAGCACAACTACAAGAGATTTCCTATGCTCCTGAACACAATCAAGAGACTTCTATGCTCAAGCACAACTGCAATAGACTTCTATTCAAACAGAATTACAAAGAAAAATATTTGAGGTTGAACACTTGATATACAATCAGTGGTGTTCACAATACAAATCAGATACAGACTCTTAAGACTCTAGAATTTCTAAGATATGAACTTTGATAAGAAATTCTAAGTGAACTTTTGATGCAAAACAATTTCAGCAGAGGTTCAACGCTTTTAAATTGTTGTTGAGTCTCTTACAATTCTTTAAGTCTTCACTCCTTTATATAGAGGTGTGAAAGAGACGTTGTGAATTGTCAGCACATCAAGAAGAGTTGTTTGAAGCTTTGATCAATCACCAATGATCTTTTTCCTGATATGGTTATTTTCCTATGAAAGATCAATTTCAAATCCATTCGAAGTCTGAAGGAACATTGTTGCAGGCGTAGATACAGACTCTTTGATACTTTATAATTTCTAAGATATGAGCTTTAAGAAGAAATTCTAAGTGAACTTTTGGATGCTGAACAATTTTGACAGAGTTTTGGCGCTTTTTAAATTGTTGTATAGTCTTATTGTTCTTCAAGTCTTCACTCCTTTATATAGAGGTGTGAAAGATGAACGTTAAGTTGCCAGCGCATCCAAAAAGAGTCGTTTGAAGCTTTGATCAATCACCAATGATTCTTTGCCTGATATGTTTAGTGTCCTATGAAGGAGCAATTTCAAATCCATTCCATGTATGATGGAACACCGTTGTAGGAAGAGCTGTTATCCTTGTCTTGTAGCAGAGACAAACTCTTTTCCACTCTTATCCTTATCCTTGTCTTGACACAGTTCGTACATTTTGTACTTTGTCAACGCTTCAAAAAGAAATAAGCAACCAAAGCTTTTGAATCCCTTTGAGTTAGCTGTTGTTACTCTTTTCCACTCTTTCGCAATGTAAATACGACATCCAGTCCATCGAACAACTTTTGAATCTTCAAGTTTGCATAACTTTATGAACTTGAGCTTCTAGTGAAATAAAACTTTTGATGAACTTGCTTCTGATGACGTTATCACTTCAGGAGCGGTAAGTCTTCAGGAGCACTTCTAACTTCAGGAGCAGTTCTTCTTCAGACACTTTAAAGCTTCCTTTTTGTTCAATTTCTTTGCTCTCTTTTGTTCATTCAGAACCTTTAAATGGTCTCAAATTTTTTGTCTATGGTTCTGTACACTTGAACAAATATTAGCATATCTAATTAACAATTTTGTAATACTTTGTTATCACTCAAAACTTTTAAGGGTAATGTTAAACACATTTTGTTCCAACTAAAGCATCTTTGCAGCCAAAATTAAATGCTTAATGATGATTTTTTTTTTCTTGAAACCACCTGTAAACTAAAAAACCACCATCAATCAAATCAATTTCTCTTTTCTCTCCTTCCACTACTCTCTCTCTCTCCCACTCTCTCTCTCTCTCTCTCTCTCTCTCTCTCTCTCTCTCCTGAAAAATTACAAACTCTTCATCTATCTATAAACAAGACTTCCTCTCTTCTCTAAAAAAAATCAGAAATCTTCAAAATGGCTAGAACGAAAGGAAAAGGTTCAAAAGCGATTTTTCACAGAAACTCATCTCCCTCTTCCTCACCTCCTCCGAAACGCTCTCCGTCACCACCATCACCACCACCAAAGCCAAACTCACCGGTGTTATCTTCTTCCGCTCCACTATTGACTCCTCCTTCATCATTCATGATTGGCAGTCCAGAAGCATCTCCAGAACACTCATAAGTGTTCAAAAACTCAACTGAAACCCTAGAAGAAACCAACCCATTAGCCATGATTGTTCATCCTTGGTTTCATATTCCTCCTGGGGAAACCGAATCTATTGATGAAGTTTTTCCAGAAACTCTAGACATTCCTGAAGAAACTCCATTTGGTTCTGAACAAACAAAGACTACTGAAGCTGTTTTTGAAGAAATCCATGGTATGCATGAGGAAACTCAGATTCATGATGTTGACAATGAAGAAACTCAGGTTATCTCTGAAAAGACCAAAACAAAACCAAAGAATCAAAGACCCTCAAAGTCAGACCCTCCTAGGTCTAAACTGAAATCAAAATTTAAGTCAAAGAAATCCAAATCATTTCAAGCTTTTCGAACTAGAAGGTCTCAGAGGTTAATGTCTGGTTTTGGAACAAAAAAAACCTCCTATCATAGACACCAATATCTATGAAATATCTTATTCAGAGGATGATGAGGTCGTCTCTGAGAAAGATGAAGATCCTGAGTTTGTTCCTCAAAATACTCCTCAAAAGGCTCATTCAAAATCTCCTTCAAAAAAGGAAATTCCAAAAGTTGTTTCTCCTAAAAAGTCTCCAAAAATCGTGCCTTCAAAATCAGATAAAGGAAAGGGAAAAGCTGTGACTTCATATGAGAAACCTCTTCCCAAAACTAAGAAAC
Source organism: Medicago lupulina (assembly GCA_958299785.1). Lineage (NCBI taxonomy): Eukaryota > Viridiplantae > Streptophyta > Magnoliopsida > Fabales > Fabaceae > Medicago > Medicago lupulina. The sequence continues at coordinate 52,836,737 of OY283139.1, read as the reverse complement.
ACACTGCTCAGAATCTATCTGTATAAAAGACAAAACTTGTTCCTCTGATGGACATAGATCTTCACCAGATTTCTAAGGAAAAATGGTCCAGTCGACCAGTGGTTCCAGGACGATACTTTGACTTTGCAGCACTTGATGCAGAGAGAATTATGATGCGCAAATACACGGATGCTTTAGGCTGGAAAAAGTTTCTTCAGATAAGAGAACGACACTATCCAAATCTGGTTCAAGCATTCTTCTTTCGAGCCAAGGTATACCCTAACAAAGCCCTCATTGTTTCAAAAAGAAAAGGTATTGAAATTTCACTCACTCCTAAATCTTTAGGAAAAATTCTATCTCTTCCAACTGATGGAAGTTGTTTGTCTGGAGAAAATTGGAATGAGAAACTGGAATTAGATATGGAATTTGTGTACAATATTACTTTTGAACCAAACACAATTGATTTCACAGCCTCGAATCTCCTACAAACTCCTAAGATGCTTAACAACATTACTCAGTATAACATTTACCCTAGGAAAGGTAGTTTTGATGGAGTCTCTAAGAATGAGTTGATGATTATGTATCATTTACTGTTTGGAGAAAGATTAAACTTTCCTATTGTGCTTATTCAACACATGATTGCCACCTCTCAAAACTCCAATAGGCAGAGCTGTGTACCCTATGGAATGTTGCTAACCAAAGTTTTCCAAAAGTTTGAAGTACCCTTAGAAGATGAAAACTCACTGCTAGTGGTCAAGAAATTATGTCCTGAGAACATCAAACACATGCAAAACAAAGTTGTTTATGATGATGTGTCAAAGAAGAGAAAAAGAGATGATGGTGATACTGGAAAAACCATTCTTGAAGGTTCTCAGCCTCAGGATCATCCTCAAGAACAATCCCCAATTTTGGAAGAACATGGGGTCTTGCTTTTGAACTTTCAGACTCAGGCCTCTTCTATAGCTCAAGCTACTGATGTACTCCAAAGTCTTGCATCAAAATCGGTCAAAACAACCAAGGTAACAAATTTTTCTCACCTCCTTGTTTCTCCACAAAAAACTGATCTCTCTACTTTGTTTAAACCTAATGATATCGAAAAATTCTTCAATCAAGCTGCCTTTGAGACTTATGTACCTATGAGTCCTCTCCATACTATCCAGTCTGCTTGTCCCTCTAACTTCTCCAACAAATCTCAATCTGATCCTAAAAGTGTGCACACTGATGAGAGACCCCCAAAAAGGTCAAAAATAGAGAAAAATACAAGCACGACTCGTGATGATATACGCAGGTTATTTGAGAATCAGGTTCAAATCATGAATCATCTGAATTATTACACTCATCAAAATCAGATTCATACCACTTGGTGATGAGTAAAACCGCAAGTGCACGGTTCTACCGAAGTAGTAAAAATAGAGTATCGTTCCGACAGGGAGTTATGAATTCAATTAACTTTCAACAATGATTACAAAAGAGTTTTGAGTTATAAAGTTTGGATTTTTAATTAAAATAAAATAATAAAACTAAAAGTTCCTTAGGATTATTGGTCCGTCTTAATGACAAGTCCTTCACAAACAAACCCTAAACCAGTAATTTTATATTAGACTCACTTTCTCAAGACAAGTTTCTCTTAAGCGTATCAAAGCTTCTCTCGAAGTCAATGAGTGTGTCCCTCTAGCAATCACGCCTATTCTCATGGTTGATTTCTATCAGGATCCTTGAAGAACGAAACTTTATGTGTCTCAAGGTTTGCTAGACTATTCTCATGTTTCGCAACCCTTGTCTAATTTCACTTGTTCCATATCAAAACTTCTTCTTTCGATGCTTCGCTTTGATATTTGTGATGATGAATTAACAAATACTAACCCTCTATGTTCCCTTTATGAGTTTGGTATTTGTTAATTCATTATAAGATCGGTGAAATTAGATTAGAAAGTAGGTTTATATAAAATTAGGGTTTATGGTTTGGTTTGATTAGGATTATGTCATTAAGACTTATCCAACAATCCTAAGACAAGAAGAGTCTACTCACTCACGTTCATTGTAGACATATAAGAGAAGAAGAAGAAGAAGAAGAAGAAGAAGAAGAAGAAGAAGATAAAATAAAGGTTGATCTTTTATTAAAAAAATAATTATCACTTATTATTTTCAAGAACAAAAGATGGTTTTACAAACTAGGTGGTTGCTCTATTTATAGTCTAACATTAACTTGAGCCCCAAGAATAAATCAATAAAGTGTTGCATAAGAAACCACGGGCTCTAGGTCAGAAATACTGAAATAGGCAGCTTGTCAGAGAAGCAAAAGCAGTAAAAGGACCAAAGGGGGCGCGCCTCTTGTCATATTATTGTACAAGATCTTCAAATTCTTTGCACATGATATTTTTGTATGAGATATTCATATTTTTGACATCAATCCTTGCACCAAATATTTTTGTATGAGATCTTCATATTTTTGGCACGAATCAGCTCCGATTATCCTTTCTTTTGCTCCAAGACTAAATCTTTCAAATATTTGTTCTTGAAATATAATAACTTGCAATTGAAGTAAAATAGTTCTAAAAAGGAAATAATATTAAATAAAACGAAATCAAATATAAATAAAACAGACTCAAATATTATATTAAAAACGTTAATTTATTGACTCATCAAACTCCTCCATACTTGAATTTTTGCTTGTCCTCAAGCAAAAGGCATAAGCATAACAGCATAAACAAGATTTAACATATGACAATACAATTAAAAACTTATGTCTCCTCTAAGGCTTCATTTCAAGTGTACACTAATTACAACTTCAAGTATTCCTTTCGAACCTATTCAACCCAAAAACAAGTTTTAAGTGAGTGTGTGTGTGTAGTTCAGCCTTTTTCTTGCTCCTGTATAAGATAGATATTATGAGGAAACAAGTTCTAACCTTAAGACTAAAACAACTGAGAAAAATTCTTTCTTCATTTCATATAAGAGAGATGGGAGTATTTTTGATCATTGGATCTTTGCCATTTGCACATCTTTGGGGTTTTTAAAGAATTTTTATTGATTTTTGGAGAGAACCGTCTTCACGTAAGAAGTCGGAGGGCCTACCCCCTTCCCCAATCTAGATTCAATGGTGCCCCTTATATTTATATTTGTTCTGCCCCCTTAAGTTTTTCAAGATAACATTACCTTCACGTAGGAAGTCGGAGGGCCTACCCCCCTTCCCCAATCTAGATTCAATGATGCAACCTTAGAATTAAATTGGCTTTATATTCCCCCACACTAACTTATACTACTTTTACTCTGAAAATTTTTAAGGGTTAATTTACCTTAAGAGTTATAATGTGATCCTTAAAATACCTACTTATACACTTAGTCAAAGGCTGCAACTTGTGCTTTTCTCATAGAGAAGTTTCACAATAAAATAAGATGTAGGTATAGCAAGAACACTTAAAACACAAGAAATTACTTTCATGTACAAGAAACAACCATTTTAGAAGAGACAACATAAATTTATGTCATAATTTATAATAAAAAAACAAGCTGCTTTACATGCCTTTCGCAATCAAAACATAACAAAAGAATTAAAGTTCAAGGGACTTTGGAAACACTACGACACTTTATTGGCTCCCCCCCCCCCCCCCCCCCCTACACTTAGGAGAAGCATTGTCCTCAGTGATTAAAAATCAAGAAAAGAAAAGAGTAGAAGAAGAAGAAGAAAAAGAAGAAGAAGAAGAAGAAGAAGAAGAAGAAGAAGAAGAAGAAGAAGAAGAGGAAAGCTCACAATTTTATTGAGGTTCATAAGGTGGACCTTGGAGGTGAAGGTGTTGCATCATGTTCCGGAGCATTTGATTATTTTCTTCATTTATTCGATTGCCCCTTTGGATATTATTCCTTAGCCCGACCATTTCAAAACCTTGTCTTTGTTGCTCGGTGCTTATTCTTTGAACTTCGGTTTGCCTCCATGCCCACCGTTCATCATTATAGTTCACATCGGCTTCTTCTTCATGGTGCAAGTGTGCACCTACCTCCTCTTCATCACCATCATTGTCACCATCATTATGTACCTGTGGGTTAGTACCAACATAAAGCAAATTTGCTACAACCTTCAGGTTAGTTATGGTCGGATTAGGTAGAATAATCAAACAATGAGCACTATTAATTTTCCATTCATATTGGTAATTGTGAGAGTAGCCATAAAGAACATAAAAGTGAGAGTATCTAAGTCTAGCCTAAAGTTCCTCTCAATCCTAGCAAGCCCACTCTCTGCACCCACTTCCATCTTTCTAGCAATAAAAGTGATGATACCACCTACCACAATTTTACTTTTATCATCTAGTTTCTTTTTAGCAACGAAACAAGATAATCGAGCAAATAGTAGCAAATGTTCACAGGGTGGTTATAAAGCATAGCCCGCAACATAAAAAGTTCATCAGTCCTCATCATTCCCCCTTCTTTCCTAAGCATAGGGTTGTGAATTCAACAGCCTAATCACATGTTTATCTATTCCTAGTATATCCATAGAATTAACATCGGGGTACCTGCAAGGAGAGATAGTTCTAGAGATTAGAGAATTATACATATTCCTTTTCTCTTGATCCTTGAACTGGATCCCATGATTGCGGGCTGTTGATTGCTTCTTGCTTTCACCACTTTCGGAGCTTTCAATCTTCTTACCTCTCCTCTTTGATGTCATTGACCTTGGTTTAGGTTGGTTTGGGTAAAGGTTTTGATTTTGGCTAGGTTTTTTGTGGGAAAGGTGTTTTGCGTGGTGGGTTTGCGGTGAAGTATAAAGTTGATTTAGTTTAGAAATTGTGATTTGGTGAAGTTTGGAGAGAGTTATGGAGGTTTGAAGGTTTAGGTTATGGAGGTTTAGAGAGAGAAGTGGAAGGATGAAAGCGGTTCTGTTGTTTGAATGAGGGAAGAAGAAGAGAAATTTTTTTTTTTGGTGTTGTGGTGGCACGGGACGTGCCAAGCTTCTGGAAATTTTTTGGTTATGGTTTTTTTTTTTTTGGTTTGGACAGGCACGGCCGTGCCAAGCATCTGGTCATGGCCTCCAATTGTTTTTCCGATCATACTTGGACAAATACCTGCAAAACAAATTAAAATAACACAAAACAAATAAAAGCAAAACGGAGCGCTCGATTAAAGACATTTGCTTGACAATCAAAACGTTTCTCTATCCTATACCCAACCTTTTGAAGGTGGGGAAAAAACACAAGAAGGGGGGGGGGGGGGGGGGTTGAATTGTGTTTTTAAAAACTTTTCTTTCTTACTAAACAACAACTGTTCTTAAGATCAGAGTCTGATAGAGTTCAGAGTCTTAGTGCAGCGGATAGAGAGTAAGAATGCAGAGACGAAAGAAGAACACAAGCAATTTATACAGGTTCCTTCCACAATCCGGAAGTAGTCATGTCCCCCTTGCACTTCCAAGGAGATTTCCACTAAAATGTAATATTAAATTACAAGTTGCTCAAACACACAAGTAAGAGACTTCCTTTGCTCAATCACACAAGAAAGAGACTTCTATGCTCAAGGACAACTCCAAGAGACTCATTTGCTCAATCACACAAGAAAGAGACTTTTCTAAACAATTACAAAGAATTGAAAAGAGTTTTGAATACTTGATATACAATCAGAGGTATTCACAAAACAATACAAACAGAACAGACTCTGTTTTTCTAGACACTTAGAAATTCTAAGATATGAACTTTTGTAAGAATTATCTAAGTTGTTGGTGAGCAGCGTTTTCGACTTTGAGAGAATATGAATATCACAGTCTTAGTAAAAGCCTTCTTTTTTTTTCTTCAAGTCTTTATCCCTATTTATACAGGATTTGAGAGACGTTGGGAATTAGCCAGCTCATCAACTTGTCTTGACTGAAGCTTTGATTTTTCACCATTGATCTTTTACCTGATTTGAAGATTGTCCTATGAAAAACAATTTCAATACCATTCCAATAGAGATAGAACAATGTCTGCATATATTGTTGTTATCCTTGTCTTGTATAGGAGACAAAATGCAGAGATGGTGGTTGCAGAGACATGCGCAGACTTAGTGGTTGTACACTTCGTACACAGTACTTTGTCAACGCTCTTCAGCCTCTGGTGAAATAGCTTCTGATGAATTTGCTTCTGAAGATCTAGCTTCTGATGACGTCATCTTCAGGAGCGCTTTCTTCAGACGCACTACGCTTCTGATGATATCATCTTCAGGAGAGCTTTCAATCAGATGCTCTTCAAGCTTCAATTTAAATTCCTTTGCTCTTTAATTCATTCAATCAGAACCTCTATGAATAAATCTTTGATAATGGTCCTGTACACTTGAATAAACTTTTAGCATATCCAATTGATAATTTTAATACCTTGTTATCATCAAAACTTAAGTGGTAAAATTGTGAGACACCCTTTGTTCCAACAATCTCCCCCTTTTTGATGATGACAAACACAAGTATTTAAAAAATCAATTGTTGTTAACTTAATTAACAAGTTGACTTTGGGGTTCTGAGGTTTGTAAGCTCTGACTCCCCCTGAGTCTGATATTCTTTAAGGTGAGGTTTGTAAGCTTCCCCTAAGTCCTATCCAAGTTAATTAAATTCGTTTTAATAAAAAATAATTACAGAATTCAGTAATACACAGATGAGATAAAATAAGATTCTCAGAAAATAAAATTGTTAGAATTTTATTTTCACTTGGGCTCAGATTCTTTGTTAAATACTTCTACTACTCCCCCTTTTGTCATTAACCAAAAAGAACAAAAACAAAGAGAAGTAAAGACAAGTATATAAAATTGCAACTGAAGAAAGAAAAAAAAACTGATATATTATATAGAAAGACAAAGATACAAAGACAAACTACAGAAGCAAAGATAATTAAACACAAGAAATGAAAAAGTAAGGTGTGCATTCTAAGGGTTAGGTTGCAGTTGTTGTTGTTGGATGAGAGCCATCAAGCGCTGAATGTCTTCAGATTGCTTCTTAACAGTCTCTTCAAGAGCCAACTGCCTCTGAAGAAGATATTCCTCCCTAGCCTTAGATTCCTCTTGTTGCCTCAGCACCTTTTGCTTCAGCATCTTGAACACCTTTGTTTCTCTAGAAACATATTCTGATTCAGCATAGAAGGGTGCATTTGCTAGGTATAGAAGTTTGCTTTTGGATTGCTCAGATGGGTGCAGATTATTCAGACGACACTTCAGTGCGACAGCTTGAATGCGACAACACTTCTTGGCAACTGCATCTATAATATCACAAGCTTTGCTTTTCACAGAAGCCCATTGATCCTCAAAGGCAACAGATAGAGTAGGAACTCTTCTGAGTAGCACTAGAGTCTGCATTTCTTCATGAAGTTCTACCAGCTGATCCTCAAGATAATCAGATTTCAGAATGTTTACAGGTGGTTGGTCAAGAATCTGAATTTGAGATGAAGATGAAGGGTGGTCAGAAGCACTAGGGTTCAAGTTATGTGTTGATTCAGAATTTGGAATAGACATAGAAGGTTCAGACTCTATCACTGGGATAGACTCCTCAACAACTGTCTCCATAATAGATTCTAGAATGGTTTTCTCTTGTGTTTTGGTTATGGTTGTTTGTTCAGGTTTGTTTTGTTGTGATGATTTTGGTTGTTGGTTAGAGGGTGAATTAGAGTGAGGTAGGTCAGCAGATGATGGTTCTTCAGGATCTGCAAGCGCTTCAACTGCAGCTGTTGAACCAACAACATCTGAATTCACTCTAGTTGGTGATTGATTTGAGAGTGATGAAGATGTAATGGTTTCACCAGCTGGTATCATGTTAAGAGGTTTGATGATAGGGGGTTGAAGAGGATGATCAGCAGGGAGTCTGTTGCAAAGATCAACTCTTCTTTGAGACAACTCCCCTATACTCTTAAGTATAACAGGATACACAAGTTTAAATGGTTTGGTTTTGGGAGAGAGTTTAGATTTTGGGGAAGGTTTGGATTTTGGAGTGAGTTTAGGCAAATTGTATTTCTGACTAAGAGGTATGTTATCTAAGTCAGAATCTGTTGATGATGAAGGTGTGATAGTGGTTTGGGGATCTGAAATCTGATCTACCTTTGCAGATTGAGGAGCTTCTGAAGCAGCAGCCTCTGATGCAGCAGCTTCTGACACAGTAGACTTTGGAACAGAGCCTGAAGCACCAGCTTCTGGTGTTCCTTGAGCCTTTTTCAGAATCTCCTTAGCTCCCTTCACAGCTTCTTCCTCAACTTTACTAGCAATCTCCTGAACCTCAGCAAGCTTTTCAACAAAGAATTGGTCACAGTTTTCTTGTCCCATAGCTTTAAGTTGTTCATCCCTTTCCAACTTGTATTGAGCAGCCTTCCTTTTCTTTTCTGTCATCATCTCATCAGAATATTCTTTACACCTTTTGGCCATTTCAGGAGTCACAACAAACATTGGACTGACAATGTCCACTCCAGATTGCCTTTTGCTTGGCCTTTCCTCTCCTGCTTCTATTTCTTCCAAAGCTAATTTAACTGCTTCTTGAGTAATTGAAGAATCTCCTTTTCCTCTTTTTCTTTTAGGATTAGAAGCAGCCACACTGTCGTAGTTAGTTGCTTCAGACTTAGCAACCTTCTGCACACTGTCGTAGTTGGTTGCTTCAGACTTAGCAACCTTCTGCACACTGTCGTAATTGGTTACTTCAGACTTAGCAACTTTTTGCTTTTTGGCCAAAGCAACAGCAGCTCTTTGAGAAGCATCGTTAGATTCCTTGGCATATGCAGCTAAATATCCAGTAAGAACTTCAGGATTGTCTTCTTTTGTAATGGAAGGAAAATCTCTCAATGGTCTTGATGGTACTGAAGATTCTTTCAGGTCCTTCTCATTAGGAGAGAATTTCTTGGTAATCTTCATATGCTGCAAAGTTTTGCCATTTATCATCTTTCCAATGGAAATTCCAAGAACTCTGTCAGAAATCAGGTTGAACTTGTCCAGTGTCTTCAGCAATCCTCCTTGAAAAAAGATCTCAGAAAGCATTCTTGCACAAGGTACTTGCTTCCTTTTTCCTTTAATTCCTTCTTTGATAGCCAAGCACAGGTGATGCATGAGGTATCTTGGAAGATTAAAAGCCTGATACGCAGCCAAGAAATACAACACCAATTTGTGGTCCAGACTGGGTTGGTCAGAACCTCCTCCCTTCTGAAAGAAGCAGTCATTGACAAATTTCAGAAGCATCATGTTCTTATCATCCATGTCCACCAACTTGGTTGCTGGATTTCCTTTCAGTAGTAAGTTGGTGTAGCTATCCAACAGAGCATCTTTCTTACCAACGTTCCACAGAAATCTTCCTTCAGGAGCAACTCTGCATGCTCTTGCAATCACTTCTTATGTGATGGCTATTGGAATACCCATCACTGCTGATCTGATTTCCAAACCGTTAAAAGATCCAAGACCCATCTCCTCTCTTGATTTTCCTTTCAGACTTGGACTTTTTGAAACAGCCTGACTTTCTTCTGACTTTGCAGATTCTATATCATAGATTTCAGCCCTTATCCAAAAGTCCTTTACCAGGTTTACATATGTTGGTCCATTTAACATATGAAAATAATCAAACATGTTCTACGCTAAAATCAACGCTTCCATATCCAACCCATTTCTTTTAAGCGATGCGAAACCCACAGGTGATTCTATTTGAAGATCCAATGAATCAAGAGGAATAGACATTGTTTTAGGTTTGATAGAGTAGTTTGATCATGTGGCAAGTTGTATGCTTGAACCGCTTGTAGAAGTAGCCATTGAAGAAGTTGAAGATTTAGGGTTTAGGGTTTCTAATTTGAGAAGAAGAGAGAAAATCTGATTTTCTTAAGTTAACTGCTCAAAAACTTGAAAGTGTAGGGAAGTGAGTGAGTTGTGTGTGTTTGGTATTTATAGTGATTTTTGAGAAAACTTTTCATATATCAGAGGGGACAAACAGACATAAACATTAATGACATATAAGAGGGCGCGAGAATATTTGTTTAAGAGAATAACTATCATTGCCCAAAAAGTGTTGCTTCCCAATGCAGATAGACCATGTCAGAAGTCTAAGAAATTAACTTTAACCTTTTCCACTTCTGCACACTATCAGAGTCAGAAGATTCCTTCTCAGAGTCTGAAGATTTTCAGAGGCTGAATCTCTTCAAATTCTCCACAAAGAGTCTGATACTCAATCAGCTTCTTGTTGGAACAAAATGTGTTTAACAATAAACCCTAAAGAGTTTTGATGATAACAAGGTATTAAAAATTGACAATTGGTATTGCTAACATTTGTTCAAGTGTACAGGACCATAAACAAAGTGTTATATCTTAACAAGGTTCTAGAAGAACAAATAAATAGCAAAGGAAGTATTTATTTGAAGCTTAAAGCGCTCCTGAAGAAAAGTGCTCCTGAAGACTAGCGCTCCTGAAGAGTATGACGTCATCAGAAGCTGATTCTTCAGAAGCATCAGTATTTCACCAGAAGCGAAATGATTCAAGATTTTATGAATTAAGTGTTGTATTTTGGAGCGAAAGTCTTGTAGAAGTGGTAGAAGATCACATGGATGTCACACGTTCTCATTTGAAAGCATCTGGTTGCTAAATTACAAAGAGCGTTGAAAAATGTACTATGTACGACTTGTACAACCACCTTCTCCACTACTCTGTTCTTTGTCTCAGCTACCAGACAAGAACAACAGCTCTCTTGTACAACCAAGCCTGCATCATTGTTCCCTCTCAATCGGAATGGATTTGAAATTGATCCTTTATAGGACAATAACTTAATCAGGCAAAGAATCATTGGTGAAAGATCAAGCTTCAACAACGACTCTTTTTGGATGTGTTGGCACTTACAACGTTCATTTCACACCTCTATATAAAGGAGTGAAGACTTGAAGAACAACAAGACTCTATAATATTTAAAAAGCGCCAAAACTCTGTCAAATTGTTTAAGCATCCAAAGTTCACTTAGAATTTCAGTTTTCAAGTTCATATCTTTGAAATTCTTAAGTCTTTAGAGTCTGTATCTGATTTGTATTGTGAACACCACTGATTGTATATCAAGTGTTCAACCTCAAACATTTTCTGTGTAATTTTGTTTGATAGAAGTCTCTTGCTTGTGTGCTTGAGCATTAGAAGTCTCTTGATTGTGTTCTTGAGCATTTGAAGTCTCTTGCTTGTGTGCTTGAGCATTTGTAATCAGATATTACTTTAGTGAACTCTCCTTGGAAGTGCAAGGGGGACAGGACTACTTCCGGTTTGTGGAAGGAACCTGTATAAATTGCTTGTGTCCTGCTTTTTCTCTTTTCTCTCTATTTATCATTCCGCTGCATACGCTCCTGAACATCATCTTCAGAAGCTGTCTTATCTGCTTCTGATCATACGTGTTCTGAGTTTTAAAGAGAAAACGATAATTTGTAAAACACAATTCAACCCCCCCTTCTTGTGTTTTTCTCCCCTTCAATTGGTATCTAGAGCAAGGTTCTGTTGTCAAAACCTAAAAGTGTAACAGTCCAAGATTTGAGAAAAACATGTCTGCTGAATCATCTGTTTCTGGTTCTGCTGGCTCTGGTGGTAATCATCATGTTGTATCCTATGATTATAGTGAAAAGAAAACTGACTCAGGGAAGGTTCCAAAGTTTAATGGAGATCCTGAAGAGTTTTCTTGGTGGAAAACCAACTTCTACAGTTATATCATGGGCTTAGATGAAGAACTATGGGATATTTTGGAAGATGGAGTTGGTGACTTAGTCCTTGATGAAGAAGGAGCTGCTGTTGATAAAAAGATTCATACTCCTGCTCAGAAGAAGATGTACAACAAACATCACAAGATCAGAGGCTCTTTGGTTTCTGCTATACCACGAGCAGAGTACATGAAGATGAGTGATAAATCAACTGCTAAAGCTATGTTTGCATCTTTATGTGCTAACTATGAAGGAAGCAAGAAAGTCAGAGAAGCCAAAGCACTGATGCTTGTTCATCAGTATGAGTTGTTCAAGATGAAGGATGATGAAAGTATTGAGGAGATGTACTCAAGATTTCAAACCCTAGTCTCTGGACTCCAAATACTGAAGAAAAGCTATGTTGCTTCTTATCACGTGAGCAAGATTCTCAGAAGCCTGCCTGCCAGATGGAGACCAAAGGTGACTGCCATTGAGGAAGCTAAAGATTTAAACACTTTAAGTGTTGAAGATCTTGTTAGTTCTCTCAAAGTTCATGAGTTAAGTCTTAATGAATGTAACACCCCGTTTCCCCAAAACAACATAATAATATTAAAACAATCAGAGTTCAACAATAACGGGCATGTCACACTACTTTTCAAAATTATTTAAATAGAAAATAGAACTATTTAAAATACCAACAAAATCTCATTCTTATAAAAATTTGCAGCGGAAATATTTCTTTTAAAATCATCATCATCATTCAACTTCAACAGAATTATTGGCACAAAGGCCTCAACAACAAAATATTATTCTTCAACTTAAAATCCAACAACATGTTCAAAATTCGATACATAAAGGAATGAAAGAAACAAAACAATATTTTCCCCATCCCGTTACGTATCAGAGCCCTATGACACTTGAGCCAACATCCTACTAGCCTTGGAAATCTGCACTTGTCCACAAGGCGACAATTCCAACAGAAGGAGTGAGATACACATTCAATAATAATAATATATAATCAATCAAGTTAATGAAAACAACAACAATTCAATGACAAGCATCATCAGGTTCACATATATATACATATATATATATATATATATATATATATATATATATATATATATATAAATACACCAACAACAGAATCATCAATCAACAAAACATCATATAGTCATAGCAAAATAGGCATCATCTATCATCATAATTATCGTCCTAAATCACCTTATACATCATCAAGCACACCATTCACGAAACACGTTAAACGTCAATCAAGAATATCATCACGAAATATCATCAAGAGCTTTAAGGAACTTCATCACGAAGATACCATCAAGAACATCAAAGAACAATCATCATCACAAATGCATCACAAACCATCATAAATCATCGTCTTAACAACCATCTCAAACATCACATCATCATCACAAATCATCGTCACGACATCTCATAAGACACGACTCAACAAATGCAACTCTACGTCTTAGACATCATGCATGTGGTACCACCAGGGCATAAGCCCCCATCGTTAAAGGTCAAATAGGACCTGTCAGGCATTGAGCCCCCATCGCTAAAGGTCATAAAAAAACCTGTCAGGCATTAAGCCCCCATCGCTGACTATGCTATGCAACGACACGACTCAAATGCAACGACACGAGTAAAGACTCAACAATGCACATCTTTAGATGACTCGACAAATACACATCTTTAAATAGCATCATCGTCAAATATCACATATTTAAATATGACATCTTTATATAGCACATATTTAAGTCACACATCTACAAACAACACATCTTGATATAACACATATTTAAATCACACATCTCCGGAAAGCACATACATTAATCAACTACATTCATATCAAAGTCCAACACATCCTTCAACAAGCAAATCAAGTTTGATCAATAAAACATAAGCCAAATACTCATAAAACACTCCGACTAAATCCCTAATACAACTTTCATGTTTACACCTAAAGCCAATTATGTACCAATCAATACCAGTTTTCATTTCAAATTCGGACAAAGTTGTGCTGAAATTCATAAAAATTCACTGTGACCTACGTTCAGTAATTTGACCATAACTCAAGTTCTATAAATCATTTTGACATCAGACCAACGGCATTAGAAAGCTAACATTCATACCTACAACTTTCGTCTTTACACCGAAAGCTAGTTCGAAACAGAAACTGATGCAAAACACGCAACAACATGAAACAGGGTATGCTGTCAAAGGTAGCTCTCGGGAAAACTCTATTTTTCACTCAAAAACCCAAATTTCATCTACCCAAATCCCAAATTTGATAGAGAACAATGTTTACAGGTTCTATATACAACATAACAATCAAAACAACACAGAAACATGCATTAAACAACACAATTCATCACATCATATCAATTATCATAAACTTTCTAAACCCTAAACCTAGAACACAATTTTATCAACAATCAAAATTATATATACATATTATTGAAGGAATCCCACCCTTACCTTAGATTATGATTCCTGAATTAAGCTGCGTTCTTCTCTCTTCTTCTAGCCTCTTCTCTTGGTTCTAGGTTTTCTCCTCTTCTTCTCTCAAAAACTCACTTTCTCTCTTTTCTAAAGTTTTGTACGTGAAAAATGAAACAGACTTTTGTTTTTCTGTAAACTAAAACCTCTCCTTTCTCTTTCTATTTTTTCCTTAACCTCCCACTTATTTCACTTAACTCCCTCCTTAATTTCTATTAATTCTCATTAAACCCCATAATTTCAAGTAAATAATAATCTTACTTATTTTTATTAAACAATAAAAATAATCATATATTCACATAATCACATAAATACTATATAATAAAATAGTAACACCCCACATATTCACATAAATCATTAAAAAATCATATAAAAGATTTTAAAATCAACCAACGATAATTAAAATAAAACTAGGGCGTTACAACTGTAACACCCCGTTTCCCAAATAACATAATAATATCAACAATCAGAGTCATTCAACAACAACGGAGCATTACATGCCTCTTTTCAAAAATTTATTTAAAATAGAAAATATAAACTATTTAAATAAACATCAACATATCTCATCATATTAAAATATTATGCAGCGGAATATCCATTTATAAATTATCTCCAATAAAAGTAATATTTCCAACATTTCTGGCACAAAGGCCTCACCATAATAAAAATGTTCTCCAACATATATCAAATATTTATTCAACAAATCTCCAACATAAAATGATACATAAAGGAATGAAATTGTAAAACATAATATCCCATCCCGTTACGTATCAGAGCCTACGACACGAGAGCCATTCCTATCTATCCATCGCTACCTGCACTTGCCCACGAGGCGGCAATTCCAGCAGAAGGGGTGAGTTCACAAAACAAAAGCAATATATATATATATATATATATATATATATATATATATATATATATAATTCATAAAGTTGTATTGAAAAACAACAACAACAAGAACATTCATCATCACCATAAACATCAGCAATCTTCATTAACATTTCAACAAATATAATTTAGATTCACCTTAATAACAACACCGACAACAACACCACTTGTGGTGACACCTCACCAACGATAACCCACACCTTAAACTCCTAATGCAAGACTCCATTAACGACTAATGCATTATGCAAATGTGGCACCAACTACGCGCGTTGAATGCTAAGCATTCCGGGGCATAAGCCCCCACCAAAATGGATGGTTAAAGCATCCCAGGGCATAAGCCCTCACCAAGATGAATGACTAGCATTCCAGGGCATGAGCCCTCACCAGTTGAATGTATAAACATTCCGGGGCATGAGCCCCCACCAATGCAAATGAGTTATGAGACTCAAGGAGTATATCTACATACTACCATACAACAAAATAGTGGTGCATTTTCACCATGCAACCAACACAACACCAACTAGGACACCTCCCCAACTAGACTCAACCACACCACAACACCATGGACAATTGCAACTTAGCATAGTATAATTCATTTCATTTCATATAAGATTCATCCATATATGCATCATAAACATCTCCAATCTACAATATTATCACTCCAAAAATTCTCTAAAAATCCAATAATCAACCTAGGAAGCTTAGGTTTGGGTTTAGAACACCTTAGAAAAATCACATTTTGGGTCGCACAGGACCCAGCTCGCTTAAGCGAGCAGCTTCTCGCTTGAGCGAGTCAAATCACGTAAGTTTGGTTTTTCCTCGCTTGTGGCTCGCTTCTGGTTCGCTTAAGCGAACAGGCCATTTCCAATATTCTGGGCAAAAACTGGCGTCTCTCGCTTAAGCGACGGTAATTTCGCTTAAGCGACGCAAATGACGAAGGTTAGCATTTCACTCGCTCCTGGTTCGCTCGTGGCTCGCTTAAGCGAGCGGCAAAAATCCAAACTGGGCGTGGCAAAGCGTTGCTCTCTTGAGCGAAGGGTATCTCGCTTGAGCGAGTGCTCATCTGGGCAGAATTATAACCTACGATTTCTAACCCTTTTTCATCCAAAAAATCCCATTTTTGATTCCCCAATCACCCAAAATGATTTTAGATTAAAGTTATGGGTTCACTACTTATTCCAGGCACCAAAACAACTCATATAAACATCATTAACAACATAATTCAACAACTTTAGGCATTTTACATATTCAAGAAAACCTAAAACAGAACAACCAATTTCAATCCAAATTCGTGAAAATATACATGCATATATTGGCAATTGAATCATAAACCCACCCTTACCTGATTAGATGAGTTAAACAAAGCTTACAGCAATCCTAGCAATCTCTCCTTGGTTCTTGGCTCTTCTCTCTTCTTTCCCAAAAGCTATTCTTTTCTTTTACTGATACGTACTATTGTTTTAGTCTGACTCTTTCTATCCTTACCAACCAAAACCTTTTTTTTTTTTTTTTTTTTCTTTCTTTCCCTTAACTCCCTCTTAACTCTCCCAATTAAAATGTAACCCCCCCTTAATTCTAATAATATCAATTAAACCCTTTAATTCAATTATATAAATATTATTTCTCCTATTTTCATAAAATACTACAAATAATTATAACAAATAATAACACACCAAATATTTCATATATCGTTTATAAATTCAAGTAAAACACACCAAGCACACCAAAATCAATTAAAAATCACCACAAATCATAAAACAGAAATTAGAGTGTTACAACTCTCCCCAACTTAGAAAATTTCGTCCTCGAAATATTACCTTAAGCAACAAACAACTCAGGATAGGACTCTTGCATCTTGCTCTCCAATTCCCAAGTCAAACTCTCACCAGTTACACCGCCCCAAACAACTCTAACCAGAGGTATTTCCTTGCCTCTCAACTGCTTTACCTTGCGATCATCAATCCTCAAAGGTAAAGTCTCAACAGTCAGATTATCTCTAACTTGCACATCATCTCTAGGAATAACATGCGAAGGATCGGCTACATACTTCCTCAACTGCGACACATGAAACACATCATGCAAGTTCGATAGATGGGGTGGCAATCCAATCCGATACGCCACGGTTCCAATTCTCTCGGAAATCTGATAAGGACCAATGAACTTTGGAGTCAACTTCTTTGACTTCAATGCACGTCCTACACCCGTCATCGGAGTAACCCTCAAAAACACATGCTCACCCTCCTGAAACTCAAGGGCTTTCCTCCTTTTGTCATGATAACTCTTCTGACGATCTTGAGATGCTTTCATCTTTTCTCTTATCATCTTGACCTTTTCTGTAGTCTGCTGCACCAACTCAGGTCCTAACACAATACTTTCACCCGACTCAAACCAACATAAAGGAGTTCTACACCTTCGACCATACAAAGCTTCGAACGGTGCCATACCAATACTCGAATGGTAACTATTGTTGTAAGTAAACTCTATCAAAGACAAGTGGCTGTCCCAAGCTCCACCCTGCTCGAGTACACACACCCTCAACAAATCTTCTAAGGATTGGATAGTCCTCTCCGACTGACCATCTGTCTGCGGATGATAAGCCGAACTCAGCCTCAATCTCGAACCCAATGCATCTTGCAAACTCTTCCAAAACCTTGATGTAAACCTCGGATCTCTATCCGACACGATACTAGATGGAACCCCATGCAACTTCACAATGTCACGGATATAAATCTCCGCCAACTGAGCCACCGGATAAGTAATATTGATCGGAATAAAGTGTGCCGACTTAGTCAATCTATCAACAACAACCCAAATGGCATCATGCCCTCTTGGAGTATTCGGCAAACTCGTCACAAAATCCATCGAAATGCTATCCCATTTCCACTCAGGTACATCTAATGGAATCAACAACCCTGCAGGTTTCTGATGTTCAACTTTAGACTTCTGGCAAGTTAAACATGCATACACAAATTGAGCAACATCCCTCTTCAAACCGGACCACCAAAATAATTTCTTCAAGTCATGATACATTTTAGTAGCTCCAGGATGAATACTCAAACTACTCTTATGACTTTCTTCTAAGATCAACTTTTTCAAACCTTCATCATCGGGAATACAAATCCTTCCTCTAAATCTCAACACACCTTGTTCATCGACCTTGAAGTCACCATCTGCATTCTGATCACTAGCAGTCATCAAATCAACAAACTTAACATCAATCTTCTGGGCCTCCTTGATACTACTCAAGAAATCACTATTAATCTTTAACATTCCCAACCGTACACTTTGAGGCGATCTTTCACAAACAAGACTCAAATCTCTGAACTGTTCAAGTAACTCGAACTCTTTCACCATCAAAGCAGACATATGCAACGTCTTCCTGCTCAATGCATCGGCAACAACATTAGCTTTACCAGGATGGTAATTCAAGCCAAAATCGTAATCCTTAAGTAACTCAAGCCACCTCCTCTGCCTCATGTTCAACTCCTTCTGATCAAATAAATACTTTAAACTCTTATGATCGCTAAACACCTCGAACCTGGAACCGTACAAATAATGCCTCCAAATTTTCAAAACAAATACCACGGCTGCCAATTCTAGATCATGTGTAGGATAATTCTTCTCATGCACTCTCAGCTGTCTAGAAGCATACGCGACCACCTTGCCATCTTGCATCAAAACACCACCCAATCCCAGCTTAGATGCATCACAATACACAACAAAAGGTTCTTCTTGCTTTGGCAAAATTAAAATAGGAGCAGTCGTCAATCTTCGCTTCAACTCATTGAAACTACTCTCACAATGAGCATCCCACACAAATGCTTTACCTTTACAGGTCAGTTGCGTCAAAGGAAGTGCCAACTTCGAAAATCCTTCAATAAATCTGCGGTAATAACCAGCCAACCCAAGAAAACTTCTTACCTCAGTAACTGACTTTGGTGTCTCCCACTGCGACACAGCATCAACCTTCGAAGGATCTACAACAATACCTTTACCAGAAATAATGTGGCCAAGAAAACTTACTTCATTCAGCCAGAACTCGCACTTGGATAACTTGGCATACAATTTCTTCTCTTTCAGCACTTGCAATACAATCTTCAAATGCTCTGCATGCTCAGCTTCAGTCTTAGAATAGATTAAAATATCATCAATAAAAACCACAACAAATTGATCCAGATACTCATGAAAAATTCTGTTCATGTATTCCATAAACACACCAGGTGCATTCGTCACACCGAAAGGCATCACCTTATATTCATAATGACCATATCGTGTCCTAAAGGCCGTCTTCTGCATATCCTCATCCTTCACCTTTATCTGATGGTAACCTGACCTCAAGTTAATCTTGCTAAAAACGCGGGCACCCACTAGTTGATCCATCAAGTCATCAATCCTCGGTAGTGGATACCTATTCTTAATCGTCACTTTATTCAACTGACGGTAATCAATACACAACCGCATGCTACCATCCTTCTTCTTTACCAACAACACCGGCGCTCCCCAAGGTGAAACACTCGGTCTCACAAACTTCTTGTCAAGCAAGTCTTCTAACTGCTTCTTTAATTCAGCTAACTCCGAAGCTGACATACGGTAAGGAGCCATCGACACAGGCTTCGTACCCGGCACCAGGTCTATCGAAAATTCCACCTCCCTCTCTGGTGGCACATCTGGAATCTCATCAGGGAAAACTTCAGGAAATTCCTTCACAACAGGCAGCCCATCAATTACGGCTTGGTTCTCCACCGACAAGTACGCCAACAAGGAAAACATCAACACACCATCTTGTTCTAATCGCTTCATCTCCTTAGTGGATAAGAATTTTGTTCCACTCTCTTCTTCAGCAGAAGAAAACCGCACCGTCTTCGTAAAACAATTGATCAAGACATGATTGTACTCTAACCAATTCATCCCCAATATTACATCCATTCCCACCAACGGTAGACAAACAAGATCAACCTCAAAGTCTCTACCAAATACAGACAACGGACAACTTAAACAGACAAGGGAAGTAGTCACTGAACCCTTAGCTGGAGTTTCAACAACCATTTTCCCATTCATATCAGACATATACAGACCCAATCTTTTAGCACAATCAATAGCAATGAAACAATGCGTTGCACCAGTATCTATAATAGCAATTAAGGGAGTACTATTAAAGAAACAAGTACCTCTGATAAGTCGATCCTCTTGATCAGTCTGAGTACCAGTCAATGCAAACACCCTCCCACTGGCCTGCGCCTTCTTAGGCTTAGTACACTGAGTGCTAAGATGACCCTCCTCATCACAATTGTAACAAACAATATCTCCACGCTTGCATTCAGTAACAGTGTGGCCTTTCTTACCACATCGGAAGCACTTCTTCTCATCACGGTTGCAAGCATTACTCTTGTGGCCTTTAACACCACACTTATAACAAACCACCTCAGCAGGAGCATCTCTACGTGCTGGCCTCCTCTCATCATGCATTCTTTGCTTACCTTTATCAGCTGGGGCACTATAAAGCTTTGGGCGACTCTGCTGCCCCTTTCCCTTGCGGTCATTCATCACTTTATAATGAGCTTTAGTATCTTCTTCGTAAATACGGCAACTGCTCACCAACTCAGAGAAGTCTCTGATCTTCTGATAACCTATGGCCCGCTTGATATCAGCTCGCAGACCATTTTCAAACTTGATACACTTGGAGAACTCAGCAGTCTCCGCAGAATAGTGGGGATAAAACTTTGCAAGCTCCACGAACTTAGCAGCATACTCCGTAACGGACATGTCCCCTTGCTTCAGCTCAAGGAATTCTATTTCTTTTCTACCACGGACATCCTCCGGGAAATACCTCCTCAAGAACTCCCGCCTAAACACAGCCCATGTAATCACAGCACCTTCATTCTCTAACACCGGTTGAACACTCACCCACCAGTCATCAGCTTCCTCGGCCAACATATGGGTGCCAAACCGCACCATCTGAGCGTCCGTACACTGCATCACCCGGAAGATCCTTTCGACCTCCTTCAGCCAGGTCTGTGCTCCATCGGGGTTGTACCTTCCCTTGAAGGTTGGTGGATGATTCCTCAAGAAGGTTTCAAGCATCCTTACACCTTCACCAGCCCCACCAGCACCTTGCTGTTGTCCAACAACTTGAGCCATTGCTTGCAAAGCAGCAGCAAGAGCAGCATCATTTCTTCCGGCCATCTCGATAATTCTACATAACAACAAGAATTAGAACAACAAAGACAGTTTAAAACCTGTCACACTACACTATTGGCTCGACACTACTCTACTAATTGGCCGGATGGACCGACCTGCTCTGATACCAATTGTAACACCCCGTTTCCCAAATAACATAATAATATCAACAATCAGAGTCATTCAACAACAACGGAGCATTACATGCCTCTTTTCAAAAATTTATTTAAAATAGAAAATATAAACTATTTAAATAAACATCAACATATCTCATCATATTAAAATATTATGCAGCGGAATATCCATTTATAAATTATCTCCAATAAAAGTAATATTTCCAACATTTCTGGCACAAAGGCCTCACCATAATAAAAATGTTCTCCAACATATATCAAATATTTATTCAACAAATCTCCAACATAAAATGATACATAAAGGAATGAAATTGTAAAACATAATATCCCATCCCGTTACGTATCAGAGCCTACGACACGAGAGCCATTCCTATCTATCCATCGCTACCTGCACTTGCCCACGAGGTGGCAATTCCAGCAGAAGGGGTGAGTTCACAAAACAAAAGCAATATATATATATATATATATATATATATATATATAATTCATAAAGTTGTATTGAAAAACAACAACAACAAGAACATTCATCATCACCATAAACATCAGCAATCTTCATTAACATTTCAACAAATATAATTTAGATTCACCTTAATAACAACACCGACAACAACACCACTTGTGGTGACACCTCACCAACGATAACCCACACCTTAAACTCCTAATGCAAGACTCCATTAACGACTAATGCATTATGCAAATGTGGTACCAACTACGCGCGTTGAATGCTAAGCATTCTGGGGCATAAGCCCCCACCAAAATGGATGGTTAAAGCATCCCAGGGCATAAGCCCTCACCAAGATGAATGACTAGCATTCCAGGGCATGAGCCCTCACCAGTTGAATGTATAAACATTCCGGGGCATGAGCCCCCACCAATGCAAATGAGTTATGAGACTCAAGGAGTATATCTACATACTACCATACAACAAAATAGTGGTGCATTTTCACCATGCAACCAACACAACACCAACTAGGACACCTCCCCAACTAGACTCAGCCACACCACAACACCATGGACAATTGCAACTTAGCATAGTATAATTCATTTCATTTCATATAAGATTCATCCATATATGCATCATAAACATCTCCAATCTACAATATTATCACTCCAAAAATTCTCTAAAAATCCAATAATCAACCTAGGAAGCTTAGGTTTGGGTTTAGAATGTAACACCCCAATTTCCCGTCTTAAAAATTTCATTAAATAAATCACATAAAATCAGAGTACTTCTCAAGGAGTGTCACATTTCTTCTTTAAAAACAATTTGGATAATAATTTATCAAATTACAAAAACATTCAATTAAGCAGCGGAATTCAATAGTCTCATCTCATAAATAATTCTTGGCTTAAAAGCCATCAAACGTCTCAAAACATTATTATTTCAACATCACTGAAAGTCAACATTTAATTCAACATGATACATAAAGGAATAGACTCTACAAAAGACCCCATCCCGTTACGTATCAGAGCAACCCTACTTCACACATCCTCGCATCAACGCATCTAAGACTGGGTACCTGCACTTGCCCACCAGGCGGCAATTCCAGCAGAAGGGGTGAGATTCACAACAATAATATTAATATATAAATCAACATTTATGATTAACAACATAAACTCATCTCATACATCACATAATAAAATACAAGGATAACATCGTCGTCATAAACATCTCAAATAGCACATCATCGTCTCAAAACATCGTCTCATAACATGTCAACAATTTGACTCAACTAAATGCAACTCTAACATCTTGACATCATGCATGTGGTACCATATATAAGCATTAATATGCTTCACCGTCGCTTTGAGCAAATGCTCCACCGTCGCTTTGAGCAAAAGCTCCACCGTCTCATAATATGCAAATGCATGGACATGACTCTATAACATCTTAAACAAGTTAACATACTTCCCAAACATCGTTAACAACTCAAGGCTGACACATGCAAATTATAATAAATACATGGCAGAAGTTCAACTCATTTAACACATATACAAGGCACATAACATCATCAACATCACTTAACATCATCATAAACAACATCACAACATACTTCACAACGTCTCAAACATCATCACCTATATATCACAATTGACTCGACTAAATGCAACACCTAACGTCTCAACATCATGTATGTGGTACCATATGATTATAGCATTAATATGCTTCACCGTCGCTTTGAGCAAATGCTCCACCGTCGCTTTGAGCATAAAGCTCCACCGTCTCATAGTATGCAAATGCATGGACTCGTCGTTTAACAACTTAATACACCGTCTCAAAACCATCATTCATAATGCAAAACTGACACATGCAGGTATAGTATTTACATGGCAGGACATCATCTCATTATTCATATACATCGCAACACGTAACATCATCATAATCACATATCATCATATTTAAACATCACTTACTATCAACAATACATCAATTATTCACGACATAAAAGAATCATCAGCAATCTTCATTACAGAATGCATATAAGGATATAAAACCTCTCCAATACTACCCAAAGGTCTCCTCTCAAAGTCCCATGCGAAACAGATCGCAAAACGGCACAAATCAGTCCTGAACCATCTAACTCGCCACGGCGAGTACATCTGCTCGCCACAGGCGAGCACTCACATCAGCTCACTCGCCAGAGGCGAGTTGGGAGCGAGCTGGAGGCGAGAAATACTGGGTGCTTCGGCCTTTTTGACATTTTCACCAAAAATCCTCATTTTTAAGCTCTCTAAATCCAATTTGACCAAACCAACTTCACAGTTCATCTCTATAAATATAAGGGCACTCAAAACCATCTAAAGTTTGGCAAAAATCCTAAATTTAAGGGTCAAGCTCGCCACGGCGAGCTATACTGCTCGCCTCGCGAGCAACCAAGGGTTACTCGCCACGGCGAGTGATCACTCGCCACAGGCGAGCGATCTCAGAATCATTACGGGTTCAGCTCTATTCACACCAAATCATCCCAAAACTCTCATGTTAAGCCTCTAATTCATCAGCAATATCATCCTAGGGAATAATCTAGGTTCTGTATGCAGTTCTACAGCCTTATAACATCAAACCCTCATCAATTCATCACAAATTCATCTTAGCCCTAGTTCATAAACCCATCCCAATTCCTCTCAAACTAACTCTATGCCAATCAAGAACAGATGATTTACAATCAATATTAATGGAGTTAGGCTCACCCTTACCTGGAAAAAGTGCAGAAATTGCAGCCTAGCCTCTCTTCTCCCTTCAACCGTGTTTCTCTTCTTTTCCCAATTGTCTGTAACGCGTAACCTAATTCTCTTAACCTACTTCTCTTATATACTCCCTCTCAACTTAATTAATTCTATCTCAACCCTCACAACTCTTCTTAATTATAAATATAACCCCACTTCTCAAAATAATATATTTTTCCAACCAATCTCTATATTTCCCAAATAAATATTCATATAAACATCACTTATATTATTTTATTAAACAATAAAATAATAACACGTCACACGTCACA
This sequence comes from Medicago lupulina, assembly GCA_958299785.1. Lineage (NCBI taxonomy): Eukaryota > Viridiplantae > Streptophyta > Magnoliopsida > Fabales > Fabaceae > Medicago > Medicago lupulina. The sequence continues at coordinate 52,811,948 of OY283139.1, read as the reverse complement.
AATACGTCACATAATCATCAAAATCATATAATATATAATTATATACTATATCCTCTAATAAAACAATTAAATAATTAAAGAGGGCGTTACATAGAACACCTTAGAAAAATCACATTTTGGGTCGCACAGGACCCAGCTCGCTTAAGCGAGCAGCTTCTCGCTTGAGCGAGTCAAATCACGTAAGTTTGGTTTTTCCTCGCTTGTGGCTCGCTTCTGGTTCGCTTAAGCGAACAGGCCTTTTCCAATATTCTGGGCAAAAACTGGCGTCTCTCGCTTAAGCGACGGTAATTTCGCTTAAGCGACGCAAATGACGAAGGTTAGCATTTCACTCGCTCCTGGTTCGCTCGTGGCTCGCTTAAGCGAGCGGCAAAAATCCAAACTGGGCGTGGCAAAGCGTTGCTCGCTTGAGCGAAGGGTATCTCGCTTGAGCGAGTGCTCATCTGGGCAGAATTATAACCTACGATTTCTAACCCTTTTTCATCCAAAAAATCCCATTTTTGATTCCCCAATCAGCCAAAATGATTTTAGATTAAAGTTATGGGTTCACTACTTATTCCAGGCACCAAAACAACTCATATAAACATCATTAACAACATAATTCAACAACTTTAGGCATTTTACATATTCAAGAAAACCTAAAACAGAACAACCAATTTCAATCCAAATTCGTGAAAATATACATGCATATATTGGCAATTGAATCATAAACCCACTCTTACCTGATTAGATGAGTTAAACAAAGCTTACAGCAATCCTAGCAATCTCTCCTTGGTTCTTGGCTCTTCTCTCTTCTTTCCCAAAAGCTATTCTTTTCTTTTACTGATACGTACTATTGTTTTAGTCTGACTCTTTCTATCCTTACCAACCAAAACCTTTTTTTTTTTTTTTTCTTTCTTTCCCTTAACTCCCTCTTAACTCTCCCAATTAAAATGTAACCCCCCCTTAATTCTAATAATATCAATTAAACCCTTTAATTCAATTATATAAATATTATTTCTCCTATATTCATAAAATACTACAAATAATTATAACAAATAATAACACACCAAATATTTCATATATCGTTTATAAATTCAAGTAAAACACACCAAGCACACTAAAATCAATTAAAAATCACCACAAATCATAAAACAGAAATTAGAGTGTTACAACAACTCTCCCCAACTTAAAGAATTTTCGTCCTCGAAAATGTACCTCAAGCAACAATTCTTCCTGCATGTTAGTTCTCTACACAACAAACAACAATTCAGAAACAACAACAAAAGCAACATTAGAGTTGACACTCTATCCTAGGTGGCTCAACACGACTCTACTACTTGGCCGGACGGACCAACCTGCTCTGATACCAATTGTAACACCCCGTTTCCCCAAAACAACATAATAATATTAAAACAATCAGAGTTCAACAATAACGGGCATGTCACACTACTTTTCAAAATTATTTAAATAGAAAATAGAACTATTTAAAATACCAACAAAATCTCATTCTTATAAAAATCTGCAGCGGAAATATTTCTTTTAAAATCATCATCATTCAACTTCAACAGAATTCTTGGCACAAAGGCCTCAACAACAAAATATTATTCTTCAACTTAAAATCCAACAACATGTTCAAAATTCGATACATAAAGGAATGAAAGAAACAAAACAACATTTTCCCCATCCCGTTACGTATCAGAGCCCTATGACACTTGAGCCAACATCCTACTAGCCTTGGAAATCTGCACTTGTCCACAAGGCGACAATTCCAACAGAAGGGGTGAGATACACATTCAATAATAATAATATATAATCAATCAAGTTAATGAAAACAACAACAATTCAATGACAAGCATCATCAAGTTCATATATATATACATATATATATAAATACACCAACAACAGAATCATCAATCAACAAAACATCATATAGTCATAGCAAAATAGGCATCATCTAACATCATAATTATCGTCCTAAATCACCTTATACATCATCAAGCACACCATTCACGAAACACGTTAAACGTCAATCAAGAATATCATCACGAAATATCATCAAGAGCTTCAAGGAACTTCATCACGAAGATACCATCAAGAACATCAAAGAACAATCATCATCACAAATGCATCACAAACCATCATAAATCATCGTCTTAACAACCATCTCAAACATCACATCATCATCACAAATCATCGTCACGACATCTCATAAGACACGACTCAACAAATGCAACTCTACGTCTTAGACATCATGCATGTGGTACCATCAGGGCATAAGCCCCCATCGCTAAAGGTCAAATAGGACCTGTCAGGCATTGAGCCCCCATCGCTAAAGGTCATAAAAAAACCTGTCAGGCATTAAGCCCCCATCGCTGACTATGCTATGCAATGACACGACTCAAATGCAACGACACGAGTAAAGACTCAACAATGCACATCTTTAGATGACTCGACAAATACACATCTTTAAATAGCATCATCGTCAAATATCACATATTTCAATATGACATATTTATATAGCACATATTTAAGTCACACATCTACAAACAACACATCTTGATATAACACATATTTAAATCACACATCTCCGGAAAGCACATATACATTAATCAACTACATTCATATCAAAGTCCAACACATCCTTCAACAAGCAAATCAAGTTTGATCAATAAAACATAAGCCAAATACTCATAAAACACTCCGACTAAATCCCTAATACAACTTTCATGTTTACACCTAAAGCCAATTATGTACCAATCAATACCAGTTTTCATTTCAAATTCGGACAAAGTTGTGCTGAAATTCATAAAAATTCACTGTGACCTACGTTCAGTAATTTGACCATAACTCAAGTTCTATAAATCATTTTGACATCAGACCAACGGCATTAGAAAGCTAACATTCATACCTACAACTTTCGTCTTTACACCGAAAGCTAGTTCGAAACAGAAACTGATGCAAAACACGCAACAACATGAAACAGGGTATGCTGTCAAAGGTAGCTCTCGGGAAAACTCTATTTTTCACTCAAAAACCCAAATTTCATCTACCCAAATCCCAAATTTGATAGAGAACAATGTTTACAGGTTCTATATACAACATAACAATCAAAACAACACAGAAACATGCATTAAACAACACAATTCATCACATCATATCAATTATCATAAACTTTCTAAACCCTAAACCTAGAACACAATTTTATCAACAATCAAAATTATATATACATATTATTGAAGGAATCCCACCCTTACCTTAGATTATGATTCCTGAATTAAGCTGCATTCTTCTCTCTTCTTCTAGCCTCTTCTCTTGGTTCTAGGTTTTCTCCTCTTCTTCTCTCAAAAACTCACTTTCTCTCTTTTCTAAAGTTTTGTACGTGAAAAATGAAACAGACTTTTGTTTTTCTGTAAACTAAAACCTCTCCTTTCTCTTTCTATTTTTTCCTTAACCTCCCACTTATTTCACTTAACTCCCTCCTTAATTTCTATTAATTCTCATTAAACCCCATAATTTCAAGTAAATAATAATCTTACTTATTTTTATTAAACAATAAAAATAATCATATATTCACATAATCACATAAATACTATATAATAAAATAGTAACACCCCACATATTCACATAAATCATTAAAAAATCATATAAAAGATTTTAAAATCAACCAACGATAATTAAAATAAAACTAGGGCGTTACATCAGTATGAGTTGTTCAAGATGAAGGATGATGAAAGTATTGAGGAGATGTACTCAAGATTTCAAACCCTAGTCTCTGGACTCCAAATACTGAAGAAAAGCTATGTTGCTTCTGATCACGTGAGCAAGATTCTCAGAAGCCTGCCTGCCAGATGGAGACCAAAGGTGACTGCCATTGAGGAAGCTAAAGATTTAAACACTTTAAGGGTTGAAGATCTTGTTAGTTCTCTCAAAGTTCATGAGTTAAGTCTTAATGAACATGAGTCTACTAAAAGGAGTAAATCAATAGCTCTTCCATCCAAAGGCAAGTCATCAAAAGCTCTCAAAGTGGCTGAGTCTGAAGAAGAAGATTCACCAACTGGAGATTTTGATGAAGAGGTAACTGAGATGATGGCTATGCTCTCAAACAGACTTCAATATCTAGCCAAAAAGAACAAGAAGTTTGTGTCCATAAGAGGTAGCTTCAGAAGCTCAAAGAAGGAAGATCAGAAGGCATGCTTCAATTGCAAGAAGCCTGGTCATTTCATTGCTGATTGCCCTGATCTTCAGAAGGAAAAAGCAAAGGAAAAGTCAAAGAAACCAACATTCAAGTCAAGCAAGTTCAAGAAACAGTTAAAGCAGAGTTTGATGGCCACATGGGATAATTTGGATAGTGAATCTGAGCCTGACAAAGAAGAATCTGATGAAGGTGCAAAGGTAGCTGTTGGGTTAGTAGCTACAGCAACTTCAGAAGCTGAAACTGAACCATATTTAGAAGATGAAAACAAGGTATATTCCAAGATCCCTAGAGAAGAACTAATAGAGTCACTTAAAGAACTCCTCACTCATTTTGAATTGAGAACCAATGAGTTGAAACCTTTGAAAGAAAAATATGTTGCCTTGATGAAGCAACAAGAATCAACTCTATTGGATCTAAAAGCTTATGAAGAAGGACTCAGAGGTTTTGACTTCATATGCAAGACATATGAAGACAAACTTAAGTTCTTGTGTTAGAAGCTGCAAGAAAATTGTGATGGAAAATCTTTAAGTAACCATGAGATTACTCTTGAAGATTTCATTATTTCTGGTATTGACAGAAGCAGGATTGCTTCTATGATTTATAACATTTACAAAAACAATGGCAAAGGGATTGGATTTTCAGAAGCTAAGTCTAATGAAACCAACCTCAAAGCATATTGTGAATGCATAAAGGAAGGATTGAAAACCTTCTTTGTTCCTGAAGGTGCCAAAATGGAAACTGCTGCTCAGTCAGAACCTGAAGCTTCCAGTTCTAAGGCTAAGATTACATCAAAGTCAAAGAACTTCAAGCCTAAGGGTATGATAAATTCTGAATCTAAGACCACAAAGATTAAGATTCTAAAGAGATCAGAACCTGTTCGTCAGAGTCTGATAAAATCAGAATCTGATGTCCTAAAGTCTAAGGTTCAGAAGGGCAAAGCAGTTGTTGCTCCAGAAGTATCAAAACCAAAAGTTGAAAAACCTAAGGTAATGATTAATCAGAAGCTACCCAAAAAGCATCTAAAGGATCAGGAATTGGTGAGTAAATCTTCCAGCTCTAACCCCAAAGGACCCATAAAGCAATGGGTACCTAAATCTGAAATTGTCAATACTGCAGGTTTTTCTAAAAGCAAGAACAAAACAAAAGTCAATGTACCTGGACAGCGGTTGCTCAAGGCACATGACAGGAGAGAAGTCAATGTTCCTATCCCTCACAATGAAAGAAGGAGGAAATGTAAAGTTTGGAGGCAACCAGTCTGGGAAGATTATTGGTATGGGGACTATTGGTAATTCCTCTACCTCTATTAATAATGTGTGGTTGGTAGATGGGCTTGAACATAACCTATTGAGCATCAGTCAATTCTGTGACAATGGTTATGATGTATTATTTGAAAAAGCCAACTGCACGGTAATCAACAAGAATGATAAGTCCATAGTGTTCAAGGAAAAGAGAGTGGAAAATGTCTACAAAATCAATTTCTCTGAACTGGCTGATCAGAAGGTAATTTGCCTTCTGTCAATGAATGATAAGAAATGGATGTGGCATAGAAGGCTGGGACATGCTAACTGGAGATTAATCTCTAAGCTTAGCAAGTTACAGCTTGTCAAAGGCCTTCCTGACATTGATTATCATTCAGATGCACTATGTGGTGCATGTCAGAAAGGAAAAATTGTTAAATCATCTTTCAAATCAAAAGATAGTGTTTCCACCTCAAGACCCTTAGAACTGCTTCATATTGACCTATTTGGACCAGTTAGCACTGCATCCTTATATGGAAGTAAGTATGGATTAGTCATTGTTGATGATTACAGCAGATGGACTTGGGTGAAATTCCTGAAAAGCAAAGATCATGCATACGATGTATTCAGTAACTTCTGTACCCTTATTCAATCTGAAAAAGAAGCCAAAATTTTGAAAATTAGAAGTGATCATGGTGGTGAATTTGAAAATGAGCCATTTGAAGCTTTTTGTGAAAAACATGGAATCTTCCATGAATTCTCTTCTCCTAGAACTCCACAACAGAATGGGGTTGTAGAAAGAAAGAATAGAACTTTGCAAGAAATGGCCAGAACCATGATCCACGAAAACAATTTGGCAAAACATTTTTGGGCAGAAGCTGTGAATACAGCGTGTTATGTCCAAAATAGGATCTACATCAGACCTATCTTGGAGAAAACAGCATATGAATTGTTTAAAGGAAGAAAACCCAATATCTCTTACTTTCATCAGTTTGGATGTACATGTTACATTCTAAACAACAAGCTCTACCTAAAGAAATTTGATGCCAAGGCCCAAAGAGGAATCTTTTTAGGTTACTCTGAAAGGTCAAAGGCATACAGAGTGTATAATTCAGAGACACTCTGTGTTGAAGAATCTATGCACGTTAAATTTGATGACAAAGAGCTTGAAGATAAAACTTCAACGCAAGATGAAGGTTCTGCAGAGATACAGGTTCCTGAAGACATTCCAGAACCTGATCAGTCAGTTGAATCTGAAGATAGTCCAGAAGCTGTAACGCCCATTTTGATTATTTAGTTATTTGATTTATTTGAGAAATTGCTATATATTTTTATATATATTATGTGATGTTAAGTGAAGATTTAAGATGTTTTTATGTGACGTGGCGACTTATTTTATTGTTTAATAAAATAAGATTTGAAAATAAAATAAAATATTTAGTTGTGGGTTAGTTTTGGATTTTAGAGAATTATGTGGGAGAAAGAGTAAATAAGATAAGATTTGTTGGGAGTATATAAAGGGAAATTAGGTCAGAGAGAGAGTCAGTATACGCGTTTCTGATTTTTGGAGAAAAAGGGAGCAACAACACGTGAAGTGAGAAGAGAGCTTAAGGGCTGCGATTTTCTGCTTTGATCAGGTAAGGGTGAGCCTAGCATTTGATTATATTATTCTGTAATTCATCTAATCAGGATCAATAATCATAGGGCTGTTTTTGAGAGAATTGGAATTAGGTTAAAAAGTGAGAATAATCATGAAATTAGGTCATTAAGCTGTAGAACAGATGTTCAGAATGAGTACAGAACATATATTATCCATAACAATGATGATTCTGAGAGTTTAGACGTTTAAGATGATGAATTTGGGACTTTTTGGGTGAATTTTCGCAGAAGCCGTAGCAGACTGTTCGTCGCTCGCCTGAGGCGAGCTATGCAACTCGCCGCGGCGAGTAGACCTAGTTTACTCGCAAGGCGAGCATCCCAGCTCGCCATAGCGAGCAGTACCCTAGAGCTCGCGAGGCGAGCATTCCCAACCCGCCATAGCGAGCAAGGCCTAAGTTACTCGCGAGGCGAGCATTCCCACTCGCCATAGCGAGTTGTGTCAGAACCCAGAACCCTGTTCTATTTGTGAACTGTTTCGCATAGAACCTCGAGAGATGACCTTTGGGGTAGCTTTTGGGACCTTTGATAATGTTTATCATAAACTGTAACAATGAATACATGATGACTGAGATGAATTTGATGGTTTTCATGCCACTTATGTGTGATATATGAATTGTTTCGGTTATAAATGTTTGACTTACTTGAGATGTTTGCTCTATGGATGTTATTTGAATGATGTGATTACTGCCATGTTGCTGTTTACCTTTGTATAGTTGCTGCATGTGTCAGTCCATGATGATTAAGATGGTTATTAAGACGTTGATGATGTTAACTTGTTTAAGTTAAAAAGTATTGAGTCTCATGCATACTCATTCCATGATGAGGGCTTATGCCCTGGAGTTTTTACTCACCAGCGACGAGGGCTTATGCCCTGGAGCTTTGCTCACCAGCGACGAAGGCTTATGCCTTGGAGTATATTTATGCTCATAGCGACGAGGGCTCATGCCCTGGATTGGTACCATATGCATATAAGACGTAGGGTTGCATAGTCAAGTGATGATGTCGAGTTGAGTCGTCTACTATGTTTATTTATGATGTTTATTGAGATGTATATGATGATGATTATGATGATGCTAATGATGTATTGTTTATGTTGATGCTTGAATGCTAGATGTTTATCTGAGATATGTGAAATTGTGTTGATTGTTGATTGTGATTATTTAATTACATGTTTAATATAATTATTTGTGAATCTCACCCCTTCTGCTGGAATTGCCGCCTCGTGGGCAAGTGCAGGTAACCAAGATTAGGTGCAGACGTGTGAGGATTTTGCAGTCGAGTCTAGGTGCTCTGATACGTAACGGGATAGGGGATCTCTTTTATTTTCTCTGTTCCTTGCATATTATGCTCTTTTGCATGTTTATGATTACTCTGACTATTTTGATTAAGACGTTGATAAGGCCTGCGTGCCAAAGATGATTTTTGAGATGTTTTTCTTATGATATTTCCGCTGCAATATTGAGTAATATGTTATGACCATTTTATGAAGGTTTAATGTTTATTTATTCATTACCATGAGACGTTTTAAGATATGTGATGCCCTGTTTACGTGTTTACTCTGATGCATGCTATTCTTTTTAAAGAAATTTTTATGTTGGGAAAACGGGGTGTTACAATTGGTATCAGAGCAGGTCGTTCCGTCCGGCCAAGTAGAGAGTCGAGTGACGTTGTCTTAGAGTTAGAATAGTATTATTGTATTATTCTAACTTATGTTTGTTTTGTTAAGGATTAAGATTGCGGGAAGGAATGACGCTGCAATTGCTGCTGCCTTGGAAGCTGTTGCTCAAGCTGTGGGACAGCAGCCAAACCCGAATGCTGGTGCTGGTGCGGAGGTCCGTATGCTGGAGACCTTCTTGAGAAACCATCCTCCTACCTTCAAGGGGAGATATGATCCGGATGGAGCCCAGACGTGGCTCAAAGAGATAGAGAGGGTGTTCAGGGTGATGCAGTGCACGGAGGTGCAGAAGGTGCGTTTCGGTACGCACATGCTGGCTGAGGAGGCGGACGATTGGTGGATTAGTCTTCTACCTACCCTGGAGCATGACGGTGCTGAGGTGACCTGGGCAGTGTTTAGGAGAGAGTTCCTCAACAGATATTTTCCTGAGGATGTGCGGGGCAAGAAGGTGATAGAGTTTTTAGAGCTAAAGCAAGGGAGCATGTCTGTGACTGAATATGCTGCAAAATTTGTGGAGCTGGCCAAGTTTTATCCACACTACTCTGCTGAGACCGCCGAATTTTCTAAGTGTATTAAGTTTGAGAACGGATTGCGAGTTGATATCAAGAGGGCTATAGGGTATCAGAAGATTAGAAACTTTTCTGAGTTAGTGAGCAGCTGCAGGATTTACGAGGAGGACACGAAGGCTCATTACAAGGTGGTTAATGAGAGGAAAGGAAAGGGGCAGCAAAGTCGTCCTAAGCCCTATAGTGCCCCTGCAGATAAGGGCAAACAGCGAGTTAATGATGAGAGGAGACCCGTGAAGAAAGATGCTCCTGCTGAGGTAGTTTGCTATACTTGTGGCGTGAAGGGCCATAAGAGTAATGCTTGTCCTGGAGAGGTGAAGAGATGCTTTCGTTGTGGCAAGAAGGGTCACACTACCGCTGATTGCAAACATGGTGATGTTGTATGTTTTAACTGCGGCGATGAGGGTCACATTGGTTCGCAATGCACAAAGCCTAAGAAGGCTCAGACTTCTGGGAGAGTTTTTGCTTTGACGGGTACGCAGACGGAGAGCGAGGATCGCTTGATCAGAGGTACTTGTTATTTTGATAATATACCTTTAGTTGCTATCATTGATACTGGTGCTACGCATTGTTTTGTTGCTCTTGATTGTGCTGCTAAGTTGAACCTTGTTGTATCTGATATGAATGGGGAGATGGTTGTCGAAACTCCAGCTAAGGGTTCGGTAACTACTTCCCTTGTATGTTTGAGATGTCCTGTGTCTATGTTTGGTCGTGATTTTGAGATTGATTTAGTGTGTCTGTCGTTGGTTGGGATGGACGTGATTTTGGGGATGAATTGGTTAGAGTACAATCATGTTCTGATTAATTGTTTTAGCAAGACGGTGCATTTTTCTTCTCCCGAAGAAGAGAGTGGAGCAGAATTCTTATCTACTAAACAGTTGAAGCAGCTGGAACGCGATGGAATTATGATGTTTTCTTTGATGGCGTCTTTATCTATTGAGAATCAGGCGGTGATTGATAAGTTACAAGTAGTACGTGAATTTCCAGAAGTTTTCCCAGATGAGATTCCTGATGTGCCTCCGGAAAGAGAAGTTGAATTTACGATCGATCTTGTTCCTGGAACGAAGCCTGTGTCTATGACGCCTTATCGTATGTCAGCTTCTGAGTTGGCGGAGCTAAAGAAACAGTTAGAGGATTTGCTTGATAAGAAGTTCGTGAGACCAAGTGTTTCACCGTGGGGAGCTCCAGTGTTGTTAGTCAAGAAGAAAGATGGAAGTATGAGGTTGTGCATCGACTATCGTCAGTTGAATAAAGTAACGATAAAGAATAGGTATCCACTTCCGAGAATTGACGACTTGATGGATCAGTTGGTGGGTGCTTGTGTATTTAGCAAGATAGATTTGAGATCGGGTTACCATCAGATCAAAGTGAAGGATGAAGATATGCAGAAGACGGCGTTTAGGACGCGTTATGGACATTATGAGTATACGGTGATGCCTTTCGGTGTTACTAACGCACCTGGCGTATTTATGGAGTATATGAATAGAATCTTCCATGCTTATTTGGATCGTTTTGTTGTGGTATTTATTGATGATATTCTGGTTTATTCTAAGACTGGAGAAGAGCATGCCGAGCATTTGAAGATCGTCTTGCAAGTGTTGAAAGAGAAGAAGCTTTTTGCTAAGTTGTCTAAGTGTGAGTTCTGGTTGAAAGAAGTAAGTTTTCTTGGTCATGTTATTTCTGGCGATGGCATTGCGGTTGATCCGTCTAAAGTTGAAGCGGTATCGCAATGGGAGACTCCTAAGTCGGTTACAGAGATTAGAAGCTTTTTGGGATTAGCAGGTTATTATCGAAGATTTATAGAAGGATTTTCTAAGTTGGCTCTTCCGTTAACGCAGTTGACGTGTAAAGGTAAATCTTTTGTGTGGGATGTTCATTGTGAGGACAGTTTTAATGAGTTGAAGAAGCGTTTGACGACGACTCCAGTCTTGATTTTGCCAAAGTCTGATGAACCTTTTGTGGTGTATTGTGATGCGTCCAAGTTGGGTTTAGGTGGTGTACTTATGCAAGATGGTAAAGTGGTAGCTTATGCTTCAAGGCAATTGAGGATTCATGAGAAGAATTATCCGACGCATGACTTAGAGTTGGCAGCTGTGGTCTTTGTATTGAAAATATGGAGACATTACTTGTATGGTTCGAGGTTTGAGGTGTTTAGTGACCACAAGAGTTTGAAGTACTTGTTTGATCAGAAGGAATTGAATATGAGGCAGCGAAGGTGGCTTGAATTGTTGAAAGATTATGACTTTGGTTTGAATTATCATCCGGGCAAAGCTAATGTGGTTGCAGATGCTTTGAGTAGGAAGACTTTGCATATGTCTGCCATGATGGTGAAGGAATTCGAGTTGTTGGAACAGTTTAGAGATTTGAGCTTAGTTTGTGAAAGAACGCCTCAGAGTGTAAAGCTGGGAATGCTGAAGATTGATAGTGATTTCTTGAAGAGTATCAAAGAGGCACAGAAAGCAGATGTTAAGTTTGTGGACTTGTTGGTTGCTGGTAATCAGACGGATGATAGTGACTTTAAAGTGGATGATCAAGGAGTGTTAAGATTCCGAGGTCGAATTTGCATACCCGATAATGAGGAAATGAAGAAGATGATACTTGAAGAGAGTCATAGAAGTAGCTTGAGTATTCATCCGGGAGCTACGAAGATGTATCATGATTTAAAGAAGTTGTTTTGGTGGTCTGGTTTGAAACGTGACGTGGCACAGTTTGTTTATTCTTGTTTGGTTTGTCAGAAATCGAAGGTTGAGCATCAGAAACCTGCTGGTATGATGGTACCTTTAGATGTGCCAGAGTGGAAATGGGATAGTATATCCATGGATTTTGTGACGAGCTTGCCGAATACTCCTAAAGGGAATCACGCTATTTGGGTGATTGTTGATAGATTGACGAAGTCGGCTCATTTTCTACCGATTAATATTACTTTTCCTGTTGCTCAGTTGGCAGAGATCTATGTCAAGGAGATTGTGAAGTTGCATGGTGTTCCTTCGAGCATCGTATCAGATAGAGACCCAAGGTTTACTTCTAGATTTTGGAAGAGTTTGCAAGAGGCTTTAGGTTCTCAGTTGAGGTTGAGTTCGGCTTATCATCCGCAGACAGATGGTCAGTCGGAAAGGACGATTCAGTCGTTGGAAGATTTATTGAGGGTGTGTGTACTTGAGCAAGGAGGAACTTGGGATAGTCATCTTCCGTTGATAGAGTTCACGTACAACAACAGTTACCATTCGAGTATTGGGATGGCACCCTTTGAGGCTTTGTATGGGTGGAGATGCAGAACTCCGTTGTGTTGGTTTGAGTCAGGCGAGAATGTGATGTTAGGACCGGAAATTGTTCAGCAGACTACTGAGAAAGTAAGAATGATCCAAGAGAAGATGAAAGCGTCGCAGAGTCGACAAAAGAGTTACCATGACAAGCGTAGAAAGGACCTTGAGTTCCAAGAGGGAGATCATGTGTTCCTGAGAGTGACTCCTATGACCGGTGTTGGTCGTGCATTGAAGTCAAAGAAGTTAACCCCGAAGTTTATTGGTCCATATCAGATATCAGAGAGGATTGGGGCGGTGGCCTATCGTATCGGATTGCCACCACATTTATCGAATTTGCACGACGTGTTCCATGTGTCGCAACTGAGGAAGTATGTTCCGGATCCGTCTCATGTGATCCAGAGTGATGATGTGCAAGTTAGGGACAACCTTACGGTTGAGACCTTACCAGTGAGGATTGATGATAGAAAGACGAAGACGCTGAGGGGCAAGGAGATACCTCTCGTTAGAGTCGTTTGGTCGGGAGCGACCGGCGAAAGCTTGACGTGGGAGTTAGAGAGTAAGATGCTGGAATCGTATCCAGAATTGTTTGCTTGAGGTAATTTTCGAGGACGAAAATCTTTTAAGTAGGGGAGAGTTGTAACGCCCATTTTGATTATTTAGTTATTTGATTTATTTGAGAAATTGCTATATATTTTTATATATATTATGTGATGTTAAGTGAAGATTTAAGATGTTTTTATGTGACGTGGCGACTTATTTTATTGTTTAATAAAATAAGATTTGAAAATAAAATAAAATATTTAGTTGTGGGTTAGTTTTGGATTTTAGAGAATTATGTGGGAGAAAGAGTAAATAAGATAAGATTTGTTGGGAGTATATAAAGGGAAATTAAGTCAGAGAGAGAGTCAGTATACGCGTTTCTGATTTTTGGAGAAAAAGGGAGCAACAACACGTGAAGTGAGAAGAGAGCTTAAGGGCTGCGATTTTCTGCTTTGATCAGGTAAGGGTGAGCCTAGCATTTGATTATATTATTCTGTAATTCATCTAATCAGGATCAATAATCATAGGGCTGTTTTTGAGAGAATTGGAATTAGGTTAAAAAGTGAGAATAATCATGAAATTAGGTCATTAAGCTGTAGAACAGATGTTTAGAATGAGTACAGAACATAGATTATCCATAACAATGATGATTCTGAGAGTTTAGACGTTTAAGATGATGAATTTGGGACTTTTTGGGTGAATTTTCGCAGAAGCCGTAGCAGACTGTTCGTCGCTCGCCTGAGGCGAGCTATGCAACTCGCCCCGGCGAGTAGACCTAGTTTACTCGCAAGGCGAGCATCCCAGCTCGCCATAGCGAGCAGTACCCTAGAGCTCGCAAGGCGAGCATTCCCAACCCGCCATAGCGAGCAAGGCCTAAGTTACTCGCGAGGCGAGCATTCCCACTCGCCATAGCGAGTTGTGTCAGAACCCAGAACCCTGTTCTGTTTGCGAACTGTTTCGCATAGAACCTCGAGAGATGACCTTTGGGGTAACAATGACTGAGATGAATTTGATGGTTTTTATGCCACTTATGTGTGATATATGAATTGTTTCGGTTATAAATGTTTGACTTACTTGAGATGTTTGCTCTATGGATGCTATTTGAATGATGTGATTACTGCCATGTTGCTGTTTACCTTTGTATAGTTGCTGCATGTGTCAGTCCATGATGATTAAGATGGTTATTAAGACGTTGATGATGTTAACTTGTTTAAGTTAAAAAGTATTGAGTCTCATGCATACTCATTCCATGATGAGGGCTTATGCCCTGGAGTTTTTACTCACCAGCGACGAGGGCTTATGCCCTGGAGGTTTGCTCACCAGCGACGAAGGCTTATGCCTTGGAGTATATTTATGCTCATAGCGACGAGGGCTCATGCCCTGGATTGGTACCACATGCATATAAGACGTAGGGTTGCATAGTCAAGTGATGATGTCGAGTCGAGTCGTTTACTATGTTTATTTATGATGTTTATTGAGATGTATATGATGATGATTATGATGATGCTAATGATGTATTGTTTATGTTGATGCTTGAATGCTAGATGTTTATCTGAGATATGTGAAATTGTGTTGATTGTTGATTGTGATTATTTAATTACATGTTTAATATAATTATTTGTGAATCTCACCCCTTCTGCTGGAATTGCCGCCTCGTGGGCAAGTGCAGGTAACCAAGATTAGGTGCAGACGTGTGAGGATTTTGCAGTCGAGTCTAGGTGCTCTGATACGTAACGGGATAGGGGATCTCTTTTATTTTCTCTGTTCCTTGCGTATTATGCTCTTTTGCATGTTTATGATTACTCTGACTATTTTGATTAAGACGTTGATAAGGCCTGCGTGCCAAAGATGATTTTTGAGATGTTTTTCTTATGATATTTCCGCTGCAATATTGAGTAATATGTTATGACCATTTTATGAAGGTTTAATGTTTATTTATTCATTACCATGAGACGTTTTAAGATATGTGATGCCCTGTTTACGTGTTTACTCTGATGCATGCTATTCTTTTTAAAGATATGTGATGCCCTGTTTACGTTTTAAACCCGAATGCTGGTGCTGGTGCGGAGGTCCGTATGCTGGAGACCTTCTTGAGAAACCATCCTCCTACCTTCAAGGGGAGATATGATCCGGATGGAGCCCAGACGTGGCTCAAAGAGATAGAGAGGGTGTTCAGGGTGATGCAGTGCACGGAGGTGCAGAAGGTGCGTTTCGGTACGCACATGCTGGCTGAGGAGGCGGACGATTGGTGGATTAGTCTTCTACCTACCCTAGAGCATGACGGTGCTGAGGTGACCTGGGCAGTGTTTAGGAGAGAGTTCCTCAACAGATATTTTCCTGAGGATGTGCGGGGCAAGAAGGAGATAGAGTTTTTAGAGCTAAAGCAAGGGAGCA
Source organism: Medicago lupulina (assembly GCA_958299785.1). Lineage (NCBI taxonomy): Eukaryota > Viridiplantae > Streptophyta > Magnoliopsida > Fabales > Fabaceae > Medicago > Medicago lupulina. The sequence continues at coordinate 52,796,439 of OY283139.1, read as the reverse complement.
TGTCTGTGACTGAATATGCTGCAAAATTTGTGGAGCTGGCCAAGTTTTATCCACACTACTCTGCTGAGACCGCCGAATTTTCTAAGTGTATTAAGTTTGAGAACGGATTGCGAGCTGATATCAAGAGGGCTATAGGGTATCAGAAGATTAGAAACTTTTCTGAGTTAGTGAGCAGCTGCAGGATTTACGAGGAGGACACGAAGGCTCATTACAAGGTGGTTAATGAGAGGAAAGGAAAGGGGCAGCAAAGTCGTCCTAAGCCCTATAGTGCCCCTGCAGATAAGGGCAAACAGCGAGTTAATGATGAGAGGAGACCCGTGAAGAAAGATGCTCCTGCTGAGGTAGTTTGCTATACTTGTGGCGTGAAGGGCCATAAGAGTAATGCTTGTCCTGGAGAGGTGAAGAGATGCTTTCGTTGTGGCAAGAAGGGTCACACTACCGCTGATTGCAAACATGGTGATGTTGTATGTTTTAACTGCGGCGATGAGGGTCACATTGGTTCGTAATGCACAAAGCCTAAGAAGGCTCAGACTTCTGGGAGAGTTTTTGCTTTGACGGGTACGCAGACGGAGAGCGAGGATCGCTTGATCAGAGGTACTTGTTATTTTGATAATATACCTTTAGTTGCTATCATTGATACTGGTGCTACGCATTGTTTTGTTGCTCTTGATTGTGCTGCTAAGTTGAACCTTGTTGTATCTGATATGAATGGGGAGATGGTTGTCGAAACTCCAGCTAAGGGTTCGGTAACTACTTCCCTTGTATGTTTGAGATGTCCTGTGTCTATGTTTGGTCGTGATTTTGAGATTGATTTAGTGTGTCTGCCGTTGGTTGGGATGGACGTGATTTTGGGGATGAATTGGTTAGAGTACAATCATGTTCTGATTAATTGTTTTAGCAAGACGGTGCATTTTTCTTCTCCCGAAGAAGAGAGTGGAGCAGAATTCTTATCTACTAAACAGTTGAAGCAGCTGGAACGCGATGGAATTATGATGTTTTCTTTGATGGCGTCTTTATCTATTGAGAATCAGGCGGTGATTGATAAGTTACACGTAGTACGTGAATTTCCAGAAGTTTTCCCAGATGAGATTCCTGATGTGCCTCCGGAAAGAGAAGTTGAATTTACGATCGATCTTGTTCCTGGAACAAAGCCTGTGTCTATGACGCCTTATCGTATGTCAGCTTCTGAGTTGGCGGAGCTAAAGAAACAGTTAGAGGATTTGCTTGATAAGAAGTTCGTGAGACCAAGTGTTTCACCGTGGAGAGCTCCAGTGTTGTTAGTCAAGAAGAAAGATGGAAGTATGAGGTTGTGCATCGACTATCGTCAGTTGAATAAAGTAACGATAAAGAATAGGTATCCACTTCCGAGAATTGACGACTTGATGGATCAGTTGGTGGGTGCTTGTGTATTCAGCAAGATAGATTTGAGATCGGGTTACCATCAGATCAAATTGAAGGATGAAGATATGCAGAAGACGACGTTTAGGACGCGCTATGGACATTATGAGTATACGGTGATGCCTTTCGGTGTTACTAACGCACCTGGCGTATTTATGGAGTATATGAATAGAATCTTCCATGCTTATTTGTGTTGAAGCAAAAATCTTTTTGATGAATGTTTTAATGATAACAAACCTCGTGGAATAAATGATAAGTTTTATGAATGGTGATCTACTGATGTTTGCACTTGAGTTTTTGTTAAAAGAACAGGAATCACACAAGTGGACGAGCTAGAAGCCACTCACGTCAATAAGTGCATTATATCTACTCAACAATGGAAGAATGAGTATATCATCAGTTGAAACACCAATATCATATCTCCATGAAGATTCATAGCTCATGAATCATGATGGAAGAACTTACATCACAAGCTATACAAGAATGTGCTTGATGTTATGTGACAAAACTCACATTGAGTGTTATGTTATATGATTTGAAGATCATCCATGGGTAAACATGATAAAAGGAAATATGCATACTGTTATACCCTCATTTTGGACCTAAAAATACTCATTTAAATTCCTCTGCTATTTTCTAATACTTTCAAATACACCGTGTTTTCTACTATGCTTCAGCTGCATACGTTACTGCTTCAGTCTTTTAAATTTTTGCATAAGATCATACAAAAGGGTATTTTGGTCATTTCCTACAAAGGAACCCATTTTCAGTCCCTACAATTTGTCCCTGAGTCTTTTCAATCTGTTTGCATGAATCATTTGTCAAATTCTGTTTAAAAATCATCTTAGTCTGCATCTGAGTCAGTTTGGATCAGTCTGAGGCGTTTTGGCCCCAGGGGCATTTTAGTCTTTTCACATTATTTGAATTTTGGGCAGAGAGGTATTTTAAAATACCTCATTTTTGGTAGTTTGTTCATTTTAGTCCATTTTGTCAATTTTAACCGTTTCACTTTACGTTGCGTTCAGATTAAGTTTTTTAACCAATTTTATTATTTTTACATTTTAGTCCACATATTTTTAGAAATTACATTTTAGTCCAAATACCTTTTTCTCTAGTTTGCAAGTTAGCCCCAATTCTGAAAAACAGTCCAGTCCAGATATTTTTATTTTTTGCATTTCAGTCCTTAAAGTTTTAAAAATTGCATTTTGGTCCCTGAGTCAAGTCCAAGGCCACGCAAGTGTTCAATTCCACGTGTCACGTTCCTATTGGCTCGCAGGCACACATGGCAGGCTATAAATAGTACACAGTGTCAGAATCATCAAATTCACGCGCCACATCAACAAAAACAGATTCAGTTTTCTCTCTCCTTTCAGTTACAGATCAAAGCTCACAAATTCACCAAAAACTTCAAGAACATTCATGGAACCCTAGTTCAATTCGAAGCAATTCCAGCACCAATTCACACCAGATTCATACGAATTCCTCAAATTCATCACCAAACTCGATTCACAGAGACAAACAGAAGCAAAATTCACGCGGATTCGATAGAATTTCACATGGTTCTCAGAGATTCAAGGTGAATCTTCATCATCGAACCAGAACACCTGCAATTCGAACACGAGCACGCCACTTGAAGCAGCACGCTACAAGTGTGATCGCAGGATTCAGATCAGAGAAGAAGAGGAAGAAGAGGTGAAGGATTTCACAGGATCCGGATCAAGAGAAGAAAGAAAGGAGTGAAACCGGCTTACCAGAGGAAATCCAAGGCCAAGAATCAAACGAACGGTTCGAATCTCCGAATAGAAGCTCAGGTAACACCCTAACTTCACTAAATCTCTTCGTATACCACTACAAAAGCCGGAATGATGTGAATCCAAAGTAAGTTCGAACCGTTCGATCCAAACCCTAACCCTAACCGAATTTTCTCCCAAAAAAAAATCAAATAAACGTTGCAAGATTCACAAACGAATGCGAATCGAAGCAAATTCGCACCATTTCACAAAGATTTCAGCCAAAAAACATGAGAAAACGAACGGTTCGAACATACAGTGATGAAACTCAAAGATCTACATCATTCCAACGGTTAAACTTGCTTTCTTGCGATGGATTCATGATTAGGTCAGTAGTACGAAGGATTTAATACATGTTTGAACCATTTCTGGGTAGGATTGTTAAATCTAGGGTTAGGAATTGATAGAGAACGGCGAGAGAACAAAGGAGAAGAAAGAGAAAGAAGAAAGAAAATAAAGGAATCCGGATCCTGTGAGTTTTATATAGGCGCGTGGGTCGGGTCGGTTTAGACCCGATCCGGTTCTTATGTTTGCCAGGCCGTTAGATCTAGGGCTGGGGCATCTGGATCAATCCAACGCCCCAGAGGCGTTCTGGAGATCCGGATCCATCTGTGTGTTGGGTTTGGGCCTTTTACCCGCGGGTTTGGTCTTTCTTTCAGTTTTCTTGAGTTTTATTGCTATTTGCACCGTAGTACTTGCTAATTGAACCTGTTGCAGGCCAAAATTTTACTAAAAATTCCAAGAGTTTTACCGTATGTTTTTGCTATTTTCTTGATGTTTTGTGCCTTTTTACATGTGAAAATTGGACAGAAAAATATGTGTTTGCTTTTTGTGAGGATTCGTGTCCGTTTCGGCGTTTCTCGACGTTTCGCGCGCGACACTCGCTCCAATTTTGTATGGCGTGACTTTGATGTTTGATATATGATTTGTGTGATATTTTACTCATGGTTTGTGGTAGTTGCTACCGCTTGTGAATTTTTGGCTTTGGTTTCTTGCTTTGCAAGCAACTAAAATGTTTTTAAGTGGTGGAAATGCATGAAAAATATGTGTTGATTTGATATCTTTGTGTGTTATTTGTTTTGCATTGTTGTGCTTGAATCGAACTTTTAATTACTGGCTGTGATGAGAATTATAGGTTTTGCGCTTAGGTCAAGTTTTTGCTATATGTTAGTGCTATTTCCTTCACCATTTTATTTGTCCGTTTTCCAATTTATGCAACACTTCTTCGCGTATTTCTTCCTATATTTTTGCTTATTTCATTTCCGTACATTGCTCACTAACCCTTTTGTCTCATGTCTCATGCATTATAAGAATCTCATCTCTTCATCCCATTTTTTAGCATAGGTGCTATACCGTTTGTTACACCATTGTTATGTAATAGTTTAGACTTTTTCTTTCCTTTATTTTTATTCCTTGCAGACCGTAGCATGTAAACTAGGACTCGATGTAAAGGACTATGGACTATAATGATGTACACCGACACACGCACCGACACGCACACACGTTGCATGAGCTAACGCTAGGTGTATGTTTAGGATGCGCGGTACTTAGAGAAAATAAATCTTTTTTTTAAAAAAAAAAACAAATGACTTCCATCACTTCAAATATTTTCCAAATAAACCTTGGAGTCAAAACTCCAAAGGATTTTTCCTTTATTTTCTTAATCAAATCAAAATGCAATTAATTTCCAACTTTAACCGTTTCATTAACAATTGAACCAACCAAATGCTTTCTTCTTCTTTTCAATTCTAATGCCTATACGGCCTCTTTCCCTTCTTCAAAATCTTTTTCACACTAAAAAACAAACCAAACCCACAAAAAACATTTTGGAAGAGAACTACATGGAATTTTGATCCCTTAAAAGGGTATGTAGGCAAGAGACTCAAAATCTCTCCAAGTCCAATAAAAACAATACTCAAATCTTCTTTCTCTCATTCTTAAAATCAATCTTCTTTACAAATAGCAATAAAAGCAAAGCGTATACGTAAAGCATAGTAAAACGGTTCCTATAGGATACTATAGTCATTGCGGGTGCCTAACACCTTCCCGTAGTGAAATCAGCCCCGAACTTAGAATTTCTAAGGTTTTCTCTCGATTTTACCTTCCCCAAAAAAATAGAGATATCAATGATTGAAAGGTTCAAATCTAATCAATGATTTGACACCCGAAAATCGCGATAACAGAAATGGCGACTTCACTGGGGAATAGTTTTTTAGGGCTACGCCTAGTTTTTTATGCTTTACGCTTTGCTTTATTGTTATTATTTTCTTGTGTACGTGTGGGGTGAGGATATCAAAAGCCCTATACCCGGGCTGAGTGAACCTAAGATTAGGAAGAGATATAATCGACAATCCATTCCGGGGGTTGCCTCGTGCATTGGATTACGCGATCAATCTCACATAGCTGAGGCATTTTGGAGGTGATGTTGTCGGCGTGTGTTGTCATGCTTAGGCACTTTACTTCCAATTGACCGATGAAGGCTATGGACCGTAGTTACCAAACCCATCTTTGGCCTTTCTTAGGACGTAGTGCGGTGGCTAAACCGAGCGTTGTCTCGAAATTTAGTCGTCACGCGATACTACACCCAAACTAAACCTTCTTACGGATAATCATGGACAAGCGTTGCTTTGTACTACCATGATATACGCAAGAGAGGTTGTGGTTTGGGAACTTTATAGAACCTTGGTTACTACTATCAAAGCCTTAGTTTCACCGGACACCGTGTCCACTTGTTACCTTAGCCCACCGTGCTTTCCTTGTTAAAACCATGCATACATGCATTCATGCATAAATTTTCTACATGCATTTATCAAAGGGTATAGACAAACTAAAATTCTTTGCAAATATAACCAGGCATGAAGAGGACTAAGTCTTACAAGTTCAAAGAAGTTGATTTGGCTAGCCTAAGGGAGTTGGCACTCAAGGTTAAGAATCCGACTGGGTTTCGTCTCCGATACGGTGGTTTGCTTGGTATTCTCCGGACTAATGTAGAGGAGAAGCTGGTGCACACTCTGGTGCAATTCTATGACCCGGTTTTCCGTTGCTTCACTTTCCCGGATTTTCAGTTGGTTCCTACACTCGAGGCTTATTCTTGCTTATTGGGTTTACCTATAGCCGAGAAGGTACCCTTCACAGGCCCAGGATCTTCTCTTACTCCTTTGGTGATTGCTAAGGATCTTTATCTCAAGACTTCCGATGTGACTAAGAATCTCGTTACTAAATCTCACATTCAGGGTTTCACTTCGAAGTACTTACTTGAGCGGGCTAATCTTGAATCTACTTGTTAGGACACTCTTGAGGCCATTCTGGCACTACTCATCTACGGGCTCGTTCTCTTTCCGAATCTCGACAACTTCGTGGACATGACTGCTATTGAGATCTTCCATTCCAGGAACCCAGTTCCTACTTTGTTAGCTGACACATACCATGCCATCCATGATCGGACTCTCAAGGGCCGTGGATTTATTCTTTGCTGCATACCTCTTCTTTATAGGTGGTTTATTTCTCACCTCCCGAGTTCCTTCCATGCCAACACGGAGAATTGGTCTTATTCGCAGCGGATTATGGCTCTTACTCCCGATGAGGTGGTTTGGATCACTCCAGCAGCTCGAGTCAAGGAGATTATCACTGGTTGTGGGGATTTCCTCAATGTACCTCTTCTCGGTACCCGGGGAGGAATCAACTACAACCCCGAGTTAGCCATGAGACAGTTTGGTTTTCCTATGAGAGCGAAGCCCATTAACCTTGCTACATCACAGGAGTTCTTTTACTATTCCAATGCCCCCACCGGGAAAAGGAAAGCTTTTATGGATGCTTGGTCTAAGGTTCGTAGGAAGGATGTGAGACACTTGGGTGTGAGATCCGGTATTGCTCATGAAGCCTATACGCAGTGGGTGATAGATCGAGCCGAAGAGATTGGCATGCCTTACCCTGCTATGTGGCATGTATCTGCATCTACTCCATCTAGACCTTTACCGTTGCTTCCCGCGACTCAGGAGATGTATCAGGAGCATCTAGCTATGGAGAGTGAGGAGAAGCGAGCATGGAAAGCCCGTTACAGTGAGGCTGAGAACTTGATCATGACTTTGGATGGCAGAGACGAGCAGAAGGATCATGAAAACCGGATGCTGAAGAAGGAATTAGCCAGAGTTAGGAAGGAGCTTGAGGAAAAGGATGATTTATTGAGGAGAGACTCCAGGAGAGTCAGAGGTCGTCGAGATTTCTTTGCCAGTTATTGTGGTTCAGCTTCAGACTCGGATTCCGAATACTACCCAGTTACTCCTTAGTTCTGGATGATAGGATCGCTATTGATTACGTTGTTTGTTCAACTTATGTTTCAGAAGCCTATTCTCTTGGCTCAATTTATCGAAACAACTTGCCTTGAATAATTTGATAGTCCAATAATGTTTGCAAAGAATTCTAATTTGTCTAAAAAACCCTTTGGTAACAAAAAGAGTCATTTTTGCATCTGCATTTGCACATATCATGCATCATATGCATCATTCATCGGTCACAAAAAACTTCCAAGTGCTCATTGCCTCCTGGTTCTTCTGCCGCAGTGTGAAAAGTGGCTCGTGCTCGAAGGACCGATCAACCTACCAGAGTACATCAGACCAGACAATACAGGAGGAGGAATCAAGTAGCTATGGAAGAAGAGAATGCACAGCTCCGCACTGAACTAGCTTCTGTGAGGGAAGAGTTAGCCAAAGCTCTCGACGCCATGACTGCCCTGATAGCCGCTCAAGAGCAACCAGCCTCGTCTGCTCCAGAGACTACTGAGGCAATTCCAACATCATCTCTCGATAACCGCTTCGCCATGCCAAGGGGATACCCATACGGACTCCCACTTTTCTTTGCTCCTGATCCCACAGCAGGTGCTTCTAGTGCTGCCAACGGTAACCAAATCCCCGTCTCAGGGCAGACTTCTCTCCACACTACTCTGCCTCAGTCAACAGTCTTCACCGATCCGATTGTGCACTCTACGCCTCAGGGCGCCAATGCTAATGATTACCGTGGAAAGACTCCTGTATCGGGAACTATGGAAGAAAGAATGGAGGAGCTTGCCAGAGAACTCCGTCGCGAGATCAAGGCCAACCGCGGGAGCAGTGACCTCGTCAGAACCCACGATCTTTGTTTAGTGCCGAGGGTGGATGTTCCCAAGAAGTTCAAGGTCCCGGAATTTGACCGCTACAATGGGTTGACTTGCCCCCAGAACCACATCATCAAGTACGTCCGGAAGATGGCTAACCATGCGGACAATGATTCACTTATGATCCATTGCTTCCAGGACAGTCTAATGGAGGATGCCGCGGAGTGGTATACCGGTTTGAGCAAGGATGATATTCGTACTTTTGATGATCTGGCTACTGCTTTTAAGAGCCACTACGGATTCAACACCAGGCTCAAACCAAATAGGGAGTTCCTCCGGTCTCTTTCTCAGAAAAAAGGACGAAAGCTTTCGCGAATATGCACAGAGGTGGAGAGGGGCAGCTGCCCGTATCACTCCTGCTTTGGACGAGGAAGAAATGACTCAAACATTCTTGAAGACCCTGAAGAAAGATTATGTTGAAAGAATGATTATTGCTGCCCCAAGCAACTTCTCTGAGATGGTCACTATGGGGACCCGCTTGGAGGAAGCTGTCCGAGAGGGGATTATCTTGTTTGAGAAAGGTGAGTCCTCGAATGCACCGAATAAATACGGTAATGGTCACCATAAGAAGAAGGAATCAGAAGTTGGGATGGTGTCTGCTGAAACCAATCAATCTGCCACTGCCGCTCCTGTCAATGCTACACAGCTGCCTCAACAGTACCCGTACCTACAATATGCCCAACATCCGTTCTATCCGCCGTTTTACCATCAATACCCTCCACTACCGGGCCAGCCTCAGGTCCCTGTTAATGCCATCGCCCAACAAATGCAACAACAACCACTAGCTCAACAACAACCGCAACAACAACAACAAGGCCCTCAATCTAGACCATCTTTCCCGCCGATACCAATGGCGTACGCTGAACTACCCCCAACTCTGTTACATAAGGGGTATTGCACCACTAGACCTGGCAAGCTTCCGCCAAATCCATTGCCTCCCAGGTTCCGCTCCGATCTCAGATGTGATTTCCACCAAGGCGCCCTAGGTCATGACGTAGAAGGTTGCTACGCTCTGAAATACATTGTGAAGAAGTTGATCGACCAGGGAAAGCTGTCTTTTGAAAACAATGTCCCACATGTGCTTGACAATCCACTCCCCAACCATGCCGCCGTGAATATGATCGAAGTGTGTGAAGAAATCCCTTGTCTCAATGTCCGTAATGTTGCTACTCCCCTAGTGCCGCTACATATCAAATTGTGCCAAGCTGCTCTGTTCAGCCACGACCATGCCACCTGCTATGAATGCCTTCAGAACCCTATGGGTTGCAGCGTAGTTCAAACCGATATTCAAAGATTGATGAATGACAACTACCTGACTACCAGTGATGTTTGTATGATAGTGCCAATCTTCCACGATACTCCGGTCAAGAGCACGCCCGTCAGGAAGGACGTTGAACCGTTGGTCATACGGCTACCAGGACCGGTGCCATATACTTCTGCGAAAGCCATCCCGTACAAGTACAGTGCGACTATGTTGGAGAACGGGAAAGAAGTACCTTTGGTGTCCCCAGGCACAGTAGGCAGTATCGCTGAAGTGACAGCTTTGAGGAGCGGCAAGGTCCGACCCCTCTTGTTTCAAAAGAAAGATGATGTGCCAGTTGTGATTCCTGCTGATAAGACTACTCCATTGTTAACCCCTCCTGTTGTTGAAAGTACCAGCCGTCCAGGCCAATCCATCGAAGATTCCAATTTGGATGAGATTTTGAGGATAATCAAGAAAAGCGATTATAAGATCGTTGATCAGCTATTACAAACCCCTTCGAAGATATCCATCTTGTCCCTACTCCTCAGTTCGGAGGCTCACAGGAATGTATTGTTGAAAGTATTAGAGCAAGCATATGTTGACCACGAATTCACAGAGGATCAATTTGGTGGGATAGTGGCTAACATCACTGCTTGTAGTAACCTTTGGTTTGGTGAAGATGAACTTCCAGAGGCAGGGAAGCACCACAACTTGGCCCTGCACATTTCCATGAACTGCAAAACAGATATGTTGTCCAACGTGTTGGTAGACACTGGGTCGTCGTTGAATGTGATGCCTAAGTCGACTTTGGATTAGTTAAGTTGTCAAGGAGTTCCTTTGAGAAGGAGTACTTTCCTAGTCAAGGCTTTCGATGGTTCCCGTAAAACTGTGCTTGGAGAAGTAGATCTCCCCATGACTATTGGTCCTGAAACATTCATGATTACCTTCCAGGTTATGGACATAGATGCCTCTTACAGTTGCCTTCTCGGGAGACCGTGGATACATGAGGCCGGAGCAGTCACTTCTACCCTCCATCAGAAGCTAAAGTTCGTAAGGAATGGTAAACTTGTGACAGTGCATGGGGAAGAAGCTTATCTGGTCAGTCAGTTATCATCCTTCTCTTGCATCGAAGCTAAATCTGCTGAAGGAACTGCATTCCAAGGTTTGACTATCGAGGGTACAGAGCCTAAGAGAGCTAGTGCTGCGATGGCTTCGTTGAAAGATGCGCAGAAAGCCGTTCAGGAGGGTCAGGCCGCTGGTTGGGGCCAATTGATACATTTGCTGGACAACAAACGCAAAGAGGGTCTCGGTTTCTCTCCGACGTCAGGCGTGTCAACTGGAACGTTCCGTAGTGCCGGGTTTGCCAATGCAATTCTTGATGGTGATGAAAGAGGGGTTAGGCCCACATTTGTGATACCAGGAGGCATGGCAAAGAACTGGAACGTTATCAATCTCCCTGTGTTTGTGCATGATTCTAAGTAATATGTCTTGCTGTTTAGGCTTTATTTTCAAAATAACGATCCTTCCGTCCTGCCCGAGGCGGAAGTGACACTTTTGTAAAGGGCATGTTTGTTCCGACATCACCATTATCAATAAAAAACGTCGTTTCTTTCATGACTCTTTTTCTTTCTTTAATGTTTTCCCCTTGGAAATAATGGTAATGCCAGAAAAAACCAAAACGTCTGTATTTTCTTATTAATTTCAAAGATCTGCATGAAAGTAATTTTCTAAAAAATCATCCAATCATGTCACGCAGATCGAACCAAAATGAACCCGTTGAACACAGTGACCCTATGTTTCTCCAAACTGTTGAATCCCCGGTGTTTGAGGCCGAAGATGAGGATAGTGATGATATACCAGATGAGATTGCCCGGTTGCTTGAACAAGAAGAGAAAACCATTCGGCCTCACCAGGAGGAGATCGAGCTAATCAACTTGGGTACCGAGGATAATAAAAGAGAGATCAAAGTCGGTGCTGCATTAGAGGAAGGGGTCAAGAAAAGGATCTTCCAGCTTCTCCGCGAATACTCGGACATTTTTGCATGGTCGTATGAAGACATGCTGGGTTTGGATCCCCAGATTGTGGAACACCGGATACCGACTAAACCAGACTGTCCCCCTGTCAGACAAAAGTTGAGACGGACTCGGCCGGACATGGCTCTGAAGATCAAAGGTGAAGTGCAGAAACAGATCGATGCGGGTTTTCTCATGACGGTTAAGTATCCCGAGTGGGTTGCCAATATTGTGCCTGTGCCAAAGAAGGATGGTAAGGTTCGAATGTGTGTTGACTACAGAGATTTGAATAGAGCTAGCTTGAAGGACAATTTCCCACTACCTCACATTGATGTGCTTGTTGACAATACTGCCCAGTGCAAGGTGTTCTCCTTCATGGACGGTTTTTCTGGCTATAACCAAATCAAAATGTCACCCAAAGACAGGGAGAAGACGTCGTTCATCACTCCATGGGGAACTTTCTGTTGCAAAGCAATGCCGTTCGGTCTAATAAACGCCGGTGCTACCTACCAAAGGGGGATGACCACTTTGTTCCATGACATGATTCACAAGGAGGTTGAAGTGTATGTAGACGACATGATTGTCAAGTCAAGCAATGAAGAGCAACACGTCGAATATTTGGCTAAGATGTTCGAAAGGTTGAGGAAATACAAGCTTCGGCTGAATCCAAACAAATGTACGTTCAGTGTTAGGTCTGGGAAGTTGCTAGGCTTCATTGTCAGCCAGAAGGGCATTGAAGTAGATCCCGACAAAGTCCGAGCTATCCGCGAGATGCCGGCTCCACAAACTGAGAAGCAAGTCAGAGGGTTCCTCGGGCGTTTGAACTACATTTCCAGATTTATATCCCACATGACTGCAACCTGCGGGCCAATTTTCAAGTTACTCAGGAAGAATCAACCTGTGGTATGGAATGCTGAATGCCAAGAAGCTTTCGACAACATCAAGAGTTATTTGCTAGAACCTCCTATCCTCGTTCCGCCGGTGGAAGGAAGGCCATTGATCATGTATCTGTCAGTGTTGGATGAATCCATGGGATGTGTGCTCGGTCAGCAAGATGAAACTGGAAAGAAAGAGCATGCAATCTACTATTTGAGCAAGAAATTCACCGATTGTGAGACTCGGTACACGATGCTCGAGAAAACCTGTTGTGCATTAGCCTGGGCTGCCAAACGCCTGCGCCATTACTTGATAAATCATACAACTTGGTTGATATCCCGGATGGATCCAATCAAGTATATCTTTGAGAAACCGGCTGTTACTGGAAAAATCGCACGTTGGCAAATGTTACTGTCGGAGTATGATATTGTGTTTAAAGCTCCGAAAGCCATTAGAGGAAGTATCCTGGCTGACCATCTTGCTTGCCAACCACTTGATGATTATCAACCCTTGAAGTTCGACTTCCCCGACGAAGAGGTTATGTTTTTAAAGTCAAGAGACTGTGAAGAACCACTGATCGGTGAAGGTCCAGACCCTGATAGCAAGTGGGGATTGGTCTTTGATGGTGCTGTTAATGCTTATGGCCGAGGAATTGGCGCAGTAATTGTGGCTCCGCAGGGGCATCACATCCCTTTTACAGCCCGGATTGTGTTTGAATGCACCAACAATGTGGCCGAGTACGAGGCGTGCATCTTGGGAATTGAAGAAGCCATCGATATGAGGATCAAGCATCTGGACATCTATGGAGACTCTGCACTAGTCATCAACCAGATAAAGGGAGAATGGGAGACCCATCATGCTAATTTGATCCCTTACCGTGATTATGCAAGGCGTCTGTTGACGTATTTTACAAAGGTCGAGTTGCACCATATCCCCCGCGAGGAGAACCAAATGGCCGATGCTCTTGCTACCTTATCCTCCATGCTTCAAGTGAACCATTGGAATCATGTACCGATGATCAAAGTACAACGCTTAGACCGGCCCGCTCATGTGTTTACTGTCAGTGATGCAATTGTACAGACGGGTTCAGGCGGAGTCGACAGCAAACCCTGGTATTATGATATCAAGCAATTTTTGCAAAGCCGTGAGTACCCGCCGAATGCTTCCAACAAAGACAAGAAGACGCTGTGCAGGCTGGCTAGCAAGTTCTTGCTGGATGGTGATGTCCTGTACAAAAGGAATTTCGATATGGTGTTGTTAAGATGTGTTGATGAATGTAAAGCAGAACAGCTAATGCACGATGTGCACGATGGCACCTTCGGGACCCACGCATCAGGGCATGCTATGTCTAGAAAGCTGTTGAGAGCTGGTTACTACTGGATGACCATGGAGCGCGATTGCTATCAATATGCCAGGAAGTGCCACAAATGTCAAATATATGCTGATAAGATCCATGTGCCCCCGCAC